>OY856415.1:227027779-227700279 GCA_963693085.1 Alisma plantago-aquatica | reverse complement strand
CATTGCACACACGGAATTGCTACCTCCTTTTGAAATTTTAAGACCACATATCACCAGGTATAATTCTCCTGTGTTCCGAATTGTCATATGCATTCTACTTAAGACATGCTTTATTATGCATTCTTTACTTGCACCTAATTTAGATTGCTTTTTCTTATAAAGGCAGATAAAGGAATGGTCGTACACTAAATGAATGTTCTTTTATACTACTAAACAAAATGGTAAACATAATGTATATTGTTTTTCAGCTTATTGGTAGTGTATGCAATCTTTGAGGTGACAAGTAAATCTGCATCTCATCATTTTTTAATCAAGTAAGATGACAAATTATACTTACACACCAAATTTGCGCTGATTATACCTTCGCTTATGATTCAAATGCATTAGAACCAACTTCCATTGGCAAGCATAAAATTATATTCATATAATAGTTAATATATGGCATTCTTAAACATACTTCTTTCTTTGGTTTCAAAGAAGAGATCCTCAATTTTCAATTACTAGGATTATTTTGTATATGTAGTTATGCCAAAACAACTTGGAGAGGATTAATGCTAATATGCAAGAAGCTTTTTTTGAATAGAGGGGTTATAATAGGACTCATGGATAAACATTTTTAACATAGAAACATGCTTTTGTAACATTTCTTATGTAAAAAAAAAAATTAAGTACAATATTTTGTAAAATATTTCATTTCTTGTTCCTATCTTTCCCTGTATTTTAATTAGATATGTTATGTGCTCGTATCCATCCAGTTTGATCCATGTTTGAAGTTTCCCATAGGTAATAAAGCTCATTTCATTTTCAAACGTATATTTATAATTGTTAAATTTTCCTTTTCATATATCCCATCTTGACATCTCAACGACAATCAAATTTGTTGTCTCCGATATTATGAGAGGGAATATTTTATTCCATTCTCAATTTATGTGAGATATAAAATTTCATATAACATTCATAAGCCTGGGATTTGTATTGAAGTTACCAAATAAAGAAACATATCTTTAACTTGTAGGAAAAAATAATGTATACACATATATGAACATATGTTATGCAGACACTTTAAGTATAAAACAAAGGTTTAGTGCATGGTGTGAATACAACCTAATATCTGTAGTTCATACAAGTTCTCAAAGAAGAAGGTGACTGGTGAGGTTAGCATCTTGTATATTAGATATAACACCATTATTTTTCTTCTTATATACATTTCATTTTTGTAAAATATAGGTTTTGTACAAGAATGAGGGAATATTGCAAAAAGCATAATTTATCTTAAACATGGTGTGCCCTACATGTGTCTCATTATCATGTGATGTATCTATATTTTTTTCTTATATTTTCAAAGGATGAATGAATGATTTGATGACCATGAATGATGGTCAAACATAATATGATAATAATATGAAATTGTACTTCAATTGCCAAACCTAATGAATTTCTCATTTTAAATGATGCCAAGATGTTATGTGCTTCCTTTACTCGAAAGGGTATGTTCAAAGTGAAAACTATGGGATTCATAGTTGATCTAATTCTCTTATAGACCTAGTGTCATACTTTTTTATATTACTATATATTTGGGCATAATGATAATATACACGACTACATTAATAGTTTACAAACTTGTTATTCCTTTATTTAAGTCTATACTTAGTTGAAATACAATCATTTGTTGGAGTATACTTAGGAACCTCTTTTATATAAGGAATATTTCTTAATATCTCACTATCTAATTATTCAAGATATTTTATCATTTAGAATCCAACATCATCAACTCTTTCTAGGAACCCGATTATATAATGTGTGCCAGTGACAATAAACATTTTGTAGACTCTTACCAAGACACAAGCTATTGCATATTAAATCACTTTCTACCTTCAATTCTAGCATGGACGTGATTTTTAATTTAGGTTGGAAATGAATTTATTCATGAGAATTTAAGCTATATTGTATTATTATTTTGTAAATATGGGCATGCTTTACCATAACTTATATAAAAAGACACAATGAAGGAGCTAACTCAATATTTGGAAATGATGACCAATATAAGATGAAACTTTCTTTATCACTGTGCATAATTATTGTTTCTTTTTGTCACATTCTTATAAATGAATAAGAAGCTTGTTCAGCTTTCATAATCTTTGATAGTATTAAGATTTCTTCCATTAGCTTGATTTAGACTCCCAACATGACACTTGAACAAAACATAAATTAAATTTACAGACATTAGATTTCATTCTTGACAATGTGAAGGTTGTCAATACATACACAAAATAAATGAAAAAATGTATGAGGAAAATATTCTTTTACTGTCACCAACAACATCTTTAAATGCAATCTATCAAGTGGAGTCTCAGGTCTTGCCATATTATATTTGATCCACTTGTCACAACTTCTAATCATATTATAATGCCTCTTTTTCATCTTTGGGTCTTTTTCATATGTTTTCCCTACCAAAAGATAGTTTTTCTAGAAGGATTTAACATTTAAATTTTAGTCTCTAGAGAGTAATACTAATTTATTATTCACATCTAATTTTATTACCCCACAACTGATATTTTTCACGATCACATTGTTGGTGTTATTTTACATGTGAATTGCTAATTTTTTTCAAAATGGGGACTGGATTCATACAATCCCCTTGGAAACATTGTATAAATTTTTGGATGTCATACATACATGTACATCATTAGCTTAAATATGAAGACACCGCATGATCGTAGTATCTCTGTAGGTGGTGGTACCATCAAATATATGATGCATATGTGGTTGCTTCAAAGGTGCCAAATCATTGACAAAGGATGAATGGACAAGTTATATGACACAAGTTGATATATGGGGATGCTATCTAGGAAGTCACAAAGATGATCTATCATGGTCTAACTTTTAATCAGGAAGATGCTTGAAACCCCATTTCACTAGGGTAAGGTATCTATGGTTTTCATCGAGGGCGTGGTAAAAAAATATTCACAAGAAAGTTCATGTTTCGTTGATTTTAAGATAAAACTCTTGTGGTGCAATTCATTACCGAAAACAACCTTTTAGGACTTCATTTCCTACAAACATATTCTACTTGGTAGACACAAATTATTAGTTGCAATAATCTTTCCTATATTGGTAGATACCTCCTGATGGCTTAGTTCTAAACAGTGCTGAGCTTCGATGGGAGGTACCCCTTGGCAACTAGATTGAAGTAAATATTGGTGCCATGATTATAAACAACACTTATACCAGCTTGACTATTGTTTATAGGAATCATGATGCTCAGTCCTTCGGTGCAGATGGGCCCATATTATTGCTGAGGCATATGATATCGAAATGGGTGCGCAGATGGATTCTGAAATTGTAATAGTTGAGACTGACTCCAAGTCGATTGTGAGGATGCTTCAATCACCAGTTCAATACAGAGGTCCCCATGCAAAAATCCTTTTAGAGATTATCAGCCTGCAACTGTGATTCTTAAATGTCAGATTCAATAGAGAAGAAAATATTGCTGCACACAATATGGCTAGAGTGAGTCTAAATTTTGTAACTATTTGTAGTGAAAATTTTCCAACAAAATATTCCCCTCCCACTTTTGTAATGATGTGATGCATTATTATATGTTGAGTTTTACCTTAAAAATCATTATAGAAGTTATGACTAGAATTTATATTTCTATACTTGATATATAGTTCACGTGCAAAGCACGTACATATACTAGTATACACATATAAGTACATAGGTATGTATATATACACATATACATAGGTATGTATTATATATATATATATATATATATATATATATATATATATATATATGTATGTATTATATATATATGTATATATAGAGTCAGGCTAGAATACACTCGAGTGTAATCCGGAGCGGAATACACTCAAGTAGTTTTTCATGATGCAATATTTTTTTTGAAAATCTAATCCGTTGATCTTATTAAACATCTTGTGAACAACTCATACGCGAAATTTGACCACATTTGGATATGTATAGCTCATGTTATGAAGACCACAAAAATTATGCATTTCAAATTAGTTTCGCGCGTCGATTTTGTTGCCCTTGGATGAGTGACTTACACTTATCCAAATGGGCTCAAAATTTGTATGTAGCCTAGTTATAGTATGACGGTGAAGATCAACGGTTTACATTTTGCAAAAAATAGTCTTGATATGCAAACACACTTGAGTGTATTCGTGCGATCCGTACACTCGAGTGTATTCTAGCCTGAATCTGTATATATATATGTATATATATGTATGCATTATATATATATATATATATATATATATATATATATATGTATTATATATATATATATATGTATTATATATATATGTATATATATTATATATAATACATATATATATATATATAATACATAGATATATTATATATATGTACATATATATGTATTTATATATATACATATATATATGTATATGTATATATATGTATGTATTATATATATATGTATATATATGTATGCATTATATATATATGTATGCATTACATATATATATATATATATATATATATATATATATTATATATATACATATATGCATATATATATAGAGAGAGAGAGAGAGTCAGGCTAGAATACACTCGAGTGTACGGATCACACGAATACACTCAAGTGTGTTTGCATATCAAGACTATTTTTTACAAAATGTAAACCGTTGATCTTCACCGTCATACTATAACTAGGCTACATACAAATTTTGAGCCCATTTGGATGAGTGTAAGTCACTCATCCAAGGGCAAGAAAATCGACGCGCGAAACTAATTTGAAATGCATAATTTTTGCGGTCTTCATAACATGAGCTATACATATCCAAATGTGCTCAAATTTTGCGTATGAGTTGTTCACGAGATGTTTAAGAAGATCAACGGAATAGATTTTCAAAAAAAAAATATTGCATCATGAAAAACTACTTGAGTGTATTCCTCTCCAGATACACTCGAGTGTATTCTAGCCTGACTCATACAGAGTCAGACTAGAATACACTTGAGTGTACAGATCGCACGAATACACTCAAGTGTGTTCGCATATCAAGACTATTTTTTGCAAAATGTAAACCGTTGATCTTCACCGTCATACTATAACTAGGCTGCATACAAATTTTGAGCCCATTTGGTTGAGTGTAAGTCACTCATCCAAGGGCAACAAAATCGACGCGCGAAACTAATTTGAAATTGCATAATTTTTGCGGTCTTCATAACATGAGTTATACATTTCCAAATGTGCTCAAATTTTGCGTATGAATTGTTCACGAGATGTTTAAGAAGATCAACGGATTAGATTTTCAAAAAAAATATTGTATCATGAAAAACTACTTGAGTGTATTCCGCTCCGAATACACTCGAGTGTATTCTAGCCTGACTCTATATATACATATATATATACATATACATATATACATATATGTATGTATATATACCTATATATATACCTATATATAGGTATATATATATACCTATATATAGGTATATATAGATAGGTATATATATATGTATATATACATACATATATGTAGGTATATATGTATATATAGGTATATATGTATATAGGTATATATATATGTATATAGGTATATATATAGGTATATACATATATAAAGGTATATATATATATATACATATAGGTATATACATATATATCGGTATATATATATACATATAGGTATGTATATATGTATGTACATATATATGTATATATATACTAATATATAGGTATATATATATATACATATAGGTATATATATAGGTATATACATATATAGGTATATATATATACATATAGGTATGTATATAGGTATATACATATATATGTATACATATATATATATACATATATGCATATATATATGTATATATACATATATATATGAATATACATATATACATATATGTATGTATATATGCATATATATACATATATACATATACAATACATATAGGTATATACATATATATAGGTATATATATATACATATAGGTATGTATACATATAGGTATATATATGTATATAGGTATATATATAGGTATATACATATATAAAGGTATATATATATATACATATAGGTATATACATATATATCGGTATATATATATACATATAGGTATGTATATATGTATGTACATATATATGTATATATACTAATATATAGGTATATATATATACATATAGGTATATATATAGGTATATACATATATATAGGTATATATATATACATATAGGTATGTATATAGGTATATACATATATATGTATACATATATATATACATATATATATACATATATACATATATATATATGTATATATACATATATATATGAATATACATATATACATATATGTATGTATATATGCATATATATACATATATACATATACAATATATATAGGTATATACATATAGGTATGTATACATATAGGTATATACATATATATAGGTATATATATACATATAGATATAGGTATATATATATACATATAGGTATGTATATAGGTATATACATATATATGTATACATATATATATACATATATATATATATATATACATATATGCATATATATATGTATATATACATATATATATATGAATATACATATATACATATATGTATGTATATATGCATATATATACATATATACATATACAATATATATAGGTATATACATATATAGGTATATATATACATATAGGTATGTATACATATAGGTATATACATATATATAGGTATATATATATACATATAGGTATGTATATAGGTATATACATATATATATATATATGTATAAATATACATATATATAGGTATATATATATGTATATATATACCTATATATATGTATACATATATATATGTATATATACATATATATATATATGAATATACATATATGTATGTATATATGCATATATATACATATATACATATGCAATATATATAGGTATATACATATATATAGGTATATATATATACATATAGGTATGTATATAGGTATAAATATATATAATGTATATATATACATATATATGTATATAGGTATATACATGTATAGGTATATATATACATATAGGTATATACATAGGTATATACATATATATTGGTATATATATACACATATAGGTATGTATATAGGTATATACATATATATGTATATATACACATATATATGTATCATCATCATCATCATCTAAGCCTCAATCCCAACTATGTTGGGTTCGGCTACATGGATCCTTCATTTCCATTCAGCTCTATCATGGGCCATATTCTGATTGAGATGTAGAGATTCAAAATCTCTCTTTACCCGCTGCCAGGTGAGACTCTGGCGGAGGCGCAAGACTGATTCCCACAATTTCTTTGTTGTAATCATATCTGAACATTCATCAGTCCTTCTCACCTCTCAACTACTTGACCCTAGGTCCCTGTAATTCGAGTGAGATTGTCATGGCGCTAAAGCAGATATGGTTCGGTATTCCCTTGTTCCCCGTATTGGTTATGTTCCTTATTTTTGTCTAGCAGAAACGAATCGAGCTCCGTCTGATCTCCCAGAAGCGGAAGCTGAATCAGTTGCAGGCTATAATGTAGAATATGCGCGGGATGCGATCCTGGAGAGTTCACGGTTGGCGGAAGCCAATGTCCCGGGGTCCCGGGGGGACTCATTCTGACTGAAACAAGGGGTGGGTCTTTACCAACTTCCAAATTCGACGACTCCAGGGAAGAAAAAAGAGGGGCACTCTTCATTCTTCATTCGAAAGTCATTCATGTCGGAGGGTCTTGATCTGTTGGGCAAAGCAAACTCCCCCTTGGACGAGCATGGGGCTTAGTCAAGTAGAACCGGGTTGCGCTGCTTGATGCTCCAATCGAAAACCAATCAGTGGGGCCATGCCGGTACGACAGAATATGCGTCCAAAAGGCCCCCCACCGGGCCAAAAGCAGCCCGCCCGTTGACAGGGAACAATATCGTAGCAACGTAGACCTAAGTGGGTTTATTGGATCCTGGGGAACCATCACAAGTACGGCCGGCCCCTCTTTGAACGAGAATGTCATGTCGTCCAGCGGAGCTTAGAAGAAGGTGACTCGGAGCCCCAAACCAAAGAAGGTGACTCGCGCAGACAGCTGACTCCTTTGGAAGAGAAAGGAATAGCCAAACCAACCCAACTGGCTGGTCAATCTCAGTGATCTTATCAGCCGGCAAACCGGAGTTGAAGCTCGTGAATTTAAGGACTCGGGTAAGTCCATTCAGATGCTCCAGTGGGCGGTTACTGGGAAAGGATGAGGAAGCCACTCCCCGGGAATGTACTTTGGAGCTCTGAGCGAATTCAGCTCGACGTAAAATAGCTAAAGTACGCTTGAGCAATCGAAATGAGATATTTGCTTACATTCCAGGCGAAGGTCATAATTCGCAGGAACATCCCCTAGTCTTAATCAAAGGAGGTAGAGTGAAAGATTCGCCAGGTGCGTCGAGGCAGCGAACAACACAACTCCATTTTGTTCTTTTCCCTCCCCGACGATGAGCCCTGTGCATTGGACCGATGGATAAGAGAACTGAGCTGGCCCAAAAAGTTATATGTATATAGATATATATATACATATAGGTATATATATATAGGTATATACATATATATAGGTATATATATAGGTATATACATATATATATATAGGTATATACATATATATATATACATATAGGTATGTATATAGGTATATACATATATGTGTATATATATACATATATAGGTATATATATATACATATAGGTATGTATATAGGTATATACATATATATGTATATATATACCTATATATATATGCATATATACATACATATATGTATATATATACCTATATATATATATGCATATATACATACATATATGTATATATGTATATATACATATATATATATATATGCATATATGTATGTATATATGCATACATTTATATAGGTATATATATATATACATATATATATACACGTATATATATATACATATATAGGTATATATATATACATATATATAGGTAAATATAGGTATATATATGTATATATATAGGTATATATAGGTATATATATGTATATATATAGGTATATATATGTATATATATATAGGTATATATAGGTATATATATGTATATATAGGTATATATAGGTATATATATATATATATATATATATATATATATGTATACATATATATAGGTATATAGGTATATATATATATATATATATATATACCTATATAGATGTATATATGTATACATATATACATATATATATATATATATATATACCTATATATATGTATACATATATACATCTATATAGGTATATATATATATATATATATATATATATATATATATATATATATATATATATATACCTATATAGATGTATATATGTATACATATATACATATATATATATATATATATATATATATATATATATACCTATATATATGTATACATATATACATCTATATAGGTATATATATATATATATATATATATATATATACCTATACCTATACCTATATATATGTATACATATATACATCTATATAGGTATATATATATATATATATATATATATATATATATATATATATATATATATATATATACCTATATATATGTATACATATATACATCTATATAGGTATATATATATATATATAGGTATATATATATATATATATATATATATATATATATATATATATATATATGTATATATACATATATATATATATATATATATATATATATATGTATATATACATATATATAGGTATATACCTATTTATATATATATATATATATATATATATATATATATGTATGTATGTATGTATGTATGTATGTATACATATATATAGGTATATATATAGGTATATACATATATGTGTATATATATACATATATATAGGTATATATATACATATAGGTATGTATATAGGTATATACATATATATGTATATATATACCTATATATATATGCATATATACATACATATATGTATATATGTATATATATGTATATATACATATATATGCATATATGTATGTATATATGCATACATTTATATAGGTATATATATACATATATATATACACGTATATATATACATATATATATATACACGTATATATATATACATATATATAGGTATATATATATACATATATATAGGTATATATAGGTATATATATGTATATATATATATAGGTATATATATGTATATATATGTATATATATAGGTATATATAGGTATATATATGTATATATAGGTATATATATAGGTATATATAGGTATATATAGGTATATATATGTATATATAGGTATATTTATATATATATATATATATATATATATATATATATATATGTATATATATATGTATATATGTATACATATATATAGGTATATAGGTATATATATACATATATATAGGTATGTATGTATATATGTATACATATATACATATATATAGATATATATATATATATATACCTATATATATATATATATATACCTATATATATGTATACATATATACATCTATATAGGTATATATATATATATATATATATATATATATATATATATATATATATATGTATATATACATATATATAGGTATATACCTATTTATATATATATATATATATATATATATATGTATGTATGTATGTATGTATGTATGTATACATATATATAGGTATATACCTATATATATATATATAGAGAGAGAGAGAGAGAGAGACAGGCTAGAATACACTCGAGTGTACGGATCGCACGAATACACTTGTGTGTTTGCATATCAAGACTATTTTTTGCAAAATGTAAACCGTTGATCTTCACCGTCATACTATAACTAGTCTACATACAAATTTTGAGCCCATTTGGATGAGTGTAAGTCACTCATCCAAGGGCAACAAAATCGACGCGCGAAACTAATTTGAAATGCATAATTTTTGTGGTCTTCATAACATGAGCTATACATATCCAAATGTGCTCAAATTTTGCGTATGAGTTGTTCATGAGATGTTTAAGAAGATCAACGGATTAGATTTTCAAAAAAAATATTGTATCATGAAAAACTACTTGAGTGCATTCCGCTCCGGATACACTCGAGTGTATTCTAGCCTGACTCTATATAGAGTCAGGCTAGAATATATATAAAAGGTCCAAATAGTATAGTATTCATATACATGTGTAATTTTGTATAAATTATATAGGAAACTAAAACCCACGCTTACCGCATAACCAGTTACAAGGTGATGTTAGCACACTTACCGCTTAATGCCTTTTAAAACATTGGTAGGCTCTAATATCTTCATTTATATGGACGTGGTCGGATGAAGAACCTCCACATACCCATTAGACGAATACACTGATTGAATAATTGTATTTATTTATATATTTTGCTTGCAAATTTCACAAGTTGATTTATTTAAAGTAGTGAACCAGGAACCCATTTGTTGAAACTACCAGGGCGCAAAACATCTGTCAATGCCAGCTAGCACGGACCCCATAATAACAGTTGTAATCAATCTGTGATGCATTTGTTCTTTTAAAAATAAAATCATCATATCTTTAATACATACATTACCATGTTGGCCTGCAGAACACCATATCAAAAAAATGACGATCTAGTTTCAGTCTCCATAAGTTGGTAAAGGGAGAGCCACAGGAACCATTGAGGGAGAGGGGCCCACCTTAAGTCGTCGAAATTATGAGCTTTCAGGTAAACCAATCTTGGTCGGCCTTTCACAACCAAAAGTCATCCCAGCATTTTGCGACATCTAATGGTTCAATCCACCAAGGCTTTCCCAAGTTCATTTGAGTTGCTATGTCTAGATTGTTTAATTTCAGGCAAAACAAGAACATGGAGATTTAAAAAAATGGTGAGCACCCCAAAACTGGTGAAGCTTAAATAGACAGGCATCACCTATGATTCTAATTCTAACTTATAAGGTTCATGTATATTTGCTGCCAAGTGCTATACAAATCAAACGCCTAATGACAAATGCACGCATTAGTGCAACGGGTAAGCAACAATGCTAGGCCAATTCTTGGCCATTTACAACATCCATGTGTCACCTTTTAGCTGAAATCAAATGCATAAGTACCACACTTGTATAGACGTTATTGGAAGTTTGAAACAAACTGGAAGTACCGATTCCAACAGAAATTTTTGTCCAAAAAGAGACTACAACATCAACCACCAAAAAGATCGCACGTCTATTGTTATTTATTGTAGTGAGAAGAAACTAAACTTATGGCATTCTACTGCATAACTAAGTGGAAAACAAAATGCCAAAGACCGTCAAGCTTCAACGTGAACAGTCCTGTTATATTAGCCATGCACATCTGTGACTCAGGTAAAGAGGTGGATAGCTATTTATCTTGAATAAAATCAAGATAAATAATATTTATTCATTGACTATTAAAACACTACTCTCATCAGCTTTATTTCCCTTTCAGTTTTTTCTATCCGTTGCTGTTTCAATCTTGTTGTAGGATATTCACATAAGCAGGTTTCGCTTGCTTGATGTGCTTTTAATATATAACATTACCTTTCCTCAAAAAAAAGAATGTACAGAAAGACAAGCTAACTAGCCAAAATTCACAATAGTCTTTCCTCATACCTCACGAGAAGACTCAGCAGAAGAACCAAGCTTTCCACAGACAAAGCATTGATGCTTCTCAAATCGGCAGTTGGGACATTTAAAAATTTGTGCCTCCTGCCAAAGCCCACTTGTAAGTAAATGTACAGTCACAAAAAGGACAAACTGAAAGGGTCAAACAGATGATAGCAAAAAAGAATTCAGACATATTGTACCTCAACTTCTTTTCTACTCAAACCAAGTGTTGCACAATCGCTGTCACGGCCGTCCCCTTTCACCGCATGGAATGTTCTCATGCACCTTCCATCACAACTAAAATACCACAAAACAGCACTCACTCAGTAGCCTATATGATACTAATCATCATAATTATCCCATACCCAACATTTGACAAACTAAAAGAACCCAAATCCCTTGATAAAAGTAATCTATAGTATAAATAAGAGGCTAACATTACAAACTATAAAAGGAGAAAAATAAATGCCTCCTTTCCAAAGAGATGGTTCACAATAAACCTTCAATCAGGCCCCAAAAAAGATAATATTACAATGTTATATAAAGATAAAATTATCATACAAGTAGAAGACAATAAGATTTGACTGGAATGTGAATTTATACCAAGTGTCACAATAAGATTTGACTGGAATGTGAACTTTATACCGAGTGTCATAGCCTTACTAATGCCCACCAAATATTGCAAACAAAAAACTAGTATCCTAAGCAACAGATTCAGCCATAAACTGCCATAAAAGATTTCAAGTGAAGCATGGCTTATTTGGCTTTGTCAAAATTGTACCATCGATAAAACTTAATTATAACAGAAATCATAGTGCCACGTGTTAATCAAATACATGTTGACATAACTAGCATACCACAAAATGTTGCCCCCATTGTCACAAATACAACACATAGAATCATAACCATCATCTTCTTCATCCTCCTCATCAGCACTGGAATTTTGATCACCCTCATCCGCCTCTTCATCTTCATTATCATTGATGAATTCCGACTTTGTGGTATCCACAATATCCTACAATTAAGTTTTCTCAGTTTGTTAATTTCCTTGAAGAGGCAGACTTCTTGAATTACAAGCATTTCATGAAATTATATACACTTAAAGATAATAAGCAAACAAGAGGACTATTTTCATTACTGTGCTTGTAACTCAACAATCGAGATAATAACAGAAAATGCTAACCTCATTTCTCGCCATTACTTTTTTCCGAGCAACAATGAGATCAAGTAGCAACTACACAGAGAAAAATGATCAGTGAAGAATTTTGGAAATAAAAACTGACTGCAACATTATACACTACAGAATGGAATTTGCCTCTGAGAGAGGCGGAACATATCTGATATAGTGCATCTATAAATGTCACCAGGAATTCCCATCTTGCAGCAGCGACAATACGACAGGCAAAGTTTGCCAGAAGTACAATCAAGATTATGGTTGTAACCAAACCGAACCGGGTGGTTGAACCGGGAACCAGTGGCTGGAACTGTTCGGTTCTCTCACAAACCTGAAAATGACCTCAAACCGTCCAAAACTGGTCGCGGTTTTCTCCAAACAGTCTGTTCTTGGCCATGTGTATGCCTTGAACCTCGACCCAATTTTATGTTTGTTCCCACTTGTTCCCCTTCCATGTGCTCATTCCTCTTTGCTCTTCTTCCACTATAATTTGGCATAGAAATGTAGTGTTCAATTGAATTCGTCATTTATGTGCTATATTCAAATATTCTCCATGATATGTTTACCTCTCCTTGATTTTTCATATACTATCTATATGATTTATAAAAATAAATTATGATGTCATGTTAAGGTCACCAGTTGTACAAATGAACCGAGAACCGGACACCTCACCAATTTGGTTCTGACAACCTTGATCAGGATTTTGATACATCAACTCAAGTTCAAGAGTACATGACGTTCAAAAGGGAACAAAGCAATAAGTAGTATTGCTTTTAAGATACAGACTGCCAGTAGGTATTGCAAATTTGCAATTCGTTTATTAAAAGTAATAAAAAATTATGAAGTCATAATGTTACACGTTTAGAAATCGTAACCAACTAAAACAGCTGAAAAGCAATAATTGCAAAATTTCTGCTGCTTATATTTTGTGTTGACAAGTAAGGCTCTCAATTCCGTTGGAGAAAACTATCCTGTCAGGTATGTCGCTGCCATGCTATCCTATTATTGCACATGGTTACTATTGTGAACCAACTAGAAAATAAATTGATTCGCTAGACTCAATGAGCATGCATGTTTTTGTGCCAACAAGAGGCTTCAAAGTAATGGAGTAATCATTACTTGGTTGACCAGTGAACGTTTGAACAGATTGCAAGCATTCTATATTTGACTAGTATCTAACAATGATTTGCATAAAATATACCATGCTACCATGTATATTCTTTATGTTTCATATATTTGAGTCCTTACCCACTTATGTTTCTTCCTTTCTTTTTATCCCATGTCTTGCCTTTAAATCCCCCTCCCCACTTATGGTTCTTCCTTTCCTTTTATATGACATGATGTAAGCAAGGATTTCCTGCTTCCCCTTTCCACATGAATAAGCAGGCACTCCTTTCTAAGAAAATACACATTCTTCCTTAAATTAAATGACAAGGTATCAGATAGCAAAGGTTGAGAAGGGGCCTCTCTCTCTTTCCCCCTCTTCTTGCACCATTCTTGTCGAATGGGTCCATACCCTTGCAATCGGCAGCATCAAGGTGGTCATTCCTCCCTCATACATAATTTTGCTCGGTCTCCTAGAGCGGCCCAGCAGATTGGTTGGTCTCCTGGGGCAGCCCAGTAACCAACACAAGCTGTTGGTCCTGGCTGGTGATGCCATCGGTGAATCCCCCTCCAGCACATATAGCAGTCTACAAACTTGGTAAATAACACGTGCTTCATTCTAAACACAATAATCACAATAAAAAATATAGCTCCGGCTTCTGCATCTAATTTTAATATGCCTATAACGCTCTGTAAGCAGGCTCCAGCTTCTACAAAGCATTGCATCTCATGATCATTGTCTGGAACCAATTTAACTACTCAAATAGCCTTGTTTATAGCGATTGTATCTTCAATCTTATGAGCAATGCAATGCTACTAAGGCTCTACATCACTCTAAAAAAACGTGCCCTGGATTAAGAATGGAAGCTCTTACTTGTATAGCCTCTTGAATTGACAAATTTGCCCTTTACCACAAAGTTGTTAGAAGTTGTTGGGTGTTTAGAGTGAAGCATTTACCATATGTTTTATCGAGCACCTTAAGGCTCTCTTAGTTGCCACACACAGGAGACTAGAGTTGACTGTATTGAGAGTTGTATTGCCAGTGTTCTAGAAAGCGGGTCATGCAGACACATAAGTTGTCCGGTCACCCAACCGCACCAAAACAGCAGTGACATGATTCAATATCGGCAATGAACCGCTTAATTGGCCAATTCGCCACTTATGTGGCCAATTATTTTCCACTTCTCAATTAATCCCATAGTGAAGAATAAAAACCGGTGTATCTTACTGTATCCTCTCACACTAACCCCCCCCCATCAAACCTAACTCCCACTCCCAATCTCCCCAGCCCCTCGCGACTCATTGATGTTGCTGGACCAAGAGCACGTTAACCCTATCTGACAACTGCAAAATAGAGGTGTCAACTGGATGATGGTAGTAGGTGAAGTTGTGGCACCCGCACTAGAGGAAACCACAAGCCTGATATATGACCTAGGAGGAGAGTAGTATCAACAACACAGCCAACTGTGGCACTTCTCTTCCATCTTCAACTTCCTCCTCTTGTCGTCTCTGCCTCTTCTTCACCTCCTCCTTCCTCTTCTTCCACAACCTCTCCAAACGTCTGTTCCTACTTTTTCTCCTCTTCTACCTCACCCAGTGGCTCTAATTTCCTTTATCCCCCAACAATACTGATTTTTTTCCCTGATTCAATTTTCCCCATCTCCCCTTTTTCCACCACCTCCCATCATGTATTTTTTCTTCTGACTCTACTTCTTCAGCCAACTCCTCACATGTATCTCTCTCGTCTTCCTCTTCTTCCACCTCCCATGTCGATTCCCCTCGTTTTCCTCTATTTCCCCATGATCCTACCACATTCCTAACCTTTTCTTCAACATACGTCTCCCCCACATATTTTTCTCTACTTCTCCTTTTCTTCGGCATTCTGCCAAAAATTGATTCCCCATTTTCAATTCTTCCACCTCCCACAATCAGCTTTTCTTTTCACCTCTCCCCCGTGGAACATGTCTTCCTCCTTTTCGTTTGTAATTATGTTTATTAGATTTTTTGTAGTTGTTGCTTTTATGCATACACAGTGTAGTGTTTACTAGATTGTTTCTTATAGTTATATCTTTACCTCCTCCAATATAACTACTACTTTTGATTTTTTATTTACTATCGTGTTAGTTGTTTACTTGTTTATCAGTTCATTATCGCTACTACGTTAATGATGATGAAAGTGGAGAGAAACATAAACAACAAGCCCCAAAGAAATAAGAAAGCATGAGATCGAACAAATCAACTAGATATGAACGACGAGCAACAACAAAACAAGCAAGCAAGGAATCACAAAACTAGATTCATAAAGGTTCCGCCAATCCCGATAGGAAACCCAAGTCCAATGGAATAGATGATATTATTCATGAAGAAATTCATAGAGTACTATATATACTAGAGGGAAAGAAATGCTTAGTTCAATTTACACCGAAAGCCAACTGTAGAAGAGGACAGTTGCTTGGAGAGGAAAGAGGCATGAAATCCTAGAATAGATCCTGATGTCTCTTGGTGTCTCTTAATGTCCTAGAATGAGGTTAGGGAGTCCAATCATAATAATAAGATCCGTAATTTGTGGTCCAATCAGATCATACTCACCCAGGGCCGTGATATAGTTAGAATGGACAATATGCATTCAAGTGTCGTTAGTCATAACCATATATGTGGTTGTTGCCAAAAACATAATAAGATTTACAGTGTATTGTCAAATGAACGGAGCATACTTTTTTGTGGTTTGTTATATACAGCCAAATTAAGCGGGCAGCAAAGCCCATCCGCCTAATATCACCCTTAAGCGCCCGCTTCACCCGTTTTTTCCCCGCTTTTTGCCCTTTTTTCCCCGCTTTTTGCCCGCTTTTTGAAAAAATGCTGCTGTAAGCATGTAATGTTAATTAATTATATAATCCAAGTAGTATTGAGTATAATATATGAAGCTTGTATACATTAAATGTTCTATGATATACCTAGTCCTACTTTAGAATGCAAACTTTGTATGTAAGTTGTATATAATAAGGTAATGTTGTAATATATCCAAGTAAATATCATATTACTCTATTATACTTCTAATGGTTTTACTGATTAAACTGATATTCTTGCAGATTTCGTTCATTAGTAATTGATACTACTGGTTAGTATTCCTGATTTCCTTAGAAATATATTTTTTATATACACATACATGTAATTTTGTATATAAATATATAAGAGTTTAAGCATCCACTTTTTCAAAAATCTCCCGCTTAAGCGCCCGCCTGCCGCTTGAGCGGCTACAAGGTCCCGTCCGCACGCCTCCCGCTTCCCGTTTTTTAATACATTGACTACATTTGAAATATAGAATAAAATATTATACATTTAAATTTTAACATATATATACATATATATATATATATATATGTGTGTGTGTGTGTGTGTGTATATATAAATGTATGATATGTTTACATGTGTATATATGTAAATTCAATATATATTTGCATTGTGTGTAATACATATATATATATATATATATATATATATTGAAATCTATACATATAATGTACTAACATGTGTTGTTTGTGACTTTGTGTTTATGTAGATAAATAAAAATGTATACATATAAATGTACAAATATGTGTGTGGAATGTGTGTGTATATGTAGGTATACTCTATATCTATCTGTATGTGAATATATCAAAAGTCATGCATATAAATATACACATTTATGTGTGGGATGTGTGTGTGTGTACTATGTGTGGTTACAAGGAATGAGGTTTGGACAAAATCTTTGAAATTTTGATTTTGCCAGCATCTGCAACAAATCTGCAACAAAATCATGCGACGGTACCGCTATGTCAAAATCAGCGAAACAGTTTTCCCAATTTTGAAAATTTTCCAAGATAAAGTAAAGTTACTTATCTCCCACATTAAGGACCTCCCACCTATCCCCATATATGATTTTATTGCATAAAACGATGCATATAGGTGTAGAGCTCATGCCTGTGAAATTCCATGACTTAATTCATTCATTTTGGCGTTGAAACGGTCACGGTTGCATTTATTGAAATTTCTGTCAAAATTTCAGTAAATTTCAGTTCCCATGCTATCCAAACGGCATCGGAATCGGATATCTCATTCCTTGTTGTCGTAACTAGTAGGCGTTTAAAGAAGCAGAGTTTAATCGACCGCTTAATCAGCCAAGCGACTTTATATGTGCATTTCTGCAAAAAGAAAGTGTAGAGATTTAAGATCATCAAGCAGCATAGTTGTTGAGGCGGCCGCCTAGGCGCCGTCTAGTCGAGCAGGCGTTCAACAGGGCTCCGCCCAGCCAGTTGCTTTGCTTCATAGTCACTTTGGCGTCCGCCTGGGCGGCTGGGCGACCCAAAACAGTGATGGGCGGCCGCTTTTTTGGAAGGTCGGTCCCAATGGCCCATTTAATAATTCTTTTCTTTTAACATTTTATTAATTGTACTTTAAAAACTCTACTATAGTATACTTAATTACTTATTGTTGTCTCTTTTTGGTATTGAACTAGTCTCATTTTCTTTATTGCTTATAGACTTCATGACTTCTAAAAAGTGTTATTTCAATAAAATTGGGAGGGGTGGATAAGTTATACATACATACATGCATAGGTATATACATAACATAGTATAAATAATACATAAGTTTACATGCATATGTATATATATAACATAGTATAGCACATAAATAATATAGATATACATATGTATGATTTTATGTGTAAAAAAACACCGTCTGGGCGGCCGCCTAGTCGACCTGGGCGGTCTGGACGTCCAGCTAGGGACAGTCACCGCCTGGCCGCCTCAAAAACTATGTCAAGCAGTTAAATGGAATCGTTGTGTAGTAATAATTAACAACCAAAAGAACGAGTTGGTTATAAATCAACATTCTAGTTTGTTTCATTTTAGAAAAGTGGCGTGCGTAATTAACAACCAAAAGAACAAGTTGGTTATAAATCAGCATTCTAGATTTTTTTTTTCAGAAAAGTGGCGTGTGTATGTAGTTTTATATATTTTTATTTAAGAGGTTGTAAATCATAGAAACCAATATCGATTTCTTGGCTAGCCATAAGCACGGGAAAGGCACAATCTACAAAACAGTGATGAGGATACTAAAATTTCTTTGGGAGCAATAAAAATAAACGGATGGAAGTTTTCTGTATGGTATGTATATTGCAATCTGTATAAATTCATTATTGATCATCATTCAGCAATCATCCAAGAAACTAAAATTTTCAAATAATAATGAACAAAAAGTTCAAGGAAATATAATATAAGAATAATAAGACAAAGGAAACAAGTTGTTGCACGTACTAATTTGATGGTCACTTGCTGAAGAATGGCATTATAACAATAAGTTGCATTCACACTCAAATGACTCAACCAATACCTGAGATTTCCCCAAATCCTCGTCCTTTTGGGAAATTTCTCGAATAAGTGCTACATGATCTTGTAGGTCAAGTCGTGAAGGTCTGATTTCATAATGACTATTAAAGGAGAAACTATCATAAGTATGGGGGAAATTCCCAATAACAACAAGAAGAAGAAAAAAAAAGTAATATTCTTATGCAATTCCAAAATACCTGAAAGTTTTTCTGACTGAATCCCAGAGTGTTTTTTCTGATGCTTTGGGGTCCTTCTTTATGAAATGAAGGCATTGGAGTGAGATCATAACTTTCCTTATTACCACCTCAAAGCTCTTCTTAGCTTTGAGAAGTTTTATCCATTTGCTCTCTTTAGACAGCACACATACAACAGGACAGAATCCCTGAAGCTCCATCTTCCACGCTATAACTTGCTTGTATATTTTTTGCAGCCCATCATCCCCATCACCAAGCAAGAAAACCTGTGTTTTGGACTCCTGGGGGCTGTTGCTGTCTTCCCACTGAAATGGAAGAATGGAAAAGCAGACAGGCTCCTCACTTTCATTGACAAACTTGTAGTTGGTGACACACTCCGGGAGAACCTCTTCCTCGTCATCATCATCAAAGTATGCCATAGTTTATCTAAATCTGAAAGAAATGCAGACAAAAAAACAGATCATTCAGTTACGCTCCTAACATAGGTGAGCACTTAGCTAGAACAAAAATTAACCCCGATTTTTCATTTTAAAACAACTCCACCTTATTTCTGTAAGGGTAAATCTTGTACAAAAGTGTTTGGGTGGCTTATGACCTCAAGGAGGGTGTGTTTTCTGGGTTGAAGCCAGTGAGATTGATCTTAGCGAGTTAGGTTATGAATTACAGTGCAGATCACATTAAAAAGGAATCCCTGACAGTGGAACTATCCATTTAACCTGAATGACCAAGTTATTATTAAGAAGTGACTTACCAAGTTATCAGTGGACAGATACCATCATTGTAACCCAAAAAAGATAACCCTAGTCTTCTATTCCATTCCATGGCATAATCCTTAAAATTGACGAAACACGATACTTTAAAAAAGGAAGCCACTAATAACAACCTTTTTCACATACGTTATATGGTATGATATCGATAAACTATCTGACAAAGAATGACCATATTGTTCCCACACAGAACTGTCTACTAGCAATGAATGAACTTAGATATTGTGGATTTGATGTCTACCAAGAAATTAAGGATGGGTAGAACAATGCGATTGTGGGAAATATACCCCTAACACAAATGAAGAAACAAGATATTACGCGATAAAAAAGCAGAGCGCCGTACAATACAAGAAAACAATGTCGTGCCTCGGAAGTCATATCACATAATATACTGTAAACCAAACGACCGAAGAAGAAAGTAGCAGCAGCCCTAGGAGCTGCCACTAAGACATTCCCAGAATGACAACATGGAGAGAGAGGCAGAGAGCACCCTAAGTAAACAACCCTCCTCCAAACGGGGAGGTAGGGCAGACTTATAACAACCCTGGCAGAGCATTTTTTCGACTAGAAGCAAACATCAGAGGAGGGCAATAGTGCAACAATAAGCCTCGCACAAGAAAGCGCCCATCAAAACCCTAGAGGTGCAGAAGGGAAAGCGGAAAAGAAAAGGAGAAATCATTCACCCAGCTAGATGAATAGCAACAACATTACCTGTAGCAGATGATGCCGGATGGGGAGACCAACAGCCGGGTGACGAGAAAGGTGAGGGTTTGAGGGATGGAACGCAGCAGAACGAGATAGCGGCAGCGGGAGTACAGTCAGAGTGGCGGTGCTCAATCGAACTCTTTTTTTTTGCGCTCAGTCGAACATGCTCCCATCCAAGAGGATGGGATTAGAAGGTATAGGCATGGATAGAATATTAGTTGATTCCATCCTATGTTTGGATGCAAAGTAGGATAGGATTCATAATAACTATAAATCAGTTATAGTTATTTCTCAAGTCACAATAATTTTAAATCAGTTCTCATTATTTCTCAAATCATGTATTATGTTTTGATCCTAATTGGAATAATTGACTTTAAAACTCGAGAACACACAACGTGATCAATTAGGAATTGGTCTTAACAAAAATTTAAAATATTTTCATACCAACTATTACTAACCTAAAATAAAAATTGTCTGAGAAATTGTTAAAATAATTGATGTTGTGTTGTGTTTATAAAAGTTTATTGATAGAAATCAATACAAAGATGAAGAAAGTAAATACCTATAGTGGTCCTTGTTTCTGAAAATTATTAGATGAAAATTAATATAAGAAAGAAGAAAGCAAGTACTTTCTTTGCCGGCAGGATAGTATGACGAGAACCACAAAGTTAGGAAGTCAATGATACACTTCCAATCTCCTAGTTATATTGCCGGCAATATAAACGATTAGTAAGGAGCACATCCTTGATAGAGACTCATATCAAGTTGGCAACGAGCAGGTCATTGAATAAGTACTTATGAAAACAAACTTACGTTTCGTTGCCGGCTACGTGAAAAAATCGAAGAAGACAAGTTACTTCCAAATCTCTGCGGCACCAGTGAATGAAGATTGTCAAGTTGCTACTAGAGATTACCGGCACCGTCATCAGAATAGGTAGCAATGATGAGGAATATTGCGAGGAGATTCCACCGGCAAACAACGAACTTCGACAGAGGACGCGAACATCAGGAGCAAGCATAGGGGTGCGCCGTCGCAAAACATATCCGAGTAGGGGTCGGGGTGTAAAGTCTCTTTATACCACCCAATACGGCTCAAAAGTCCTTATGAGATGGGACTCCTATTTCCAACGGATTAGAATCTTGGTGTCATTTTAACACAAACAAACACGAGATTTGAAATTTTAATGGGATTCTGATCCTATCCCACTTATAATACTACAAATCAAACATGTCGTTAACGTCTGCCTTTACCTAATAATTATCTTTGTTCGGCTAAGCGTTTGACGGCGTTCGGTAAGGCATCTATGGTCACGGACAAGTCCGAGTCGGGTACGATTAGTCTAATGTCGATCCCAAGCCCCTATTTCGTTCTGGACTGGGATTATGTGTTAGTCAGGCGATTTTGTTTGACAAATTAGTAGGACTCGTCTCATCAGGATTCGATCAGATTTAATTTGACATCAGTCAAGATCTATGATTTAATTTTATCTAATGATTTAAATAGGATTTGATTTTGATTCTAATATGTTTGAAATCATCATGAATATGGGTAGTATAATAATATACATGATCTAACAGTGATGAAGTAGAAAATGTGCATACAAAAAAAATTTTAAAAATATCTAACTTTGATTAATAGATTTTTTTTTGTACGACTATTTTAGTTGCCATGTACATTTCACCCAAGTTTGACATAATACATGAGATTTGTGTCATGTATCCATATTTAACTGGTGTATCTTTTTAAATAAACAATGATTATATGAGTATAGGAAACATGTGTACTCGTACGGATAGGTGTGTAATAACCAAACAATGCAAGTTAAAAACATGTACATTTATAAGTGAAACCAAACATGTAATATGAAATACTAGTGTAATACAAGTATCTAATATTATATATTGCCAACTACAAAATTAAGTTGTATAACATTACTTTAAATATCATTAATTTGACTTATACTCATTGTCTTTACCACCAGTGCCTCCAGCAACATCATTTGGTGAACTAACTCCATCTTAGCAATATTATGTGGTACAGTAACTCCGTCGTCAGCTACTACTGTATGTGATTGAGAGCTTCGCACTTGGTCAGGCTGTTGTTGTAAGCATGGTGGTTATGTGTGAGGATTGGTCCATAAGGTTCTTGAAGCTTGCAACACTCCCCACCTCGCCTTAACTATGTTCATGTCAAAGTCACTCATCCCTATTAATGTGTGAATTTCACAAAGGACATTGTGTCAAACTTGACGTAGAAAAGAGCGACGCATTTGTCCTAAATAGTACTGACATCCCAAGACTGGGACGAGTGTTACATCTGACTCGTCATCCCATTGAAATCGATTCATTCTATCGGGAAGCAGTTGAAGCATAGTTTTAAAAATAGCAATTGTGTATGTATTTGTTGACAAAAAATTGTGATTGAATGAACTAGAGCCATTGATGGGGACATATTTCAAAATACTTGAGGGGCAACAAGCTATACAAGTATTAATTTACAAGATGGAAAACAAACAATACAAGTATTTCATTTACTATATGTACAAGAAACAGTGCCAGCAACCTATAATTTCGTAAGTTGTGCTAAAAAATAATGACTCACTTCGTAAATTACTACATGGACAATATCTCAACATTAACAATTTATAATTATCATTGACATTAAAAAAACACTAGTTGCATAAAAACAGAGTGTACATGGGTGCTTTGAAATGTAAAATAAAATTATCATAGCTGGCTAGATAATTGCCAAATGCGGAAAGTTTGGAGTGATAATATCTTATGAGTTATCATGGCGAGCTTGACATTCTTCATGAGTTGGTGCATCAGTTAAAAGTTGTCAAAGGATCCATCTAGTAGTGAGATGATTGTGTTTTCCTCGTGATGATTATGTGGAAGGCTTCACACAGTTGACCATGGGTCAACAAGGTAGAGACTCCACCAATTGATGAATTAGTGAAGACAGTAACATGATATTATCTAATCTTGTTTGGAAAATGGGACTCCATTAGGTTTGTCAAATGAAAGCAGACTGCATCATGTAACCATCTTCACTAGATCCATCAGCCAATAAAGTCAAGCTTCTCTTTACCAGAAATTTCTTTTGACATCTTCCAAATGTTGCGGTAGCTAATGGTTGATGCCTAGGTCGACGTATCCAAAATCACTCTACAATGACGACCAACTACCATGCTAACCCTTATGTGGTGGCGGCGAAGGTTTATGCTGATCCCAAGTAGGACCATCCCAGTTAGCTCACTTTAGGGCCTCATTGTAGTTGTCCCAAAGACCCCCACAATCTTCATGTATCGCTTCCTTGTCCTCTTGCTTGATGTCATCTTTTGGCCAATCAGACATAGGGGCAAATGGCGAACAGGGTGAGCAACCCCATTATTGCTTTGTTTTGTATTCGTAGATTGTTCAGGACACACATTCGTGGGATCTTCATGCAATGATGGGGAATGGGAGTGGAAAGGCTTGCAAGATTTGCATGAATTCTTGGACCAGTTATTTTTTTCAATCTTGAAGCGCGATATCTAGACGATAAAACATTTAACATAATAGTTAAACATAAGTTTGAGCCCATAGTGACAATAACAAACAAATGATGAAAATAGTTCACATAAAAGTTGAATACATATTTAGCATATTTGACGTCAACGTCAAAGATATGCATCAATTGCCCATCAACATATTAAATCAACTTCAAAATGTAAATATCAAAAGGTACTAATATTACATCAATGTCAAGAAGTGTTCAACAAATATTAATACTACATCATAATACATTATGATTACTACATATTTTACGTAGAGATTCTTGCAACTTCGTTCATTGCCTTCACCACCAGCTCATGCAGTTGCACCATTTATGTTTTCAACATTGTTCATGCGTACTACAACTCTTGGTGGGTAAGTGTGATGAGTCGTCACAAAGTTGTGTGTGTAACGAACTGAAATCTATGTATATTCTTAATCTAGCCCTTTTTCTAAGTTTTTCCTTTCCTTTGTATGCTTTTGGCTTTGATGTTGATTATTGGAATTATTAGTGTTTTGGAGAATATTTGAGCAATATTTATGCCAATATGTGGGTTCATGCACAAATACCTCAGTGAATGTTTCTATAACGTCCCTCCAAGCACATACATTACATCAGAAGCAAACCCTATGTTGCCCATAACATGGGTCACTTGGCTCGAAGGAACATTACAAAACATGATAAACATTGCAACAAGGTAAACAAAACACCATGCATTAAATCAAAATAGAGATTCATACATTGTTCTTTGAAAGGAAAAACATAAACTATCTCAACTTGATCTCGAGCCTAATACATGTAGTCTAAGCAATATAAAACATGGAATGATAAACTAAAGGATATACTAAGTGGTAGATGGCACCCCACCAAGCTAAAGTCTCCTTGATGTCAGGTACACTTGAAGGGCTCACTTCAATTCCCTCTTGCTCCTTGATCTAGGGATATCTTGTCCCACAGTCATGCGAAAGAAAGAAACAACGTAAGTAAGTGGCATTATACATGTTATAAGAACTGAAAATAAGCATATATACTTGAACTGAAATAAACTTGACATGACTTAACATTATCAATTATCATTACACTTTATCTTTCATTACATCAGTGAATTAAGAAACATTACTATATGTGTTCTCTCCATCACTGCCCACATGGGGCACATCATGCTCGAAAAGCCCATTATTGCTAGGAATCCCATAACAACCATAAAGGTCCATCATTGCGAGAAACATATAATAAGTTACTTAATTCTCTTAACTTAGCATTAACATCATTGTTCTTATCTTGCCATCAATGTAAATTGTCCTCATCCAATAATTGCACCAAAGTGCTCATCAGGCCGGTTAAGGCTCATCTTAGTTGCACCAAAGTATCCACAATGCCATAAAGGCAAAATAACATAAAGAGGAACAATTACAACTTAAGTGCATTATCTCAATCATTGTGGGATTTCTCCCTCTTAATCTTGAAATTATCATTACATGATTTACATGAGTATTTGTTTAATTTCTTAACACTACATGATCATAGAATCAAACTAATGAGCATAGGACTTTATAATTATAGAAATAAACAAGCAATAATGATATTCAAAGAATAATTATTATCTTAATCTCATTCATTAACTTGGAATTTAAAGCATAATCTTAAATCATACATAACATGAAATTCATCCAAAGTACTTATGCATAGTGGTGTGACTCGCTTACTTGGAGCAAGGTATATCCTAATGTATTCTTCATGATCTTGATTGAATCCTATGTTCCAGAAATTACATGATTTCTTATTAATTATCATCATTAATACACCCTAAACCCTAATTAGGGTTCTTTAGGTAAACATGGTCAGATACGATGGAGTTAGGGTTTGAAAACACTAAAAACAAATTCTACTTGACAAATCCTTTCCAAAGAGTATTTATATGTATTTTTCTGACCATCCAATCAATTATTATGATTTTACAAAGTTCTAGCCAATCAAAATTAAAATAAATCCACATGGGCGATATCCTTGATCGTGAATTGGTGTTGATCTGGCCCACTCGGGCACTACCAGCTGAGAAAAATGCTTCCTAACTCCACTTGTATGATAAAGAAGAAAAGGCACACTTAAATCCCTAAAATACCTATTGGGGTATGATACAACAATCTACTGTACAAGGGCAGATCACGGAAAACATTACCTTGGTTCTTCTTCTTTGATCTGCAAAGTCTAAGAGCTCAAATCAGTGAGAGACTACGAGAATGCTTGGATGGAAAATTGATTCATTGATCTTTTCACTATGAATCATGATATTGGATGCATTCCCTGAGTCCGACCGGAGTTGGAAAGCCCCAAAGTAAGACTGTAGTGGCCAGGAAAGCCAGATAACCACAACTCTGCCACCACAACAAGAAGGCAGCGGTAGTGAGTCAGCTAAACACAAAGTCAGATCAAAATCTGAGAGCATAAGTAGCCTCATCGCATAGAACTAAAGTCGTTGGCGGCAACAACACGAGGAATCACCCTCTGGTTCAACGAGAAAAAGGTTCAGGCTTTGAATAAGGAAAAGAGGGAAAAACATATACCTACAAATCTGGGAAAATTGAGAGCTGGCGAGGCTCTCTGAAGGCTAGGGGAGATGTTCTGGAGCTTCAAAACCCATCGCTATGGTCGGAGGCATATTGGGTCTGCCCAACCATTACGGCAAGCGCTGGAAGATCGAGTCGGACGAGGGCAGGTGTACATAGATTTGGCTAGGATTAGGGAAATCAGATAGATGACTGGGTGGGACAATGAAGATGGTGTAACAAGGCATATACATATATAAGGCACTCTGACATAGCCACAAATCTTAGATGAGATAGGAAACATGGGATGTAGAGGAGTCCCTATACGATTGGAGACTCTAGGAACAAAACCTTATCATATGTGGTATGGGGGAAATCGGCTAAATGCGAGGATTGTGAAAAAGGATCTCATTCATCCAAAGATGTTGTGGAGAAAGAGATTCAGGACCTCTCTAAGAGACTATATTCTTCATATATAGTTAGATTCATATTTTTCCTAAGTTTTATCCATAGTTTTCATATAGCTCATTAAAATTGACTCTAATTCATTTAATTGATTAGATGAGAGGAAAATTACCTTCCTTCTATGAGACTTTGAGTCCAGATTTCTAGATATGGAGTTATTATCCATTGTAGGATCTATTCATTATCTATTATGTATATTTAAAGTATATACTTGAAGAGAGAAAAAGTGATGAGAATAATGCTAGTTCCTTTTATGTATATTGGAATCATAAAGAAAATAAAGGAAACATATTCCATTTTCTTTCTATGTCAAAATTATAAAAATATTTGATAGTTGGAGCAATTTGCATCAAAGTCTAAGGTTTAAATTTTCACCTTTGAAATTTTGCAAATTATACCTTATAGTTTCAATTAGGGTCTAAAATGTAAATTTGCCTTTTACGTGGGATAATGATAGAATAAATTCGTTCTAGAGTTTTCAATAGCCTTATGGAATAAGTAAGAGAAAAAGAAATGAATAATAACTCTCTAAACAAGATAATGTAATATTAAATTATTTAATAGAGGAAATTTTGGTAATGATGCATAATGGGCTAAAATTCATAAAAGAAAGACTAATTGGTTAAGGGTAACTTTAGATTTGTTTTCTTTGGGTTTGATTTGACTTGGAGGCCAAGTTTCACAATTTTGATATGATAGTAATTATATATATTTTATCTAGAAAAGAAACGGTGAGTTTTCTCCAAAATATGAAATAAAACATTTAATGTCCCCAAAAGAGAAAACTAATCTTAGTTCGAGATATATATTCCAAAACAAGTTCGTGTGCAATTTTTCCACTAATTTGGATAATCTTTAATGTTCTAATATGTTTAGGACAGAGAAAGTGTAAATAAAGCCTAGAATATTAAATGATGTGTTAAATAATAACAAGGGATATAATTGGTGGAAAATTTGTGTCCAACATGCTTAAGTTTGCTTGAGGATGAAGTTTCACCAAAATTGGGTGATTCTAAAAGTCTCTAATGCATTTAAAAGGAGAAAATATGAATGATTTTAAAGAATTAAATAAAATATCTAGAGTCTTAAAAAGTGAAAACTAATGTCATATTTAGATTCTACATGCCCAAATTAGGTTAGTGTCAAATTTCTATCAACTTGGAGTTTGTTTGCACCCTCAAATGAAGAGAAAGAAAAAGAAAAAATTAATATAACTACACTTTAGTCCAATTCAATTTAGGAATCCATTTAATTTGTCGTGCAGACCGCTGATTATTGGATCTCGATCTGATGGCTGACACGTCATCTCCTAGCTTAGACAAAACAGGAAACATACTGCTTAAACTAGTGGTTTTCATTTTTTGATTTCTCTCTCCACACACAATCTTTTCTCACAATTATTTTTCCAATGGTTTTAAAATAGAATTCTACTTCTTTTGATCCCTACTTGTGACTTGGGTCATGAATTGAAGAAATGCCCAATTTGGTTCTTTTGCTTTTTGAACCACCCTTGCCCAAAACCCTAGATACTAACCCACACCTATAAATAGGACTACCCAGACCCTCGTCTCTCTTTGCCTAACCCTCCTCTCCACCCAATTTCTTTGCACAGCACATGTGTTGCCATCGGAGATCCAGTTTTAGGCTTGGGCTTGTGGCGGATAGTTCTTCCTCTCCTCGCCACCTCCGAGCAATTTCTCCTAGTTGCGAGTTTGTTGACCCTTCTTCTTTCTTTCCTTGCTCTCTGGTTCTCAAATTATCGCCTTTAGTGGATTTGCCCAAATCTCAACCAAGTTACTTCGAGCAGCCATGGCGCGATCCTGAGAGGGAACAATCTCCTCAGTGAATTTACTTCTCTACCCCTCCTTATTTCTTCTTTCCTTATTTTCTCGTGCATGGGTAGTATAGTCTTTTTGCCCTATTTTGTTTCTCACTTGGACGAAACCACGCGGGAGTTGACCGATGACCTGGCCACCTATGATTGGGCCAAGTCACGCGGGCCATGTTTGATCTCCCTCTCTCGAGCCTCAGTTTTATTACATGGATTTTTCTAGTTTTCTGACTGGCTAATTTTATAAAAATCATATCTTTTAATCTACTTATCCAAAATTAACAAATAAATATGTTTTGGAATTGGAAAAATATGATCTTTATAATAAAAATAGTTTCAAAACCTGACTTTCATCTTTTTTGAAGAGTGATTTTTGCTAAATGAAATAAAAGTATAAAATTCATAAAAAATTGTAACTTTATCATATAAACTCCAAAATTGACAAATAAATATGTTTTCTTGATCAGAAAAACATAAGGAATCACTTGGTCTAGGTTTTGTGACCAAAATTCTAGGTTTTCCAAATATGTCAAAAATTAGGGTTTCTTTACACATTATGCCTTATAAAACCCTAATCTATGTGAATATCTTGAATTAGGCAAAGAAGATCTTGGAATCAACTAAGTTGGTGAAAACTAATTGAGTAGGACTCTGAGTTGAGGTATGTGCATATTACCCCTTAAGTTGGGCATATTTTTTACCCAACCCTAATTTCCCTATGAGGCATGGACTAAAACCTTTATTTCTATTCTTTTTGGCACATTCTACATTATTTGCTTGGGTTTTGAACCCTACCTGCAATATTTCTATTATTTCATATTGCCATATTATTTATTTTAGTATAATGATTTATTTTGACTTATTAGCTAATATTATGGTACTTATGTACAACTACCCATAGTTTGGGCATGTGTTATTTCGCCCTGTGGAATGTGTTTATTCTCCCCCTTTATATATATTTTATAGGTGACTGGGAATGCGTTTACTCTCCCCTCACCAATTGGTTGGGGTCTGGTAGGTTCCTCAACCCTACTTTGCTAATTTAGTCCAACTTAATCATTCATGCAAGAATTTCTTATTATTTGACATGGCAAGATTCTTATGTGCCTCATACTCTTGACTTTCTTTGTTCTTGATGAACATACACCTTTTATTATCCTTTGTTGATATTACCTTGTTCTTGTTCTCTATGTTGACACATACCTTGTTTTCTTCTCATGATAGGTGATCCCAACCACCCAAGTCTAGATCAAATAGTGGAGTAAGAGCAAGGAGGACCTATCCAGGAGTAGATTCAAGAGACTTTTTCTTAGATGTCTATGTTGCTACTACTAGATCACGTAGTCTCCTTTCTAGTTTAATTCTATGAAACTCATGTAGTGAAACTTGGATCAAAGCCATGTAATAAGTTAGTTTTTCTTTCTGCTGCTATTATTGACATGTTTGTATCTGGTTCATGCTTATTTTAATGGAATTATTATTCATGCATCCTTCATGATCTGAGTTTTTGAAAAATAGATGAATGTTGAGTATTTTCTGTTAAATTTTAGTAAGGGGTGATCTCGCCTCCTTAGATCGTGGAATCACATGTAGCACACCTAGTTGTTGAATAGATAATGCATTTCCCAAAATTAAATGATTTTATCTAATATAATCTCACATGAGGTTCTTCCATCAGGCTTTCACATGTTCCAAAGATATGTAAGGCACCCTTGTTATGTTTTAAAAGCCACACAATGGTCTTCATCCAAGCCTCACGAGTATATACTCCATCCACATCCCCCCATGTCATATTGGTTTCTCATCAAATCAAGTAGGATCTGATCAATCTCCCTACACCATATACCATACGAGCTTGTGTCTTGTCCAGCCATATCACCAATTCTCTGTGTAATACATCTCAATTATAAGGGTGCATTTCAAAAATATACAGATTTAATATGATAATTCAAAAATGAAGACATAATGCACAAACAACATACAATGTAACTTCTACAACAACATATAATGTAACTAAATATCATCCATGTAGATCTAGGTATGATATTAGCTTATGGTGTATCAGAGGTGAATGAGTTTCAAAAAGGTGATTTGTATCCTCCAACTTATTAGTCATGATGTATAAAGCATAAAACTTGTGTTGATAGGATTAAGTAAATATCTCCACTATCATGATAGATTTCAATGAAGTCTTTCATGTTCATTTCTTTCCCCCACATCAACTTCCATTCCCCAATCAATAACTTAATCTCAACTTGCACCAACTAAATTAGTGTGGGAGATCGACTGCCCAATGAAAGTGTTTGCACTTGTCTTTTCGCTATAATGTATTGGGTTTAAGTTAATGAAAATGAACGCACAACACACTTATTTGTGCAATAGATTCTTCATGGTTGTATTAGCAAACATGCCTCATCAAACATACACAATACATTTCCCAAGGACGTCCACCTAGGATGCCAAAGTCATACAACCCCATATCTTTGGTTTTGATCTGCAATGAGACAACATAACCACATAGACACATCCACACTTTAGGTGCATCCATCGACATCTAAAATTTTATTATTCATTAGTGACATGATGTGGGACTCACATCCTAGGTTGGAAATTCAAAAAGATAAATCACAAATGACAATTCAAACGTACAACTCATGTCATTTTAGATTGGGCTAAGTACATTACAACTATGACATATTCCATCACTCTTCATATGTTGAGGAGACACTATGTATCGATAGGTGTAGTCTTTCATGAAAATAGTATTGTCTCCTCTGAAGAGTCATAATTTATGCATTTAATAGCAAAGATAGATCAAATCATACACAAATGAGGTTATAAGTACATTACTACTGTGATGTATTATATCCTTCCTCATCTATTGAGGAACTACTATTTGTGGGTAGGTGCAATCACTCATGAAGACAGTCTCTTCTCCTTCAAAGGGTACTTAATTTTGCTATTAGCCTATTGGTGTCTGATCTTGTAGAGCATATAAAATCATAGGAAGTAGACCATTGCTTGCGTTTGTTGTGTGCAAACACAAGCTGTGTTGTCCTTGCATCCCTAATTGTAGCCAAAATTGTTCACATTATGTTAAACTTGTTGCACATGGAGCATCATATGACATCTAGTTTGAACCATACCCATACCACATGTAAAATATGGCATGCAAGGGTTGTTGTCTTCTAATCAACATTTACCTGCATCTGTGGCATCCATGTATACTCGCATGGTGAAAAGGAGGCTACATGGACATGAGGGCATTTTGTCGTCCATTGGAAGCAAAACTTAAGTAGGACCAAAATTGTGTCACACTTTTACTTCAACAACGTAACAAAAGTATATGATAAATCTTATTTTTGATAGAAATGATGTACTTAAAAAGGATGTCGCATTTATTAAACAACATAACAAGTACATACATTCAAAGTACAAACCTAGGCCACGATGTTTCCCAAAGGAAATAGGATATTCCTTCATGCAGCAAATCACCCTCCTGGGCATTGCCTTGGGTGTTCGTTGGAGGGAGCTCAAGCCTGACCCATTGTATAGGAGGCTAGACATTGAACTGCCTTATGGAACTTCCTCCATCATAATGTCACTGTCCCGTTAGTGTTGTATGGAATTGTGGTGGATACAACATGCTAATACTAGATGCGTTTGTGATTGGACTTTGTATGTCATGCTTTTTTTAAGGTAAGCAAGCATCCTTTCTAACACACTGAATGCTCTCTCAGCAACATTTGGAAATTGTGTGTGCCAATGGTTGAAAATATCCTTGTTATTGTAAGAGTGTGTATTGCCTCTGTACTCAGCTTTATGGTAAGTTGTGCTACGATACAAGGAAACAAACTGACGTCAATTAGTGTATCCTGCATCAACCAGGTAGTACTTCCTTTGCGGTACTCTAGAATTGTCAGTCCTCATAGCTGACTCAAGGTTCCTCATGTCTAGTAAGGAACCCTCCCACATTGTCAGAACGTAGGTAAACTCCATGTCAAAGTCTACAACAACCATAACATTCAATGAGACAAACTCTTTCCTATTTCAGAAACAATTTTATTTCTCTCTACTCACCATAACATGAATGTGTGTCTCCTCAATCTCCCCAATGGCATCCTGAAATAACATAATACAAAACTCAGCTAACAAAATAACCATATGGCATACATCATAACATGTTAGTTATATTAGTACCTTGAAGTACAAGAAGAACCTTGGGTTGTCCAAGATGTGATGGTGTGTCATTATAGATGTGGTGGGCAACACGACATACTCTGAGCACAAGGCACAAATTGAATCCAAAACTTCATTAAATTTTCTGTTTATGTCTCAGTGGAATGGATGTAGTCCTCTAGTAAAGCATGATTGGTGTGCCTATGACCAACCATCTATAGGAAGTAGTCTCAAGCTTGGCCACGATTGAAACACCCCTACCACCTTATATCAAGCCACGAGTCTCAAGCTTGGCCACAAATGCTAAAATATTATGAGGTTGCATTCTATAAAGGTCATACACAATGTCTGCCAATGATTTCTAAAACCTTCTGGTGCCAACTCCTAATACTCATTGACCTAGGTACTGGATTTCCCAACTCCCTCTCAAATGCTCCTGAACTGTCCATGATGGAATATGTTATTGAATCAACAATCAGGGTTGTCGACCTAGAAACGATATCCAAAATATTGGTTACAAAGTATGTAATTATTACCAACCACATTCTCTATAATTAAAGTGGTGACAAGGCTTATATAGGGTGCATGCTATAATAAACATTATGAAATATCGTTATATAAAACCATATGAAGGCTAATTCTTGCAACCAAACTTATATTACAACATTAATATTATAACATAATACATGTTACAACATAATACATTGATAATGTTATCAACAAAGTCGATTATCACATCAGCTGGGAATTCGAGTCAAATAAACTAAGCAGTCCAATGAAAACCATATAAGATGCAAGCCCTCATCTATGGTGCAGAGCCTCTGGTATTACCACTTGTGCAACATCATCACTTAATGTATGCCACATGGTTGGCATTCTGACAGTGGTGTGGTATGGAGAAGACGAGGATTATGAAGGGAATCCATGTTGATGCGACACATAAGAGTGGTGACATGCCAGGTGGCTAGGTCGCAGGAACCTCTGTAGGGGGAAACCATTGCGGCACCTACTATAGGTCACACAACCATATCAGAAGTTGGTCTAGGTATGGAGAAGGTTGAAGTATATAGTGTGTTTTATTGCCTCCTTCATGCCATTTACAAGACTTGTAAAAACCTGGATAGGGGTATCTAGGGAAGTATCATTAAAATGTTGCAAAATCATTGTAAACTCCTCGTTTTCCATAGTGAGGTGGCCACACCAGTGCCTAGATCATGCACCTTTGCATACACCTGGGTCACTTACCACTTCATTAGAAGTGAAAATCATTCAAGTGTTTGTTCCACTTGCTTCCTACACTTATGACTAGGAGGAGTCCCCCCTCCATATGACTAGGAGGAGTCCCCCCTCCAACACCTTGGCTATCTTTCGTGGCATTGCCTCCCTCGTTTGGGATGCCAAAATAGCCATTGTCCACTGCAACTCCTATGTTATCATTGTTGACAGAAGTATCATATGCATCTAAGTCAACAACAACTTCATACTCATAGGAAACGTTCGATAGAAAGTGTCTATCTGTCGAGGACATTTCTTGGTGGCCTGTAGCAATGTTTCTTCCCTCCAAAAAAACTACATATAATGGTAATGTTAGAAGGGTGGTTGAGAAATCTTACTGGATCCTTGTTTCATAATTGTCAAAGAGTGTTGATTAGGAGGTTAAGTCTAAATGTAGTACTTGCATTTTATGTTGGCGTATTGTAGGCTGAGGGGAAAAACACTACTACAGAAACAACATTCACTGTCGCTTTTCTGGGCGTCGGTTATTTAGGAAAACTGACGCCTATAATATTAGACGTCGGTTATTTATGCAAACTGACGTCTATATTCGAAGACCAGCCAGACATGGGTACCACTTTGTATTCAGCGTCGGCTGGTTATAACAGACCGACGCCTAAATTCACCCGCGAAATCCAATTTTCGAGCGAAAACATTTTAGGTCACCTACAACGTCGGTTTTTTAACTATTCACCGACGCCTATTTAAAATGAAAATTTGCGCGAAAAGTCCCACTTTCAGTGTCGGTTATCCTTCGATAACTGACGTTGATAATGGTTCCCGCCAAATAATTTAGGGTAAAGGTTGTCTAGTTGGGCGTCGGTGTTTTATTATCAACTGACGCTAAAGCATAATAGGCGTCAGTTTTGTAGATAACCAACGTCGTTGACCAACTTAATAGACCCGATCACCCGACTCTTCCCCCTTTCTTCCTGTTTCATCACGATATTCTCTTGTGCTGCTGCTCACCGCCGCTCTCCCAAAATTGCGACGTCAGTTGCTGCCCCTATGCTTCTTTGATGTTGGTGCTCTTCTGCTCGCCGGCGCCGCTGCCCGCCGCCCGCCGCTGCCCGCCGCCCGCCGCTGCCCGCCGCCCGCCGCTGCTACTTCTCCAGTCGGCGCCTGCTACTTCTCTGGCCGTCAGTTGCTTCTGCCCACCGCCCGCCCCTCTGCTTCTTCGTCTGCTCGCCGCTCGCCGCCGCTCTTCTCCACGCTAGCTCCAGGTAGGCTAGCCTCTTTGCTTCCTTATCCCTAGCTCCTTACCAACAACAAGCACGTCCATGGCTGTGTTGGCCTACCACGGTCATGCTGGACAGCACGGCCGTGGTAGGCCAACACAGCCACGGTCGTTACTACAGCCGTACTGTCCAGTACGACCGTGGTAGGCCAACACAGCCACGGCCGTTACTACGGCCGTACTGTCCAGCACGACTGTGGTAGGCCAACACAGCCACGGCCGTGCTTGCTGTTGGTAAGGATATGCACAAATTTTTATGTAATGCTTTATGTAAATCCTAGGATATGAACAAATCTTTTGCTTGCATATATTTGTCATATATTTGTGCTTCTAATCGTAATGTTTGGCCTAATTCAATAAATTTTGATGCATGTTGAAATATGATTTAAACTTGTCAATTGTAGCATCCTAATTTGATTTGATTAAACCCTAACATCAATTGTGATGAAACCCTAACATTAATTGTGATGAAACCCTAACATGTACATATCTATTATTGTGTTTGTTGGCCTAGAAACCCATCCAAGATTTACTCATTAGAAGTAAATCTTGGATAGTCCCCGGTTTGGGACTGTTCTTGAACACCTAATGTCACTTAGGATGTAAGTGTATAATGTGTATTGGGTTTTCGTGAAAATTTTGGCAGCATTTCCCCGTTTGTTCTCTAAGTACATATGTACTTAGAGAACAGTGGGGAAATGTTGCCGAAATTTTCTTGAAAACCCAATACACATTATACACTTACTAGTGAGATTAGGTGTTCAAGGATGGGATAGGTGGTACACATTTATTATATATAAGAATGACATCACATGTGTTTGTTGGCCTAGAAACCCGTCCAAGATTTACTCATTAGGAGTAAATCTTGGATAGTCCCCGATTTGGGACTGTTCTTGAACACCTAATCTCACTTAGGATGTAAGTGTATAATGTGTATTGGGTTTTCGAGAAAATTTCGGGAGCATTTCCCTGTTTGTTCTCTAAGTACATATGTACTTAGAGAACAGCGGGGAAATGCTGCTGAAATTTTCTCAAAAACCCAATACACATTATACACTTACTAGTGAGATTAGGTGTTCAAGGATGGGATAGGTGGTACACATTTATTATATATAAGAATGACATCACATGTGTTTGTTGGCCTAGAAAGTGAACAATCATTGTTCTTTATATTACTTGTACATTGGTATAAATTAGAATGAACAATCACTAAATTATATACTGTTTGTATGGAGTCCGACTTCATTGTAGATAATAGGAGTAAATCTTGGATAGGATGTAAGTGTATACCCTAATCTTGTCCTAATATATACTTGTTTTCTCTTTGATCATAGAATGGATAGATCATGGATGTCCATTCGCAATCGCTGCACCCCAAAGTTTATATCTGGTCTTGATTAGTTTATTAGATTTGTCGAGGAACATAGGAAAAAACCTACATATAGGTTCTACTGTCCATGTAGGCATTGCGGTAACAACTTGAAAGTCAACACTGGTGAGGAAATCAAAAGTCATGTCATGTGCAACGGGATTGTACAAGGCTATACAGAATGGCACTAGCATGGAGAGATTTCAAACTTGAAACCAGTAGATGTCGATAGCAGTGCTTGGGTGGAAGAAGAAATTGCCTCCGATGACGTAGATGTGAACGAACCAGTTCCAGTAGACATCGTTGATGCGATGCTGGATAGTTGTAGGGTAGAGCACACCAATCCACCTACTATCTTTAGAAACATTGTGCATGATGCTGAGATATCGTTATACACAGGCTGTGCTAAGTTTTACGAAGCTTAGCGCTGTGTTGAGATTGTATAAGTTGAAAGCTAACAATAGATGGAGCGATAAAAGCTTCACTTCATTGTTGACTTTGTTGAAAGAAATGCTTCCTGAAGGAAACGAGCTGCCAATCTCAACATACCGGGTAAAGAAAATGTTGTGCCCAATGGGAATGGAGGCCAAGAAGATACACGCATGCCCGAATGATTGTGTATTATTTCAAAAGGACTATGTAGATTTGAAAGATTGTCCAAAATGTGGTGCGTCACGGTATAAATTGACGAATTCAGGGGAGTCCAAAACTGGTTCTTCTGCCAAGGTGTTGTGGTATCTACCTATAATATCACAGTTTCAACGCTTGTTTGCAAATCTGAAAGATGCGAAGAATTTGAGGTGGCATGCAGATGTTAAGAAAAATAATGATGGGATCCTACGACATGCGTCTGATTCCCCACAGTGGAAGAAGATTGATCTATTGTACCCCAAATTTGGTGAAGAAGATAGGAATCTAAGACTTGGGCTTTGTATAGATGGGATGAATCCGTACGGGACATTGAGTAGCCAACATAGCACTTGGCCAGTCATGCTTGTTATATATAATCTTCCTCCCTGGCTGTGTATGAAAAATAAGTACGTTATGCTGTCGTTGTTGATATCGGGCCCTAAACAACCCGGAAATGATATCGATGTTTATCTTGAATCTCTGATTGATGACTTAAAGAAACTTTGGGCTGAAGGTGTGATGACCTATGATGCTTCAGGAAGAGAGACGTTTCGTTTGCACGCTATGTTGTTTTGCACTATTAATGACTTTCCAGCATATGGGAATTTGTCTGGATATAGTGTCAAAGGAGCTAAAGCGTGTCCTATATGTGAAGAAAACACTGATTCAATAAGACTAAAACATGGCGGCAAGACTGTATATCTTGGTCATCGAAGGTTTCTTTCAAAATTCCATCTGTATCGTAGGAAGCGCAAAGCATTCAATGGATGGAATGATGAACAGAGTGCACCTAAACCTATACCAGGGGATGTTGTTTATGAAAGAGTAAAAGACATTGTCAATGAATTTGGTAAGAAATCACAATGTAGTATAGCCACACGGAGTGACAATTCTTCATTCAAGAAGAAGTCAATATTTGGTAAGAAATCACAATGTAGTATGGCCCAATTTAATTAATATACGTTGTATTCACCTATTCAAGATTAACATTTAGTGCTACTAACCAAATCATTAATGTGCATACTAACTAGGCCCTCAGTGACGCGCAAAAAGCAAGGTGTGCACTGAATGTGCATGACCACACTATGGGTCCAAAGGGCTATGCAAGCGTTCGCCAAAGACTACAGGCGGAGTCTGCGACTACTCAGGAGTCTACTGCAACTCAGGAGTCTGCCACACCCATGCCTCGCCATGATATCTGGATAGCTGGGAGGCAAAACAAGAAGGGTGAAATAAAGAAGCCCGTAACTGCTGAGGCGGTTGCGAAAATGGTAAAATACAACTCTTAGAGCAATCGTTTGAATATTGATTATTGTGGTGTTAACTTACCAATTTATGTTGATGGTGATTAGCGGGAGCTGCACGAGCATAGGAAACAAGGCACGTTCATCCCTTAGGGCATAAGGGATGAATTGACAGTTGCTCTGGGTAACCCAGAGCATCCTAGACGTGTTAGGGGTGCAGGCGCTGGTGTGGGCATCAAAGCATTCTTTGGGCCATCCCAGCGCAAACCCAGAGCGGGACTTTCACAAGAAGAGGTAACCTATTCTTTTTTTAGAATGTTACTGCAAAAGGGAATTCAATAATAAGAAGCTAATGTTTCTTTTATCCATGTATAGGAGAATAATAGAGTCGAGGATATAGTTGCTAAGAAGGTCAATGATATAGTTGCTGAGAAGGTCAAGGAAGAAATAGTGCGGTGGCAGGCATCTCAGGCTTCCAATCAGCCTATGGCGACCCACTCTTCTCCTGATGCACAGACTGCGAGTAATCCTGGAGACCCATCGCCTAACACATCTGCTGTAAGTATTGTTTATGACATTGTAGCTAGTCTTTTCAAGATGATATGTTTTCAAGATGATATGTATATATGTATAACATTCTTTACGTAAATTTGTAGGCATTGAAGCCATGCCGCTTAAGAATGCAAGACTATGTTGTTACAGAGGCGCATGCTTACCTGTCCCTTCCTGGGGCAACATTTCATGGGACTCCAATGCCGCAGGGCTACGTTCGTGTGAGCCCGATATGTGTATTACCCGATTGGAGGGAAGCTGCATTGCCATATGCCCACCCAGATATCAATACACTTGGTGAGGCAGAAGGCGGGGTGATATTGTGGCCCAAAGCAGATGTTGTCTACACTACTAAAATTGTAAGATAAATTTACATTACTTTAGATTGTTAATGTGTATATATGAGGTCAACTGGTCTAAAATTATATATACAGGTTAAAAAGAAGACACCCAGAGCACCTAGGCCTCCACCTTCACTTCCTGCATTACCAAGTTGGGTTCCAACTGACCTAAAATACCCGTTAGGTCCTGCTTGTAGGGGAATGGCATGTTGGCTACGGGCACATAATATGCATTGCCCTATAATTGTTTCTTTAGAAGCAGATTATGCAGGTCAATCATACGATAGCTCTTTATTTATACAAGATATTATTGAGTTGTTTATGTATGATTGGCTGAATACATCAATGATAGAGACATGGATAAGGTGAGATCTTGTTTATACATCCATATACCTTGTGTAAGATATGGTGATCTGGTTTCTTATATATTAATGCATACATAATACATGTTTTGCAGCTACTTAGTCGAAGATCAATGCAAACAATTTGCATTTGATCATGTGGGATTTTTGATTCCATCATTGATTAGTATGGTAGCTAAAGACCCTGATAGTGTTCAACAATACTGTATAGATGCTTTTACAATTTTCGGTCAGCAAAAGAAGATGATAATAATAGCTCCATTCAATGTCAAGTAAGTTTACTTTATTTATAATTTGGACTTAAGAAAATTCAATTTTTATTGTGCATTTTGAGTTATTAATTTTTAACTTATTTACCTATAGCGCTAGACATTGGGAGTTACTAGTTATTGTCCCCGAGACGTTCACTGTTTATTATCTAGATCCTGCGGGAAGTACATTGAACACTAAAATTGGACACATATTGAGAATGCCATTATTCTGGTGAGAAATATTTCATTTTTATATCCGTTAACATATGTTATTACATTACTATTTAATTGTGCAATTTACTGTGTTACATTAACATGTAGGGGTTTAGATGCATTCAAAAATGCTGGAGGAAATGTCTCAAGGAGAAAGAACCAACCAATAATTTGGGAGAATGTAAAAGTAAGTTCCCGACTCCAATCTATATATTATTTATGTGAACTGTGCTTAGTTGTATTTTTTAATATTTTGTATATTTCAATTTATAGTGCGCTACATAAGACAACGACCAGGCATGCACATACTATGTGATGCGATTTATGCAGATGATTATCCGACATGCCGCATTGAATATTAATACCATACATGAGGTATTATATATAGTCTCATTAGTTAGTATGAAATATATCAATCTTATTTTTATATTATTACTTATATATATACATCATTCTCTTTGCAGGTGTTTAAAACTGACCACACTATAGGTAAACGCTTAAAAATGTACATGCACCATATACGATGGAAGCATTAAATGAAGTAAGAGAAGAATGGGCAAAAGCCATACAAGCAGTGGCGATTGTAAGATATAATTGGGATGCTGATAGCGATGTTGAATGATATTTTGTAAATGAATATTTCTGAATGTTTATATATGTCTGAATGTTTCTACATGTATTTGAATGTTTCTACATGTGTGAACGTGAGAATTGAATTGATGTCTGAATGTATCTACTTGTGTGAAAAAATATTTGTTGATTTTACAAGTTTGTGGCCTGTTTGTAGGATGATATCAATGGATGTCGTAAACCTATAGTTCATAAAATTGAACTGCAGGTTCTCATCCTGCTGACCAGCCACAGCAGGCCTACAAACTGATAAGAAAAAAAAATTAAAGTATAGGCGTCGGTTATTTATAGAACACCGTCATCAAAGGCCTACAACGTCGGTTATTGGATAAAAACTGATGCCTAATATGACAAACAACCCGACCATGCAGGAAAGCACGACCGTGGTGGAAAAGGCGTCGCTTATTCGTATAAACTCGACGCCTATAGTACTAAACACGGCCGTGCAGCGAAGCACGTCCGTGTCGTCTGGGAGTATGGCGTCGGTTGTTTAGTTGTTAACCGACGCAGAAAGTGTCCTAGGTGGTGCCCTTTTTTGTGGCGCGAACCCTATAGACGCCGGCCAACTATATATAACCGACACCTATAGATCATATAGGCATCAGTTAGAAAACCGACGCCGAAGAGTTCAACCTTTAGCGGCGCCCACATAGGCGTCGCTTGAAAACCGTCACCAAAGGGGGTTAAACAAATGACGCCAAAGGCGTGTTCTGTAGTAGTGAAAGGAGGAATAGCTTACAACGACTTAGTCAGTCTTCTGATTGAGAAGTGTCTGGCATACTACTGGTTTTGAGATTTCCATCAAAACTTTTCTACTTCTGCTGCTTTAAATCCAAGGCCCTACTCTGATTGTGGGCATTGGCCCGAACTATTCAGCAGATTCCCATTACTCACCTGTTCGCCACTTTGTTATCAACTATTCCCAACAAACAGAGGTCGAAAAGTGCCCCGAGTTACATACCTCAAGCGTTTCCCTCCATTTTGGGATGTCACTTGTGCCTTGTCTCATCCCACCCAACACGGCTAAGGTTTGCCACATTCTTCAGCTTACGAAATTCCTTCTTCAAGTTCTTTCATCAGGTTTTGACCTACTCCAGTGTCACGTTAGGCCTGCCCACCCTGTGTTTCAATTCACAGAGTGTCTCCCTTCAAGCCTCTCTAGTAAATTGGCCATATATACATCTACCTATGTCGTACTGCCTCATCAATGCAGCAACTAGAATCTCATCAGATATCTCGACCGTATAAAGCAAAGCATCATGTCTACAGAAACCATACATCAATGGTGTCACAATACATTACAATTACGAGAGTGTATAATTGAAACTTTGTGAACCTAGGTAAGTCATACATGTCAATACATTAAATTGAACTAACTAGAAAGGTAGTTGGATAAAACCTAGGGTGGGATACTATTTGACCAAATTAAAAACAAACCCTACTATGTCTAGCTCTAAATGTAGAGCCACATGTCAAACAACATTACAAATCTGCAAATTATAATGAAATACACGGGGCACATGTCAATGAATTGGAAATGCTATGAAATTTGGACAAATACATGAGGCACAAGTCCATGTATGTGGTTAAGTTTAAATAAGTTTATCATATAAAAATTTAGTACATATAGCAAAAGTTCACAAGAGTGGTGGTTCACATCCAAGGGAAAAAGTCCAGAAACAAAATAAAACCACAACTAAAACTAAGCCTGGTGAAGTTTTTCAGGATTTACATGCCACGGGTTGACATAATGTAGATACATATCATCAGTTACAAAATTGGAGATCCAACCATGGACAACATTTTCAAACTCTACACATTTTTAGACACGGCCAGAGAAGAAGGTTTTGGAAATAGATGCTAAATGGATCTCAGAGTTTTGATTAATTTTGGTATGTTCCTCAATGATTGAGGTAATAATGAATTAGGCATAATGAATAATACTAAACAATATCAACACTAATAAAGTCCCAAATATTTTGGAGAAGGAACAAGAAGATAGAATATGATTTGTGTCTTGACATGCAAATTACTAGCAATATTGGTAGAGAATGAGGCAAGAACTCATGCTGCTAATGTTTCTCGTGTTCCTTCATTACTGATTTTTTTTTGCATGGGTCTTGTGTCCTAGTTAGTTGAGTTAGTTTGAATGACTCAACTTGAATCATAAGGTTCACACGGCCCTTCCCTCTAAGTCATATGTTTCAAGTGAAATTTGTATCAATGTACATTGAGGTGTTCAATCAAACCTAATCCCAAGAAGACCATAGGCACTTACCTATTTGGTAGGCATAAACAGAGAATATGTGTGCATATAAGATAGGGTGATGAAGTACTTAGTCAAGTTTATGACATGTACATCGTGAATATATGATTTTAGTTGTGCACATTGTTGATTGTGTAGATTATGAAGTAGTAATGTACCAACGGTTTATTGCCAAAGAGTGTTACATCAGGACTAGTTTGATTATTAGTTATATTTTTAGATCATGCACATGTTTAGACCATGGCCAACATTTTCAGATCAGCCACATTTTCATACCATGGCCTAGAGTTCCAGATTACGAACTAATGTTTCTAAGAGTTATTTGACATTCTTCTATGTACACATTATACTATAAGTTGAATAACTTGAGAAGTTGAAAAACAAATGAATATGTTTTGGGCCAAATACAAACCATCTAGAAATTTGTCGCATTTTTTCCTAACTGAACTAGGTATATTGAGATTGAATAAGATGTATTTTAACATTGAGAAAATGTGGCATGCAAGTGAAGTTTCAAATGCATGTGAAATACATGAATAATCGATGGGAAACAAATTCGGACCATGTGCATTTGTAGACCATGGGGAAACATATTCAGATCATGAGCGACATATTCAGAAATTTAGCAAATCACAAATCTGTATAATCTAGACCCAAAATTAGACAAAAAAGACAAAAAATGTGTATAATCTAGACCTAAAACTAGACAAAAAAGACAACAAATGTGTATAATCGTACTACACTTAGGAGTGGGAAAAGAAATGGATTTCCTATCATTTATTAGGTATGGAAAATTGTTGAAATCTTAGGAATTCCTACTCAAAGAGCTACTAAAATTGGGAAATACAAAAGGAATGGAATTCCTACTTATTTGAATATTGACTAAGTTTCTAGTAATATTAAGCTCATGCAATCCACATTGAAAATATTCGCAGTAGTATAATCCACACAAATTAGGCCATGCCACAGTTTCTCTAATGCTGGCCTTTATTATTGATCGACCATGAATCTAAAATATGCAATATATATTATTTGTAGTAGAACAATATCTTATCGTAGACAAAATGTCTTATGTTAAAAAATCATTACCCAAGACATGTCATAGAAGAATATTCTACTAATACAATTCATTTGACCTTCTCCAAGAATGAAAAAAGAATGCACAAAATTGATTACCCGAGACATATCATAGAAGAATATCTACTAATACATCTCGTGATCATGATTATCTAAGTAGGTACCTGAAAGTAGGACCCAATTAATGTGCATATATATGTCCTATGGGTACTTAGAGATACTATGATCATATGATTCTTAATCATGATATCTTTCTTATTGCATGTTGAATGTGTTTTATTCAATATAAAGAGGTCAAAAAGTAATTAGGTCAAAGACACAACTAGTTAGATGTGATGAAAGTAGAAAAAGGAGGTAGTATAAGAAAATCCAAGATGTGAGCATTTGAAGCAAGGAAGAAATATTGTTTTTGTACAAAAATCAATTGGGTACAATTTGTTATATAGTGTAAATCCTAGATTAATACATTACACAAACTATATTTTATTTTTTTGGAGAAATAGATACATGATTGTTATATGATATGATATTTATAGTTAATCAATTGTTGCATATTTTTAATTACTTTCAATACAATTGGTAGGAAAATCACATATATATCTATATATAGTCTAGTAGAATGATCTTGTTAGAACATGGATCTATGATTTTTATATATAAGTACATATGTACAACATTTGAGTCTGTGTTTCTTTTAGATCTAATAATTTATCCATTCTCATCATATGAATGTTAATGATAATATATTGCTAATTGCATCTTTACAACGAGAGGATTGTAATATATTATAAGATCAATAGGGCAAAGAGTAATTAGGTAAAAGACATGGTTGGCTATTGGTGGTGATAGTAGCAACTAGACAAAGGAGGTAGTATAAACAACTTCAATATATGAGCATATGAAGCAAGGGATAAATATTTTTCTGGCACAAAAAATAGCTAGGTACAATTTAAGATTTTGTGTTAAAAACTCCAAGAATAATACCCCTCTGATCAATGCTCTGAGAAAGACCATCTTAGTCCTACGGATGACAGGGATCTATTTATAAAGGAGAGAAAATGAGGCACATTATTCTAACCATGCCTGTCATTAGGAAGTGATTTACTAAAACCTGGGCCGGTTGGCTATGGAGGTGGCTTTTATTTCTTTGAAGCTCTGTCATAATGGTTTGCTTACCCATGACAACCTTAGAGAATAGGAGTAATTATTAATTTAGGTGAAGAAAGTTAGAATGCATTTGGTGGGCCATTATAGTTGACATGACATGTAGGGATAATAAGAACAATAATTTGAATAAAAGCACCATGGGAGGTTTTGATGTAGAAATTTAATCTAAATACAAGATAATAGGGCATGTATTGTGGCATCCTCTACCACACAAAGCGAGATCACTCAAAACAAAGCGTGAAATTACCACTAACAACAATATTACCACAAAACAAGATAAATTAAAACTATTTGCAATTCCATATCTCAAATAGAAGTATTTTTACAAGCCTTCAACTCAGGCCATCTGTATTCCATGTATGCCAAAAGATGTTAATATCATGTTCAAATGTTGTCAAGCCATCAATGTTACATATTATGACTTGTTATATGTACATGTCATTTCTATACACTCATGGCATAAAGACAAAATCTACATGTCGATATAAAAACAACAAAATCTCATGCAAAGATTTGAGAGTACAAGGACGACACATAGGACTCTACTACAAAACCTAAGCATCATATCCAACCTCTAACAATTACTACTCTCCTTGTTGTTTAACACATGTGTCATGACCTCAACCTCCTTGTCTACGACAGCCTAAAAAGTTGCAGAACCCACAAGGTGAGACCAAACATCCCGGCGAGAGATATAACTCTTCGTCGATATCTATTATAAGCATAGTAAGATAATAGAAGAGTTAAGTAAAGCAGTAAATGTTAGTTAAGCAGTTTAAGCACTTGCAACTGAGCATTAGAACATCTTATGCTTTTAGAATAAATATGAAGAACATGTATAATTGTTATAAACTAAACCGTACAAGAAATAAGACATAGGGTCATCCAATGTGATTCATATTTGACTCTAAACAAATATACTACCGGTTGTATTTTCACTTTTATCGTTATGCCATGAGGATTTGAGGCATACCACCCAAATCCAACTGACAATTGCTAAGTCAAAATCAATACCGTATAAGATCTATGGAAGATCCAGACTCCATGATCATCACCAGCACTACTCGGTCAGTTCGAGTCTGCAATGCAGTGACATAACAGTTAAACTGCTAAATAGCAACTTATAGTCAAAGCTATAGTCCTGTATAGACAACCACTCATAGTCCAAGCTATGGTCCTGTAAAACAACTAGTCTTCCTAGGTACATGGAACAACACTAGAGAATAGGCTCACGCATTGTTGTTCCATAATAAAGCATTATACTACTGTATTTCAACAATTTAAGGATCATGGAGATGTCTCCACTCGCGCCATGTATATTCAATAATATGTGCACTGAGTGTCCCATAGGAGTTACTCGCTTTATCATCCGGCTAAATACTAACACTAACGATGGATCTATGTTACAAGGCATATACATGATTAGGGTTTTACTTGATTAGAATTACGAATTGGGCATCTTTGAATGCATTAATCAAGTTAAAAAATATAGACCCTAAACAAACTCCAAAAATTAAGGGTAAGATACAACTTCATAAGATATAAACACACGAAGAGAGAACTTGTCTCCTTATCACATGACACTCGTATCTCAACCATTATAAGGTCATCAATACTATCTCATCAGTATGGGATATCAATCCCTCAACTTATGCAAAAGGCATTGGCTAGGTCATTAGACCAATTCATATACCTTTTGCACAATCAATATAACAATTTGCCTCAATATTACTCATAATCATCACCCTGCATTACATAGGGGCCAACATAGCATTCTTATAGCTATGCCATTCATCTCAAATGCAAGTTAGTGTTACAGAAATAGGAGAGAGAAAGCACAATCACATAATAATCATTACAAGTAGAATTGATCACATACATCATGTTATCACAAGTTTGGAGTTAAGATTCATATGTATTCGATTAGGGTTTCATAAGATTATGCAACCACTAAACCCCAATTCTACCATCTCCCACATATTTGGAGATTACTAGGGTTAAGTACTACTGCTAATGGTTAGCCATTCATAACTAACACCTTATCTAGACCATTGCATTATGTATGATCATGTACATAAACATGTATAGGGGTCTTGACCCAACACCCAACATAGGTCTCAACCACCCTCAACACATGGGTCTCAACCACCCTCAACATATGGTCTTGACCCATCACACAACAAGAGTGTCACGACTATGACACTTTTAATGGTCACGACTGAGACACAACAACATAGCCACAACCCTAGGTGTTACGACCATGACACCACCTATGCATGGTGTCCCGACCGTGATAGAAGGTAACACCATAACGGGGCATCAACGACCGAGACACACCAAGGTGTGTCGTGACCAAAATGCAATGTCATGTTGCGACCGAGACACAACAACGTGTGTCGACCATACCATCATAAAATGTTAATCCACTGGTTTCATGACCACAACCAACTTATCTTTGACTAGTTACGACCCTAACACAACCTGACCATGTGTCTCGAACCTCATACTTAGCCAGCTTTACTGCAATGTCAACTGGCAGGCTTAAGTGACCATGCAACAATGATGTGTCACAACCAGCAGATGTAGCAACCAGACTCTAGGGCTAGGGTGTCGCGATCAAAACTACCACTTGTAAGAGTGTCGACCGTGATGGAAGACCAAAGGTTTGTATTAACCTCAAGATAGCCATATTCCGAACATCTAAATAGGTCCAAATCAGATCAAAATAGAGATTAAACTAAGAAAATCAAATGTCAACTAAGGAGGAAAACTCCATACTAAAGTATACTTCAAACCCTAGATCATGGGTGATAGATAGTCATCAAAAGAACTATATATAGAGAGAGAAAGCCAAGATTCTTATGCATGTTATCATCTTCAAAACTTATTGTTATCTATAGTAAATGAACCATATATCAGATGTTAATATTCTATAGATGACGATCCAAAGAAACACACCAATCTTTCATTTATTATCAAAATTAGGTACTAGGAATTTAGGGTTTATGAGAAAGATAATCCTTTCAAGAATAATACAAGATTTAAACTCTAAACTTCATTATTCTTTCTACTATAAGGAGCATATTTTCAAGATCTGAAACAACAATAATAAGATCAGGTTTAAGATGCACATAATAGATATGGGAAAGGTTATATAACCCACCTGATTTGGAGAGAATCAATCTTCCAAAATCTTCTAACCTAGCTTCAATACTTCAACCAAAGGACCACTTCTTTTTTTTCTTCATAAATAAGGTCATTCTTATTCATCCTGCACCTCACGCAGGCCAAAATTATCATCTGAAAGAGATTATATTAGACCTCCCTCATAAACTAGTAGCCCAACATCAGCAGGCACAACTACATCTCACCCAAACACTCATAGAGACCTATCTACTCACTCTCGAACTCAACCTTGTCAACCAACCTCTCAAGCAAGGAGACCCCTCAGTAGACTCCTCATCGAGCCCATCCTCTCTTATTCTTGCCTTCGAATCTGGCAAGACAAAAAAAATCTAAACTCACCTGCATAATCATCTTCATCAGAGTAGCCATCTGGATCCATGGTGGACGAAGGAGTCAACCACCAACAGTCATGCCCAAGCAACTCCCTCGGGACACCACCACCCAAACGGGGCTGGAGGAAGTCCTCTAGGTGTCTTTGTGGCATGTGTATGCAGGAACCAATAGAGTCATGAACCCATCGAGCAACATGATCATCCCTGGCATCCACCTCTCCACCTAACATCTCCTTGTCAATGTCTTCTACAACAAACTCAGCATCTCGAGGCTCGTCAACCACAACCTTGTCATGTAGACCCTTCACAACATGCCACCTCTTCTCGCACTCACGTGCTAGGTGTCCCAGGGCTCTGCATCTAAAACAGATCATTGGGGATGAGCATTGACTCCTCCAATTCCCACTTTGTATACATCAAAAGCACATATCACTGGATACAAAGGGGACACACCACCTCTCCTTTGCCTTCGCATTGAATGACCGTGCTAGGTGCTTTTGGGACCTGTGGTGGAAACACACTTTTCGGGAAGAGCATTGGTGTTACCAATGCCCACGACAAAGGCAACTCACGCAAGTATCCTTAGGGACACAAAACCTCCATCATCCACATCGGGAGAAAGACACTGGGATGCCCGCAACACAGTTTCATGCTGCAACTGGAGATGACCAACCCTATAATGACCTTGACCTGGGTTATGAGTTAACCCTATTTGTTTTGGCTAAGAAAGTTGCTTGGAACTTTAATATAATTCTCTAAGGAGTTTTTTTATCATGTGACACACTTATGTTTCAAGTTTGGTCATGATTGAATGTTGTTTGAGCAATGCTCCTTTATTTTGGACCAAAGTGCAATTTACCCAAGATGAGGGGTTATATTACAAAATTTCACATATCAAACACGCCTTTAGTGTTTTAGCATCATAAGATAGAGAATGATTCTAAGTGGTGGCTTGTGGAAAGCCTAAATTCCAAGTTTGAACTTGTTCGAATAATGCTAGTACCTTGTGCACCAATTTTGGTACAAATTGTAATTTACCCAAAATGTAGGGTTGATATGAAAATTACCACATTGAAAGTGTTCCTACTTCCTCTATGTATCATTTAGAGGATATATAAAGAATGAGACACCATGTTTGAATCATTTGAGAGTGGTAGTATTCTTAGTGATGAAAAGACCAAGAAAGGGGTTCAATGGAAACCCTAATTTGAGCTTGTATTGAGTGTATCAGGTTGTAGTGTTAAATGGGAGTTCCTATCAGCCAAGGAGACAAAGAGGAGACCCCATATCATGTTGTTAACTCTTTGACTTTTCAAAAATGAGCTAAGCACCTCAATAAAGCAATGGATATCGGCTTGCAACTTTCCTTGGGAAAGGTTGCATTGAATTGTGAATATAATAATGTGAGTGGAAGTGGCTTGTCCTAGAAGATAGCCAAAGGGGGATGACCCTTATCCCTTGAATTATCCTCAAGTTTTTATTTTGCATGGAAATATAAAGATGTAATGCATGCAAGTACATGTGTCAATCCATGCATGGCCATGTGGCACCTACTCGTAGGAAGGTGATGACACCTCTTACACTCTCTCCCATGAACCTCAAGTATATATACCATTACTTTCACCCCTAAGTGAAAATTTTCGAATCATACCACCTCCTTGATCTTTGATATCGTGCATATAGTCTTGGTATTGTGCATAGGGCCTTGGGTATCAGTCATAGCAAGTGATATCCGCCATAGCATGTTGATATCGGCCATAACAAGTTGATATCAGCCAAATGAAGTGATATTGGTCACAAGTGAAGGAGATATCGGCCACAAGTGAGGGCCTATCATGCATGAGTAGTGAGGTATCATGCAAGGTGCTAAGGAGCAAGAAGGAGCTCAAGTCTTCAACCTTGGATTGAAGCATGGATCTAGGGTTATGATCTTCCTTTCTTTTCTTCTTCACCAAGTTCTTAACTATGGTGATTCCTTGTATATGAAGGAGTTGTGAACAAGACTTGGACTTTTGATAAGTCATCTTCAACCTTAAGAACGTGAAGGTTTAGAGCTTTGACGTTGTTTTTGAGGAGGGTTATATAACTTAAACCCAAACATATTATTACTCACCATCTTTCTTGCTATATTCAATGATCTACTTTGAATTCTGAAATTTTCTGGAATACTTGATATATCTATGAGTTCTAATAGTTGCTTAGACCTAATCCTTGTACTAGAACAGTTAGAATGAATATATAGAGCTTGAATATGATGGTATCACCTTAAAAAGTGATATCAGGTTCAAGCACACAAGCAAACACCTCTAACCCGATATGGTGATGCACCTACACCACTAAAATGATATGGATATGAGTTTATACTTCCTTGCACGATATGGTGATGTGGTATACACCTTTTTCACGATATGAGGTCAAGCATACACCTTATTTCCTGGTATGGTGTGAAGCGCACACACACCTCTTTGCTTGATATGGTGTGAAGCATATACACACCTCTTTGCCCGATATGGTGTGAAGCATACACACACCTCTTGCTCGATATGGTAAGCACACATACACCTCTAAAGTGATATGGTAAGCAAGCATACACCTCTTGCTGGATATGGTAAGCACACATACACCTCTAAAGTGATATGGTAAGCAAGCACACACCTCTTGCCCGATATGGTAAGAACACATGCACCTCTAAAGTGATATGGTAAGCAAGCATACACCTTTAAACTGATATTGGGTTAAGCATACACCTCTTGGACAATATGGTGTTGAGAACACATCTTTAACAAGATATGGTGGGTAACCCAATACACTATATGACAAAAGTGGTAAGGTGGTTAATACCTTAGAACATGTGATGGCCAATACACTAAAGTATGGTGTGGCCACTATCTTCAAGTGAGGTGAGGATGTTACACCCATGTATGGTGAAGGTGATACACCATATGATTGGTAAGGTTGGTACCTTGATGAGTAAGGGTATGAGGGATATGATGATGTCTAGCTCAATATACACCTAACCCAATACATGTGTTCAACTTGACATATATGATTCAACCCAATACACCTTGTAAAGGTGAGGGTAAAAGACTCTTAGGAGTGATGAGTGTAACACCAAGTAATGGTGTGGTTAATACCTTGATAGGTGAAACACCTAAAGTGGTTGATAATGGTATATCAACAATGCCTTAACTCGAGATGAGTCCATATCACTTGATGATAGTTGGATAATTCAAATGTGTGACTTATGGTCAATACACTATAGGATAAATAAGATAAGTTAATGCATAAGTATTAGGATAGGAAATACCCTAATACAAGATAGTAAGTTAAAAGTGATGAGGGAAGTGATACACCAAGGCATGATAAATATCACACCTAACACCTCAAGGTTGATACACCTTGATGTACCTCAAATCCAATATACTTGGATGAGTAACACATGAAGTGTGTCATATCAACTGTTACATTAAAATGTAATGAGTTTAATGCACTTTGATAAGTGTAGGCTAACATACCCTGAGAAAGGGTTAAGCCAATTTCATAGAGTATGATGTAATCAATATCCTAATAAGGATGAGAGAGAAACTCATACTTTGTGTTGATAATCATTTAATGATAAATGATGAAAATAAATAAGTATGATTGATTACTTATGATATCAATGTATGCTCCTAGATGTGTGGAGGAATGAATTATGGTTTGGATTGATAGTATGAACTTGAAACCTTATTTGACTATAAAGGGAAACCCTAACCCTAATAATGGGAAGGCTGTATTTCTCTTATTGCATAAGCTTTGTGTGACATGTTAAATACTTGTATAACAAGTACAATGTTTATGTGGTCTGACGACCTAAAAGATATTTGTTTCCTAGTGAGACGTGACAAGATGTTTAATGAGCGATGTGATTAGTTGTTGTCTAGTGATAGGTGACACGATGTTTAAATGGGCCTTGTGAGCCATGTGAATAGTTTTTGCCTTGTGAGAGGTGACAAGATGTTTAAACGGGCCTTGTGAGCCATGTGAAATACTTGTGCAACAAGTGTGATATATACTTGGGTATGAGGACCTAGAGGTAATGGTTACATGATAAGAGGTGACATTGTTCAGTAATGAACTAAGGGTTGAATACCCAGATTATATAATCATGATGATGGTAATGATTAAGGGATAATAATTCCCAGTAATATGATAAGGGACTGAGATCCCAAGTGTTATGTATCTAAATATGTTCCAAAGATTTGAGAAGTACTTGATAGATGTATTACACCTTTCTTTGTAGCATTTGTTAATGATTGATGCTTATAACTTGTTTGATGTTAAAAGAATTTTGTAATACACTTAATATATCATTAGAAACCATAAAATGTTACCCTAACCATAGATCCATCAGCGTCCGAACTTGCTAAAATGGTGAAACAAGTTTTTACCACAGGATAACCTGGAGTGCATATTTTTGAATATGCGGGGGCGTAAGCTTGGACGGCCATATGTGAGTCGATCCCCTTATGAACTCGAAATAAATGGGGATTTGGCTATATGCCATATCCTGGATTGAGTGCGACTACGATCGTAGACTCCGTTGAGCACGGTGAACTGGCCCGTGGCTTAGAGTATGGCTATATGCCATGACTCAATAATTTTATGATTGGGGACGGTTGTTGGTCGGTGTTCCCCTAAGAGAGTGCATGTTGCAGCTGTAGTTGTGAGAGAAGATGCCACTATACCCTAGCATGCTCTTTTGCAGTTTGACACAAGATGTCACTAACAGTGGTCTCGTACTAACCGAGACAATAGAGGTCATGGCAGCCGGCTATTCCATTGACCTTGTATGGTACCGACTTGTGAGAAGTTTGTGGTTAGTTGGAGCATGAACGGTATATATCATCTCCTCAGGGCATAAGTGTGGATGTAAAATGTAATCAACCATATAGCGTATTTGCTTAAGGGTCAAATACGGAAAACATTCGTTGATGTACACTTCAGTTATACATCTTAGTTGATAGATGTTATTTATATTTCTTTACATTCCTTATAAAGTAGATAGATGATTTAATGATCAACCATGGATAAATGCATCATCCTTCTTAAGGAAAGAGATTACTTTGTCATGTTCATACAATGATTAATCCTGCTAGTTAATATAAAAGAAACTCTGCTAAGTTTTCTAATGCTTATCTATGATAATAATATGGTCGTCAGAGAGTTATATCTCTCGCTGGGACAATTGTCTCACCCTGTGGTATCCACAATTTTTAGGTGGACGTACACGAGGCGGTAGAGACTGTTCTGCCGAGGAGGAACAATAGTTGGGGCAGCAGTAAAAGCTCAGGTTGAGTGTTCTGTCTATCGTGTCTTATAGATAGAAGTACTATGTGTCGTCTTTGTACTCTCACATCTTTGGAGTCAGTTCGTAATGATTTCATGAACGATATGAGATTTTGGATTGTATGTCGTGAGGTTTTATTTTGCTCCAGTATGTGTTTTGATAGAACAATTGTTATATGTTGTCCTCGAGATGAGATGAAACAATGTTGTACAATTTAAATCATGATATGTATACGTTTTGGATCTTTCAGTAAGAGTTTCCTGGAAGAGGATCTTCTTGCAAAATGGTTTTAAATTTTAGTGATTTTTGTTATTCCACTCTTTATGGTAATTACACAATTATATCACCGGTGACGGTTTGATTTGTTGTTGGATCGTCACAAAGTTTTGGTATCAGAGATTAAGGTTCGCTGAGTCTACAGATACATAGGACTAAGGTGTTGAATCTGTTCTAGTGTCATCCAGTGTACCCTATAGTGACTTCTGCTTATGCAGAAGAAAGGGTGAAGTTTAAAAATGGCTGGAGAACACGAGGAACACGTTGCTGAGAGCAATGTTGTTGCATTAGGAGTGGGTGCAAGGGATCATACAAGAGAAGGACGAGTGCCTGAGAATTCCCATCTTGACCCAATCAGGATAGAGAATCCTGCTTTTTATGCTCTTGTTGTGTAAGTTAGGACAACGGTGATGCATACAGTAGACTGGATACTAGCATCACAACAGAGGTTACCAGTCCTCAATATAGAAACTTTGGGTTCTGAAAGGGTTCTTGAAGGGCATAGTCATGTTGGAATAGTGGAAAATGTGGGAAGGATTAGCATATGGCAAGAAAATAGAATCTGCCATAAGTATAGACAGACAGTACATCTGTGATGGAAATGCCCAAGGAGGGGTAATAAGCTGGGAATTAAGGAAATGTCTACAATTCTAGAGACATTTGCCTAGTTGTTATAAAAAGCCAAAGTTGTTGGTGCCACCAGTGTAATAAATGCCTAGTGCACTGGGGCAGTAGTCACTAAGTAAAGGCAAAAGTCCTAACTTTCCACACGTAAGAACTCCTGACTTAGTTTCTACATCAGTAATAAGACCGATAAGACCATGGTATGAGGACAAGACATGTTATAGATATGGACATGTTGAGCATACTAAACTCTTTTGTTCCAAAAAGAAGGGAGGAAATGACCCAACAGCCGAGGTAGACTCGGCAGGGCTTACGAAAGTTACAACCCAATAGTGTAAAAAGGAAAAAGTAACATCATGAAACATCCAAACTCTATGTTTTAAGTCAACCTGAAGTGGTAGATGACCGTGAGGGGTGACAATCAGATAATGCTTTTTCATTCTGATATGTCTTCTCTTGATTTTATTTAATAATCATAAGAAAGATTACTGTTGTTGACTTCCCTTTGATTTTCATATGGGAACATGGAGAAGAAATGATGAGAACTAGAATTTATATTCTGTTCAATATTCTTTTGAATGCTTTATAATTGCTTTTATCCATATAAAAGAGGAAGAGATGTAATTGAGATTCCTGGAGAAATCTGGGTATATTAAGTCGTGTGACTTGGATAATATGAAAAGTAAGGTATATGATACAAATAAGGTGCATACTACCTAACCTCAATACTTGTATACCCTGGTCAAGTATTCAACTATTGAAGGTAGGGTAAGTATGGAACTCTTAGATTGCTATCTTTCTGATTACTCTGATCAAGTAATCATTTTGAGACAATCTAAAGAGCATAATGAAATTCAAAATATAGCATGGATATTTCTATTACATCCTAAGTGAAATAAAATGGAATCTGAGATTATCTCAAATCAACATGTGAGTATGAGAAAGTATAAAGTACAATTCTCATGATAAGTGAAAGGGAACAAGGAAGATGATCCCTGTTCAAATAAAGAATATGTGAAGGATAATGATATCTACCATAATGAAAAAATTAGAAATGTGATGAAATCATAAAATGTTCATGAACATGTTAGACAATAACAAAGAAAGGAGTGATGACATGCAATCATCCTTATAATTCCTATGTTGATGGTAAGGAACCTAGGATGAAGCAAGAGTAAATGACTCATGAACAGTTGGAAGTTCGTGCAATAATCAGAGGAGATGATGATCTCTTCTCTTTGATAAACAACCCTGGGTGATGATGGGGTGATAAGAGGAATATATTTCCTTGTGTTCTTTCCTTTCAGGGACATGGCAATCAAGTGAGTCTGATGACACTTGATGTGCATAGATTAGAAATAATCCATTGATGGATACTTGGAAAAGTATCAGTTCGTCTTGGATTTTGGTTCCAAGATAAAGATATGTGTAATAAGTAATGTCCCAAGATGAAAGAAAGATCCTCTTGTATGTTTGGCTTTAGTAATAACAACAGATGGATGGAAATGATGAGGATGTGATGTGTTTTGGCACATATAATGGATGCCAAAGTAAGGAATCCTAGTATCCAATAAGTTTTAGTGGTATGAGAAAGTGAAAACATAACTCCTAATCAGATGATTTATGTTGGTTACCTGGAATGGTCAGCTGTGAGATCACTTTAGTTACATAAAATATTATGGACATCATATGTTAGGGGTTTATGCTCTACATAAACATGACATCGATAAGGATGCATCAATTGAAGAAACAATTGTAGAATCATTTTGGGGAAAATCTTATCAAGCTAAATATAATTCCTTGGAATATCCCTACCAAGACCTATTGAGGAAACTTATACATAACATATAGAGATACCTCTAAGATAAGTTCTTCTTTAATAAGTGGCCTCTCCTTGTGACAAGAGAATGTACAACTAGGAAGATAGTTGGTACAAGTCATAAGAAAGTTTAGTGTTGTGTCAGCGGATTAGATGGCACAGTAGATACATGTTAAGACTTGTAGTCCCAAGTGGGTGACAAAATGTAACTTTGGTTTTTCCTTGGAGGTGAAAGACCAAACTAAGTGAGGAGTATGGAAGACTCTCAAGGTTAAGAATCTTATCACATAAAATATGTAAGTCAATAAGGTTTGACACCTGAATTATTTGAAGTATGAATAGTACTTCTCTAACTTAGAAAGTGTTACCTGACATAGAATTGGCACTGAAGTCATTAATGAAAAGGACAGTTGAATATGTGTCTTGTATGATAGGTTCTATGATGACCCTGAATGGAAGGACTTTGTGCTAGTCAAAGTTCTATGGCATCTCCATGACATCAAGATGTTATGTGGAGACTTGATGATATGATGCATGAATGGCAATTGTCTTCCTTCATCTGGGATTTCGGGGACGAAATCCTTGTTAGGGGTTTTTAACTTATAATGACCCTGACCTGGGTTATGAGTTAACCTTGTTTGTTTTGGCTAAGAAAGTTTCTTAAAACTTTAATATAATCCTCTAAGGAGTTTTTTTTATCATGTGCCACACTTATGTTTCAAGTTTGATCCTGATTGAATGTTGTTTGAGAAATGTTCCTTTGTTTTGGACCAAAGTGCAATTTACCCAAGATGAGGGGTTATATTGCAAAATGTCACATATAGAATATGCCTTTAGTGTTTTAGAATCATAAGAGAGATAATGATGCTAAGTGGTGGCTTGTGGAAAGCCTAAATTCCAAGTTTGAACTTGTTTGAATAATGTTAGTACCTTGTGAACCAATTTTGGTACAAATTGTAAATTACCCAAAATGTAGGGTTGATATGAAAATTACCACCTCTAGAGTGTTCCTACTTCCTTTATGTATCCTTTATAGGATATATAATGAATGAGACACCATATTTGAATCATTTAAGAGTGGTAGTATTCTTGGTGATGAAAAGACCAAGAAAGGGGTTGAATGGAAACCCTAATTTGAGCTTGTATTGAGTGTATCAGGTTGTAGTGTTAAATGGGAGTTCCTATTGGCCAAGGAGACAAATAGGAGACCCCAATATCATTTTGTTAACTCTTTGCCTTTTCAAAAAAGAGCTAAGCACCTCAATAAAGCAATGGATATCGGCTTGCAACTTTCCTTGGGAAAGGTTGCATTGAATTGTGAATATAATAATGTGAGTGGAAGTGGCTTGTCCTAGAAGATAACCAAAGGGGCCCGACCCTTATACCTTGAATTATCCTAGAGTTTTTATTTTGCATGGAAATATAAATATGTAATGCATGCAAGTACATGTGTCAATCCATGCATGGCCATGTGGCACCTACTAGTAGTAAGGTGATGACACCTCTTACACTCTCTCCCATGAACCTCAAGTATATATACCCTTCCTTTCACCCCTTAGTGAAAATTTTCAAATCCTACCACCTCCTTGCTCTTTTATATCGTGCATATAGTCTTGGTATCATGCATAGGGCCTTGGGTATCAACCATAGCAAGTGATATCGGCCATAGCATGTTGATATCAACCATAGCAAGTTGATATCGACCAAATGATGTGATATTGATCACAAATGAAGGGGATATCGGCCACAAGTGAGGGCATATAGTGCATGAGTAGTGAGGTATCATGCAAGGTTCTAATGAGAAAGAAGGAGCTCAAGTATTAACCCTAAGGTGAGGCCATGATCATCTTTAACCTTGGATTGAAGCATGGATCTAGGGTTATGATCTTCCTTTCTTTTCTTCTTCACCAAGTTCATAACTATGGTGATTCCTTGTATATGAAGGAGTTGTGAAAAAGCCTTGGACTTTTGATAAGTCATCTTCAACCTTAAGAACGTGAAGCTTTGGAGCTTGGAGCATTGAAGTTGTTTTTGAGGCGGGTTATATAACTTGAACCCAAACATGTTATTACTCACTGTCTTTCTTGCTATATTTGATGATCTACTTTCAATTCTGAAATTTTCTTGAACACTTGATATATCTATGAGTTTTCATAGTTTCTTAAACCTGTTATCCTTGTACTAGAATAATTAGAACGAAGGTATAGAGCTTGAATAGGATGGTATCACCTTAAAAAGTGATATCGGGTTCAAGCACACAAGCAAACACCTCTAATCCGATATGGTGATGCACCTACACCACTAAAATGATATGGATATGAGTTTATACTTCCTTGCATGATATGGTGATGTAGTATACACCTTTTTCATGATATGAGGTCAAGCATACACCTCTTTTCCTGATATGGTGTGAAGCACACACACACACACCTCTTTGCCCGATATGGTGTGAAGCACACACACACATCTCTTTGCCCGATATGGTGTGAAGCATACACACACCTCTTGCTCGATATGGTAAGCAAACATACACCTCTAAAGTGATATGGTAAGCAAGCATACACCTCTTACCCGATATGGTAAGCACACATACACCTCTATAGTGATATGGTAAACAAGCACACACCTCTTGCCCGATATGGTAAGCACACATACACCTCTAAAGTGATATGGTAAGAAAGCATACACCTCTAAACTGATATTGGGTTAAGCATACACCTCTTGGATGATATGGTGTTGAGCACACATCTTTAACAAGATATGGTGGGTAACCCAATACACTATATGACAAAAGTGGTAAGGTGGTTAATATCCTAGAACATGTGATGGCCAATACACTAAAGTATGGTGTGGCCAATATCTTCAAGTGAGGTGAGTATGTTACACCCATGTATGGTGAAGGTGATACACCATATGATTGGTAAGGTTGGTACCTTGATGAGTAAGGGTATGAGGTATATGATGATGTCTAGCTCAATATACACCTAACCCAATACATGCGTTCAACTTGACATACAAGATTCAACCTGATACACCTTGTAAAAACGAGGGTAAAACACTCTTAGGAGTGATGAGTGTAACACCAAGTAATGGTGTGGTTAATACTTTGATAGTTGAAACACCTAAAGTGGTTGATAATGGTATATCAACAGTTCCTTAACTCGAGATGAGTCCATATCACTTGATGATAGTTGGATAATTCAAATGTGTGACTTATGGACAATACACTATAGGATAAATATGACGAGTTAGTGCATAAAGTATTAGGATGGGAAATACCTAATACAAGATAAGCTGATGAACTTAAGTAAGTTAAAAGTGATGAGGGAAGTGATACACCAAGGCATGATAAATATCACATCCATCACCTCAAGGTTGATACACCTTGATGCACCTCAAATCCAATATACTTGGATGAGTAACACATGAAGTGTGCCATTTCAATTGTTACATTAAAATGTAATGAGTTTAATGCACTTTGAAAAGTGTAGACTAACATACCTTGAGAAAGGTTTAAGCCAATTTAATAGAGTATGATGTAATCAATATCCTAGTGAGGATGAGGGAGAAACTCATACTTTGTGTTGATAATCATTTAATGACAAATGATGAGAATAAATAAGTATGATTGAATACTTATGATATCAATATATGCTCCTAGATGGTGGAGCAATGAATTAGGGTTTGGATTGATAATATGAACTTGAAACCCTATTCGGCTATAAAGGGAAACCCTAACCCTAATAATGGGAAGGTTGTATTTCACATATTGCATAAGCTTTGTGTGACATGTTAAATACTTGTATAAAAAGTACAATGTTTATGTGGTCTGACGACCCAAAAGATATTTGTTGCCTAGTGAGAGGTGACAAGATGTTTAATGAGCCATGTGATCAGTTGTTGCCTAGTGAGAGGTGACAAGATGTTTAAATGGGCCTTGTGAGTCATGTGAATAGTTGTTGCCTAGTGAGAGGTGACAAGATGTTTAAATGGGCCTTGTAAGCCATGTGAAATACTTGTGTAAGAAGTGTAATATATACCTGGGTCTGAGGACCTAGAGGTAATGGTTATCTGATAAGATGTGACATTGTTTAGTAATGAACTAAGGGTTGAATACCCAGATTATATAATCACGATGATGGAAATGATTAAGGGATAATAATCCCCAGTAATATGATAAGGGACTGAGATCCCAAGTGTTATGTATCTAAATGTGTTCCAAAGATTTGAGAAGTACTTGATAGATGTATTACACCTTTCTTTGTAGCATTTGTTTATGATTGATGCTTATAACTTGTTTGATGTTAAAAGAATTTTGTAATACACTTAATATATCATTAGAAACCATAAAATGTTACCCTAACCATAGATCCATCAGCGTCCGAACTTGCTAAAATGGTGAAACAAGTTTTTACCACAGGATAACCTGGAGTGCATATTTTTGAATATGCGGGGGCGTAAGCTTGGACGGCCATATGTGAGTCGATCCCCTTATGAACTCGAAATAAATGGGGATTTGGCTATATGCCATATCCTGGCTCGAGTGCGACTACGATCGTAGACTCAGTTGAGCACAGTGAACTGGTCCGTGGCTTAGAGTATGGATATATGCCATGACTCAGTAATTTTATGACTGGGGACGGTTGTTGGTTGGTGTTCCCCTAAGAGAGTGCATGTTGTGGCTGTAGCTCTGAGCAAAGATGCCATTATACCTTGGCATGCTCTTTTGCAGTTTGACACAAGATGTCACTTCTAGTGGTCTCGTACTAATCGAGACGACAGAGGTCATGGCAACCGTCTCTTCCATTGACCTTGTATGGCACCGACTTGTGAGAAGTTTGTGGTCGGTTGGAGCATGAATGGTATATTTCATCTCCTCAGGGCATAAGTATGTGTATGTAAAATGTAATCAGCCGTATAGTGTATTTCCTTAAGGATCAAATACGAAAAAAATTGGTTGATGTGCACTTCAGTTATACATCTTAGTTGATAGATGTTATTTATATTTCTTTACATTCCTTGTAAAGTAGATAGATGATTTAATGATCTACCATGGATAAATGCACCATCCTTCTTAAGTAAAGAGATTACTTTGTCATGTTCATACAATAATTAATCCTGCTAGTTTATATAAAAGAACCTCTGCTCAGTTTTATAATGCTTATCTGTGATAATAATATGGTCGGCAGAGAGTTATATCTCTTGTTGGGACAATTGTAGCACCCGGTGAGATCCACAATTTTTAGGTGGACATGTACGAGGTGGTAGTGACCATTCTGCTGAGGAGGAACAACAGCTGGGGCAGCAGTAACAGCTCAGGTTGAGTGTTCTGTTTGTCGTGTCTTGTAGATAGAAGTCCTATGTGTCGTCTCTATACTCTCAGGTCCTTGGAGTCAGTTCATAATGGTTTCATGAATGATATGAGATTTTGGCTTGTATGCCATGAGGTTTTATGTTGCTCCAGTATGTGTTTTGATAGAGAAACTATTATATGTTGTCTTTGAGATGAGATGAAATAATGTTGTATAATGTAAATCATGATATGTATAAGTTTTGGATCTTTCAGTAAGAGTTTCCTGTAAGAGGATCTTCTTACAAAATGGTTTTAAATTTTAGTGATTTTTGTTATTCTGCTCTTTGTGGTAATTCTGCAATTATATCGCTGGTGATGGTTTGATTTGTTGTCGGATCATCACAGACCCCCATCCTCATTTCCCCCTACAACAGGAGAAGTTTGAACCCCAGCCCCATCTGACTCCCTTCTTTGTCTGTTCTTGGCATCAAAGAACCCCAAGCCCTCCCATTCAAGCTCCTCACCATAAGGGACTATGAGGTCACCGACCAGGAAAGACCTCATAGCATTGGAAGTTGAAGCCCCAAGATCCTTCAAAGCCTCCTCATCAACGGTGGGAAAGGAGACCTCAACCACCTCCATCGCCCCTCCATCAACCTGAACAAGTGTTTGAGGCATTTTCTCAGATACACCACGGGAACCTTCCACCCCCAACAACAATTTTCCTTGCCCGTCCAAAACCAGGGGTTCCTGATCAGATGGAGCCACAAGCCTTGTCACCTCGCCATCCCTAACGGAAGAGATCATCACCCCACGACAACCATCGCCAGCTCCAAGCATCCCTACCTTCCTTCCATATCCAAGGTCACCATGATCGAGAGAAAGAGGAGAGAGAAGAGAGCAGTCGACACAGTCATCGGGCGCTCCCTGAGCCTGTGTACCCAAATCTGGCCTCGGCTCACAAGAAACAACTGCCTCCAGAGCTCCCACTTGTCACCATAGAGCTTGTGCTGCCTTCAGCTGAAGTCTGGAGTCCACAATGGAAGGGGGAGGGGAGAGATGGATCACCATGGTTCGATGAGTCCACAACCAAGCTCGACACCTCATGTCGGAACCCTTTTGCTACCAAGACACAGACACACCCCGATCTGGGTTCCGCGCAGTGGACAAGGGGCCCAGAATCCTCCGCTCACACCCCCTTGTTGTTCCTGGATCCACCAAAGGCGACCTCTCAAACACGTGCCAGGCGGCGCCGCCGCTCAGATGCGGACGGGGAGCCCTAGATGCCTCTTCAAGAAGAGTAAGAAATTCCATGGTCAAAGGAGAGATTAAGGAAAGAGAAAACAACCCTAAGTCAAACCAAAGAAGAAGAAGGAAGAGGTCTTCTTCTCACTCAGGTGCGATCACGTCAAAACACGATCTATGACCCCTGTGAGAAGATATCTTCAAGAAAAGACACCATGGATGATCCCCACTCTATGGCCAAGGAGGAAGAAGAAGATGATGGGTATTTCAGAAGAGAGAAAAACGTGATCAAGATAAGAAGATCACTTACCAAAAGAGGAAATCTCCAAGAAATCACCACCAAAGAGTTGATCTAGCACAAGATCTTCCTCAAGCAAGGTTGCTCGGCTACCAGGGCTTGAAGATCTGGCCTCTCTTACTGCTTAAGCCCCAAGGATGATCCAAAGGAAGAAGAAAGAGATTTGGGACTGAAAAGGTTGTTCTCTTATGAAGAGAAAGGGTTATATACCCAAAGGATGAGGGAAGTAAGAGATTTTGAGGTGTCATCATAAGAGATCACCAAGGGATACATGCCCTACAAAGAAATAACCTTTCCTCCACTCACATGAAAATTACAAATGTTTATGTTATCTAGATTAGGTGTAGCAACCTCCAAGGTCGTCTACCACCTTGTTTCGGTCGAGACACATTATCTACTTGTATAGGTCGAAACCCTAAGTCACCATATACACATGGTCGAGACACTAGAGGACAAAGTGTTTTGAATCACCCCTCTCTAAGTCATCTAGGTCAAAACCAAAACATGCAAGGCATGTGTTGTGGTTGCTACCCTCACCAAAAGTGGTGTAGGGTCACAACACTCAACCCTTAGCATAATCACTTTATCAACTTAAGCAAACCCCATAAACCCTAGAATCACCATGAGATGTCACATCAGTAACCATGATTCAAACAAGATACCCCATTGCATCATCTTCTCTCTCATTATGATAAACCATAAGAGGTATTCTCAACATGGGAATATTTGCAAGATAACCCTCACTTATGGGTAAATTGCAACCTGGTCAAAAACAAACACATATATAGCAAAGATAGCTCAAACATCAATCAAATTGGACCAAAATGAAAATATAAGCATGTTACATGATATTAAAACATCCCAAGAGTTTAGATCAAGGTTTAAGCATCTCATTATACAAAGTAGTTACAATTAAGCATAAAGCTAGGTCAGGGGTCTTAGAACCATAAACCCCAAATAGGGGTTTTGTCCCCGAAATCCTATGCAAAAAGAGACGGATACTTCTTCCACATCTTGTCTTCAAGATCCCACATGGCTTCCTTTATGCCACAATAATGCCGTAAAACCTTGACTAATACAATGTCCTTATTTTTAAACTTCTTGATCCTTCTATCCAGGATCGGAACAAGACCTTCTACATAAGATATGTCATCATCTAGCTCCACCTCAACAGGTTGAAGAGTCAACTCTACATCAGGGTGACACTTTCTTAGCATAGAGATATGAAACATAGGATGTAACTTGTGCAACTCAGATGGCAACTCTAGCTTATAGGCCATCTTCCCAACACGTTTGACCACAAGATAAGGTCCCATATATCTTGGAGCTAACTTACCCTTTTTCCCAAACCTTAGAACACATTTCCAAGTAGAGACTTTGAGATACACCATGTCTCACACTTGGAACTCTAAAGGTTTAGGGCGATTATCAATGTAAGACTTTTATATATCCCGAGTTGCCTTCAGTTTCTACTGAATGACTTAGATCTTTTTTGTCGTTTGTTGTACTAGCTCAGGACCTAGACGTTGATATTCTCCTGTCTCATACCAACACAAAGGAGATCTACAACATTTCCCATACAACACTTCATATGGTGCCATATTGATGCTTCTTTGATAGCTATTGTTGTAGGGAAACTCTATCAGACTAAGGTGTATATCCAAACTGCCCAAAAATTGCAACACACAGCCTCTCAACAAATCCTCCAAGGTTTGTATTCTCCTCTCAGACTATCCATCTGTCTGTGGATGGAATGCAGTGATGAACCTCAACTACATACCCACGGCTGTATGTAAATGCTCCCAAAAGTGACTACTGAACTGAAGACCTCTGTCTAACACTATAGTAGCAGGGATACCATGTTGACGTACTATCTCATTGACATACACATGTGCAAGCTTCTCAGCCATATCCATCATCTTTACTGGAAGAAAGTGTGCTAACTTAGTCAACCTATCCACTATTACCCAGATGGAATCATGACTTTTGACTGTCCTTGGAAGTCCAACCACAAAGTCCATCGCGATATGATCCCACTTCCATTATGGTATAGGCAATGGTTGCAAAGTCCTTACATGCTTTTGATGCTTGGCTTTGACCTACTGACATACTGCACACTTAACCACAAATTCAGCAACATCAACACTTTAATCTTGGCCAGCAATACAGATCTTTCGGATCCTGATACATCTTGGTGCTTCCTAGATGCATAATGTACATAAAAGAGTGAGCCTCTTCTAGAATAATGTTATCAAATTACCTAAATATAGCACAACTATCTTGACATGATAACACACTCTCCTATTATCATATTCATGGAAGCCATCATGCTTCTCACTACCCAACTCTGCCCAAATATGTTATACTGTAGTATCATTCTGCTACGCATCTTTGATCTGCTGACTCAACATCGACTTTACTTATAACTGTGCTAAAAGACCCACTAATATGGACACTTCTAACTAAAGATTCATCTATCACAAGGAGACTAACATGTCTCTCTTATGACACACCAAAGCACTCAAATGTGCCTTTACAGTATATGACGACGAAGAATATCACTTCCTACTTAAGGCATATGCCACCACATTTGCTTTCCCTATATGGTAATCTATAGTACAATCATAATTTCTAATTGAACCATCCAACATCGTTGTTGCATTTTCAACTCCTACTTCAAAAAGATATATTGTAGGTTCTTGTAGTCGGTGTAGATCTGACACTTCTTGTCATATAATCAGTGTCTCCATATCTTGAAAGCATGGACCACATGTGACAACTCTAGATTGTGTGTCATGTAGTTGTTCTCATGTTTCTTAAGCTGTCGTGAAGTGAAAGATTTCATGTTCTTATCTTGCATTAACACACAACCTTCAACAATTCTTAGATGCATCACAGAAAATAATATAACCCTTTCCTTGTTCTGGAAACACTAACACTGGTGCACAGGTCAACCTCTCCTTCAGGATCATCTTTTCTTGTTAACTTTGTGGGGGGTAATGCCAGCACACTAGAGTTCTTAATGAACCTCATATAATATCTTGCTACACCTAGAAAGTTGCAAACCTCTGTAGGTGTCTTTGGTTGATCTCACTCCAACACTGGATCCACTTTCTTTGGGTCTATACATACTCCTTCAATAAATATTACATGCCCTAGGAAAGGTACTTCCTTGACCATAACTCATACATACTAAACTTCACATACAACTGGTGTTGCCTTAGCAAGGATAAAGCCTGACGTAGGTGTTGCTCGTGACCATCTCTAGAGTAGATCAAGATATCATCTATAAACACTACCACAAACTGATCTAGGTAGGGCCTAAACACCCTATTCACCAAGTCCATAAACATTGTCGGTGCATTGGTTAGCCCAAACGGCATAACCACAAACTCATAATGACCATACCTGGTCCTAAAGGTTGACTAGGGTACGTCATCTACCTTAATCCGCAGCTGGTGATATCCCATCCTTAGGTCTATCTTAGAGAAGATTGTGGCACCTCGTAACTAATCAAACAAATCATCTATATGTGGGAACAGATACTTGTTCTTAATCATCATCTTATTCAACTGTTGGTAATCAACAAACAATCTTATTGATCAATCCTTCTTATTTTCAAACAGAATGGGAGCACCCCAAGGAGATATGCTCGGTCTAATGAAACCTTTCTCAAGCAGTTCTTGCAACTATTTCTTCAATTCCTACATCTCAGCTGGTGCCATTCTATATGGTGTCTGTGCTATAGGTTGGGTTCCTAAAACTAGATTGATCTCAAAATCAATCTCTCTAGGAGCAGGTATACATGGAAACTCATCGGGAAACACATCCTCAAACTCCTGTACAATTGGAACTTCCTGAATACTAAGACTCTTTCCCTTGGCATCCACCACATGTGCCAAAAACATGTCACAACACTGTCTCATCCACTTCTCTGTTGTCATAGGTGAAACTAGACATGTCAAAATAATATTCCTATCACCTTGGAAAACCCATGAAACATCACCATCCACAAATGTTGCCACCTTGGCACTACAGTCCAAGATCCCTTGATAGTTTTCCTAAGTATCCATCCCAATGATCATGTCGAATCAATGCATCCCAAGTGGTAGGAGATCCACTTGAACGCTATGTCCTGAAAAGGATAGAACACATGACAATAATACTTCCTACAACTTTGCAGAACCAACTAAAGGAGTTTCTAGATGAAGACTATCTTGTCTATGACTAATAGGAAAGAAACAACTAGAAATCACTTCTATAGTGATAAAAGAATGTGTTGCACCCAGATCAACCAAAACAGATATAAAACATAAAGAAGACAAATCAGAATGAAATAATTCCATCTGACATGTCACGACCCAAGGGTTAATGACTCCTTCCGTATGACTCATCACATAGAATTGAGTTCTCACCCATTGTCACCCCCTTCCTCTACCAGTATGTCCTAAAGAACCAACCTGTGACACCTATCCACATCCTCTGACACTATGTTGTTGTCACTACTGCGACCCTTGTTGACTCTACCTTAACTAGTTGAGTCACCTCCTCATCCTTCATAGGGCAGTACCACTTAGTATCCCCCACCTATCCACACCTGAAATAGGTTTACCCTTATACCATGGCCTAGACGGTCCTATCACAGACACTGACGTTGCACTATGAGCTCCTACAGGTGGAAGGCTATGGCCTATGCCTCTGCTCTGTATCCACTATGACTGAGTCATTGACCTCTGCTGAGGCTGAGGTGTTGAGGACCTAGGCTTCTTAAACCCTCCAGAAAATTGTCCTTGATATTGTACATGCCTCTTCTTGGCCTTCGTCTCATGCTTCTTTGTCATGGACCTCTCCACTCTCCTAATTGATTCCAAAAAAGTGGCAAAACTTTCTCTATTCTCTAAGATGACACCATAGTTGTTAGCTCAGAACTCAAACCCTTCTCAAAGCACCTGATCCTCTCCTTGTCTATTGCAACCATATGCAGACAAAGCCTTAGAAGCTCCATAAACTTAGCTTCATAAGCACCGATTGACATATATCCCTACCAGATATTCTCAAAATGTACAATCTTCTTATCCAAATAAGTTTCTAAAAAGTATCGACTTACAGACTCCTGTCAAAATTCTTCCCAAGTTATCACAGAACCAGGCCTTTTCTCTTCCTCTATGGCCAACCAGTGGCCTACACTCCCCTTTAACAGATATACAATATGTTTGACCTTATCTTCTTCAAGGATGTTAAGGATCTTAAAGGCTTTTTCCAGCTCAGTCAGCCACATATCTGCATCAACTTGATCAGATTTTCCCACATATTCCAACGCTCTTCACATTGAAGTCTTTCAAAAGTTTTCCCAGAACTATGAGTTTCAGCACCTGTGACAGTTGCCCTAGGTTGGGTTGCAGGCATCCTATCCACCATGTGTGTCATTTTAGCCATGAATTGTCCAAACATGGACTAGAATGCAGGGTTAGCTACATTGGTTGGGTCAACTTGAGGCACTTCTGGCATAATATCAACCCTTTCTTGCCTCCTTGCACCATCTCCTAGTACATCAACATCACTCTCAGCAACATGTTCCTCATGTTCTCCAGACAACTTCTCTTCTCTTCTTCTTCTTCTTAAGCATAAGTAGAAGTAACTATAAGATATACTGGAGGACACTAGAATAGACTCAAACCCTAGTCCTATGTCCATGTAGACTCAGCAAACCTATAGTCCTGATGCCACCAAATGTGACATCCTTTGCAACATAAAATGAGATTACTCAAAACAAGTGCAGAATTACCACTAACAACAATATTACAACAAAATAAGGTAAATTATAAATATTTGAAATTTAATATCTCAAGTGGAATTATTTTATAAACAAGCCTTTGACTCATGCCATATGCATTCCATATATGCCAAAAGATGTTGCATATCATGTTCAAAGGTTGTCAAGCCACCTCTGTTACATGTTATGACCTATTATATGTACATGCCATTTCTATACACTCATGGCATAAAGCTAAAATCTATGTGTCAATATACAAACAACAAAATCTCCCCTAAAGACCTGAGAGTACATGGATGACACATAGGACTCTACTATAAAACTTTGGCAACATATCCAACCTCTGATAATTATTGTTCTCCTTGCTGCTTAACACCTACACCACGACCTTGACCTCCTCATCCACAACCACCTAAAAGGTTTTGGAACCCTAGGGGTGAGACCAAATGTCCCAACGAGAGATATAAATCTTTGCTAAAATCTATTTTAAGCATAGTAAGATAATAGAACAGTTAAACACAACAGTAAATACTGGTTAATCAGTTTAAACATTTGCAACTGAGCAGTAGAACATATTATGCTTTTAGAAGAAATATGAAGAACATGTATAACTATTATAAACTAAACAATACAAGAAACAAGACATATGGTCATCCTTGTATTTGACCCTAAGCCAATATACTACTCGGCTATATTATCACTTTTATTGTTAAGCCCTAAGGATTTGAGGCATACCACTCAAATCCAACTAACCACTACTAAGTCAAAATCAGTACCATACAAGATCTATGTAAGAGGTAGACTCCATGATCCTCACCAACACTACTGAGTCAGTTCAAGTATGCAATGCAGTGACATAACAGTCAAACTGCTAAATAACAACTTATAGTTAAAGCTATAGTCTTGTAGAGAAAGCAACTCATAGTCAAAGCTATGGTCATGTATAAAAACTAGTCTGCCATGGTACATGGAACACCACTAGAGAACAAGCTCAAGCATGGCTATTCCATAATAAAGCATTATACCACTATATTTCTACAATTTAAGGATATAGGGAGATGTCTCCACTAGCACCCCACATATTCAATAATATGCGCTCTGAGTTTGCCATAGGAGTTACTCATTTCACCATCCAGCTAAATACTAACACTAAAGATGGATCTATGGTACAAGGCATCTACATGATTAGGGTTTTACTTGATTAGAATTACCAATTGGACATGTTTTAATGCATCAATCAAGTTACAATGTATAAACCCTAAACAAACTCTACAAAATTAAGGGTAAGATACAGCTTCAGAAGATATAAAATGTACAAAGAGAGAACTTGTCTCCTTATCACATGACACTTGTATTACAACCATTACTATCTCATCACTACGGGATATCAATCCCTCAATTTATACACAAGACATTGGCTAGGTCATTAGATCAATTCATATAACTTTTATACAATCAATATCACAATATGCCTCAATATTTCTCATAATCATCACCCTTTATTACATAGGGGACAATGTAGCATTCTCATAGCTATGAATTTCATCTCACCTGCAAGTTAGTGTTACATAAGTAGGAGAGAGAAAGTACAATCACATAATAATCATTTCAAGTAGAATTGAGCACATACATCATGTTATCACAAGATTAGAGTTAAGATTCATATGTATCCGACTAGGGTTTCATAACATTATGCAACCACTAAACCCAAATTCTACCACCTCCCACATATTTGGATATGACTAGGGTTAAGTACTACTGCTAATGGTTAGCCATTCATAACTACAACACCTTATGTAGTCCATTGCACTATGTATTGATCATGTACAATACATGTATAGGTGTCTTGACCCAACACCCAACATAGGTCTCGACCACCCTCAACACATAGGTCTCGACTATTGGCTAAATTGGACATTATTATAATCCCTTTATTTTGATGATGACAAACATTTCATTCTTATGGATCTAACGTGATATTTGAGTGTTGCAAGAACTACGTGGATGACACAACTTTGGAAGATCTAAATTCTCACAATGTGTTAATTTCATGATTGTAATCAAATGTAAAAACTTGTACAAGTATATAATGTACAAGTACTTAGATATCATGTAAATCAAGCATTTAGATCTTCCCTAGCCATTCACAACACTTAGATAGGTCATCCCCTATAATAGTGTCACATCTGCACACTCATACACACACTTAACACATAGTTCAAAACATTGAAACATGGTCATTCTCAGTTGACAAACATCTCAATCGAGATACTCTCAGTCGACAAACTCCTCGACCGAGAATAGACCCAAATAGCTGTTAGACCCAGCAGACATGGTGGTTGGGAGTTGGAATTGAACATTATATACACTTGCTCTAGACCATCCCTCGGTCGAAAAACTCCTCGACCGAGAGACCCCTCGGTCGACAATTCTTCGACTGAGAAGAACTCTGTCTGCACTTTTTAGAGTTAATAAAATAGCTGTTGCAACATCCATTAGTGGATACATAACGGCTAGTTGAGCACTTAGAACCCCTTAGAAAGTGTCTAGAACGTCCTTAAGCACCATTCCTATAAATAGGACAAGCCTTGGGACACCCAAAACACACTTGTGCAATACTTGAGCATTCATACTTGCAATTGACAATCCTCTCTAGTGAGCAATTGAGCAACTCCATCATTGGCTATTCATTTCCATTGTTCCAAATTCGTGTCCTATAGGCTAGAATCTCCTACCCACTGCACTTACACTTCCATATACATTGGTTAGGAGATCAAAACGCTTGATATAGGAAATCAAGCCTTGTGCTACAACGATATTGTAATTTCTATTTTCCCTTCTTGTTCCTTTATATTGTTTGTACTCTCCTTGATACTCCTAGGGTTGGAGGCTGCGGATTGGAGAGGGTTTGTCTTCTCAGGTGGAGAAGGGTCTTCTCGGTGGAGAAGGTGGACTTTGGACTACTTCAAGAAGGCTGTCTCAACGGGAAGCTACTTCAAGAGGAAGGCTACTTCAAGGGGAGCTTGAGGTTACTTCAAGGAAGGCTGCTTCGAGGTTGGTGAGACTACTTCTAGGTGAAGGCTATCCAAAGGGTTTGGTGAAGGTAGTTGTATTTTATGTAACATCCTTGTGAGGTAATAAAATACAGGTGCTTTCAAAATCCCAATTGAGAAGCAACCGGGTAGTGGATTGACTGCCTTAGTATTTGCTAAGGTTGGAACCACTCTAAATCCTTGTCCCCTTATCCAATATTTTTGTGGTTTCTTATTTTGGTTGAATTATTTTTTAAAATCTCCATAAAACCCTATTCACCCCCCTCTAGTAGTTTTTCAATTGGTATCAGAGCAGGGCTTCAAGGAACTCTAATAAAGTCTTGAAGAATGGGTGACGGGGTACTCAACAACCTCAACTTGGAAGGGACACTTGTGGCTAGACCTCCACCTTTTGATGGCACTAACTACACCTATTGGAAGAGGAGGATGCAATTCTATTTCCAGAGAATTAGCTGGGATCTATGGAGGATGGTGTCAAATCCATATGATTTTCCTCAAACAGATTATGCAACTTGGGACGCTAATACGGTAAGATCAGCCCAAATGAATGCAAAAGCTGTAAGTATACTCTATTGTTCAATTTCCGTTGGTGAATTCAATAGAATATCAAATTGTGAAACGGTACATGAGATATGGCATAGACTATCTATAACATATGAAGTAACTGTTCAAGTTAAAAATTCCAAAATCGAAATGCTTAAGCAAAAGTTTGAACAGTTTCGTATGGAACCATATGAGTCTATTAGTGAAATGTATGCAAAATTTTCTTCTATTGTGAATGGTTTAAATGCTTTAGGTAAAGTAATCAGCGAAGAAGATCAAGTATAAAAAATCCTTAGGTCTCTTCCTCCCAAGTACAAACCCAAGGTGACTGCTATTGAAGAAGCAAATGATCTCACCCGACTAAGGATGGAGCAACTCATTGGCAACTTAGAAGCACATGAGGCAACCTTAGAGGAGGAAGAAAGATGAGAACGTGACCTTCAACAAGGGAGAAAGAAGGACATTGCATTCAAATCATCAACTAAGATTAGTCATGACACAAGTGAAGATGATAGTGAAGAAGAAACTCTCATTGTAAACGGTAAGCAGTATAAAAGTTTTAAAACTAACAAAACTTCTAGTTTTTCTTCTTCCAGGTGATTTGAATGTGGTAAAAAGAGACACTTAAAAGGTGATTGTACCAAACTTAATAAGGGGAAGAAATCATCTCACAAGAAGAAATAAAGAGCATATAAAGCTGCATGGGATGATTCAAGTGATGATAGTGAAGATGGAAAAGAAGAAGTAGAATGTCTTATTGCTACAACCAACGAAGAAGAAGAATAGGTAAGCCTTTTTTATTTACCAAAATAAGATCTAATTGCTAGTATTCAAGAGACACATGATAAGCATATTGAGTGCAAGAAGAAATTAAAGAAATCTAATAAAGCAAATGATGAATTACATGCTAAAATTCTTGCTCTCATATCTGAAAAAGAAGATTTGTATACTAAATTAAATAATCTTGGATTTGAAAAGGATAGTATTATTTCTGAAAATAGTACTTTGAAATCATCTCTAAGTGATTGTAATGTGAAGCTTTTTACTCTAGAAACAAATTATGATCTTCTTTCTCAATAAAAGGTTGATTTGCTTACAAAACTGCATAATTTTCAGACTCAACCTATCCTATGTAATCATCTAGATTATGATGTTATTGTTAAAGAAAAAGATGTTTTATCATCTGATCTAGATCAAGCAAAGTTAGATATAAAAAAGAAGATGGATGAAATTATCAAGTTACAAAGAGAAATTAATAGTTTGAGAAACAATGATGTTCTTGATAAAATTCTGAATAATTATTCTTGCTATAATGGAAGGAGAGGTTTAGGATATGTTTCAAAAGGGAAATCCTATAAAACTAAACCTAGAAGAACACAAGTACCCAAGGCCAAGATTATGTATGTACCCAAGAATAACTCAATTCCTAGAAAGAGAAATGAGATTAACTCTATTAGTTGTCATTATTGCTTGCGTCTTGGACACTACTCTTTTTCATGCCCATACAAGAAAAGAATTGATGATCTAGTGTGGGATCCTAAAATTTAGAGATTTGAATATTGATTTGTTGAGATATGACCTAAACGTTTCTTTGATATTCAAATGTCTTATCTCAAAAAAACTGAGCTTCAACTTCTATATTCTTGCAAAATTGTATTACCTTTTGCTTGCATAAAATTACTAAAAAACAATACAGAAACTTTCTCGGTCGAGAAAATGTTCGACCGAGAAAACTGTCGATCGTGAAGTCCTCGACCGAGCAGGTTACTGTTTTAAGCTTGCAAAAGCCTGATAAAACTTGTACAAATAGCAGAATACTCGGTCGAGAAAATCTTCGACCGAGATAAAATTCGGTCGAAGAAATGTTCGACCGAATCAAGTTCTGTTGAACCTATTTAATTGATCTAGTTTTGCTATCAATTTACTATTAATGATTCATTTAATATGCAAATCAAGAATGAATCTTGAAGACCATCTTTTAATCAAGACATATTGATCTTTTGCATCATGATTTATTGAATGAAGGTATATTGTCTTGGTAAACATATTGCAAAAAGTACTATATGAAAATTAATATTGAACAAACTTTCTTCATTGATTGAAAAAATTTACATGGTCTGTCTTAAATTTGAAAATTCACGAACCATGATTAATCAAGAAAAAACATAGATTTGCTTTCCATGAAAATATTTTGGTCCATCTCCTACATGGTTTGGCTTAGAACTGAAAATTATGAACCATGTTGATTTAATCAAGGAAATTACTATAATCCACATGGTTTATCCTAAGTATTCCTTGGTCTATCTATTTAGGAACCATGTGTATTGAAATTTAGTTTAAATGGTCATGATCATTATAATTATGGAAATGTCTTTACTATGATCATTGTGTTTCATCTTTTACTTGGTTTACTTAAAATGATATTTATATAAACCATGAATGGATACAAGATAATATTGTCATTGTAAATGAAATTTTCATTAAGATAAATCTATATGGAATAAATGCATCTTGACATATTAGTTAAATGATTATCCTATACTTAGCCTATGGAAAAAGACATTCTTGTTATATATGATTAATACTCTGTAAGCTGTGTTCAATTAAGTAGATCATTGAAAATGCTTAAATTGGAAATCTGCAGAAATTGCCTCTTGGTTGAAATCAAGTTTGACCAAGGGGCGCTATGGTCGAAGTCAAGGTCGACCTAAAATAAGCTTGACAAAATGCTTATTTGTAAATCATTTTATTACAATCAATCTTAGTATATTGTAAACAAGACTTTAATGCATTATGATCTAATGCCTGTTATGACCTTAGAATCCTTAAATTACATTTATTATAAGATTAAGAGGGAGTTCAAAAAAACTTTGTAAACATCTTAAAGAAAAATTGAAACATGTTATGACCTTAGTATTTCTAAGATAATAAAGTTATCTACAAATTTCATGAATGTGATATATATCTTGTTCTTAATGGAATTCTCTAAACAAATCTGGGCATAACATCCCGTGCATTTGGTTAGAGATACTTTTCATGTACTCTACTATAAGCTTAAAGGATTCTCATATCATTTTCAGGGCTTAACATCCCTTGTAAAATGGATGAGAAATCAATACAAAAATTCCATGAACCTAAAAGGATCGCATATCATTTCAAGGCTTAACATCCTTTGCAAATGATTGAGAAATAAATTGTGGCTAAATTTGACAACACATGATTTGCATTCATATTATTCTTTACTTTTAATTTGAATATCTCTTTAAAGGGGGAACATAGCATGAAATTAAGGGGGAGAAATAAAAGTCATACTTAATATTTATCTTGGTTATCTTTTTGAAATGACAAAGGGGGAGAAATAATATAAAATCAAAAACATAAAATAAAACGAGTTTCATAATTTCTCGGCCAACACACACTTGCAAACAAGAGAATGACTACAAAAGGTAAACTTCAGGTATGAAACTCATATGATTTATATTTCCTTAATTTATATTTTGGAAATGTTTGTCATCTTCAAAAGGGGGGAGATTGTTGGCTAAATTGGACATTATTATAATCCCTTTGTTTTGATGATGACAAACATTTCATTCTTGTAGATCTAACGTGCTATTTGAGTGTTGCAAGAACTAGGTGGATGACACAACTTTGGAAGATCTAAATGCTCACAATGTGTTAATTTCATGATTGTAATCAAATGTAAAAACTTGTACAAGTATATAATGTACAAGTACTTAGATATCATGTAAATCAAGTGTTTAAATCTTCCCTAGCCATTCACAACACTTTGATAGGTCATCCCCTATAATAGTGTCACATCTGCACACTCATACACACACTTAGCACATAGTTCAAAACATTGAAATAGGGTCATTCTCGGTTGACAAACATCTCGACCGAGATACTCTCAGTCGACAAACTCCTCGACTGAGAATCAACCCAAATAGCCATTAGACCCAGCAGACAAGGTGGTTGGGAGTTGGAATCGAATGTTATATACACTTTCTCTAGACCATCCCTCGATCGACAAACTCCTCGACCGAGAGACCCCTCGGTCGACAATTCTTCGACCGAGAAGAACTCAGTCTGCACTTTTTAGAGTTAATAAAATAGCCGTTGCAAAAGCAATTAGTGGATACCTAACGACTAGTTGAGCACTTAGAACCCCCTAGAAAGTGTCTAGAACATCCTTAAGCATTCATAGGCCAAACCTATAAACAGGACAAGCCTTAGGACACCCAAAACACACTTGTGCAATACTTGAGCATTCATACTTGCAATTGACAATCCTCTCTAGTGAGCAATTGAGAAACTCCATCATTGGCTATTCATTTCCATTGCTCCAAATTCGTGTCCTATAGGCTAGAATCTCCTACCCACTGCACTTACACTTCCATATACATTGGTTAGGAGATCAAAATGCTTGATATAGGAAATCAAGCCTTGTGCTACAATAGTATTGTGATTTCTATTTTTCCTTCTTGTTCCTTTATATTGTTTGTACTCTCCTTGCTACTCCTAGGGTTGGAGGCTACGGATTGGAGAGGGTTTGTCTTCTCAGGTGGAGAAGGGTCTTCTCAGTGGAGAAGGTGGACTTTGGACTACTTCAAGAAGGCTATCTCAACGGGAAGCTACTTCAAGGGGAGCTTGAGGTTACTTCAAGGAAGGCTGCTTCGAGGTTGGTGAGACTACTTCTAGGTGAAGGCTGTCCAAAGGGTTTGGTGAAGGTAGTTGTATTTTATGTAACATCCTTGCAAGGTAATAAAATACAGGTGCTTTTAAAATCCTGATTGAGAAGCAACTGGGTAGTGGATTGACTGCCTTAGTATTTGCTAAGGTTGGAACCACTCTAAATCCTTGTCCCCTTGTCCAATATTTTTGTGGTTGCTTATTTTGGTTGAATTATTTTTTAAAATCTCCATAAAACCCTATTCACTCCCCCTCTAGTGTTTTTTCATCGACCACCCTCAACATATGGTCTTAACCCATCAAACAACAAGAGTGTCACGATCACGATGGAGACACAACAACATAGCCACAACCCTAGGTGTTACGACCATGACATCACATACGCATGGTGTCGCAACCACGATACAAGGTAACACCATAATGGGGTGTCATGAATTAGACACGCCAAGGTGTGTTGTGACCAACCTACAACGTCGCGTTGCGACCGAGACACATCAAGGTGTGTCGACCATACCATCATAAAGTGTTAACCCATTGGTGTCACGCCCGCAACCAACTTATCTTTAATCAACTATGACCCTAACACAACCTGACCATGTGTCTCCACCCTCATACTTAGCCAAATTGATTGCAACGTCAACTAATAGGCTTAAGTGATCATGCAACAACACTGCATCGCAACCAATAGATGTAGCGACTAAACCCTAGTGTTAGGGTGTCGTGGTCGAAACCACCACTTGTAAGAGTGTTGACCATGATGGAAGATCAAAGGTTTGTCTCGAAATCAAGATAGCCATATTCCCAACATCTAAATAGGTCTAGATCATGTCAAAATAGAGATCAAACCAAGAAAATTAAACATCAACTAAGGAGGAAAACTCCATACTAAAGTATACTTCAAACCCTAGATCATGAGTGACAAATAGTCATCAAAAGAACTATATATATAGAGAGAAAGCCAAGATTACTATGCATGTTATCATCTTTAAAACTTACTGTTATATATAGTAAATGAACCCTATATTAGATGTTAATATTCCATAGATGTTGATCCAAAGAAACACACCAATCTTTCATTTACTAACATAATCAAGTACTATGAATTTAGGGTTTATAAGAAAGATAATCCTTTCAAGAATAATACAAGATTTGAATTCTAAACCTCATCATTATTTCTACTATAAGGAACACATTTTTAAGATCTGAAACAACAACAATAAGATCAGGTTTAAGATGTGTATAATAGATGTGGGAAAGGTTATATAACCCACATGATTTGGAGAGAATCAATATTCCAAGATCTCAAGCTCAAAGAACTTCCAGATAAGCTTCAATCTTCGATCAAAGGACCACCTCAAGAAGAGAAAGAAATGCCATAGTAAAAAAAGAGCTTAAGGAAAGAGAAAACAACCCTAAGTCGAATCAAAGAAGAAGAAAGAAGATGTCTTCTTCTCACTCGCGTGCCATCATGTCAAAACACGATCTATGACCCTTGTGAAGAAGAGATCTCCAAGAAAAGCCACCATGGTTGATACAAAATCTATGACCAAGGAGGAAGATGAAGATTATGGGGATTTCAAAAGATAGAAAAATGTGATCAAGATAAGAAGATCACTTACCAAAAGAGGAAATCTCCAAGAAATCACCACCAAAGAGTTGATCTAGAACAAGATCTTCCTCAAGCAAGATCTCTCGGCCACCAGGGCTTCAAGATCAAACCTCTCTTGCTCCTGAATCTCCAATGACGATCCCAAGGAAGAAGACAAAGATTTGGGGCCAAAAAGATTGCTCTCTTGTGAAGAGAAGCGGTTATATACCCAAATAGGATGGAAGTAAGAGATTTTGAGGTGTCAACATAAGAGATCACCAAGGGAGACATGCCCTACAAAGAAACAACCTTTCCTCCACTCACATGCAAATTATGAATGTTCATGTTTATGCAACAAAAGTATAGCAACCTCCAAGGTCAGATGCCACCTTGTCTCTGTCAAGACACTTCATCTACTTGTCTAGGTCGAAACCCTAAGTCACCATATACAAATGGTCAAGAAACTAGAGGGCAAAGTGTTTCGAACCACCCCTCTCTAAGTCATCTAGGTCAAAACCACAACATCCAAGGCATGTGTCACGATTGCTACCCTCACCAAAAGTGGTGTAGAGTCACAACACTCAACCCTTAACATAATCACTTTATCAACTTAAGCAAACCCTAGAAACCCTAGAATCACCATGAGATGTCAAATTACTAACCATGATTCAAACAAGATGCCCCATTGCATCATCTTCTATCTCATGATGTTAAATCATAAGAGGTATTCTCAAAATGTGACAAATTTCAAGATAACCCTCACTTATGGGTAAATTGCAACATTGTCAAAATAAACAAATATATAGCAAAGATAGCTCAAACATCAATAAAATTGGACCAAAATGAAAATATAAGCCTCTCACATGATACTAAAAATACCAAGAGTTTAGATTAAGGTTTAAGCATCTCATTATAAAGTAGTTACAATTAAGAATAAAGCTAGGTCAGTGGTCTTACATGTATTGGCAGATGGTTAGAATAGGGAAAGAAACAGAATACTCTTATCTAATATGCATACAAAGTTGGATGGCATTTTATTAACCATTATTGTTGAATAATAATCAAAATAAAACCACCATGGTAGGTTTCTATGTATGAATCTAGAACTATACCTGATTTGGGTTCAAAAGTGGTAAGAAATATGGGGTTGTATTAACTGAAAGTGTAAGGACCCTGACCTTCGTTTAGGGTTTACCCTGTTAGTTTTGCTTAACCCTGATGTTTAGTTGCTTGCTAATCACCTTTAGTGGTGATTAGGGTTTGTTGGTGCCTTGTTGAGAGTCGGAGGTGCTACTTGGAATTAACCCAAGTCTAAGGTTTGTGGGCAAGTTTGTCACCTTGTGAGGTGTTCCTCCCTCTCCTTGCTTCCTCTAGTGTAGAGAGGAAGGCTTGGGCTCATTTCTTGAGTTCTTTTGGGCTTTGTTGAGCCTTTCCTTTGCCTTGTTGAGCCTTTGTATCGGCCAGGAGGGGCTGTGTCGCCCATGATGGAGGTGTGTCGCCCAGGGTTGTGTCGCCCATGACCTTTGACCAAGCTTTGACCTCATTTGTGTCACCACTAGTGGACACTTGGTGCTCGATGCTTGCATGTAGCAATGACCTTGGACATGTGTTTAGGGCTTTCTAGAGTGGTGGCTTTTGCTCTTGGACAAGTGTCCCTAGGTGGGCGACACCTTGCTTTGCTTTGCTTTGTTTTCTCCTCCCTTCCCTTCTATATATGTGTTCTTTTCCTCTTGCTAGGTATCCTTTAGTCTCTTGGTTCCTTCTCCACCTTGGTGCACGATACCCTTCTCTTTGGCAGCTTGGTGGATGACACCCTTGGAGGATCTAGCTTGGTGGCCGATCTACCTTGGAGTCTTCTTCTTCCTTGGAGCTTGGAGCTTGCTTAAGGCGGGTTGCATAACTCCTAACCCTAACTATACTACCTCCTTTCATGTTCTTATTTGTTGCTAGCTTTGTTTCTTGCTTAGTTGTTCTTGTTGGCCGAACCATATGTTCTAGGGTTTCTTAGTGAGAAATACTCTCTTCTCTCCTAGGTCTTGAGGAGTGAGCTTGAGTTCTAGTAGCTTGAGAAACACCCTCCTCTCACCATGGACTTGAAGGGTGAGCTTGGTAGTAGTTGTGGACCTCGTTTAGGGTTGTTCTTGGTGTTGCCCGATGGAGGTTAGGAGATGTGTAAGACCCCTCTCTCGTTTAAGTTGAGAGGTGAGTCATCTTCTTGACTCTTTAGGGTTTGATGCCCTTGTGCTTGAGGTTAGTGACGAGCTGTATCTTGGTCGTTATAATCTTGGGGAGGTGCTGCCCGATAGACCTCTTGACCTAGATGCTTTGGACGATAGGTGGTGGTGGCTGGGATGGATGATACCCCACTCGATCTTGAGTTTTGGGCGACACAGGATGGGTGTTGTGTTGGGCGTCACATGCCTAGTTCCTGCCTTGTGTGACAGGCGTCACATCTTGCTAAGATGACCTGCCCGATACACCTTGGTTAGGTGTTTGCCTTGTGCTGATATATCTTGGTCGATGGGGTGTTGGGGTCTGGTTCTGTGACGGGCGTCACACCTTCGTCGTTGCCCTATGTGATAACAAATAGAGCATGGTTATGCTGGTTGAACGTCAGGATGAGTTGCACCTTGGCGTTATGCTTTGTGTGATGGTGTTGCCCGATATACTCTCCCTAGTCTTTACCTTGTAGTGACAGACGTCCCCCTAGAATGAGTTCCCTGCCCGACAGAGCGTCACCTGGTACCTTTGGCCGTTGCACGTTATGACTCTTAAGGCCTTGTTGCACGATATACCACCAGTGCTGCACAACACAACATTGCACGTCACTTAGTATGCTTGGCCGTCACATGTTGACCGATATGGTTGGACGATAGAGTGAGCCCTACCCGATACCACTTATGGTGAGGGTAGTGGGCGCAATAGTGAGGGTCTTGTTCCTCATTTGGAACCCGATATGATTGGATTCTATCATGTTTGGTTTATTATGGAAGCTATTGATATGCTTGAGATAGTAGATCACCTTCATGTATTCTAACACAACATTCCATGTGCATATGATCATGTATAATGATAAGGAAATGATAAGCATGTAGAATGCCTTGCTTAATGATGTAACCTATGCTTATGATCACAGGTTGAGGCACGGTTGATAAAGCATATAATTATCAATATCACCCTATGTTGATAGCATGGTCTTTCTGTTTATTGTATATACTAACCATGCAGGTGATGCATAGCCAATGATAAGGGGATATGAGGTATATGCACAGGTTGAGTAACTCTGCTGTGATTGTTACTCTTAATGTTGAAATAATCTGTATGATGTACATGACTAAGTACTAGGGATTGCTATCCCATGATGATGATGTAAGACTTGAGAGGTAGTGGCACTATGTGATGAGGGATTGAGATCCCATGGTATATGATGATCCTTGAGATGGATCTAGGCGATTGGCAAGAGGCCAAGTGATAACATGTAATGTTGGATCCTTGTGGTGAATCAGGATGATGTAATTACAATAAAAGCATAACATTGAGTTTTATGTTGTTTATTCTTGTTATAGTTTGCATGTTATACAACTTGGTTGAATCTTGCAATCCATATAAAAGACACTAATTAATCACAGTGAAATATATCATGTAGTTTGCCCTGGCCATAGATCCATCATCGTCAGGAGTTGGTGATGGTGAAACGAGTTCTCTTACAGGTTAACCCGGAGCGCATATTGTTGAATATGCGAGGTTTCTCCTAGCCTAAAATAGTGAGGATTCGAGTGCAGCTACGGTTGCAGACTCGGGATATGAATAGAGCATGGTGAATAGGCCCATGGCTCAGGATATGTGATATGGGAGCATGAATGCGTTCATGGCTCAGATCACGGTGAACATGCCCATGGCTTAGATATACTAGCGCCGAGACCTGTACCGAGGCGGGCTAGAGGATGGGTAGCCTATGGAGCTGACCCTGTGGCTGAGACCACTTAAGCATGAGACTGCGGTCCTGCTTGTGTTGTACTCATACACTGACTGCGAGGTGGGAGGTCATGGAGTCTGACTCTTCCATTTGACCTTGTATGGCACCGACTTTGGGTTTCACAACCGAAGGTTGGATTTGAGCGGTATGGCTCACTTCCTCAGGGCATAATAATAATACGTAATCCAACCGAATAGTATTTATTGCTTAAGGTAAAACACGAAACATTGGTTGAGGCCTTGCTTGTGCAGTTAATATTGTTATACATGCAGTTACCTATACGTTACTCATGTTATGTGATAAGATCTTATGAACCTTATATTGTCAATCATGTTCCATAAAGAGATAGTTAATGTTATGTATTCCATACAGTCTGGTAAGCTTGATGGTATGGATAGCCTTACTGCATAGACTGTTATTATTCTACGTTTTACTGGTTATCTACTATTGTTGCTTTACCCTTCTGGTTTTATAGTTTCGGCGGGGAGTTATGTTTCTCGCTGGGACAATGTTCAATTGTCTCACCCCGCTGGTTTTTAGGTGTTCGTGCTAGGCGTGGTGGAGGTCGCAGAGTTGTGGCCGAGTAGCGAAACGAGCAATAGAAGGCAAGAGATGGATATGCTGTTGTTTTGGTATTTTGTAGTAGAGTCTAGAGTCATCCCTGTACTCTCAGGTCCTTGGGAGCATTTTGATGTTGTTTCACGATGTATGGCTGTTGATCCTATGTATATCCTGCTACTGGCCGGATGCGGGCCTTTATGTATATATAACAGGTGATGAACTCATGTGATGACAAGACAACTGTTACTCTAAGCTGTGGACACATATCTGGGCTCGTATATGTTTATATAACATGTTTTCTTGCAGGACGAGGACCTGAATGTAATAGTTTCACAATTTATCCATTTTCTGCAATCGGTTTTAATTAACCCGTGTTTTTGGTTATCTGTGGTTATGATGTTTTCCGCACATTTTTGCGTAACACCTCGCTATCTGTGTGATAGTGGGATGTGTTGCCACAAGTTTTCGTATCAAAGCCCTAGGTTCGTTGAGTCTACGGGGATTTAGGACTAGGTTGTGTCCGTTCTTGTGAGTTGTCCAGATTTTCTTACGACCGTCTTCTGCCCTCAGCAGAAGAAAAGCCAAGATGTCTGGAAACCATGAAGAACACACTTTTGAGAACAATGATGTTGCATCAGTTGATGGAGCTTTTGGGAAGGCACATGGAGATCGGGTGCCTGAGGTCCCCCAACCTGACCCAGCCATTCTTGAACACCCTACCTATCAACAGCTTTTGGCGCAAATGATGGCTACGATGAATCTCATGGTTGAGCGATTGCCAGTGCCTCTGTTGAGAGCACAGGCTCCCCATGGTGAAACATCGGGTATTGGGAAGACCTTTGAGCGGCTTCGCTGAGTCGGAGCTTCGAACTATGCTGGAACGGCTGATCCAACGGATGTAGATCTGTGGCTGACAAGTCTTGAGAAGGCTTTCCGGATCCTCGACATCCCCGAAGCGGACAAAGTAAAGCACACTGTCTACCTTCTGAAGGGTAGTGCTGGTCACTGGTGGACCATCGAGGAAGAAAAGCGACCTGGTGAGGTGATCGGTTGGGAGGTTTTCCGGCACGAGTTCGTCAGCAGATACTTCCCGAAGACATATCTGGATGAGAAGATCAGTCAGTTTGAGCATTTATGACAAGGAGCGATGAACATCACTGAGTATGAGGCTAATTTCATGGATCTGCTGAGGTTTTATCCTCACATGGCAACAACAGATGAAGAGCGGATTAGATGTTTCAAGAAAGGTTTGAGTTCTGAGCTGACAACACCTGTGTCTGTGTTGGAAAATCGAGAGCGGTTTGCTACATTTGTGGAATCTGTCCGGAGGATTGAAAGGTCAGTAAGGGAGAAAAGAGAATCCATGTCTAAGAAGAGGCCTACTCAGTTCCAGGGACAGAGGTTTGGTGGCTTCAAGAAGCCCAGGTTTTCACCGCCTTCAGTTATGAGAGGTTCCAGTATACCATCGCAATGGTCTCTAAGTAAAGGAAAAGGATATGTTTCTTCACCATCAAAGGCACATAGTACAACTTCAGTGGCAGTGACAGGGCCATCTAGGCCACGGTTTGAAGATAGGGCATGCTATCTTTGTGGTCAGACCGAGCATCTCAAGTCACATTGCCCGAGCAGAGATGTTGAAGTAACACAGCAGCCGAGGCAGAATCAACAAGGATCAGATAGACATCGGCCCAGTAGTAGCAGAGGATGAGGACGCGGTCAAGCGTCGCAAGCTAGATCGTATGCTCAAGGGAGCAGAGGATGTGGACAGCAAGCAACGACTCAATTCTACGCTATGAGTCAGCCGGAGGCGATAGTCAACCCGCTAGTGGTGACAGGTCATATGGAGTTATTTCATTCTGATATGTCTTCTTCTTGCTTTATCTCTGTTCTGGTTGACCCGGGTGCTACACACTCTTTTATCACCCATAGTATGCTTGAAAACTGTCGTTTACCTGTTAGTTGTAAGAAGGATAGCTTGTTGTTAGAAACCCCTCTTGATGGTTCCTCGATGCTTCGAGAAGAGTGTCCATCTTGTGTCTTGTCTTTTTCGGGACACTGTATACAAGTGGATCTTATACCACTTGATATGCATGGTTTTGATGTCATCCTTGGGATGGATACCTTAGAGAAGTATAAGGTTGTTTTGGACTGTGGTTCCAAGCAAGCTGTGTTTGATGATGCCGGAGAGAAGTGGATCTTCCAGGGAGATAGGAAGATTCTTCCGACGTGTCTGGTATCAGCTATGGTGGCAGAGAAGTTGCTACGGCAAAGATGTGAGGCGTTCTTAGCTCACGTGGTGGATACCGTTGTGGCTACCATGGAGAAAGGTCCTAGTCTCGAGGAGGTGTCAGTTGTCCGAGAGTTTGCCGATGTGTTTCGTGAGGAGTTTCCTGGTGTTCCTCCCCCCGAGAGATTGATTTTGAGATCAATCTGGTTCCAGGAACACAGCTAGTTGCACAGACACCGTACAGGATGGCTCCAATGGAGATGACAGAGCTTAAGAAGCACTTGCAAGAGTTGTTGGAGAAAGGTTTCATCCGACCGAGTACGTCGCCTTGGGGTGCTCCAATTTTGTTCGTCAAGAAAAAGGATGGATCGATGAGGTTGTGTATAGATTACCGACAGTTGAACAAAGTCATGATCAAGAACAAGTACCCGTTACCGAGGATAGATGATCTGTTCAATCAGTTGTGTGGTGCGATAGTGTTTTCGAAGATCGATCTACGGTTCGGTTATCATCAGTTAAGGATTAAGGCGGATGACATACCAAAGTTAGCTTTCAGGATGAGGTATGGTCACTTTGAGTTTGTGGTTATGCCGTTTGGGCTAACCAATGCACCTGCTGCTTTCATGGACCTGATGAACAGAGTGTTCCGTCCGTTCTTAGATCAGTTTGTTGTAGTCTTTATAGATGGCATTTTGATCTATAGTCGGGACAGGCGAGAGCATGTGCGACATCTTCATCTAGCTTTGACTCTTCTTCGCCAACATCAGCTGTATGCCAAGTTCAGTAAGTGTGAGTTCTGGTTGGAAGAAGTGACTTTCTTGGGTCATGTGATATCTGCTGAAGGAGTTAAAGTGGACCCGAGGAAGGTGGAGTCCGTGGCAGAATGGGAACAGCCGAAGACGCCGACAGAAGTTCATAGTTTCCTGGGTTTAGCAGGATACTACATGAGGTTTATCAAAGATTTCAGTGCGATTGCGTTACCAATGATGAAGTTGACTAGAAAGGAAGTACCTTTTGTCTGGGATGACCGTTGTCAGCTAGCTTTCCAGAATCTGAAGGAGAAGCTGACCAGTGCTCCAGTGTTAATCCTGCCAGAGCCTGAGAAGGGCTATGCTGATTTCTGCGATGCTTCCAAGAAAGGTTTAGGTTGTGTATTAATGCAGGAAGACCATGTGGTTTCTTTTGCTTCACGACAGCTTAAGAAACATGAGGAGAACTATCCAACTCATGATTTGGAGTTGGCAGTAGTGGTTCATGTGTTAAAGATTTGGAGACACTATCTTTATGGGGAAGTGTGTCAGATCTTTACGAATCATAAGAATATGAAGTACATCTTTTCGCAGCAAGAGTTGAACATGCAATAGCGTCGATGGATGGAGTTGATCAACGATTATGACTGTACCATCGAGTATCATCCTGGTAAGGCAAATGTGGTATCTGATGTGCTTAGCCGAAAGTCTTCTTCTCTTTCTTCAAAGAAGGCACACTTGAGTTCTCTGGTATGCCATAGACGGGATATGTTTGTTTCTTTGCGACAGATGAATGTACAAATGGAAGTTTCTTCGTTAGCTGGACTTTTAGCACAGATGCAAGTCAAGCCTACGCTGAGACAGTAGATCAAAGATGCATAGCAAACAGAGGATGCGGTACAGTTAATCAGATCAGAGTTCAGCAGTGAAAAGCGTGATGGGTTCCATGAGTCCGAGGATGGGCTAGTTTGCTATCATGATTGGATGGTGGTTCCAGATGCAGATGATCTGTGAAAGTTAGTGCTCGAGGAAGCACACACGTCGATGTATTCTATGCATCCAGGTGTCGCCAAGATGTGTCATAACCTGAAGGATTTGTATTGGTGGCCCGGCTTGAAGAAAGATGTAGCTGAGTTTGTGGCTAGATGTGCGGTTTGTCAGCAAGTGAAGGCTGAGCATCAGAAGCCGGTAGGTACGTTGCAACCCTTACCGATACCGCAGTGGAAATGGGATCATATAACCATGGATTTCGTAGTTGGTCTACCCATGACAACTAGGAATCATGATTCCATTTGGGTGATAGTGGACAGATTGACGAAGTCTGCTCATTTCCTATCAGTAAAGACAACGTATACAACTGAAAAGCTCGCTCAAGTATATGTGGATGAGATAGTACGGTTACATGGTGTGCCAGCAACGATAGTTTCTGACAGAGGTCCCCAGTTCATGAGTCATTTTTGGGAACAGTTGCACAAAGCGTTGGGAACACAGTTAAGATTCAGTACCGCCTTCCACCCACAGACAGATGGACAGTCAGAGAGGACCATTCAAACTTTGGAAGATCTCCTCTGAGCTTGTGTTTTGCAGTTTCTAGGCAACTGGGATGTACATCTTAGTTTGATAGAGTTTGCCTACAACAACAGTTATCAGCGGAGCATTGACATGGCTCCTTATGAGGCTTTGTATGGAAGGAAGTGCATATCTCCTTTGTGTTGGTATGAGTCTGGTGAACATCAACTTTTGGGTCCTGAGTTAGTTCAACAGACAACAGAAAAGATCAAAGTAATACAAAAATAGTTGAAAGTGCCACAGGACAGGCAGAACTCTTATGCAGACAATCGTCGATGACCTTTGGAGTTCCAGGTAGGAGACAAAGTATATCTTAAAGTCTCTCTGTGGAAAGGTGTGCTAAGGTTTGGCCAGAAGAGTAAACTAGCACCCAGATATATGGGGCCATACCCGGTCATAGCACGAGTTGGCAAAGTAGCTTACGAATTAGAGTTGCCTCTAGAGTTGCACAGATTACATCTAGTGTTCCATGTCAGTATGCTGAAGAAAAGTCATCCGGATACAAGAACAGTGATACAACCAGTTGAAGTTGAGCTTGATGAAGATGTGACCTATGAGGAAGGTCCTGTGGCGATCCTTGACAGAAGGGTTAAGAAGCTGAAGAGGAAGGACTTGGTTCTTGTGAAGGTTCTTTGGCATCATAGTGGCGTTGAGGAAGCCACGTGGGAGCTTGAGGAAGAGATGAGGAGGAAGTATCCCTCACTTTCCTCATCAGATTTCGGGGATGAAATCCCTTGAAGGGGGTTAGTTTGTAAGGACCCTGACCTTCGTTTTGGGTTTACCCTGTTAGTTTTGCTTAACCCTGATGTTTAGTTGCTTGCTAATCACCTTTAGTGGTGATTAGGGTTTGTTGGTGCCTTGTTGAGAGTCAGAGGTGCTACTTGCAATTAACCCAAGTCTAAGGTTTGTGGGCAAGTTTGTCACCTTGTGAGGTGTTCCTCCCTCTCCTTGCTTCCTCTAGTGTAGAGAGGAAGGCTTGGGCTCGTTTCTTGAGTTCTTTTGGGCTTTGTTGAGCGTTGCCTTTGCCTTGTTGAGCCTTTGTATTGGCCAGGAGGGGCTGTGTCACCCATGATGGAGGTGTGTCGCCCAGGGTTGTGTCGCCCATGACCTTTGACCAAGCTTTGACCTCATTTGTGTCACCACTAGTGGACACTTGGTGCTCGATGCTTGCATGTAGCAATGACCTTGGACATGTGTTTAGGGCTTGCTAGAGTGGTGGCTTTTGCTCTTGGACAAGTGTCCCTAGGTGGGCGACACCTTACTTTGCTTTGCTTTGTTTTCTCCTCCCTTCCCTTCTATATATGTGTTCTTTTCCTCTTTCCAGGGATCCTTTAGTCTCTTGGTTCCTTCTCCACCTTGGTGGACGATACCCTTCTCCTTGGCAGCTTGGTGGACGGCACCCTTGGAGGAGCTAGCTTGGTGGCCGATCTACCTTGGAGTCTTCTTCTTCCTTGGAGCTTGGAGCTTGCTTAAGGCGGGTTGCATAACTCCTAACCCTAACTATACTACCTCCTTTCATGTTCTTATTTGTTGCTAGCTTTGTTTCTTGCTTAGTTGTTCTTGTTGGCTGAACCATATGTTCTAGGGTTTCTTAGTGAGCAATACTCTCTTCTCTCCTAGGTCTTGAGGAGTGAGCTTGAGTTCTAGTAGCTTGAGAAACACCCTCCTCTCACCATGGACTTGAAGGGTGAGCTTGGTAGTAGTTGTGGACCTCGTTTAGGGTTGTTCTTGGTGTTGCCCGATGGAGGTTAGGAGATGTGTAAGACCCCTCTCTCGTTTAAGTTGAGAGGTGATTCATCTTCTTGACTCTTTAGGGTTTGATGCCCTTGTGCTTGAGGTTAGTGACGAGCTGTATCTTGGTCGTTATAATCTTGGGGAGGTGCTGCCCGATAGACCTCTTGACCTAGATGCTTTGGACGATAGGTGGTGGTGGCTGGGATGGATGATACCCCACTCGATCTTGAGTTTTGGGCGACACAGGATGGGTGTTGTGTTGGGCGTCACATGCCTAGTTCCTGCCTTGTGTGACAGGCGTCACATCTTGCTAAGATGACCTGCCCGATACACCTTGGTTAGGTGTTTGCCTTGTGCTGATATATCTTGGTCGATGGGGGTGTTGGGGTCTGGTTCCGTGATGGGCGTCACACCTTCGTGGTTTCCCTATGTGATAACAGATAGAGCATGGTTATGCTGGTTGAACGTCATGCTGAGTTGCACCTTGGTGTTATGCTTTGTCTGATGGTGTTGCCCGATATCCTCTCCCTAATCTTTACCTTGTAGTGACGGGCGTCCCCCTAGAATGAGTTCCCTGCCCGACAGAGCGTCACCTGGTACCTTTGGCCGTTGCACATTATGACTCACAAGGCCTTGCTGCACGATATACCGCCAGTGCTACACAATGCAGCGTTGCACGTCACCTAGTATGCTTGGTCGTCACATGTTGACCCATATGGTTGGACGATAGAGTGAGCCCTGCCTGATACCACTTATGGTGAGGGTAGTGGGTGCAATAGTGCGGGTCTTGTTCCTCGTTTGGAACCCGATATGATTGGATTCTATCATGTTTGGTTTATTATGGAAGCTATTGATATGCTTGAGATAGTAGATCACCTTCATGTATTCTAACACAACATTCCATGTGCATATGATCATGTATAATGATAAGGAAATGATAAGCATGTAGAATGCCTTGCTTAATGATGTAACCTATGCTTATGATCACAAGTTGAGGCACGGTTGATAAAGCATATAATTATCAATATCACCCTGTGTTGATAGCATGGTCTTTCTATTTATTGTATATACTAACCGTGCAGGTGATGCATAGCCAATGATAAGGGGCTATGAGGTATATGCACAGGTTGAGTAACTCTGCTGTGATTGTTACTCTTAATGTTGAAATAATCTGTATGATGTACATGACTAAGTACTAGGGATTGCTATCCCATGATGATGATGTAAGACTTGAGAGGTAGTGGCACTATGTGATGAGGGATTGAGATCCCATGGTATATGATGATCCTTGAGATGGATCTAGGCGATTGGCAAGAGGCCAAGTGATAACATGTAATGTTGGATCCTTGTGGTGAACCAGGATGATGTGATTACAATAAAAGCATAACATTGAGTTTTATGTTGTTTATTCTTGTTATAGTTTGCATGTTATACAACTTGGTTGAATCTTGCAATCCATATAAAAGACACTAATTAATCATAGTGAAATATATCATGTAGTTTTCCCTGGCCATAGATCCATCATCGTCAGGAGTTGGTGATGGTGAAACGGGTTCTCTTACAGGTTAACCCAGAGTGCATATTGTTGAATATGTGAGGTTTCTCCTAGCCTAAAATAGTGAGGATTCGAGTGCAGCTACGGTTGCAGACTCGGGATATGAATAGAGCATGGTGAACATGCCCATGGCTCAGGATATGTGATATGGGAGCATGAATGCATTCATGGCTCAGAGCACGGTGAACATGCCTGTGGCTCAGATATACTAGTGCCGAGACCTATACCGAGGCGAGCTAGAGGATGGGTAGCCTATGGAGCTGACCCTGTGGCTGAGGCCACTTAAGCATGAGACTGCGGTCCTGCTTGTGTTGTACTCGTACATTGACTACGAGGTGGGAGGTCGTGGAGTCCGGCTCTTCCATTTGACCTTGTATTGCACTGACTTTGGGTTTCGCAACCGAAGGTTGGATTTGAGCGGTACGGCTCACTTCCTTAGGGCATAATATCAATACGTAATCCAGCCGAATAGTATTTATTGCTTAAGGTAAAACAAGGAACATTGGTTGAGGCCTTACTTGTGCAGTTAATATTGTTATACATGTAGTTACCTATACGTTCCTCATGTTATGTGATAAGATCTTATGAATCTTTTCTTGTCAATCATGTTCCATAAAGAGATAGTTAATGATATGTCTTCCATACAGTCTGGTAAGCTTGATGGTACAGATAGCCTTGCTGCATAGACTGTTATTATTCTACATTTTACTAGTTATCTAGTGCTGTTGCTTTACCCTTCTGGTTTTATAGTTTCGGCGGGGAGTTATGCTTCTCACTGGGACAATGTTCAATTGTCTCACCTCGCTGGTTTTCAGGTGTTCGTGCTAGGCGTGGTGGTGGTCGCGGAGTTGCGACCGAGCAGCGAAATGAGCAGTAGAAGGCAAGAGATGGATATGCTGTTGTTTTGGTATTTTGTAGTAGAGTCTAGAGTCATCCCTGTACTCTTAGGTCCTCGGGAGCGTTTTGACATTGTTTCACGATGTATGGCTGTTGATCCTCTGTATATCCTGCTACTGGCCGGATGCAGGCCTTTTTGTATATATAACAGGTGATGAACTCATGTGATGACAAAACAGCTGTTACTCTAAGCTGTGGACACATATTTGGGATCGTATATGTTTATATAACATGTTTTCCTGCAGGATGAGGACCTGAATGTAATAGTTTCACAGTTTATCCATTTTCCGCAATCGGTTTTAATTAACCCGTGTTTTTGGTTATCTATGGTTATGGTGTTTTCTGCATGTTTTTGCGTAACACCTTGCTATCTGTGTGATAGTGGGATGTGTTGCCACAGAAAGTAAGCATTATCTGTGTATCGAGATGTACCCACAATGGTATACATTCATACTACACTAAAAAAGTAGACATTGATAAAAACATACTTATACCAATAACTTAGAAATACACAACAACACATTACCCATGAGCAAACAAGAATATATTACTCCAAAAATCATGTTCACAATCATACACAAATGACATAGATGATACATTTTAACAAGTAAACAAACTACAAATCTGAGGAAAAGTTGATTGGGTTTAAATCAAGCTGGGGAATTCGAAAAATAAAGCAAATATGTGACAATGAATGTGTGAGAGATCAAGAGTGAAGAATACCATCCACATGAATGAATCCACATGGTTAAATAAAGAAATAAGGAATAGAAGTTAGCAAAAAAGAGGAGCAATTGATGTTGAACAAATGAAATGCATGGTAATAGGGCTATGTACCTCTTTAGAAAGATGCAAAGGGTGGAACACATTGTATCACTATCTTCTGTTGCTACTTTGGAGATGATGAAGTGGAGAATGGAAAACTGGAGCCTGGCGGCCTCAAAGATGAAATCAACCAATTTAAAGGCCTTGGAATTCTTCTAATGTGATATAGGGTTTCTCCTTGTATCACCCCTTCACAAGGCACTGTGTGAGTGGTCAAACTCGAGAGAGAACCAAGAAGAAAAAAGGGGTAGGGGCAGGAAGAGGTAGACCTAACATATATTTTTGCCACCTATGACCACTTTCTATGCATGTGATGGTAGGATGAATTTATTCCACCATGCACTCGCCACAATTAGAGTCACTTATCTCCCCTTGAAATCCTAGTTGCATGCCTTCTTTCTCACTGTCGATGGGAATGGGAGCAATGGACTGGATTACAAATCCTGTTTGTCCTACAAAAAGCTTCACATAGGTAGTGTGCCCTACCTGACTGCCAAATACCAGTAGTGGGGGTGGGGGTGGGGGGGTGGAGGTTGCAAGAGCATTGGGGACTGTACACACCGACTTCTCTCCCTCTTCAAATGTGACAACACCAAACTGGACTTTGATTTTGCACTCTCGCATGCACTAGGACCAAGTTGGCTTGGGTTTGGGGAAACTGAATCCGTAAATGGGGTTGTTCTAAGATAACCAACCAAATACAAATCGTCGCTAACCCAGACCAGATTAGGGTGAGTTGGCACAAAATGACAAGGACTAATCTTGACCTAGTCCTGAACCAAACATGGGATAACACAATGAAGTTTACCGCTAGGGAAATATAGCCTTTTTAAATTATCAAGCGATAAAAAATGTTCAAAATCTTTCAATTGCCAGTGTGAAGTTTTCATGTAGTAGAATGAACTTTCATCGCTATGCCGAACAACACAAACATGTTCGTATTTTATAATGTCCATCCTTTTCTATAGTGATTTCGATATTCACTTTAACATGTAGTGTTTGATATTAAGTCCAAAGGTGATGAAGGGTTGCGTACATAACTAGTTGTCATGACCTATGGACATAATTGGTAGTTTGGAGGTATTATTCAAACATACATAGATATATGCAAAATGGAATATATATTCATAAAATCCATACATACCATGTTGGGCCATACTAGATATAGGTAGGCTTGTACATTAATTTGTATAGCCATATAGAATGTTGGTATGGCATGTAGGTTAATTTTTGGGCTATAATGTTGAAATCTCCAATTGTATATGTCATATGAACCGTCCTTAGAATAGGATGTTTTACATTGGCTAGGTAGAGAACAAATTGATCATCATTTGATGTCTGAACCCCGCCAGTAAGAAATGAACAATATAAGCTTACCAAAACTTAGTTTGACCCATATATTTTGATGACCATACCCATGTATGCATAGAGTCCATGAAGATGTTTACCATTGTGAATATGTTTATGTCGTTTAAAGATTTTGGTTGTTGCCTCCATGTCTGAATTATAGCCATGATAACCAGTTTCATGCAAATTTTGTCATTCACTATTGCTGAACACATTGGCTTGTTTGGTGATTAAAATCATAGATGAATAATTCCATAATGATCTCATTTAGATAGAAATTGTATATATATGTATATATATCTATATATATGTATATATACATATATATATGTATATGTATGTATATATATGTATATATATACATATATATATGTATATATATATATGTATATATACATATATATGTATATACATATATACATATATATGTATATATATATATATATATATATATATATATATATATATATATATATATATATATATATATATATATATATATATATATGTAGCGTAGTTATAGTATGACGGTCAAGATCAACGGTTTACATTTTGCAAAAAATAGTCTTGATATGCAAACACACTTGAGTGTATTCGTGCGATCCGTACACTCGAGTGTATTCTAGCAGACTCTCTCTCTCTCTCTCTCTCTCTCTCTATATATATATATATATATATATATATATATATATATATATATATATATATATATATATATATATATATATATATATATATATATATATATATATATATATATATATATATAACTTCCTAGACAATGGTAGAGGGATTCAAGTGTCTATCCCTAGGTGGTCTAATGGAAATAACACACTAGCATATGCAATAAGAAATAAGAACTCAGAACACAAATTAATTATAATAGCTAAACAACATGATTTATTACTCAATGATCTTGTACTTGTCATCAAAATAGTTAAAAGTGGAATCTTATCTTAGTCATCTCTTTTTGAAACATGTTTGCCTAATAGAGAAAATTCATGACACACAATTAATGCAGATGCACTGGTATAGTGTTGGTAACACAAGAGAAATTGCATAATAGTATAGGCTCTTGGCAGTTATAAAAATAAACAAGACAAAAATTTAAATCGAAGAAGTTGTTTCAAGACAACACCATGTCTTTTATCCCAATTTTCCATTATACAATTTATATGTGGACCTAACAAAGTTTACCGCTAGGGAAATATCACCTTCTATACTAATCAAGCGATCAATGCTTACAATCACCGCAGTGAATTTTTCACGTCGTGAAAAATCAAAACTTGAATTGCTATTTTGAACAACATAAATTGTACATGTTCCATAAAGGACGATCATTTTTTGTGGTGCTTTCAACCCACTGGAGTGTAATACAAATTGTATCTAAAAATCAATTTAAGCTTGGACATAGTTGAAACAAAGTGTTTGTGTGCACATTGGTATTGCATATTAATTTCACACTTTTTTTATTATTTACTTTTTGAGTTATTTTTAGCCGCCATGCTATATAAAGAGAGTGTAAGTGTTATAGAAGTGCCACATTTCAGGCATGTGTCAAAATGGTCAGTGAAAAATTTAGAAAATCTCATAAGGTAGTTGAGTAAATAAATCCTAATACTCAACAAATAGTGAGGTTGTAATTATTTTTTGGTAAAAAATAATGGCAACACAATGATTCAAACATGGATATACACACATTAAGCACGTCTACCAACCCAACAAGTAAGATAAAGTTGTTAGAAATCAAACATCCATAAGCATTAGATGTTATGTATCTAATATATACATGTGTTCTTGGGGGAGGGTGGGGCTAGAGCCCCAGTAGCCCCTGGCTATGCTCTTGTCACCGGTCCAACATGTGTCTAGGTTTTAACATCCTGGTTGCGTTCTCATCGGTCCAATTATAATCTACTTGTTTCAATATCGTATTTGTGTGCTAATAAATCTAGATTGTCCATGAGTGTACAAGTTATAGGGATTTAACTTGGTATCAAGTGAGTTTCTCTCTTCAAGTGTAATATGTAATTTATTGTGTATGGCAATGTAGTACAAATTCTACTGCTGAAAAAAAATCAATTTTCCGTCTGGATGGAGTTTCAACAATGTGTTTGTGTGCTCATCGTTCTAGTTTATAAAGTGAACAATATCGATGGATGGAGTCAGGTGGGTGATAATTGAAGTATTTTCTTTTATAACAAAAAGTCGAATTCGGTTTTGTTTTTAGTCAATCTGGGTCCACAAGAAGTTCACTGGCATATTGTCTTTAATACATTAAAATTATGTTATTTACAATATTTTTTACTATTTTATCTTTTAGAATCAAACATGTACATAAGAGAAGAGTTAACTTAGGTAATGCCACACTAAAAATTGGAGGGAGTCCAAAATTATTAATAGAGTTGCTCTCTTTTAGTAGATTATGATAGGAAGTCTCAGGAATGTGTGCACATTATTGTCATTCCTGCAATATGTTAATTGAACACCAAATGATGGATGGAGCCAGCTAGATGTCAATTGAATTATTCTTTTATAGTTTGTTGTATGCAAGTTATTGTGAGTATTAATTTTGGAATTAGAAATAAAATCAGAAATAATTTTAAATTTTCACAATTTTGATCCATGGTCAGTTCATCAACATGCTTAGTCCTTTTTTTTATTAAATTAGATTTTTTTTGCTTTTTTCCTTTATCCTGAGCATTTTTCTATTGTGTCATAAAAGATATGTAAGTTATAGTATATTATAAAGAGAATAGTTGAACAATATCATGTTTTGTAGTTATGTGTTCGATAAATTCAATTATAATGCACATGCTTAGGACATGTTTTTGCTAGTATTCATAAACATATAAGTTTTCAAGCCGTTTGTATTTTTGTAATTATTCCATGATCCATTTTGAAGACAAACATCTAGTAGAAAATAGGAATACTTACTTTTCATTAGTAATATAAGTGAATTATTCATCAAGTATTATTTATATAATAATTATAAAATGATGAGGTATGAAGAGTATAGATGTTCAATAATAAGTCCAAAGGTGATGAAGGGTTGTGTATGTATTGTTGTCATGACATGTGGTCAGAATTGGTAATTTGGAGGTATGCTCCAAAGGTACATAGTTATATACATAATGGGATGCATCTTCATAAAACCCACATACACCTTGTCGGGTCATACTATATATTGATAGGATTGTGCATTAATTCATACAACCATCTCAAATGTGGGTCTAGAATGCATGTCACTTATTGGGTTGGAATATCTACTTTTATATGCCATATAAACCGTCCTAAAAATAAGGTTTTGCACATTGGAAGGGTATATGACAAATTATTTGATCATCATTCGGGATTTGAAACCCACCAATAACTAGTGAACAATATGGGCTTACGAAAACTTAGTATGATCCATATATGTTTGATGTTCATATGAGGTATGCATAGAATTCATGAAGACATTTTTTTTGTTCTGAATATGATTATATTGTTTATAGAGTTTAATTCTTGAGTCTATGTCCATATTATAACCATGACAACCTGTTTTATTTAGATTTTGTCATTCAATATTATTGAGTGAATTACCATGTTTATGAACCTATCATGTCTCAAGAGAAGTAATTTGTAATTTCTAACTATATGAGACCATTATGGAAATATTCATCTATGGTTTTAATCACTGAATATATATACACATACATACATACATACATGCATACATACATACATACATATATACATACATACATACATACATACATACATACATACATACATACATACATACATACATACATACATACATACATACATACATACATACATACATACATACAACTGTACGTACGTACGTATGTATGTATGTATGCATGCATGTATGTATGTATGTATGTATGTATGTATGTACATACAACTTCTCGGGCGTCCGGCCTCCGCCACGGGTTATGGGAGAGGGGGAGAGAAATATTTCTCTCTTAATCCCATACATACATACAACTGACAAGGAGTGGCTCAAGTGGTCAAGCACGATGTCTCCTCATGAAGGGACCCAAGTTTGAATCCCAGTTTCCGCCTTGATTTACCACCCTCCCGGGCATTCAGCCTCCGCCACGGGCATGGGTGGGGGGGGGGAAATCTTTCTCTCTTAATCCCATACATACAAACATACATATACATATACATATACATATACATATACATATGTATATGTATGTATATGTGTGTGTTTATATGTATGTGTGTATATATATATATATATATATATATATATATATATATATATATATATATATATATATATATATATATATATATATATAAAGTGGAATGAGAGCATACTAAAAATGTATGTGTATACATACATACATAAAGTGCAATGCGAGCATACTAAAAAATGTAAGTTTTGTGAAACTTCATGTGCATGGATATTCACAAGTTTGTGCATTGTAATTTATTGTGACTAATAAAGCCAGTATAATACATCTTCTGTATAAAATAATTTGAGGAGTTTTGGTTAGGAATTATAGTGGGAAAGTGACATGTTTCGCAAAACTCAAAACATAAGATTTAACATGGAAAACTCTCCCTAAGATGAGAAGAGAAAAACCACGGGGTAATATCGGTCAACAAGCACTTTGCAATTACTACTCACACCGTCCAAATTTAATTACCCCAAAATTGAGATATCTCTCCCCACATGAGACAAATATAGACAGGAAGAAGAAAGTTACACCCAACGTGTACAAAATATCCCACTTATCTTTTTATCCTCACGACACCTCTGTCATTGTAGGGGACTAGACACACGATTGTGTCCTTACCCATTGTCGCTACGACTGCTGACCGGGCCACCTCTGCTCCTGACAAGGTCGCCTACCTTGCCGCCAACCAAAAACTCTATCCTCCTAAGAGAGAAAACATGCGTCCTTTGTTGAACAGACTGACTGTTATCGTAGTCGCTATTGTAGCTCCAACATAGTGCCACCAACTGATGTACATCGTTCGCCGATCAGATATGCCTCTGTTGTCAATGCACCACCAATATTTCACTGACTGTCAGCCGGTACTTCGCTTCATGACAAAGTTGTTGACCCTCTCTTACCGCAAGAGAGCACCACCAAATGTTCTTGTTTTCTAGCTCTTCTACCACATAATACACCAACATCAAATAACTGATGGGATGATCTTAATGGCCTCCCCCAGAACCTCTATTTATAAGCATCCATGACATGTGGTAGCAACTTGGAATCCCACTCCAATTCATAGTCAAATTTCTAATCCAATTTCAATGTTGCAAATAGAGAGCCATCTTCTTTCCTATTGGATTTAACTCCTATTAGGGTTGGAGACACAAAACAACTCCTATCAAGCCCAAATCCAATTAGAACATGGGCCAGAAATATCCTTTTCCAACAGTTTTTAGGTCACTTTATTTCCAAATAGATAAGTCTCTCATATGTATATTAAAAAATGAATGGTTACATATAATTGCACATGTATAATATTAGGATCTAGGCTTCATTTTACATTGGCACGTGTATGACATTTACAATTTCATGTCAGTATTCTTGGCTCAACCCTCCTATATTAGCAATGTGATAAATTTTTGAATGAGTTATGTGAGTGAGGACACAAACCAAATCGATATTGTTGATCTGATACTCACCTTGCGTATATAACCTCTCAAAGTCTCCATATTTTGTTATAGAAAAGAAGAACATGTATGTACTTATATAAGTACCATCATGTATTGCATCATGTACATTCACAATTTTTTATGTGTAGTATATAATATAAATGCTTGTCTGTACTTACTAGTTGGTAAAGTATGATGTTGGTTGTAACATAATTCATGGTTTTGGACCCTATCATGACACTAAAATGGGAGTTTGTATAGCGACAACTAAAGTTATTGTATCGTGACTATGATGGTATTATACAACCACAATATAAATAAAAAGGATATCCTAAAATAAGGGTGTATGGTTATAAAAAGTATCTTGCATCCCACCATTTTCACAATATATCGAAGGACATATTTGTACTTGTGAAACATATCCTACAAAATGCATCCCATCCGCTCTACGACTCCTCTTATATGAAAGGATATCAAAACCTAAGACACTTTTTATATTGATCATAGAAATATTATTTCAAAGAGTATGAGGGTTCATATATAATCTTCTATTAATAGTTATACCAATAATACCCTTTACCAACATCAAAAGAAATAAAAGACTCTAACTAGCATTTGAAAATGTTGTATCTTGAACAAAAGGTGAAATTTCTAAAAAATTTGCTATTTGCAATGTAACTTGCAGAATGTGCATGTTAAGCACATGATCACTAATTAGCACAATAGAACATAATGTATTAAATAACATTATATATATATATAAATATATATATATATATATATATATATATATATATATATATAATATCACACTTTTATAGTATCATTAAACACATAACTACTTTGAAAGTGAATAATGATGCAAAAATACTGCAATCAGTTTATCTTTTTAAAATTAAATTTAATGCAACTTTTAGTAAGTTGGCACAGATTACATTCAAGCATTTTGAGAAGAACTTATACACATCCACTTGTCTTGTATTCATCTGACAAAATGTAAAGCTCACATTGAAATTGTTGTATATGATAATATATGATGTTGTAAAGAATAATTGGCAAAAAAAATCTAGGCATAACACATACCACACACTATCTTATAAATTCTATTTTTTTTTAAATTTTGACATATTGGATCATTTTTTGGGGGTTAAAATGTACATGGTTGTATGGTGTAGTTGTTATGCTTGTCAAATTTGTACATTCATACAGTCTCTTATGATTGACATCACACAGTTTAGTAATGAAAATTTTAGAAATAGTAATGGTGTTGCTATGATGATATATGGGCTGTATGCTCTATATTTATTTTACGGAGAATGAGCTATTAGCGTATCATATTTGATGTATTATTTTTTTGCCGTAATAGATACAAAAAGCAAAGGCTTACAGTTACATTTAGATAAAGCATACTTGAAAATCATATCAAGTGGAATGATAAAATAAATTAGTAAGTTGGCTAATTAAAAACCATATAACAAGTTTAAAATTAAAATTATGGTCTATATAGTAAAATTAAAATAAAAAATAAAGGATAAACATGAGTGTCCATTGGCTAGGAAAGTCGGTTAGACAATCCTAAGTCACTTGAAAAAAATTGTTGCTATGAAATGTGTGATGAGCAACTAAACCCAATTAAAATTGCTAAACAAACTTAAAACTAAACATTGTGCCTATTAGTATAATTGCTAGTAGAAAATAACTATAAATTAACACAAGTGTCCAACAACTAGAAAAGCTAATGGACACTAGCTAGTCACGTAAGAAACAAACTAGTTTATTTGAACGGTTAGGAGCAATGAAGTTGAATAAACATATCATACATATACAAAAGTAAGCTACCAACACTTGGGAAGATTGGCATATAATCTATAAACATAGTTCAATACCTTTGCCAAAGCAAATTTTGAAATTGATTTTGAGTTAAATAATAGTGTTTTTAGTAAAATTGATAATAAAAATTTATGTTCATATATAAAGACAAGTATGGACAGGCTTGACACTTATAAGTGACCCAACATGCAAACTAGTTGCTAGTATGATGTCATGCATATTGTTAAATATATTTTGTTGAATCATGATGAATTTTAGTAAAACCAAAAGTATGAAAAAGAATCCATGAGTAAACACCAGCATTTAACAACTAAAAAAATAGACAAGACATCCTAAGTCACATGAAAAATGTATTGTTTTTTCTGTGGGTTGCTAGTTGTAAGTAAGACCCAAGCAAAGAGAGATGAAAAAATGAGCACATAAATTATTAAACTACAAGATATTAGAGATAAAAAAGGAAAAAAAGCAAAGAAAATAATTTCATTTATATGTTATTGAAATTTTGTTAAGTGGTTTTATAAAATCATGGAATTTGATAAAGCCAATAATAGATGAAATTATGCCTATGGGCAAATGTGAGTGTCCAACAACTTAAAAAGGGGGTAAAAACTGTTAAGTCAAATGATAGGAAAGTTAGTCTCTTACGTGGCGTCAGGAGAAGGGGCATTACTAAGCAAAGTATACTTAACTATGTTGACCAATATATGAAATAGACGGTAAGAAAAAGAGGAAGCACACATATAAGAGTACATATGTGGATGAACCTATACTTTGATGAAATTGACATTAGATGACACGTTAGTTCAGACCATACATGTATCTACTTTAGTTTCATTCAACCATATAATACATACATGTATTCATTTACATGTTGAGATCTAAATATGAGTATATGAATACTATATATAGAAAGGTAAGTCGCATTTAACTTTAGATATTTCTACCAAGGATATGAATATTAGTCGATAAATGTTATCTAATCCCGACCCTCATCCTATATATGACCATATATACTATTAAATAAAAGAAACCCTAACTCCACATTAGGTGAAAAATACTAGGTTTAGATATTATTTTGATTATGGATTGGTGGCTGTGGTCATATGTGTGTAAAAATACTTTTAGATTAAGAAGGACGAATTTTGAGTTGGATCCCTAGAAAAAGGGTTAGCCGTGGTGATTAGTTATGGGAAATTCCCTATTTGTTTGGAAATTTATTTTACTATAATTCTTAACTTCATACAATGAGGCACCATGTTTAACATTGTTCACTTTTATATCTAAATTGGATCTCTACTTGTCCAAAATTTACCATCTGAAGTACTATGAATATTGAGTTGTTATCTTGTTATGGGTCTTTTGACCCATCCTGCTATGTCATTGAAATACTTGATATGATTAATGATGGAAATGATTATATTGACACTCTATTATGCATGCTAAATGTTTTGACTAAGATGTCTAAAGTAGTGGTTCTTATGTACAACCATACATATATAAGTGTCTGTATTCAAGGTGTGTGTTTCCAATAATACTTTTTAGACCATGATCCTATGGTGTTATGGCCTTATTTTTAGGTATAATTAGTCTGCATTGTATATGCATGTAATACGATTAGTTTATTGTGATATAATGATTGTTTGTTATGGCAAGACTTTTGAATCTCAAACCTTTCTCTCTCTTAAATATTTGATGCATCACTCTCTTGATAAACTTTTTATTGAAGCCATCTATTTGAATATATCCCCTTTTTGCATGGGTACACCCCTTGTTATACTTGTAACCCAATGTTCTCTCACCCCAGTCCCCTCTTCTATATCTTTTACAAGCCAGGCCATTGCCATGAAAACTACCCTAAACCTCATAGAAACAACATTACGTCACCCATGAACCCTCATGATAACTCACGACAAAGGAAGAATTGCAACAACAACCCAAATGCTACCCCTGTTTAGAAGCCAATCAAACATTAATGTATTCCACGAGTATTAGGGAATCAAGAACAATAAATAAGTCATCAAAGATATGCTTTAATTTGATTTTGAATGAACATATATCTTTATCTTTGAGGCATTTTTGAAAGCGTTGAATCTATAAACTATATATATGTCTTATATCCTAAGTGTTAACACCACTAGAGATCATGTAAAGTCCAAGTATAAAAAAATCCCTCCTATACATGTATCCTTGGGTGAGAAGGACTTTCTTGCAAACCTTCTCCTTCTTGACATGACCAAACTTGAAGTAATAGTGGCAATGGAGTGGTTGTCTATCCATCAAACCCAACTCCTACGTAGACATAAGAGTGTAGTACTCACTCATCTTAAATGTAAACAACCAGTTATAACTAGGTGAATAAAGTATGACATAATCATCATCTAAGTGCTGAAGTCTCAAAAGTTAATAGAAATTGCATGTAGAGCATTTCTAGTTGTAGTCATTTTAGAGAAATAATTGATAAAGCTTGAAATATATATATATATATATATATATATATATATATATATATAGTAAGGGATTACGCTGACAGCTTCCATCACAAGCTCCTTTATCATCCATCATGAGAAATAATTATAATTCAACATCAAAATTCTTCTTGATACTTCCCCCATATTTAAAGCCCCATGTCAATGGTGCCAGCAAAACTGGAAGAATTGAAGAAGCAAGTACATGAGTTTCTTGAACTTGGATTCATCCGATGATAAGAAGCAAGTACATGAGCTTTTTGATCTAGGATCCATCCGATAGAGGGTATCACCTTAGGGTGAACCCATTCTACTCATTAAAAAGAAGGATGGATCCACGCACCAACATAGATTATTGTATTCTTAACCACTAAAATTAATACCCCTTCATAGAATTGGTGAACTTTTCAACCAGATAAAGTCAGATATACAACTTTATCCAAGATTCATCTTCATAGTGTCTACCACCAAATGAACATGAAAGAAGTTGATATACCTAAGACTGCTTTCACACCCATTACAAGAACTTTCTGGATTCCTTGTAATTTTGTTTGGGTTGAAAAATGCCCCTTCCACATTCATGGACCTTATGAATCAGGTCTTCAAGCCTCACATTGATTCTTTTGTTATAATCATCATTGATGATGTACCCATATACTCTGAGACACTTCAGTAACATTGAGAATATTTGGGGATCATACAAGATACTCTCAAGGAAAATCAATTGAATTCTAAATTCTCAAATTGTGAATTATGGCTTCCTGAAGTGATATTTTTAGGGCATGTTATCTTTGTAGGTCATATAGTTGTGGATCCTACAAATTTCAAGACTGTTCAGTAGTGGTAGGATCCTCTCAATCCTTTTGATACCTGAAGCTTCCTGGTACTAGCCAACTATTATCGATGCTTGATCTTGAACTTATCAATGATATCTCTTCCCTTGAACAAGCTAAATAGAAAGTATGCGAAGTTTGTGTGGTATGTGAAACTATATTCCAATAATTAAATGAGTTCCTCTCCTTTGCTCTGGTATTAACCCCACCTATTGAAGGAATGACATGTAAAGTCTTTAGTTATGCTTTTTAAATATAGTCTAGGATGTATCCTACACAAGAGAAGAAAATCGTATAACATAGCCCTTGATAGATGAATTCAACTAAGAAAAACTAACACGTTCATAATCTAGATCTTGTGGAAATTATTTATGCTCTAAGGATATGAAAGTATTATCTCTGGGTGAGTTATTAATAGTTATTTATGATCATAAAAGCCTCAAGTACCTACTCACGTAGAAATATTTGAATGTTACACAACTTTGATGGGTAGAGTACCTAAACAACTACAATTTCCAGATCACATACCATCTTGTCAAGAAAAACATAGTCGTAGATGCTTTGAGTAGGAAAAGATCCGCAATATATGTTGCCATGAGGCTGACTGAGTGGGATAATCTAAATGCACTGGCATAATGGTAAATGAAGATGATCTCTGAATTATAGGCCAATACGTCTAGCCTCTCAATTACCCCTATTTGGATTACCAAATTCATTGAAGCTCAAAGACTAGTCTCAAGCTAGAAGAAATCATGAGACAAGTGGATAAGACTCCTATAGAATTACAAGTATTCTTAGATGGAGATATTCACTTTCTACAAAGACAATGGGTCCCAAATGTTGAAAGTACAAGTAGAATCCCATTTTTCTACATACACATTTCATCCCAAGACATCTAAGATGTATAAGAACCTACAAAGCTATTTTGGTGGAAGAATATGAACATTGAGGATTTTGTGGTGAAATTCTTGACATGCCAACAAGTCAAGATTGAGCACTAAACCAGAGGCCTTCAACAACCTCTTAATATCTCCAAGAAGAAGTGGAACAACATCATGATGGACTTCTTCATGAGATTTCTAAAAATGAAGCATGTTATTATATTTTCGGTATCATCACCGACCGAGTCACAAAATCAGCTCATTCCTTACACTTTAAGACTATGATGAATGTAGATTCCATGGTTGAGTTATATATTATAGATATATCTCACTTGCAAAGGACCCTGGAGATGATCTTTTCTGATCAGGATCCAAAGTTCACATGTAGACTATGGAAACAGATTCATGATGAGATGGGTGCACATTTGTCTTTTAAAACTTATTTTCATCGTCAAATTGAAGGATAGTTTAATCTTACCATACAAGTCCTCAAGACTTTCTCCATTCATGTTCTATGGACTGGAGTGGTTCTTAGGATAAGTACTTACCCCTATCTGAATTGGCATACAACAATAGTTATTAGACCAACATTGAGATATCTCCATGTGGGGCTCTATATGGTAGACCGTGAAGATCACCCTTACATTGGGATGAAGGGGGTGAAAGGTATTTGCTAATATTAGAGAAGATACAATTTATGTTGAAAATGTTGATCTGATTAAGAAGAGGATGGAAGTGGCATGGTATAGGTAGAAAATGTATGTTGACCAACACATGATGGATAAAAACATTCTCTTAGAGATTTACATTTTCTTAAAGTGAAACCCTTGAAGTCAACTACCACATCAAAGATTAAGGGCAAGCTCAATCCCTTGGTATTTGCAGCCTTTTGAGATCCTTCAGTGAATTAGGGAGTATGCATATAGGTTATGTTTACCTCCTTCATGTGAAGAGATGCACTAAGTAATTCATTTTTTATTCTAAAGAAGTACGTCAAGGATCCATATTAAATGTTAACCTATGAACCCATATAAAATCCATAAGACCTAACTTATAAGGGGTATCATATGAAGATCACTAATACTAGAATTGAGCAGCTGAAGAATAAGGAAATGCAACCAGTGAAGGTTCTTTGGAAGGACCATGGTCTCGAGGAAGTGACCTGGAAATTACAATTTGATATGATGAAGACGTACCCCTAGCTCTTTGCTTAGTGATTGATTTTGGGACATAATCTTCTATCAGGGGAAGTGAGTTGCATAACTTGCCAAGTTTAAATACCAAATACAATTTTGAAATATTATATATATTTCTCCCAAGTTGACAATCTCTATTACTAAATTTCTATGATATTTACACTACATTGGATATCTTGAACTTTGAGGATCAAGACACAAATATACCTCATTTTGATAAAGTTATCCTATATGATACCCATAATTGAATAGTTGAACCTTTTATGGATTGTTGGCACTAGAATGACACGAACATACAAATTTAATTTTGTAGATAATTAATATTTGAACTAGTAAGGAGTGCAATTTAGTTGACCATTCCTCAATCATCAATAGAGGAGTCAATATGTCGAAAATTTAAATTAATGCAAATTGAATTTGTGACGAAAATTTTGGGACAAACAAATTTGTAACTTGGGATATATGAAATCAACAAGTTCATGAGAATAATTAAAAATAGGGAATTAAATAATGATTTAAATGTCAGATAAAACAAGGGTTTGATATGTTCCAGACTAGTGCTCACACTCCTTCTTTGGTTATACAAGAGCAATGGTGAGTTGTATCTCCCTCTACTTTTTAACATTTCTCTTTATTTAAATTGTTATTGCTCCATTTCTAAGCCCTCTAATTCGACAACAAGGTCTTGAGGAGCTTAGAATGCTAAAAATCAAAGTGCTATTAAAGCCACCCTAAATGGTCAGAAACAAACAACAAGGTCACCTAATCATACCATCCAACCCCATTACAACTAGGTAAGATAGTTGTTACCATCCTAGACTCTAATCATACCACCTTAATGATTTCTTTTGATTTATATATACCCCTATATGGGAAAATAATGAGCAACACCTAGGCTAATAGTTTGACACCTACACATACCCATATATTCAACACCAACATTAACCCAATACACTTCTTCACTCCCTAAACTTGCTCACACACTTCCCAAATGCCAGGACCTTCGATTTTGGCCCTAATAGGCGTAACCTACCCATCCTTTTTATTCAGTTGTACAAATCTCCCTAGGAAGGCATAGAGATCTTCATGTCTTGACCTGATAGTCCTCTCCAGTCATGCCAATTCCCTTCACCTTCTAAGTTGAATACCAACCATCCTTGGCCTCTATACTACAAAATATGACTTCGAGTCTACCCTATGATCTTAGGAATAGAAAATCAAACTATTTCATTACTGACCGTATCTTCCTTCCATGTCAATGTTGTAGTCAATCCTGATGGAGGATGTATCTACACAAAGTCCTACGACACAAGCTCATTAAGTCATAAACTCCTATAGAAAGTACCACATCCAAATCCTTAATTATTGTTGAGAGGTATCACCATGTCCCTTGTAAAGAGTGGGATCTAGTGGGGAGCCACTCATTACTAAGTTGAGGAACAAGTCCAACCAACCCCAAACATACCACAAAAAATATACAGAAGGATGGATTTATTCATTTCTCAAACGGTAAACAATATCGAGCATGATATTTATAAATCATTGGAAACAAAACTATTACAAAGTTACATGACAATTCTTGTACAATTGTTCCTAACCATATATGGTGGAACAATAGTATAAAAGTTATACACCTAAGAACATGTAAGTCAAGTTGCAGAGGGAAACCCAACTATCCCAACTATCCTCAATGTCCAAGACGCTGCATACAATCTTCTTGCATCATTATCTTCTAATGTACCTACACCAGGGTGGAAGGGAACATCACCCAAAACATAGGAAAATAAGGTAAAAGTCAGCAAAGACTGAGTATGTACATATAATAAACATTTTGAAAATCAAGTCGGGTTAAAAACATGATTGGGTAAATTCAAGAGGGGGGAGTTGCATTTCGGTAAATTCAAGGGAAATATAACAAGATAAATGATTCATATTAAAAATTTGAATACAAGCATGAGAATAAATGTTCCTTGTCATAATAGTTAAACACAATTACAAATTTAAAAAATAAACATTTGCATGCATAACAATGTAGATTGTATATACTTAAAATAGGGCCAAAACACCTTAAAATGCCTAAAAGAAGTAAGGACATAAACTCACATCCCAGGTGGAATTCACACACCCTTTATAAGTATGGTTGTACATAAGTACCACTAATGTTGATATTCTAGTCAAACATGTAGCATTAATAAATAGAGTGGCAAGACTAGCATTTTAATCAATTTCACATAAAATGGAAATCATTGTAGGTGGGATCCAAAAACCCATTATAAAAGAATAACCACATGATTTCTTATGAATCCAAATAAGGAAATATGAGTGTCTAACAATTGATTTTTTCAAGTAAACAATAGTTCAAGAGATGCCTCATTCAATGAATGTAGGCCCAGTCAAATAATGCCCAGAATAAAATAATGGGTGTACATACCCTACAATCAGACCTAGTATTCAATATTTTCCCTAGGCTCAGCATCAAGACTTTCACAATCTAATCAAAATATTTTTGCATTCAATTAATATAAAGTCCATTAATTCTATTATTTAGAAATGACCCTACTAGAAGTTGGAAATATATATTCAAAATGTAGCCCATTACATCAATCACATTCTTATCATTTCAAAAACATATATTTTTATATTTTCCTACTTAACTAATAAATAATTATACTTTTTACAAATAAAACTTTATCTAATTATTAAAGGAAAAGTAGGAAAAGACTTTTATGCCCATGATTGTTTTAAATATTAATACCATGTGACTGGATAGTCAAATAAACCATGGATTGCGTGACCATTTAAATTCAAGACTTGGAATGAATTTAGTGCTCTTGAGGATAAGGTGCGATCCAACAAGCAATTGGGGGTAGGGAAGGAATTTCACTAGCAGAATTGTCCCCCTCTACTCTCCCTGACGCCATGGTTGAAAATTTCTCTACTGGTCTAATATCCAGAGGTGTGGGATCCATTCATGACACCTTTGTGTGTGGGAGTCACGACCATCAATCGTGCCAAGTCCCAGCAGATCCATTGAGTCCAGAATCGAAGTCAAAGGCCACAAAAAATGGTAGGAATCTCCAGCAAAGATAATGGAGCATAGTGAAATGGAGTCTCTCTCTAGAACCCCATAATGATGAGAAGATCTTACACTACATCCATGAAACTAGCCCAAAACTTGAGTAGAAAAACTATAGTCAAAACCAAATAGAATTGGGAATCCAAAGGGCACCAACGACCTCTAGTATCAGACGCACGGGGTTGGAGGTCTAAATGAAAATTTTATTAGGCATTTGATCTAGAAAAATCCACTCACCTCCACTATGACACCATGAAGTTGTTGGTAGGGTTTCCAAGATCTAGGGGCCAAAGGCTCTTGACTCAGACTACAGCTCAAAACTACATGGATAGTTGCACACATCATTGTGATGTATTATTAAGACTCGAGATAAACTGATTGCATAAAGATGAAGCTAATGAATTAAGGATTTTTACTCTTGGACAATTTGGGCTTTGCTATCCTGACAACGTGTGGTGAAAATCCATTTGTTAGGGACGGAGGTGGGATTTTCCAGCCCAACACATGAGATTTTGGGAGAAATTGTGTGACCCAAGTGATAACAGGGACTCTGGTTAGTTTTAAGGCAATGCAATTTGGTGAAGTAAAATTCATGAGCTCAGAGAGTGGTGTTTGTGGAAGGGGAAAGAAGGAGAGTTGGTGTTCTATCTCTCAGGTGAGAGAGTAAGTGAGTTATGGTTTATCAGACTTGGGAGGGGAAGATGAAACTGATGGTGAAGAAATTGCAAACAATGGTGAAGTGTGGAGGGAGAAAGGCTTAAGTCAGCCAAGGATGTTGAGAAGGTGTCACACACCATGGGGAAATTAAAGGTGGAAGATAGAGCACACATCCAGGTTACTTGATCAGTTAATGATTCATATGACAAAAATAAGCCTCAACCATGTCTAATGCAACATGACATGCAAGTTAATCTTATAAACAACATTTAAATTTATATCCTTATCTCCTAAGTTTCTATTAGGGTTGTATTTGATATTCTATTAGGCCAAAATATTGTGGATTACATGATTTGGTATGAGGAACACAAATTCAGACTTAGTTTTGTATTTTGAGGTTCTATGTGTTACATTTATACCATTATACATTAATCACTTATAGAGAGTAATTAGCTTAACCTGTCATCCAAATAGGGTGAATAATTTGAATTAGCTCTATATATTTTAATCTAAGACTCCAGGGGTACTCTATAATATATTATTAGGATCAAGACATTAGATTTGTTTTGTTGCTTATTAATTCCCATACATTAGTTGTTAGGTTTATTTCTTTCTAAAATGTCATGTCCATGGGATATAGTGAATCAATTAGGGTTGTTAAATCTGGAGGTATGAGCTACTCTAAAATAGGGAAATATGGTATTAGGAGGTATCTAATTGTAGAAGGGGTAAGAAAAGGCAAATATCAAGATTGGATAACAACATAATAGGATAGGAGCCTAGAGGAAAGGAGGATTAACTTATATGCCTAGAATAGAGTATGCTACAACACTCCAACCCTTAAAGAGGATTTCTTCCCCAAAATCTACTTGTTTATAGCATGGAATACTAAGTTATACCTCCACACCAAATTATAGATTTAGATGTCACTTAATGTAGTAGGTAATGGTATATTATACCCTATGACATGTATGTCCATTCCCAAGGTAGAAAACTATACAATCCCATACTTTTATTGCATTCCATGTTGATCTAGGAAATTTTTACACCGAGACATATATTATATTAGTAGTGCTACACACATTAAAGTTTCCTACATTGTTATGACAGTTTCATTATCCTCTTATTTATACCATATATTATGCACATTAGGTCACTAGGTTGTTCTATAGTTTCACATTTTCCATCACTTAAGCATGAATGACCGATATTCATAATTAGATCTCCTAATAGAACTATTCAATTTGTGACAATTAAGTTAGTGGACCAAATTTATGTAGAAACATCGATCCTCAAGCACTATCACCATGTTTCCTATCACTACTACTATTAATTGAATTTCCTTTTATGATTACCATGGCTATTAAAATTTCATATAGAAATCAGAGTATAACATGCATAAAAGTCTTCATTTCCTTTCAATTTTAGGGTCATCTCTTAAGTTGGATATATTTATAAATAGTAGTAAAAAAAATGAATTAATTTGTGTCTAACTAAGAAGTCGTTATCTACAAACTATTAGGTGAACTAGGGTTAAGGTGTAAAATTAGAGTTTTGTTAGTAACCATGTTTTATCATTAATATTTGTTATTTATTGTATTGCATGCCAACCATCAATGTTTTAGGGAACACAATAAATCATATATGTTGCAATTAAGGTGTACTTGGTTCATTTTCCCTTTAAATTCTTGTGATCATATGGACAACACATATGTTCATTACTTTTTACACCCTTAGTGTGTTCAAACTAGTTGCTAGAACAAAAAAACTTAGTTCCTAGAGTAGTGTCAGCCATACCATTCATTTTAGGCAATATGAAGTGTGCAGGCCTTAAGTTCAAGCTTTTAGGTATAAATTAACATTTTTTTATCTTACTACTTTACCCAACATAAGTTCATAGTCTTTGAATTTTATATTAACTATCAAAGTAACATTTATGGTGGCATAATTAGCACTCACTAATCCTGGTTGGGGGTAATTACATATGTTTGACATTATTATGAGTTATTCAAATATGACTTAGTACAACAACTATTAGTTCTGATTATTCCTTTAGTTAAGCTATAATCTAAGCGTATAAGAGTCAACCCCTTAAAAGAATGGTATACAACTTATCTAATCATCATCAAAGCAAACAGTGTGGATCCAGGCTTTATATATCCACCACATCTTCTTAGCACTCGCTACTTCCTACTTGGTCTAGGGGTCTCATGGTTAATCATGCCAACCCAGGTTTCTCCACTAAAAGGTTTCTCTACTACTCACTTTTCTGTGGTTGTGGCTTGGTTCCGAAACCTTTGATAAAATTTGAATTTGTTTTCTTTTTGTACTATAAATATATAATGAAAATAAGTTTTACAATGAAAATTTTGCGATGAAATCCAAAATTGGTGCCAAAATTGATTTGAGAACAAAATAAGCCACCTTCCAAAACACGACACAAATACTTACCATTCTCTCATCACTTAATTCCATTAGAAGGGTCTAATTCTACCAACATTTCTAATATATATATATATATATATATATATATATATATATATATAAGCATAGGAGGGAGAAATGTTTATTATAATGCATGGTCAACTTATATCAAGCCCTTATAACACACGACTTACACCATTCCCCGTGTTGCTCTTAATATAGATTACAATACATCATCTCAAGACATAGGAAATCCATATGATATTCCAACCAGTCTAGGAAAAAAATAGGGTTTCTCCTTCACTTGATAGATTACAACCATGGTGTCATCACAAGACAAGGTGAACTATATAGTCAAATTACATTGCATATAATTAACTAGGCAATCTAATTCACCATGGAGACGAGATATGTGAAGTCCTTAGAATATTCTACTAAACTAATGGCATCCATCCGCCAATCATCATGCATGAGACCTAATAAACTTATTGAGGTTCGTATCTTATCCATATGTAGATGGAATTGGGCATATATATGATGTAGAACTCCATGTCAAAATTAAGGCATGCCTAACTATAACTGAGCTGGTTGAAATTGTCATTTATATCAGGGAAGACATCTAAACTCTAACTTGCTCATGATTTGCGTTTGTCATTCATGCATGCTTGGTACCCAAGCATACATCCATAGTGCTCAAGCTAAGTTCCAAGAACACAAGAGATAGGAATTAGATGCCACTAGAGTCAACTCCACATGGTGACATATTTACTTCCATTAAGAGGGTAGTTTGGGGAGTGGAAGTAACCAACTATGTTAGGGATTGGAACCCAAGTTGGCACTCCACGTCTCCAAGATAGGCATACCAACAACTTATACATGATTTCTTATCTACCTAATTTAATGAAAAAAATTAGGATAACTTGAAATAATCAAGTTGTCGACTGATTTTGGCTCTGATACCATTTTGTAAAGAGTGGGACAGATTAGGGGAGCCACTCCTTTCTAAGTTGAGTAATAAGTTCAACCACTCCAAAAATACCACAAAATATGTATGGAATGATGAAGTTCATTCATTTCTCAAATGGTAAACAATATAGATCATGATATTTATTAAGCATCATAAACAAAATAATTCTAAAGTAACATGATAGTTCTTGTATAATTTTTCTTCACCATAAAAGGTGGCATGACAAAATAAAAGGTATACACATGAGAACATGTAAGGCCCGTTGCAGAGGGAAACCTAACTATCCTCAATGTTCAAGGCCATGTATACCATCTTCTTGCATCATTGTCATCTAATGTACCTACACCTGGGTGGAAGGGAACATCATCCAGAACATATAAAAATAAGGTAAAGGTCATCAAAGGTTGATTATGTACATATAATAGATACTTTAGGCATTATACTGGGTTAAAAGTGCAAAAATAGATGTTCCCACAAAGGGACTAATCATAATTGGGAAATTCAAGAGAATATAACAAAAGAAATGAGGCATAATAAAAATTTAGAATACAAGCATGAAAATAAGAGTGCCTTGCCATAACACTTAGCCACAACTCTAATTTGACAAAAAATATTTTCATGCATAAAAATATAGACTGAATATGCCCAAAATAGGGGCATGACACCATAGGATCATGGTCTAAAAGATATAAGTGTGGAAACATACACACCGGGTGGAATATGCTTATCCTTTATAAGTATGGTTGTACATAAGTACCCCCATTCTGGATATTCTAGTCAAACATGTAGTATGCATCAATAGAGTGCAACAACTAACAATTTAGTCAATTTCACATAAAGCGGCAATCATAGCAGAAGAGGTTCAAAGACCCATGATTTTTATGAATCTAAATCGGGAATTATGAGTGTACAACAATTGAATTTTCCAAGTAGAATAATAGCTCTAGAAATGCCTCATTATATGATTATAGTTCACTGAAATAATGCCCAAAATAAAATAGAGGATGTACATACCTTATGATCAAACCTAAGTATTCAGTAACACTCCCTAGGCTCATGGTCAATGCTTTACAACCTAACCACAATATATAAGTGTTCAATTAATATAAAGTCCATTTGTTCTCTTACTTACAAAATGACCCTATCACAAGCTACAAATTAGGATTCAAAAGCTAGCCCATTATATCTGTCATATTTTTTTATTTCAAAAACATATATTTTTATATTTTACTAGTTAACCAATCATTGATTGTGAATTTTATAAATAAAGAGTATTTATCTAATTAGTAAAGAATCATAGGAAAAGACTGTTAAATCCATAAGCTGATGTATATATTAATATCCCGTGATAAGGCAGTCAAATGTATCAGGGATTGCATGACCATTTTAATTCAATACGTGGAATGACTCTCACACCCCTGATGACCATCAACTGTGCGAGGTACCAACAGACCCATCGAGACCTGACTCGAGTTCAAAGACCATAGATAATAATGAAGGCATCTCTGGCAAAGAAAATGGAGCATAGTGCAATGGAGTCTTTTTCTAGCACGCCACATCAGTGAGAAGAGCTTTCACTAGATCCCCAAAAAGTAGCGTGCAACATCAGTCGAAAGCCTAGAGAAAAACTATAGTGAAAACCAAACGGACTAGGAATCCATAGAGCACCAATGATAGTTAGTTTCACACATGCGGGGTCAAAGGTCAAAATGGAAGTTCAATTAGGCAATTGGTCTAGAAACACTCTAGGAACCTCCACCAAGACACTACAAAGTTGTCTAGATTGACAATGTCACTAACATCTGGATGGATTACTAGGACTCAAGATAAACTGATTGCATAAAAATGAAGCTAATGAATTGATGATTTTTACCCGTTGGTCAATTTAGGCTTAAGTGTTGTGAGAGAACATGGAGAAGATTTAGTCATCATGGATGGAGGTGTGATTTTCCAGTCCAAGATAGGAGATTTCAGGAGAAATTGTGTGACCCAAGTGATAAAATATACTATGGGCTATGTTTTTGGGTAGTTTTAAGGCAATGTAATTTGGTGAAGTAGAATTCATGCCCTCTGAGATTGGTTGCCGTAGAAGAGGAGAGAAGGGGAGTTGGGTGTTTTGTGTCTAAGGTGAGAGAGTGAGTGAGTTAAGGTTTATCTGATTCAGGAGGGGAAGACATAACTGATGGAAACGAATTCACAAATAATAATGAAGTGCAAAGGGAGAAAGGTTTAACTCAGCCAATGGCACTGAGTAAATCTCACACATCATGAGGAAATTAGAGGTGGAAGATAGAGTCCAAGTCATGGTTACCCAGCCTTCTAATGATTCACGCGACAACAATAAGCCTCAACTATGTCTAGTGGAATGTGACATGTAAATTAATCTTTTAAATAACACTTAAACTTATATCCTTATCTCCTAAATTGCTATTACGAGTGTATTTAATGTGCTATTAGGCTCAAAATTTGTGGGCTACATGATTTGTGTATGGCGAACACAAAAATCTTATATTTTTAGATTATTTGTGTACATTTATACCATTATACATTAATCATTTAAGAGGATAATTAGCTTAACCTATTAACCATGTAGGATGAATCATTTTGAATCATCTCTGATTCTGTCAGTTAAAAGACTCCAGGGTTACTCTAGAGTATATTATTAGGATCAAGACATTATATTTGTATTATTACTTACTAATTCACATAATTTAATTATTAGGGTTATTTCTTTCTAAAATGTCATGCCCATGGGATAATAATGAATCAGTTAGTGTTGTTAGATCCCAATAAGGTCTGACCTACTCTCAAATAGAGAAATATGTTCCTAGAAGGTATATAACTGAATAGGGGGTAAGAAAAGGAAAAAATAAGATTGGATAAAAATATAAGTGGATAGGGGCTAGAGGGAAGGAGGATTAACATATAACTTCCAGTTGTTAATTTATAACCTAAGTATTATATACATATATTGCAAATTGAACCAATAAATCTATAAATCAATTCGTGCAAATATACATACTGCGACGTTCACCAACTATTAAGTTTGTGTAATTAATACCTAGATATGTATGAATGACTTCAAATAAGTATATAAAATAATGTACAATTATAAATTAAAGAAAAATCAAGGAATAACTCTCAAGTAAGGTAATCAATTGTATCAGATCATACTTTTAGCTGATCTCCATTGAATAATTTCCTTATTAAACTATATAATAAAGGTAGTCATATAATGAGGAACAAAAATAGGGATACTAACAAACAAACAAAAGAGCATGAGAAGGATGAGACAAGTGCACTATCCAATTTCTAGTGTTATTTCTTATTTTAGTACATGAAGGATATGCCCTAATATATTATTACCATTTCTTAATACAAGTATGTATTAAAATATGTGACATACAATACTATATTATAAAATTATCACCATATAGTGACTTATGTATGATATGTTCCGTAAGATGCAAACACTTTGAGTTATAATACAAATATGGAGTAAAACTATTTAGTAGTGATAAACTTTCACTTAGTTATACTTAATAGATGATCTCCAAGACAATAGTAATATTCTGACATGAAATACCTTCTCTTACTAGACACTTAGGATTTGGAGATACTTGAACCTTGTTGTGGAAAAACATTGGTCTCTTGGAATATATGTAAAGAATTCTCTACAATTGTTGGGCTATTTATTTCCTCTTAAATTGCATGCATGTGATTATGCATTGTGGTGAACCAAAACTATTTTTATCATTCTTGACTGTTTAAGGACACCACAAAAGTTGTTGAACACAAAGTTAATGAAAACTGATATTGTCACTTATTTGATTTTCAATAGAGCTTTTGCTCCTTATTTTGGTGGATCATCTACCCCAAGCCTGCACAATGAGTAATGGACTAGTGGTCCCCCAATTTCTAAATACATAGTAGGCTGCAATACCATCCTTTCATATATGTCTAAATAGTTGGCACTTCATCCAACCCCTATATGAGATGAAAGTGCCAATATACATTTGTTATTATAAATACTTTGAAGTTTCAAATATTGAATGCCTAAAAGCCTTGCTCTCATATTATTTGTCATCATCAACTTTGTGCGTACTTGACAATTTATATGTGGCATATAAATGACCTTTTTGCTACTCAAAATGGTCCACCAAACAATCTTTCCTACAACTTACTCATTGAATTTATTAAATTTGGAATTAGCTCAACATTCAAATTTAGAACCAAATTTTCTGACCTTAAAATTTGTTTTTGGCCCACTTATGGTTCTTCCTTTGGGATATTCCTAGACATAAGGACCATGTCACATAGAAGATTCTACTTTCAAGTTTGAAGACTAGATGTAGAAGGGAGCAAAAGACTAGGCGTTCTTTGTGACCTTAACTTTTCTTTCTTGCTTTTAGCATTGTAGTCCCCTGAGGAAAAAAGCTCCTATCTGTGTTCTAAGAGAATGATATTTGTGATTTCACTTTCTTTATTTAAAATAATTTGTTATCATACATCAATATATGATATGAAAATATGTTTTTCCGACCTAAGTCCCACACGCATAATGAGATTGTGGGATCTTTACATCGCCAACACATGAGTATTAAGAAAATCACCATCTATTACCCAACATCATCAAATGTCTTCATCAGTCAAGGTCACTAACTTGCACTCCAGTCGATCACAAGCCTAGGGAAGCTCAACACCAATGATCCTAGAAGAATTATTGCAAAAATACATGATTTTTATGTCTCCCGTGAAAGGTGCTGCAAATCAAGTGCATCCAAGATGAATGGACAACCAAATATGTAGCGACAACCAACATTGCACTTTATAAACCCATGATGCTTCATGAAAATCAAGCATTGGAGTAACTCAAATTAGATCATGGGAAGAATGCACTTGTCTTTAATGACACCTTTCATATATAGAAGTACTCCCATTGAAAACTTTCTCCCTAGGATGGTAAAACAAAACTTGTCCAAAAAAATATGTTGATATCAAAGTGAACACCTATCTAGACCTCTAGTTTTGTCAGCATAAATGCCAACCATTAGAGAGAAACCCTAAACCTAAACCCAAATTATGAAATGAAATAACTAATTCTTGATAAAAGTTTATTTATTCATACAGGTTGGCCGGTTGAGTTGTTATTGATAAGAAACCTAGTCGATACCACACTCCGTAGAACCCAAATATCAACCAAAAATTACAAAAATTCAAGTAACTATCTAAAATTGAATTACCAATCCACATTTAAAATTTAAGAGCAATTGGATGTATCAACAAAAGACAAAAATCAAATACTAGACTTCTAGATTTAAGCCTGAATATAAGGTCAGATGAGTTTGTCTTGGGGAAACTTAGCCGACCAATAGCGCATAAAAATAATTTTTTTTGATATTTTGAAGAATTATTATAATTGAGTTATACAAACCATATCCAATTTCAAGTAAATCAGAGTTACACATAAAATACTAAAAGGCATTTACTATACCACTATATTTATCAAATTATGTATTCATATGCTACCAAAATCCTAATCTGGCCAATTAGGAATTTTGATTCTCAAACCCTAATTATTTGATACAAGGCATTCTTAGAGTTTCTCATGAGATTTATAACATCATAATAAAACTATCATCATGAATCACAATTAACCAATGATCATTCTATCTTAGCATGCAATCATCTGAGTAAACCCTATTTAGATGGAAAATTCGAAAATAGATCGTTACAAATTCTCCCCTCCTTTTCATATTGTGTCTCAAAATCTAAAAAAAATATGGAGATCATAGAATATAATTGTGCATCTCTCTTAGTATCTTGTTAAATTGATTTTTTAGTTTATGGTTCTTTGATACCACATCATTTTCTCACTTTTTGGATCCTTTACATTCGAATTCAGAATTTATTGGCATTAGAATGATATTTCATCCCTTCTCATCATGACACCCTTTAAAATTTTACAAACATTTATTTCATAAATCTTGGCAATACAACACTATCAATACATGATGAACATCACCTTTTGTATTCTTTTAAATTTTATTATGTATCTCATGGATCAAGATTATAATTCATTTTGTATTATTATATGTATCCAACATTTGTCTTCATAAAGAAGATCATTTAGTGGGCATTGTTCCCAGTTCTCGTTTTTTTCTTAAAATTTTGGGCTTCACATTCATAGTCAAATTTACTAGGAAATATCTAAGTAATCAATTAGAGTCATTCAACTTTATCATATGGATTTTCCATCTTGTATGATATTCCATATTTAAATACATAATCCATTTTCTTTCTTAATCTTATCATTTTTTTATCACAATCATGCATCTTCTTACACACCCAAACTATCTTCATTTGGATGCTTGGTTAGGGCATCCAAAAGAATTACATTTGATATTTACAATCATGTATCTTATTACACGCCCAAACTATCCCAACAGTTGGATTCTTGACTAGAGTAGCTGAATAGTGTGTTCAGTCAATATGCATCTTATTTAGGTTATGATCAACATCCTATTATTATTTAGCCATGATCCTATTGTCCCTACAGACTTACCTAAGCTCTGATACCACTTTGTTTGGACCTCTCTTTTGATCAACATAAATGCCAACCATCAGAGAGAAACCCTAAACTTAAACCTAGATTATGAAAGAAAACAACTAATGCTTGACAAAATTGATTAACAATGAAAGACATACATAATTTTTTCTTCAGTACTGCTTGGAGAGATGTGACATTGAACTTAGAAATCATATTCGTCCTTTCCCCCTCTTCAATTCTAATTTTATTCTACCACAATCTTATCAATATAAATAGTTCATGCTTGGGCTTATACACTTTAGAGATTAGAGAGGGAGTAGGGACACACACATATATTTGTATATATATGTATTTATGTACATAAATATGTATTCTCTATTTCTTGATGGAGTAATAAAAGTAAAAAAAGACAAACAACACTTTATTATGGAAGGTTCTGAGTAATATAGTAATAAATAGTTTATAACTATGCCAATAGACTCCTGGTCGCTCGTCTCCTAGGGCTTCTCTAGGCGACGGCGCATCCAGGTCTTCTCACCATTGAGGCGTCGTCTCTCTTGCATTTTGCAGGGCTTCTCCGCGCTATGGCGGATGAACTTGTGGAAAGGTACGTGGCATTGAGGGTTCAAGAGGAAGAGGAGAACAATGTCCTTGATCTCCAAGGGGCGTCGGAGGGGAGGGGAGCGAGCACATAGCCCTAGCGCTGGTCGGATGGCTGACGACGGATAGGGCATACAACTTTCCGGCGAGCAAAAGAACGATGACCAATGCTTGGGCGCTGAGGAAGGATGTTAGCTTTAGGCAGATATCCAACAATCTCTTTGTGATCCAGTTTCTCCATTGGAAGGATAAGGAGAAGGTCGTTGCAGAAGGTCCATGGAATTTCGGCAATCATCTTCTCGTCGTCAGGGATATCAATCCGGAGGACACACCGTCGGAGATGGTTCTCAATCTCTACCTATTCTGGATCAGGTTGTACAACATGCCTCTGGGCTATAGATCAGAGGAATCAATTAGGGCGGTTGCTAGCAAGATCGGCAGGGTCATCGCCGTTGATAGGCGCGACCTCAGATGGGGGGCGTCGTGCAGGGCGCGCGTCGAAATCGACATCACAAAGCCTATCCGACAGTTGCAAAAGATAAGGGACAAGAGCGGAAAGGTTGTTCCAATTGAGATTAGATATGAACGACTACCAGCTTTTTGTTATCTTTGTGGCGTCATGGGCCACCTTGAGAAGGACTGCAGAGAGGAGGAAGAGGGGATGGAGGAAGGTGCGACGCCTAGGCGCTGGGGGCCTTGGATCAAAGCGTCGCCGATGAAGCGGTGGATTGTTCCGATCAGGGAGGAACTCCTGGGCAGGGAGGGGGCGTCTAAAGAGTTGAGGTTTATCTCCAAACCTAACACTGCACGTTCCACGTCGGGGGAGCAGCAACACCACGCTGACGCGGGTCGACGGCGTCCTGATGCTGATGGGCGTCCGGGGAGGGAGGAGGTGTCAGATGATTCGGTTGAGATGGTGGACCTCAATGAGGTGTTCGTCAAGCGGGCAGACGCTACAACAACGTAGACAGTGGTGCGTGGCAAGCGTTTTGACATAGCAACGACGTTTGGCAAGCATGTTGACACGGCAACGGTGTCGACGGCTACTGACCTTGAGCGGCGGATGAGGGGCGCTGCTATGGTGTCGACGGATGTTGTTTAGGGTGCTGGGCGCCAAGCTGTGGAGGGGGCGGGGGCGCCTCTGGGTGGGGCGTTAACATCATCAACAGAGATGCAACAGGTGACGGGAAGCCAAACAACGAGCCGACGTGGTGTTACGAGACTGATGGCAGACAATAACGCTCAAACGTCCAGTGGGGGCGTCGACATCAGTGTGCAAGGTTCGGCGGTGTCATCCAACGGTGCAGGTCAGGTGTTAGGTGCGTCTTCCAACATGGCGGCTCACATGTTAGGGGACAGCTATGCTCAGGCATCCACGGAGGATGTCGACACAGGTGTGACACAGCTGCTCCAGAATAACAATGAGGCTAATGACGTTGCAGGGTGTGTTGGGGAAGGAGGGGCAGGGGAAGAAGGGGTGAGGATGCTTGCTATGAGGTCGATGCACCATAGTAGGAAGGGTGGGGAGGGAAAGATCAAGGGAAGAAGTCGAAGGTTTACAAGGCTTGGGTCGCGGCAGGTGGGTGTGGGGGGGTGATAGGGCGTCACAACGAGTTCTTGAAGGGGGAAAGAGGAGGAGAGGGGGTGCGGAAGTTATGGAGGGGATTAATGAAGGCGAGATGGGTTTGGCCAGAAAACGGGTGCGGGTGGTGGTGCAGTGTGAACCAAATCACACAACAGTAGCGGGTGCTGGCGAGGTCCATGCCCGTGAAGAGCCATGAAAATATTATGCTGGAACGTCCAGGGTCTGGGCAGCCCTAGGACGGTTGACTCTCTAAGGAGGTGCTGTTGGAGAGAGATGCCCGATATAGTCTTTGTGATGGAGACTATGTGTAGAGGGAGGGACCAAGAGGAGGTTAGAAGGAGATGTGGGTACAATGCGGGATTTGGAGTGGACAGCAGGGGTGGGTGTGTGGTGGAGAGGGGAGGATGTGTCTGTGAAGTCTTTTTCGGACCATCATATCAGTGCGGTGGTGGGAAGGGAGGACAACCAGGATTGCTTTTACTTTGTGGGGATTTATGGTTGGGCAGCAACTCACAAGCGTCACAACACTTGGAGGCTGATGGAGGAGCTTTGTGCACAGATGACTTTGCCTATTGTCTTCGTTGGGGACTTTAATGAGATACTTTTTCAATCTGAGAAGCAAGGAGGTCAACCTAGGCATGAATGGCAGATGTGGAACTTCAGAGAGGCAATGGAGAGATGTCAGCTCACTGACTTGGGGTCCACCGGAAATAAATTTACGTGGAAGAGGGGACACCAGGTAGACACGATGGTTTTGGAAAGACTTGACAGGTTTCTGGCTGACAGGAAATGGTGTGATTTTTACAATATCAGAAAGGTCAAAAACTTCCCTATTCTTAACTCGGATCATGGGCAGATTCTTTTATGGGCAGAGCACAGGAATCATGATGGTGGGCAGGTGGAGAAGCGGTTCAGATTTGAAACCTTCTGGTTATCTTCACCGGAATGCAAAGATGTCGTCACTCGGGCTTGGGACAACAACTATGATTTGGGCCTTAAAGGACAGACAGACCTTTGCACGGAAAAGCTTGCTGGATGGGCGGCGGATAAATTTGGTAACATAAGAAGGAGAATTCAGCAGCTCAAGAAGAGGCTTGGTCGTGCTCAAGATAAGCCACCATCTCATGACATGTTGCAAGAATGTGAATCTTTAGGGAGAGAACTACAGGATCTACAGAGGCTGGAAGAGAGCTATTGGTTGGCTAGAGCTAGGACTAATGAGATGAGAGACGGAGACAAGAACACAAAATATTTTAATCATAAAGCTAGCAAAAGAAAGAGACGCAACACCATAGAAGGTCTCTTTAAGGAGGATGGGAGTTGGCATACGGAGGAGGATTCCATTGCTGAAATTATTTTTTCTTATTTTAATTCCCTTTTTTCCAACTCAAACCCTCACGGGATGGAGGAATTTCTTGAAAGCATGCCTAGTGTGATTGATGAATCTTCTATTTCAGATCTGGAAAAGGTTCCCACTGAGACAGAAGTTTGGAAAGATCTTCAACAAATGCACCAGAATAAAGCTCCCGGCACGGATGGGATGAAGGCAATTTTCTACCAAAAATTATGGGAGGTGATTAAAAGTAGCTTGATGGATTTTATTTCTAAATAGTGGAGAGGGGAGATTAGCCTGGCTGACATTAATGACACTGATATAGTTCTCATTCCGAAGACTAATAGTCCTGTCCTCCTGTCTGAATATAGACCTATCAGCTTGTGCAATGTTTCATATAAGATTATTACAAAGGTCTTGGCAAATAGAATCAAACCGCTGATGAATGGGATTATCTCGGAGAATCAAAGTGCTTTCATAGAAGGGAGGATGATCACCGACAACGCCTTGGTGGCATATGAGATGTTTAATACCATGAAAAACCATAAGAAAGGAAGAGAGGGGCTTATGGCGCTTAAGCTGGACATGAGCAAGGCATACGACAGAGTCGAGTGGGTTTTTCTAGAGGGGGTTATGGAGAGAATGGGGCTGCCGTCTATTTGGAGAAGGAAGGTTATGGAGTGTGTTACAAGCATATCCCACAAGTTCATCGTCAATGGCAATAGGAGAGGGTCTGCATAACCATCCAGAGGACTTCGCCAAAGTGATCCTATATCCCCTTACCTTTTTCTTTTTTGCACTGAAGCACTTTCTTTTTCTCTATCCAAAGCTGCACAGGTCAACAAAATACATGGGACAAGAATATGCAGAAGAGCACCACGGGTCACTCACCTTCTTTTCACAGATGATAGCATTGTTTTTACAAGGGCTACCTCAGAAGAATGCTCCGCTTTAGCTGAAATTTTCAGCCAATATGAGAGGGCATCCGGGCAGAAAATCAATTATGAGAAGACGGAGGTTTCCTTTAGTACAAACGTCACAAGCGAGAGAAGGGAGTTCATTAAAAATCTGCTGCAGGTGAGGGAGGTGGACATGCATGAGAAGTATCTGGGCCTTCCCACGGTGGTAGGCAGGTCCAAAAAGCAGGTGTTTGCGGCTATAAAGGACAGAGTGTGGAAAAAATTATAGGGGTGGAAGGAGCAATTGTTGTCCAGACCAGGGAAGGAGGTGTTGATCAAAGCAGTCATCCAATTAATTCCTACGTATCTCATGAGCATCTTCAAACTTCCAGAGGGAATTATTGATGATATCCATTCCATGATGGCATGGTTCTGGTGGGGATCTAAGGAGGGGGAAAGGAAAATTCACTAGATGAGCTGGGATAGATTGTGCAAGCCCAAGGAGAGTGGGGGCATGGGGTTTAGGGACCTGAAATCTTTCAACCAAGCACTCCTCGCTAAATAAGGATGGAGGTTGGCAGTCTATGGAGAGTCTCTTGCTTCTCGGGTACTCAAGGCAAAATATTACAACACATCTTCTATTCTACAGGTCGAGTTAGGGGGGAATCCCAGTTATACATGGAGGAGTATTTGGGGGGCGCTGCAGGTTGTTAAGAGTGGCTTCAGGTGGAGGGTGGGGGATGGAAAAAATATTCATATCTACAAGGAGAGATGGATTCCACACTTGGGGGGCACAACAGACAGATATTTGATTCATGGCCCAGTGGATTATACATGGGTGAGCGATTTGATGGTTGGAGGACCTAAGAGGTGGAATAGAGAGGCGGTGGAGACCTGCTTTCCTACACATATAGCACAGAGAGTTCTTAACATTCCACTGTCACAGCGGATTGACGAGGACACACTATATTGGGATAAGGAATGCAATGGGAAGTTTACTGTCAGGAGTGCTTATTTCTTTATTCGGACAGGGGAGGATTTAGTTGATGGCTTGGATATTGATTTGTGGAAGAGAGTTTGGAAGCAAGGATGGCCACCGAAACTGAAGCAATTCATATGGAGAGCTCTTAGGAATATACTTCCCACTAAGTGAGAACTGCAAAGGAAGCATGTGACACCGGATGACAGCTGCCATCGCTGCGGACAGTGGGAGGATTCTTCTCATGCACTGCTACACTGTGACGTAGCCAGACAGGTATGGGCGGCCGGGGTGTTTGATTGGGGTGGACGGCTGGGCAATCACGACGTGGCATCCTTTATTAGGAGTCTTTTACAGGAGGAGGACAGCAGGCAAAAAGATGATGGCGCTACTCTTATGTGGGTCTCATGGACAGCGAGGAATAAAATTCTCTTTAAGGATCATCCCCCCATATCTTGGGTCTTGTGGCTTCTTACCTCAGCCTGGTTGCTGACCATGCACACTATCATGGGGCTGTGGGTAGAGCTGCCTTTTCTTCCACATCTCCATGTCAGGTTTCATGGCGTTGCCCACCATATGGCTGCGTTAAGATCAATACAGATGCATCAGTCATTATAGAGGAAGAGAACGGATGTGCGGCAGTCATCCGGGACGTTAGCGGTCAGCTTTTGTGGACCTTCCAATGCCGTCTAGAACAGCCTTACTCGATGCTTATTGCGGAGGGTATGGCTGTCCTACACGGTATGCGTCTGGCTCTTAGGGAAGGGTACACAGATGTTGTGGTTGAGACGGACTGCCTGCTGCTAGTGGAAGCGGTCAAGAAGGGATACGACGGACACGGTTATGAAGACTATATTTCTCAGGATATTATTGATCTCTCTTGTAGTTTCCTTTCTTTTAATTTGTGTTTTGTAAAATGGCAAGGCAATAGAGTAGCTCATGCCTTAGCCGCTGCTGCCTATCATTTTGTTAATCCTCACATTGTTGGTGAGGACTTTGAGGATCGGATCCTTGTACTTGCTGCAAATGATTTGATTACTTAATAAAATGGCGGGCGCCCTTCCTAAAAAAAAATATGCCAATATGTATACAATTGTAACTTAATACAATATAGATGAAGTCTAAAAGTATCAGTAGACTTATACACTTAATAATGATATGTTAGTCAATAATGTACATGATCAAGTGTATAATCTTTGTTAATTAAATATTGTAGCCAATTCATTTATACATGTAATTACATTTAAGTATTTATATAATTTATAGAAACTAAAAATACAAATGGGTCTAGGTTGTATATATAACTATGTTGGAAAATATATGAAATAGATGGTAAGAAAAAGAGAAAGAACATGTATAAGAGTATATATGTCGATGTACCTATACTTAGATGAAATTGACATTAGATGACACATCGTTTTGGACCATATATGTATCTACTTTAGTTTCATTTAGCCATATAATATATTCTTGTATTCATTTACATGTTGAGATCTAAGTATGAGCAAATGACTAATAGATATAGAAAAGGTAAGTCACATTAAACTCTAGATATTTCTACTAAGGATATGAATATAAGTCAATAAGTATTATCTAATCCCGACCCTCACCCTAAATATGAGCATATATACTATTACATAAAAGAAACCCTATCTCCACATTAGGTAAAAATATTAGGTTTAGATATTATTTTGGTTATGAATTGGTGGTTGTGGTATTATGTGTGTATAAAATACTTGTAGATTGAAAAGGTCGAGTTTTCAGTTTGATCTGTATAAAAAGTGTTAGTCGTGGTGATTAGGTATGGGAAATTCCCTATTTGTTTGGATTTTTTTTCTTCTATGATTCTTAACTTCCTATAATGAGGCACCTTTTTAACATTGCTCCCTTTTATATCTAAATTGGATCTCTACGTGTCCTAATTCTATCATCTGATTACTATGAATATTGAGATATTATCTTGTTATGGGTCTTTTGACCCATCCTACTCTATCGTTGAAATACTTGATGCGATTAATAAAAAAAATGATTATATTGACACTCTTTATGCATTCCAACTATTTTGACTAAGTTATCTAAAGTAACGGTTCTTATGTACGACCATACATATATATATGTGTGTGTACAATCTGCCCAGGCGTGTGTTCCACCAATATCTTTTAGACCATGATCCTATGGTGTTATGACCTTATTTTTAGGTATAATTATTCTACATCATATATGCATGATAAATGATTAGTTTATTGTGATGTTGTGAATGATTGTTATGACATGAATTTTGATCTCAAACCTTTCTCTCTCTTACATATTTAATGCATCATTCTCTTGACAATTTTTTTTATTGAAGCTACCTATTTGAATATAGCACCTTTTTGCATGGGTACACCCCTTGTTATACTTGTAACCCAATGTGATCTCACCCCAATCCCCTCTTCTATAGCTTTTACAAGCTGGACCATCACCATGAAAACTACCCCGAACCTCATAGAAATAACATTCCATCACCCATGAACCCTCATAATAACTTGAGACAAAGGAACAACTCTAAAAACAACCCAAAGGCTACCCCTGTTCAGAATCCAAGAAAACATAAATGTATTACATGAGTATTGGGGAACCTAAAAACAATAATGAAGTCATCAAAGATATGATTTATTTTAATTTTGAACCAACAAATATCTTTATTTTTGAAGCATTTGTGAAATCATTGAGTCTATAAACTACATATACATTTTATATCCTGAGTGTTAACACCCCTAGCCATCATGTAAATACCATGCATAAAAAAATCCTTCCTATACACATATCCTTGGGTAAGAATGACTTCTTTGTAAACCTTCTCTTTCTTGATACGACCAAACTTGAAGTAATTACAACAATGGAGTGGTTATCTATCCATCAAGCCCAACTCCTATGTAGATAGAAGAGTGCAGTCCTCACTTATCTTAAATAGTAAGCAAGTAGTTATAACTGGGTGAAGAAAGTATGACATAATCATCATATTAGTGATGAAGTCTCAAAAATTTATAGAAGTTCTATGCAGAGCATTCCTAGTTGTAGTCATTATTGAGAAAGACTTGATAAAGCTTGAAATATATATAGGGTAAGGGAGTACCCTGACATCTTCCATCACAAGCTCCTCTGGTATCCATCATGAGAAACAATTAGAATTCAACATCAAAATTCTTTGCGGGACTTCCCCCATATTTAAAGCATCATGTCACATGGTGTCGACTAAACTAGAAAAATTGAATAAACAAGTACGTGAACTTCTTAATCTAGGATTTATCCGATGGAGCGTATCACTTTAGGGAGTACCCGACCTTTTCATCAAAAAGAAGGATGGATCCATGCACATGCATAGATTATCCTATTCTTAACAACTAATATTGGTACCCTTATAAGAATTGATGACCTTTTCAATCAACTAAAGTCAGATATAACTTTATCTAATATTGATCTTCATAGTGGCCGCCACTAGATGTAAATGAAAGAATTTGATATCCCCAATACTACTTTCACACCGATTACATGCACTATGGATGCCTTCTAATGTTGTTTGGATTAAAAAATGCCCCTGTCACATTCATGAACCTTATGAATCGGGTATTCAAGCCTCACCTTGATTCTTTTTGCAGTAGTCATTATCGATGATGCACTCATCTAATCTGAGACACTTGAGTAACACTAAGAACTTGTAATTGATTGAAAACTCTCAAGGAGAGTGAATTGAATGCTAAATTCTTAAACTGTGAGTAATGTCTTCCTGAAGTGATATTTTTAGGGCATGTTATCTCAGTGGATCATACATTTGTGGATCCTACAAAATTCAAGATTGTTCAGTAGTAGTAGGATCCTCGTAATCCCTTTTGATACCTAAAGCTTCATGGTACTAGCAGGCTATTATTGATGCTTCATCTTGGACTTCTCAATGATATCTCTTCTCTAGAATAAGCTATCTAGAAAGTATGCAAAGTTTGTGTGGACTCCTCCATGTGAAACTAGATTCCAAAAACTAAATGAGTTCCTCACCTTTGCTCTAGTATTCACCTTATTGATTGAAGGAAAGACATGTACAATCTTCAGCGATACTTTTCAAGCGTATTCTAGGATGTATCCTACACAAGGGAAGAAAGATATATCATATAGCTCGTGATAGCTGAATTTAATTGAGAAAAACTAATCCACTCACAATCTAGAGCTTATGGCAATTATTTATGCTCTAAAGATATGAAGTCATTATTTTGTGGTGAGTAATTTATAGTTATTTATGATCATAAAAGCCTCAAGTACTTAGTCAGGTAGAAATTTGAATGTTTGACAATTCTGATGGGTAGAGTACCTAAACGACTACAATTTCAATTCACTTACCATCTTAGCAAGGACAACATAGTTGTAGAATCTTTGAGTAGGAAAAGATCCACAACATGTATTGCCATGAGGCTTATTGAGTGGGAGAATATGAATGTACTAGCATAGTGGTAAGCTAAGATGATATTTGAGTTATAGGTCAAGATGTCTAGCCTCTCGATTACCCCTATATGGATTACTAAAATCATTGAATCTCAAAGAAGCTAGAAGAAATCATGAGACAAGTGGATAAGACTCATATAGAAGTACAAGTAGGCTTAGATGGAGATATTCACTTTCCTCAAAGAAAATGGGTCCCAAATGTTGTAAGTACAAGTAGAAATCCCATTTTTATACTTACACAATTCATCCCAAGACAACTAAGATGTAAAAGAAGCTACAAAGCACATTTTGATGGAAGAATATGAACAATATGGAGTTTGTGGTGAAATGCTTGACATGCTAACAAGTCAAGATTGAGAACTAAAGGACCAGTGGTCTTATGTAACCTATTAGGATCCCCGAGTGGAAATGGGACAAAATAACAGTGGACCTCTTCATGGATTTCTGAAAATGAAGCATGATATGATGTTGGCTACGTCATCATTGACCAAGTCACAAATTCAGCTCATTTCTTACACTTTAAGACTATGATCGATGTAGATTCCATGGCTTAGTTATGTATGATAGAGATCTCCCACTTGTAAGGGACCCTGGAGATGATTTTTTTTCTTCAGAATCCAGATTTCACATGTAAACTATGGAAAAAAATTCATGATGAGATGGGTACACAATTGTCTTTTATGAAATTATACAAAGAGCAAAAATCATAGTTATATATGAAATGTTGAACCTTAGAACAGTGAAACAACTAGGATTATATATGAAATTCGTGTTAAAAATAGTTATGACATGGGAGTTACTCTATAAGGAGGCTAGATCACCCCTTATTAAAATGAAAAATACACAACATCCATATTTTTTCAAAGAATTTATATCATGAGGGATGCATAAATAATAATGCCATTTAAATAAGCATGATGCAGATACATAAATGTCAATAGTAGTAGCAGACAGAAAAGAATAAGTTATTACACGACTTTGATCCAAGTTCACTACATGAGTTTCATGAAAATAAACTAGAAAAGAAACTTTAGGATCTAGAAACAACAACCTAGACATCTCAGAAAACATTCCTTTGGATCTACTCCTGGGCTGGTCCTCCTTGGTCTTGTTCCACTCCTTGTCCTAGGCCTGGGTGGTTGGGGTCACCCAGCAAGAGCAGAAAACAAGGTATGTGTCAAATAAGGAATAAGAACAAAGAACAGGGTAATAAGGAAAAATAAGGGTATAAATTAACCAAGAATATGGAGGGTCAAAAGTATGAGGAATATAACAAGTAAGATTCTTGCCATAAGAATCAATAATAAGTAAATTTGCATGCGTGATTATAGCTAGAATACATTAACTAAGTAGGTATGAGGCACCTACCAAACCTCAACCAATAGGTGAGGGGAGAGTAACATATTCCCAGTCACCTACAAAATATTTATATACATGGGGAGAGTAACACATTCCCCTGCGAGAAATAGCACATGCCCAACTATAGGTGGTTGTACAAAAGTAACACTACATTAGCTAAACAGTCAACAAATCATCATGTTGAAAAGAAATTATATGGCAAGTTTAAGCATCAAATAATAACAACATGGCAAGTGGGGTTCAAGACCCACACAATGATAGAATTAACAAGAATTGAGGCATATAGATCAAAAGAAGCATTAATAGGAAATTTTAGGGTTTGATTCATACCTCATTAGGGAAATTAGGTTTGGATCACAATATGCCCAAGTTAAGGGGTAAGACACACATACCTAAATTTAGAGTCCTAATACTCACTTTTCACCAACTAAGTTGTTTTGCCAAGATCATTTTTTCCTAAGTACAAGTCATACACATGTATTAGGGTTTATAATTCCCATATGTATAAAGAAAACCTTGATTTTAGACCTTTTTGGAAAACCTCAATTTTTAGTCACAAAACTGAGGTTTTCCAAATGATTCCTTATTCTCTCCTAATCAATAAACATATTTATTTACTTCATTTGGAGATTACATGAATTAGTCACAATTTTTAGGTTTTTTCATGTATTTATTAGATTTCTCAAAAATTGACTTTCAAAAACATTGAAATCAAACTCTAGAAACACTTTTATTAGAAAGATCTCATTTTTCTGATTCCAAAATATATTTTTATGGATTTTTTGGACAAACAAAAGAAGATTTATGATTTTTCAAAATTCTGACCAATCACAAAATTTCAAAAATCCAAATAAGTAATTTGTGCGAGAGAGAGGGAGATAAAGAGAGAGACCGACCCGTTAACTTGGCCCAATCAGGCACAACCAAGTCACACGGTCAACGGCCAACACAACTCATGCAAAGCAAAGGAAAAAGGGGATGAAAGTACCAAAATACCCCTTGTGAGAAAAAGTAAAGGAGGAGGAAAGTCGGAGGGTGGAACAGAGAAATCAAGTGGGGTTTTCTTCCCCTCCCACGGTGCCATGGATGCAAGAAACAGAGATGGTAGTCACGTGTGAGATTGGGCAAAACCAAACGAGACAACAATTTGACAAAACAATGATATAGAAAGAAAGAGGGAGAGCAGATAGGGGTGTAAACGGTGCGGGTACGGTCCAGGTCTGGCCATACCCATACCCATACCCATCTAATCTAGTAGGTCCAGTTCCAGTTCTAGACCCACATAATACAAAACTTGGACCCGCACCATACCCGTACCAGCAATAATAGAGGGTATGCGGATAAGCGGTTCTATAAAACATCATATTGTTTATGTAAGAGAAATGACTTTGTTCTATATATTTTAATACAACAAGATATTGTTATTATATAGTATATTAACATGCGATAGTTATATTAGATAATTCTATATTTTATACATTAACATTAATTAAGTTAATTGTTTACATATTTGTAGTTATCATCATAATGTTAACTTATGTAGAAAGTAATGTAATTTAGTAGACATTTGGATTTTAAGTTTACATATGATGTTCATTATTGTAACTAGAATAGTTAATTCTTAACTATATGACCAGTCTCAACCTTATTGTGGTTAGAGTAAGATATAATCTCAAGAATTATATTAGTTAGACTAGTAAAGTATGATCTATATAACATATTATTTAAGTAGGTACTTATGTATAGCGGGTACACGGGTCTAGCGGGTCTGGGTCCAAGCATACCCATTATTGGACCCGCTTATATGTGGGTCCAAGGGTATGCAGGTCCAAGGGTATGCATGTATAAAAAATAAGACCCATGATGGGTTTTTTAAGGGTCCAGATTTGCGGTTCTGCGGGTCTACCTATACCCATTTACAGGCCTAAGAGCAGATGAACTCACCGCACTCCTCAATTGGGATGCATGTGTCGCTGAGGTCCAAGGTGAGAAGCCACAAGCTGAAACCAAGAACTCAATCATTAATGTCTAAATCAACATTCTACAAAGAAATTGGGAGGATAGAAAGGCTAGAAAAAGGGAGACAATGGTCTGGGTAGAGGTATTTATAGTTGTGGGTTGATACAAGGGCATATGCAAGCTGGCTGAGAAACTTGCATGTTATGATCGTATCTGAGCTTAATTGGTAAGTTAGGGTTTATGTGGATGATTACATTCTTAATTATATTGATCATTGCTTAAACATGATTAATGATGATATCTCAATTATGATGTGTTAAACCTAATGATAACTCCGAGTGTGCTATAACTTTGTATAATTAGGGTTTGAGAAAATATAAACCCTAGTTGGTTGAAATTAGGATTTTCACCAAACAGGCTCATGTCGGGAAGGAATAAGAGAGGTGGGCAAAGGACAATGGAAATGGTAGTTGTAGGCTTGGATAGCACGGACGTGGTGGGTAGCACAGGCGTGTTAGGTCATTGGTGGCACGAGCATGCTAGGCCACACTGCCATTTTGAAAGAATTGAACTGTTGACCAACTTTTGTACTCAAATCTGATGAAACCAATACACCACAACTGTGGTAGGTAGAACCACTATGCTGGCTCCATCTTAGTATGGTCGTGGCAGCTTGCATTGCCGTTCTGGGGCATTTTCTCTTCAACTGACTATTTTTTAGATTTCTAGATAGTAGTGCACTATTTGATTTTTAATTATTTAGTGGAAGCTTGTAATGATCTCAAATTTTAATTGAAGCCTTTTAGCCCAATTACAAACAACATGATAAATTTTCATAAGTTTTAGAGAATGTTTGATCTCTAAAATAAATGAATTATAGTAACTTTTTTTCTAACAGAAAGTTTAACTAAAATAAGAGAAAGTAAAGTGAGGGGTCAATGTGCAATTGACCCAAGTAGCTCAATTGCTCTATATGGTCAACCTAACACACTAGTATCTCTCATAATTCATGATTCATTCTAGAGAACGAAATCATAGAGAGAGAGGGAAAGTTAGGGTTTGAGAGGAGAACGTGGTGGAATTGTTGATCTAGGGTTTCTCTATCCGAGATATGATGAAAACAAGTTTAGCTTATTTGCATAGACTTTCATGGTGAATCTTCTCTCACATGTCAAGATTCTATTCCTCCTATGATTTGATCTGAAATGATATCAAATCACCCTCTTTTCTCACTCTTTCTTCATAATTCCCCATTTGTAGGGTTTTCGAGTTGAAAGGAAGAGTATCTGGTGTATTGCTAGGGTTTTGATACGAGTTCAAGATTTTCAGATATGGGCTGTGTTATAAAGGTGTTTTCACACCTTCGGGTGAGTGGGAACTTCCTTTAAATAGTAGATTGCATGAGCATGAGTTAAATCATCAATAATCATCAATTGCTTAGTATGCGAGTACAAACTCTAAATTACCTTTTTGATCTAGCTTTTGCAAAATGATATGAGATGGATTATTCCTCTATTTTTATGAATTTCATATGATAAAAGCATATTATAAATGAATACAATCAATGAGAATTCCCTAAGTATTTGCAGAGATTATAAGAGTAAACTGAATTTTAGGGTTTTTGACTATAACTGAAATTGTTGTATAATTAGATAGAGAAATTTGTCTATATGAATCTCATTGATTACGAATGATCATTTATTTGAATGTGTCATACATATATTTTAGATATTATCTTGGATTTCATGTGATGTTAATAGTGTTTGCTTGATATCTATGTAAAGAGCGTGAATCCCTAGATGAGCGGAAAGTTGGAAATTTGTGAATAAATTTGGTGAAATCCATTTGAAGTGATTTTCTTTACATCATAGAATTTATTTATTCAATGTTATTCTTGATTCATAATATCTCAATGAATGGCATGAAAACCCCTAATTTAGCTCAATTCTAGGATTTCGTGCATATGTTGATTGTATATGACTTGTTTAAAACAATCTTTATTCAGTGCATGTTTATGACACATTAAATTCTTATGCAAGTCATGTGATAAGTTGATGAGGTAAATGAAACCCTAAGGATAGGGTGTTCAACGAATCAAGTATTGCGATATCAATGTTTCTCAATATGAGATGTGATTATGCTTAACAGTTTAGTTGTAATAAATGTTATCAGATGGTTTACAAAATGAATAATTTACAAAGCTAAACAAAGATATGTTGATGTGATGATTGAATTGTGAATTTAAAGAGTGAATTAGACATTTAGATGCCCTGAACACTGTAGAATCCTCACAGGATGAATCCTGCATTGTGGGGTGGAAACAGTTTCCCGACTAGAGGTAGTCTAGTTCGAGGTAAGTCGGAGCGCACCAGTAGGGTGTGGGGGTCTTGACCAGTGGGGCAGACTCACTATAGTTGTGTGGTACCCAACACCAATCGGGGATGCCAATGGTACCTGTGTTACATATTGTAGTGATCAGTGGTTAGTAGGTCCACTAATGCATAATAAGCCTAAGGGATTTAGTTCACCAACTGAGTACCCAAATTGAGAGATGGAGTATGAGATATCCAGCCACTCTCATTAGCCGCCGAGAGGCATATGTGTCGAGGCCCACTGCAGATGGGGTCTTACTCGAGAGATAGGCTTAGGAACTTGGGCATTCTTCTAAGCCTTGTACAGTGAGATCGTAGCTTGCTGTGATTCTTTCATATGTTGTGGTACACCTCATGTGGGTTCATGGCATAATAAGATGAATGAGAGGTTAAACAAGTGTGTGCAGTTATTCAATTATTCTTTATATGTTTTTGAATTAATAGTTCTCTTTATGATCAATCAAGCATGTTGATATATTAATTCACTCTTGTAGAAATCTAGACTATCCTGCCATATTTATATTTGTGAATGATTAGTCTCTTTAAATCTTAGATTTGTTATAATTGATATCAGTTGCTCGACAATATATCTTTCTTATATAAGTTCTTTAAACTATTTCTTTGAAGTACTCATTCACTGAGTGAGTAGGATCACCCCTCTACTCACAATTTTTAGGGATAACTCGTTGATTGAAGATGTCATTGCATAAGAGTAGATATGCCCCAGGAGTTAAGTACGAGATTAGTTAATTTCAGTCAGTCCCTATCACTCTAGGTCCTTGTAATAAGAGAGAATGTATTTAGTTATCATGTTGTATGTACATGGAAGTGTGAAAAATAGAATGAATGTTTGGATATGTATACTTATTGTTGGCATCAAATTAGAGTAACCAAGTCTTAAATTCCCTTGTAACATTTGTTTATGTGATTGAATGCAAGAAAACAAAGAGCTTGAAATAAAGAAAAAAAAGTTGGGAGCGAACTTTGTATTTAATATAATCCTTAAGCATATGCCCTAATCTCATGATTAGTGGCAATTGTGGGATGTGGGTGTAACATTGTGTCCCAAGGATTTGGGAATTTCTCAAAAAACTCAACAAAATGACACAAGTAGGGGATCATTGGATGCAAAATCTGATTTGGAACATGTGGACGAAGAAATCTCGTACAAAGTCCAAATGTGGGGAGAGAAATCAAAGTTTTGAATCAAACAAAAATGATGCCTATTCCCTTCTAGGACGCAAGCTAGGCAATGACTCGTGATACATCCAATCATGAATCAACAACCAACAATTCAAGCTAAAATATAAAGGGTGTGTGAAATTTATTTGCAATCTGACTATGATTTGGACTAAAGTGTATAGTAAATTATTTTTCTTTATCTCTCTCTTCAATTGAAGGTGCAAAAAAGATCCAAATTAAATTAAAATTGATACCTAGCCTAATTAGGACATGTATAATATGACTTTGGTATTAGTTTTTACCTTTGGAGACTCTAAATATTTATTTAATTCTTTTTAAAGTAAATCATATTTTCACTTTTCTATCACATTAGAGACATCTAGAAACAACCAATTAATGTGTAACTTCACCCTCAAACAAACTTAAACTTCTAAACACGAATTTACCATTAGTTTTCTCTATTGATATTATTTTACACATTATATAATATTTTGGGCTTTACTCCTATATTCTTTTCCAAATTGAATTAAGATATTTTTTATTGTTCAAATAAAGTGAAACTTGGCACTCAAGTCAATTAAGACCCAAAGAATTTTGATCTAAAGTTATTTTAATCCAATGAGCCTTATTTTTATGTTACACATTATTAACACTATTTGTCACATTAAATTATCGAATGCCGCATTATCTATTTAAAGCTTTATTATTTATTCCTTTTTCTCTTCCTTGCTCCATAAGGCTAAGGGAAGTTCTAAAACGAAATTATTTTATCAATATCCTACCCAAGTGGTAAATTTTGCATCTTAGACCCTAAGTTGAAACATTAATTAAGGCATTTGTGTACAAACCCATACATTGGCATGAATAGTGATCAAATATACTCAAAACCACTAATAATTCCTACAAATTCAACATCAAGACCAAAAAGGTTAAAAAGGAAAGGAAAAGCTTAGTAAAAGGGCTAAATTGAGCATGTACCTAGATTTCAGTTCGTTACAACACTGCACCTCCTAAAAGGATTTCGTCCCTAAAATCTCAAGAAAAGAGAGAAGGGTGAGTATGTAACATCTCATCTCTAAGATCTGAAGTTGTTTCTTCCAAAGCATGATACTTCCACAGAACTTTCACTAGCTTGGCCTCCTTTTTGTTTAACTGTTTAACATAGGAGTCAAGAATCTTCACATGTAACTCCTCATATGTTAGGTTCTCATGGATCTCCAAAGGTTCTATTATAAGCACATGAGAATTGTCTTTCACATACTTCTTCAACACAGATATGTGAAACATGTTGTGGATCTTGTCATAGGCAGGATGAAGAAGTAAACAATATGCACAGTCTCCCACCTTATCAAAGATCTCAAACAGTCCAACATAGTGGGGACTAAGCTTGCCTTTAACTTTAGATCATGCAATAGATATTATAGGCTTGATCTTTAGGAACACATAGGCACCCGCCAAGAAACTAACATCATACCTCTTCTTTTCTACATACATCTTATGTCAATCTTGTACAACTTTCATACGCTTCTTAATCAGCTGAACCTTCTCTATCATCATCAACATATCACCAGTCTTCACCAGAGCACGTTCTTCCACATCATACTAGTGTAATGGAGAACAAAAATGTCTTCCATAAAGAGCTTCATAAGGGGGCATACCAATGCTGGATTGGTAGTTGTTTTTGTAAACAAAATGTGCCAATGGTGGATACTTATCCCATGCACCTTCCCAGTCTATAACAAAATCACATAGAAAATCTTCTAGAATCTCCATTGTCCTCTCTGACTGACCATCAGTTTGTGGATGATAAGCTATATTGAAACGTAAGTCAATCCCCATTTCATCCTAAATCTGACTCCATAACTGAGAGGAAAACTTTGGGTCACGATCAGATATTATCACTTTAGGTACACCATGCACACAAACGATCCAATCTACATACAATTGAGCCATATCACCAATCTTGTAAGTGTGAAAGGCAAGAAGTGGGAAAACTTAGTAAGTCGATCAATCACTACCCACACAACATCATAACCTTTCTTAGACTTAGGGAAACCAATGACAAAGTCCATAGTAATATCCTTCCACTTACATTCCAAAATCTCAAGTAGGTGAAGAAGATAACTAGGTCATTGATGCTCTATCTTAACTTGCTAACATGTCAAATACTCGCAACAAACAAAGTGATATCCTTCTTCATATTCATCCACCAAAAACTTCGTTGTAGGTCCTTGTACATCTTGGTGTACCAGGATGAATTGTGTACTTAGATCCATGAGCTTCATCAGAACTTTTTGTTCACATATTACCAACTTTAAGAATCCACAACCTTGGTCGGAAATAGACTAGACCGTCCACTCCCACTGAGAAGTCGGATTGTGGTTTCTCTATTAAGGCCTTCATCTCTTCAAGCTTAGGACTTTCTAACTGGGAAGCAATGACTTCTGAGATCCAAGATGGTGTAATGGATAAGTAAGAGATGTGAACATATAACTCCTCGATAGCTTCTTCATCCATTGCATCAATAGGATGCGGTTGCCAATAAGAAACATACTCTAGATTCTTCCAAACAAAATAGCTCATAACAATACAAATAGATCTTTCTTCAGACTCAAGGCATCAACAACTATGTTTGCTTTACCAGGATGATAAGTGATGACAAAGTTATAGTTCTTAAGGTACTTCATCCATCTATGTTGTCTTAGGTTTAGATCCTTCTATGTGAAAAGGCACTTCAAATTTTTGTGACCTGAGAAGACTTCAAACTTAACTCCATGTACATAGTGTCGCCAGATCTTTAGGGCATGCACCATGGCAACTAGATCTAAATGATGTGACGACCAATTCTCTTCATTCACTTTCAACTAATGTGAAGTGTAGGTGATCACTCTTTCTTCTTGCATCAAGACACACGCTAAACCTTACTTGGATGCATCAGTGCAAATGACATTGGGTTTGCCTTCAACATGTAACGTAAGAATAAGAGCTAGCAGATGTCAAACACTCTTTCAACTCTTGGAAACTATCCTAACACTCCGGCGCTGGCACAAACTTAACCTCTTTTCGATTCAACTTTGTTAAAGGGAGAGCTAACTCAGAGAAGCTCTTGATAAATCTCCAGTAGTAGCCTGAGTATATGAGGAAACTACGTATCTCAGATGGACTATTTGGAGCTTTCCACTTGGTCACAAATTCTACCTTTGTAGGATCAACAAAATGCGGCTGAAAGAAATCACATGACCCAAAAACATCACTTGCTTTATCCAGAACTCACACTCTAAGAATTTCACATAGACTTTATTTTCTCTCAGTGTGTTAAGCACGATTCATAGATGTTCACGATGTTGTTCCTCTTTCTCAGAGTAAACTAAAACATCATCGATGAACACCACTACAAACTGATCGAGATAGGGGTGGAACACTCAATTCATTAGGTCCATGAAAGCGGCAAGGGCATTAGTCAGGCCGAATGGTATGACCATAAACTCATAATGCCCATATCGAGTTCAGAAATCCATCTTTAGAATATCCTCATCTTTCACAGGAATATGATAATAACCAATTCACATATCCATGTTTGAAAACACAGTGGTTGACTTAAGCAGGTCGAACAAGTCATCGATGTGTGGTAAGGGATAACGATTCTTTACCGTCACCTTGTTAAGCATACAATAATCTATGCACATCCGCAACGATGCATCCTTCTTCATAAATAAGACATGGGTTCCCCAAGGAGAAATATTGGGGCAAATGAAACCCATGTCAAGAAGCTCCTAAATCTACTTATTAAGATTGGATAGTTCGCTAGGAGATAAATAATAAGGCGGATTCAAGATATGTAAATTTTTAGGCACGAGCTCGACGAAAAAAATCCACCTCATGAGTTGGCGACAGCCTAGGCAACTTCTCAGGAAACACATTAGGAAAATCCTTCAACACATTTATATGATCTAGAGCAGGGGGTATGACATCGAGAATGATGGATGTTAAGTATGCTATACACCCTTGTGAGACTAGTTTTTTGGCTTTGATGGATGAAATGATGAATTTTCAGTCCTTTTGCTTCCTACCCTTGATACACAACCTTTCTCCATCAGGGTGCAAAATTCTATCCTTCAACGGTCAACAGAAGAGGTCTACCTTATATTTCTGCAACCAGTCCATCCCCAGTATGACATCAAAAGCAGACATATCGAGCAAGATGAAGTCTGAAGGAAACATCTTCCCAGATATGATAAGGTCCACTGTTGGGAGTTTGAGATAAGAAGAGCCGATTTTAACGCTAGGGGTTTTAACATCTAACATGTGATCCATGTATTTTGATTCTAAGTATGACATTGAAGCCAACTGGGTCAATATGAAGAGGAGGCTCCCTTGGATGAGTTTTTCATGCCACAAACAAGTCACCCCTCTTATATGACAAGGTCATTATATAAGATTCCCAGGAGTATCCATAGAGATAGGCTACTATTGTATATACGTATGCTATTTTGGATAGTCAGTATCAGCTTAAGCCAGGCTAGAATCATGTGGATCTGGTCCTCATAAATGAAGCTAGTAGCAAAGAGGAAAATCTTGTCATCCCCTAAACCCTGATCCTTTCTAGACACCCTTGCTTTCAACTTATGCCCTAATAGCTACCTATCAGGCTCTCATACCATGATGCAAGGATGTGAGATCACCCCTTACTAAAATTTAACGAAAAATAAATGACATCCATATATTTTTTAAAGAATTTAAATCATGAGGGATGCATTCATAATAATCCCATTTAAATAAGAATGATTCAGATACATAAATGTCAATAGTAGTAGCAGAAAGAAAGGACTAAGTTATTACACAATTTTAATCCAAGTTCACTACATGAGTTTCATCAAAATAAACTAGAAAAGAAACTTTAGAATTTAGAAACAACAACCAAGACATCTCGACAAACATTCCTTTGGATCTACTCCTAGACTGATCCTCCTTGGTATTGTTCCACTCCTTATCCTAGGCCTAGGTGGTTGGGGTCACCCAACAAGAGGAGAGAACAATGTATGTGTCAAATAAGGAACAAGAACAAAGAATAGGAAAAGAAGGAAAAAAAGGGTATAGATTAACCAAGAATATGGAGGGTCAAAAGTATGAGGCATATAACTAATAAGATTCTTGCCACAATAGACAAAAATAAGTAAATTTGCATGCATGATTATAGTTAGACTACATTAACTAAGTACGGCTAAGGCACCTACCAAACCTAAACCAATAGGTAAGGGGAGAGTAACACATTCTCAATCACCTACACAATATTTATATATATGGGGAGAGTAACACATTCCCCTGGGAGAAATAACACATGTCCAACTATGGGTGGTTGTACAAAAGTACCACTACATTAGCTAAACCATCAACAAATTATCATGTCGAAAAGAAATTATATGGCAAGTTTAAGAATCAAATAATAGTAACATGGCAAGTTGGGTTCAAGACCAAGGCAATGATAGAATTAGTAAGAATCAAGGAAAATATATCAAAAATGCATTAATAGAAAATTTACGGTTTGATTGACGCCTCATTAGGGAAATTAGGCTTGGATCAAAATATGCCAAACTTAAGGGGTAACATGGACATACCTCAATTCAAAGTCCTAATACTCAGTTTTCCCCAACTAAGTTGTTTCTAAGATTACTTTTTTCCTAAATTCAAGTCATAAACGTGTATTATGGTTTATAATTTACATATGTAAAAAGAAAACCCTAATTTTAGACCTTTTTGGGAAACCTCAGATTTTGGTCACAAAACCTCAGCCAAATGATTCCTTATGTTCTCATGACCAGAAAACATGTTTATTCATTTTATTTGGAGATTATATGAATTAGTTACAATTTTTAGGAATTTTCATGTATTTATTAGATTTCCCAAAAATAAAAAACATTAAATCAAACTCTGGAAACATTTTATTAGAAAGATCTCATTTTTCCTATTTCAACACATATTTTTATGGAATTTTTGTACAAACAAAGATATAATTATGATTTCAAAGTTATGACCAATCACAAAATTTCAAAAAGCCAAATAAGCAATATGTGCGAGAGAGGGAGAGAGAGGATGACCCATTGACTTGTCCCAATCAAGGGTATCCAAGTCACATGGTCAATGGCCAACACAACTTGCGCAAAGCAAAGGAAAAAGGGGGCAAAAAAACCAAAATACCCCTCGTGAGAAAAAGTAAAGAAAGAGGAAAATAGGAGGGTAGAACAGAGAAATCAAGAAAGGGTTTCTTCCCCTCCAACCATGACACAATGGTAGCAAGCAGAAGAGCTGCTAGGTGTGTGCGAGATTAGGAAAAATCAAATGAGGCGATGATTTGAAAAAACATAGATACAAAAAGAAAGACGGAGAGCATACAAACTCATTGCACTTGTCAATTGGGATGCATGTTTCGCTAAGGTCCAAGGTGAGAAGCTGTAAACTGAAACTAAGAACTTGATCGTCAATGGCCAAATCAACCTCGTGCAAAGAAATTGATAAGAGAGGAAGGCTAGGAAAAGGAATACAATGGTCTGGGTAGAGGTACATACATATGTGGGTTGATACAAGGGCATATGCAAGGTATCAGAGAAACTTGCATCCCAAGGATTTGGGCATTCCTCAAAAACTCGACAAAATGACACAAGTAGAGGATCATTGGATGCGGAATCCAATTTGTAACATGTGGGTGAAGAAATATCTTACAAAGACCAACTATAGAGAGAGATTGAAGTTTTAAAATCAATTAAAAATGGTGCCTCTTTCCTTATAGGACGTGAGCTAGGTGATGACTCACAATCCATCTGATCATGAATCAACAATCGATGATCTGCGTGAAAATATAAAGGGCGCGTGACATCTATTTGCAATCTGACTATGATTTGGACTAAAATTTATATTAAATTAGTTCTCTTTTTCTCTCTCTTCAATTGAAGGTGCAAACAAGTAGCCTAATTAGGACACATAGAATCTGATTTTGACATTAGTTTTAGTTTTGGAGACACTGAGTATTTTATATAAATCTTTTCAAGTAAATCATATTTTCTCTTCCCTATCACATTAGAGACATCTAGAAACAACCAATTAATGTGAAACTTTACCCTCAAGCAAACTTAAACTTGTGAAACACAAATTTGCCATTAATTTTCTCTTTTGAGATTAATTTACACATTATTTAATATTTTGAGCTTTACTCCTATATTCTTTTCCAAACTGAATTAATATATTTATTATTATGCAAATAAAGTGAAACTTGACACTCAAGTCAATTGAGACCCAAGGAATTCGGATCTAAGGTTATTTTTATGAGTTTTATTCCCTTCACACATTATTATCACTATTTTTCACATTAAGTTATCTAATGCCACATTATCATATTTAAAGCTTTATTATTTATTCCTTTTTCTCTTCTTGCTCCATAAGGCCAAGGGAAGTTCTGGAACAAAATTATTTTATCACTATCCCACTCAAGTGGTAAATTTTTCATCTTAGACACTGGTTGAAACATTAGCTGAGGTATTTGTGTAGAAACCCATACATTGACATGAATAATGATCAAGTATATTCCAAACCACTAATAATTCCTACAAATTCAACATTAAGGACAAAAAGGATAAAAATGAAAGCAAAAGCTTAGGAAAATGGACAAATTAAGTATGTACCAAGATTTCAGTTTGTTACATACTCCCCCATGCCGTTTCTCATCTCTTTCTTACAAACTGTCTACTAGTAATATGGGTTTATAATAAAACCAACACATTCTCAAGCAGTAAAATCACAAAGGAAGGTTTGAGTTCTACACCCCTCTCGGAAGTGTAGAACGGTTCTACCCTTATATAGCACCACCATGCATATACTCGGAATAGAACCGCCAAAATCTTAGAATCCCCTTAACTTCTAAGCCAGTCCCGCGGTCAAAGAAACAAAGCTACAAAACACATCTCCCTACTTCAATCTACACCTTCCCAATATGCATAAGAAGCATAAGACATACATACAAGATGGCCAATCAACCATATATGTGAAATAAACACCGGTGTATTCATAGAACAATAATTAAACCAACATTAAGCAAGAGAATTTGTAGTTGTACAAAGAATGACATGGGAGTTACTCCCCCATGCCTAAGAAAATAAGATCTATATGTTCATAGATGTAGAAAGTAAATACCAGCAGTAGAAATCAATGTTAGAAATCATAAAAGAAGAGAGTAAACTTGGATGTCCATGGAAGAAGTAAGATAGAGAGAACTTCGTCATTGTTGTTGGAAACTCTCTAGAAAGATTCACACCAGAGTGGAGAGAAGAGAACTGCGAAGATCCCTACTGCAATTGTTGGAGAAGAATGAAGAAGAAGAAGTTTCTCTCCAGAGAAACCAACTTTTCTCCCTTGGAATGCCTCAAACTCCTCCTCACTCTCCCTTGCTTGAGTCCCTCTCTAAAAGATCCAAAATAGTTTGCAATAAGTGTCCCAAGATGACTTGGGGCCGTCTATATAAGTGTGAGATGGTTAAATTCACGTTTGAGTGAAATGTGCAGGTTGCACAGCGTGTTGGATGATCAACATGATGTGTTCAATGTGATAACTGAAGTATGGATAGCATGTCTAAAATTATACATGACATGTCTATGATGGACACGACGTGTTGTTTTCTAGACACGATGTGTCACTATCAGTTTTAGTAACATTGATTTCTAAATATTTAGATGGTTGGAGAATGTGTCGATAGGTGACGTGATGGTTTTTTCTCCCCAGTTTTATGCCAAAATGTTATACCTACAATACAAACCATAGAGCAAGTAAATATGACAATAAAGTAGAAAATATAGCATGTTTAAGAGTGATTATTGGGTGAAATTGATTTGGAAATGCAACCAAAAGTGGTCCAAAAAATGACATAAAATATGCATATCAGATCCCCCTAATCTTAAGCCATTGCTTGTCCTCAATTTAAAACAAACATAGATACATAATTAAAGAAACAACAAGTCACGTACATCAATTCCATGAGATGGAGAATTTAATCATAGCATGTCAATCATTGTCTTGATATTACAACCAGACATGAATTCATTTTAGTCGCTCAAAATTACAAGTTAAGTTTAAAAATATGGTCACATTGCTTTGGAGAAATCAACGAGATTAAAATGAACAAAGTTATGATGATAAGACAAAAATGTAGTGAATATGCAACCAAACCCTTGTGATTGTAAGGATGAATAAATTGAAATTCCATCTTGACATCAACAAATCTGCAATGACTCCTTCATAAACATTAAGATTTTAAAATTAAGAGCTTTGGGTATGGCACTTGGTTGCTAATGTAGGATTACGTGCACGTGGAATGCCATTTGGGGTTTATTGACCATCTTTTTGACGTGATACCCTACCTTCATTGGGTTGGAGATTATGTGGGCAACTTAGCCATCTTTTGTATGGATGATAACTTTTTTTATTTTAAGAAAACAAATATCACTTTATAAACATGATTCGGGTCCCACTTTGGAACCTTTCATCCCTTGTCTAGTCATATTTTCAAAGAGTGGAAGGGTCATATAGGCAGGTGATCCAAAACCTAAAATCATATTATTTGAAAAAAAATTGCATCATAGGGATGGTAGAAAACACACTACAGATTTGGAAGAATCATCAAGAATGCTACACAAGGCTATAAAGTTGATTAATCCCAAGTATTTGAACAATTACATGCATTGATCTAGAGTAAAAAAAATGAAAAACATGCTAGAGAAGAAATATCATGGCAAAATGAGTGATTGGCCAATTGTTTTCATTAAATCGTTGGATGTACATGCTAAGATTTTTCAACTATTATCATGATTCCTGCATGGTTTATCTAGAAGGAATTTAACTTATACAAAATAAGAATTGATCATCATGGTCATGCATAAATTTTCACTCAACTAGGAAAGAAAAATAGAAATAGAAAATAAAAATAAACAGAAAACTACAACTACCGGCCTGTTGCTCCCCCATGCTTAGAACTTGCAGTTCCCTCACTACATATAACAAACTCAAGAGGATTTCAACTGGATACCTATCATGGTGAATGATTAAGAGGGAGGTTCAGTGCTCTGATTTGAGTCTGGAAATTATTGTGCTAAGGATCTAGACACCTCTTTGTCAATATATCTTTTATTCGGCTTGAAGATGGATGCTTTTGATTTGCAATAGTAACAATCTTTTGGATTTCAATGTTATTTTTTGCTTCATTATCTTCTTCAAAATAATCAACATCGGATTCAAAGATAATTTTTTCATCACCAAGCATTGTATGGAAGATATGTTGCAAGGGGGCACTTGACTTGTTTAAAAAATCATCCTTTGGAGCATATGCATATTTCTTCCTTTGAGTTTCAACATCATTTCCAACGTTGAATTCAACAACCTCATATGGTATTGTATTTGATGGTGAAGAAGACTTTTTTTCACAGCTCCACAAGTCAAAGTAACTGACACGTATGTCTCCCTTTGATTCATTTCTGGTTGATTAGGGAATGAAGCGGAAGGTGTTGTTTGATTCAAAATGGTAACTTGAGCAATTTGGTTCTCCAACATTCTTGTGCGAATAACAATATCTAACATCCTAAATCTTGACATAGGAAATTAAATAATGTTACATCAGATCAAAACCCTAACTCAAACTTTTGAAGACTAAATCTACCCTTTATTCAAAATTTTACCTCACATTGACATGATAAACCCTAATTTCTCCAAGTCAATTTTAAATATGCCAAATAGATGAAATGTGATTATAATTTGTTATAATAAGATATATAATAACTAAAATAGATAAGAAATATATTTCTTAGAACAATATTAGGGTCTTTGTAAGTTAGGTACACAAAATATAACCCTAATGTCAATAAAGCAACATGTGGGGGTTCAAAATGAAACTTACCTTACTAACTCCTCCATAATGATATAAGAAAATTTATATATTTTGGCTACGATAATATTTTCCCCCTTCAAATTTGACTCACTAATCCTTTTGTGTAATTATATATAATTAAATTGAGTTTTATCTCATAATTATAGTTAGGATAATTGTGAGTTTCAAAATCGAAATTTAAGTTGATTTTGGATTCCTCATAATCCATTTGGGTAACCTGCAAAGTTTGGTCTCTTTTGGATAACCCTAGCACTCTCAATTAATAAGTAAATGAAAAATATAAGTTATTAAATGATTCAATTGATTTTTTGTCTAATACACCAGATAACCCTATAGTTCCCAGTTCTAACTGATGTCACGTGGAGAGAGTTCATTCCGGGTCGGGTTCTAGGATGTGGACGGGATCGAGAGTCCTCAGGTCACCTCTCTCGCCCGAGTCCTGGTACCTACATGACTCTTTTTAGCTTCATTCCCTCCTCCCCAATATTTGTTTCTGCTCAATATCGCGAGAAAGTAAATTCTTTTTAACCATCCTGTCATTCTGGTAAGTATCTCGGTCCCAAACACCTTAGCCTCTGTTTGGTTCGGGACTGAGATTCCGTAGTCTAGACTGGATTAGGTAGGGTTAGTCAGTAGATCTGGATTGGTGTAGTCTGGATCCAGTCTGATTTTGTTTGGTAACCTAGTCTGATTCTGGTCAGCTGATCTGGTTTGAGTCTGGTTTCAGTCTGATTCTGTTTGGTTATCAGTCTGACTGCAGTCTGATTATCAGTCTGACTGTAGTCTGATTATCAGTCTGACTGCAGTCTGATTATCAGTCTGACTGCAGTCTGATTTTGTTTGGCAACCTAGTCAGGATCTGTCTATTCTGTCCTCTTCTAACATAAATGACTTAATAGTTACACAATATATGAAGTTGTGATGGCACTACAATTCAAGTAAAAATTTTGGAAAAAAAATTGTCCATACACAATGTGGATGATATTATTTGTTGTTTAGTGGTATGGATATAAGATGAGTATGCTCTTTTTATATGTTTATTTTAAATAAATAATATACATCTGTCTTGTCTTGTGTGGCATCTTGTATTTATGTATATAGTTATGCGTATTCGATCCAATAATTTGTAACTGACAAGATAATTGAAATTGTCATGATAGAACATAAAATTACGCATAATGTAGCATAACCATTTGAATATAAACATGTCCATACCACAGTTACATATAATTCTTCCATAATAATAAAATAAATGACAAAGTGAAGAAGTTTTCATTTGAACTTAAATAACGCCCAAAATAAGGGATAATAGCATACTTTGGTCCTGGACAAATGCATCATGAACGAAGGAAGAGCGGAAAAAACATGAGCGACATTGCCTAGGCCTACTTCTACACATCCATACATACATGTTAAGATGGCGGTGTGAACGATGATTTATGTTGATCCCAGGTAGGACCATCCAAGTTGGCCCACTTCCGGGCCTCATCATATTCGTCCCATGAAACGGGACATTCTTCCTGCACAGGCTGAATGGGTTGTTTGACATCATCTTTTGGCAAGTCAAACAACAATGGCAGATGACAAACAGGGTGATTGACCCCTTCCTTTCCTTGTTCCTGTCTCCCAAAATTTCCCCCATTAAGTGAAGTCTCGCAACATTTGTTTTTGCATACAAGGGTTTCTTTAACATATTTTTTTTATCTTTGATGGAGACATCAATATCTTTTCGTACTTTGCCGGTGACTTTGATCTCGATGGCGGCATCTATATTTAATAAAAAAATTAAAAATATGAGCACACAATGACACTAGAAAAGTAATACTTATACTAATGTATAGAAATATAAGTTGTCAAGCAAACATACACAAATGCAAGTTTTAACGTGATGTAAGTCTTGTAATCAAAAGCGTAAAGTAGATGTTTTATCAAACGATGGAAAAAAAACTAATTGTGCCCATAAGTTGTACAACATAAAGAAATAGAAATTAGAGACAACCAAACATAAACAAATACAAATTTGAGATACTATGTTACAACTTCATGCGTTATTGTTGTTTTCATCATTCGTAAGGTACTCAACAAGTGCTGGTGGATAGGTGCGACGAGTAGTCACAAAGTTGCGTTGAACGCCGTGTTGCATGACCAATGGCGGGGGAGGCACTAAATCTCCTAAAATGAAAAGATTATTTGTTATGAACTCTCTCATGATGTGCTGCCACCGTAGTTGCAGCTCGCTCAAAGAAATGTAAGACCTCCCTGTTATGTACAGAAAGTGACGCCACACCTCCCTCCAAGCCTGAGCAGTATATACTCCATTCACACATCTCCCCATGTGATATTGGGTTCTCATCAAACCTCTGAGAACCATATCAAGCTCTCTACACCATATAACATATGCCGTAGTTTGTTGTGCAGCCATATTACAAAATTGTATATGTATATAATATTGCAATTAACATCCATAAGAATTGAATAGAATTAAGAAAATAACATAATTGCGGATATAATTGGAATGTTATGATTTCATGATCAAATAATATATGGCATAAAATGTGATACATCCGTAAGAATCGAACAAAATTAAGAAAAATACAAAGTTTGCGATGTAAGTGTAACAACAACTTTATGGAGTCATCGGGGGTGAAGGAGTATCTAAAAGCAGAGTACAACTATCCTCCAACCTTCAAACAGAGGCTTGTAAAACTTCATACTTGTACTGTTTAGAGGTGTAAACATGTTGGAAGTCGTGATGGATTTCAAAAAAGTACTTCATGTTCATCGCCTGCCCCCATACCGACTTGCACTCGTAAGTTAGTAACGTAATTTCAGCCTTCAGCGAATCAGTTGTTGGGGGGAGATCGACTGCCCAATGAAAGTATTTGCATCGGTCTTTTCCCTAAAAATATTTCCCAAATTCGAGTTAAAAACAACAAATTCACCATTTACTTAGCTAGTGCAACTGAGTATTTGTGGTTGTACTAGCACACCTCTCTAGAAGGACATATATAATACATTTCTCCCGGCCTTTGACTCAGAATGCCAAAATCATATAACCCTGCATCCTCTGTGTTAACTCATAATGCTGCAACCAAACCACAATCACACCTTAGAACTTCGGATAGATTGATCGACATATAAAACACGATTAATGATTAGTAACATAAACTTGGCTTCAAAACATATGTCTCTATATGAGACTTAGGTTTGAAAGTAGTTCGTTAGTCGCATTTGAATGTTGTAACATGTAGTGAAGCCACACTTAATTACATATATTTATATTACATCTATGATGTATTGTATCCCTCTTCCTCAGTTGAAGAGTCATTATCACTCAGGAGGTGGAGTCGTTCGTGTAGATATAGACGCCTCCCCCGCAACACTTCAATTTCTTCTCTTAACCGGTCTGTGTCTGCTCTAGTGGAACTTACAAAGTCACATTGTTCTGACCATGTCTTGTGTTCATTGCGTGCATATGCAAGTTGTGTTACCAGCGCATCCCTAACTGCAGTTTACGTGGCAAGTGTATGTTGTACGCGGTGCGTGGGCAACATCATGTGACATCTGTTTGGAACAACTCCCCTACCACATGTAAAATATGGCCTGTGGGGGTTGTTGTCTTCAAACCGACCATTTGCCACATCTGTGGCATCCATGTACACTCGTACGGTGCACTGGAGCCCACATGTACACTATGACATTCCATTCTCCATTTCAAGACTGACAACCTAATTAAACAAAATGTGATATTTTTTATTATGGGGCATATAAAATGTTGAGGGGCTAGAATAATTAGAGAACACATGTGAAACATACATCAGTAGTCAAATGCTAACATTGTTATTAAACAAAGAGGGGCACAACACATGTCAACTCATACATGAGATTTCATATTGTATAGAAATGAGGATTACTACAAAGTCAGTTCAATGAGTATCCCAAATAAAAGTGGAAATAGTTTCACGTTGTACATCACCCTCCCTTGCATCTGTCGCATTTGTTCGGTGTAGCGAACTTAGATCGACGCCATTGGGTGGGACGACAGATGTTGTACTGTTTTCTAGTATTTCTTCCATAATAGCGTCACCATCATTTTGGCGACGTATGAAATTGTAGAGGATACAACAAGCCATTACGAGGCGACACTGCAAATGAATAGGATATGTCGCCCCCTTTTTAAGGTAGGCAAACCGCCTCTTAAGCACTCTGAATGCTCTTTCCACGACATTACGCAACTGAGCATGGCGGTGGTTGAACATTTCCTTCTTGTTGTTGTAGGAATGTCTGTTACCCCAATACTCAGATATATGGTAAGCTGTGTTGCGATACGGTGCAAGAAATTTCCGAGTGTTTGCGTATCCTACATCCACTAGGTAATACTTTCCTGGAGGGACTTTAAAACTGCCTGTAGTCGTTGCTGCTTGTAGGACCCTTTGGTCAGCGGCCGAGCCCTCCCAGCCAGTGAGTACATATGTAAACTCCATTGAGAAGTCTACAACAACCATGACATTTAGGGAGACATTCCCTTTTCTATCTCGGTAACGATTTTGCTTGTCACGTGTAACGCCCGGGCCCTCTGCCCAAGGCTCTAGTAGAGTTTCAGGAATGACGACTGGCCCCACAAACCACCACTAGCCTTAACTGCGCACTTTGTCTACACTGTCGTGCAGGCCAGGATCAACTTCCCGACTGGTCACCCATCCTAGTACTACTCCAAGCTGAGCACACTTAACTATGGAGTTCTTTAGCGATGGGCTCCCAGAAAAGGAGGTGCACCTTGGTGATATGGGTAGTCCAATCATTCCTTTTAAGATCAACTTATCCAAGGCCTCAAATCCTGGGATGTTATAATATCCCCCACTTAGACTCTTGACGTCCTCGTCAAGGCTCAACTATATGGCCTCATAATCTGACCCCATTTCAGTGCAGACCCACAATGACCCATAGACACCCAGCTCCCGGTCACGGAATACCAGTGCAAGGGTGGCTACGTCAACCATGGACATTCCTTTCCTACATGCGTGGACCGTACGGCTCAAGACTGGCATGCCATGCCCATGTGGGCCCCACCTATTGGAGGGGTTATGGCTCTGATACCATTTGTAACGCCCGTGCCCACTGCCCAAGGCTCTAGTAGAGTTTCAGGAATGACGACTGGCCCCACAAACCACCACTATCCTTAACTGCGCACTTTGTCTACACTGATGCGCAAGCCATGATCAACTTCCCGACTGGTCACCCATCCTAGTACTACTCCAAGCCGAGCATGATTAACTATGGAGTTCTTTAGTGATGGGCTCCCAAAAAAGGAGGTGCACCTTGGTGATATGGGTAGTCCAATCATCCCTTTTAAGATCAACTTATCCAAGGCCTCAAATCCTGGGATGTTACATCACGTCTTACCAAGACTGGGATGTGTGTCCCGTCAATAGCACCGATGGCATTCTACAATACCATAATCGAGTTTCAACATACAAAAAAATTGAACAATAATAAATACTACAGGGGATGACTGTTACTACCTTGAAGTAAGGGTAGAACCTTGAGTTCTCCGATATACGACGGTGTGTGTTTGTGTTTGTGGTTTGCATGACAATATAGTCATTGCACAACGTGCACACCACGTCCAATACTTCGTTGAACTTTCTGTTGATGGTTTCACCAGAGTGGATGTAGTCCTCCGCCAAAGCACGATTGGTATGGCTATGGCCAACCATCTGAAGGAAGTAGCATACAACCTCAACTGATGAGACTCCTCTACTACTCTTTAACAAGCCACGATCCTCAAGCTTGTCTACAATGGTATTTATAGTTTGTGGACGCATTCAGAATAGGTCATAAGCCCTCTGTTCATGACCAAACATTATTTCTAGCACCTTTTGGTGCCCACTCCTAATACTAATTGATCTAGGTATTAAAGGAGGTACGTCATCATCATCAGAAATATCATCCATGATGGAGTTAGCTATTGACTCAGCTATTGCATCAGCAACACGATTTGCTGTACTAGTCATGATATCTATAATCTTTGCTAGGAGGTCTATTGGTTATGTATGCCCACTACCAGACATGATGCCTACAACCAAAACGATTTCAAACTTTCATGATTCGTACATTAAAAAGAGTAGCAACATGATCATAATATGATATATGTGAATGAAATTGAACAACATGAACATTAAATACGAATAAAATTGACGCGCTACAAATGTACTGATGCATCATATTTATTACAACAACGAAATGGTTTTCCTGTTCGTAAAAAAATAAACCATCATCACAAACTAAAATCTTGAAGTTCATTAATAAACGATACTAGAAAGCAAACCACAACCCGAACCCTCCTATAAGTTATGATGCTGAAGGACATGTGTTATTCCCACTAGTGCCACCAACATTACTACAAGTATACCACATAGATTGTATACTTGTCGTGCCATTGAAGTTTGATGATGGCGACTGCGAAGCATATCCCCGCGGAGATGGCACATAATCAGATGCCATTGAAGGTCAGGCTGGTGCACTGCCTATGTGGAACCTTTCCCAAAGATCATGCAACCATATAGTTAGTTTCTGTGGGGTGTCAGTGAGGCTGAGGTAGATCATACGGTTTTTCGAATCCTTGATGGCGTTCATAAGAGTTGTAAACACTTGTGTAGGGGCTTCAAAAAAATTGTCATTGAAATGTTGTAAAATTGTTGCAAACTCCTCTTTTTCAATGGCTCTACTGGCGACACCTGTGCCCAACTCGTGTACCTTTGTGTACACTTGTGTTAATTCAGATAACAGTTCATTAGAAAGGGTGCATCATTCATGTGGCAAGGATGTCCGCTTCTTTCGCCTGTGGCTATGAGGAGTCCTTCCCCCAACACCCTGGGAATCTATGCCACCTCCCCCGGTGTCGGCCTCACTCTGCATCCTGGGTGTGCCTAAGTCCGGTTCCGCAATGGGCGTTTCTGAGGGCATTGGTATATTAGATGAATCTAGGTCGGCAACAACTTCTTCCTCGGAGGCGACGTCAGATGGTATTTGTCTATCCGTAGAAGACATTGCATGATGTCCTCTAGCAATGTTCCTCCCCGCCATCAGCTCGATGTCGTAGTAGTGGGGAAAGGGCCGATTAACCAACCTAACAAGACCTTTGTTTACCTAAATTTGAAAAAAAAAATGTTTATTACGATACCAATATTTAAATGTGGCAAGGACTAGTTTTGGGTCAATGTAAGGTTATTGTATGTACCGCACGGCTCTCCTTCCACTCAAGGGTGTCGGGCAGCCTTGGCTTATTCCTAACTTCATCCCATCCGACGCCACTCTTGTTGATTACAAGCTTAAGTTTGACATAGTCCCTATTGAGGTTCTTCCACTTAGTTTTCACCTGGTCCATCGTTAAGTCCGGCCTCGACATCCTATTTTGCATCTCACGGACCGTCTTCCTCCATGCATCCCTAGTAAACCGTCCATCGATACACCTACCCATATCATACTGCCTCCTCAGTGTTGAAACTAAAATGTCGTCACTATCTCTCGACCATATAAAAAGCAACTTCGGGTCAGTGGAAGACATACTCCCATATGTGCTGCAATATATAAATAATGTGAGCGGTGTTTATAGCATGTATAAATATATAATAAGCAATATATAAATATTCCATACACATCCAAGCAGGATTTTCTACCATCAATGTTAACTTATACATTTACCTATTTACATTTGGTCAATTATGTCCAAACATTCTGTAAATGGAATAAAAAAATGTCTGATATTCAGGTTTCAGACTTAGGGAATGTCCTAATTGCAACAACACGGGCCTATGCAAGTATAGATTCATTAAATTATCGGCTTAATTAAGATGTATTTTATATAGCATGCATCCTACTATGAAAAAATCTGACAGCCCACATACACATTACAAAGCATACATGTACCACATTCTGATCACTGGATTGAGTTAGCATTTATTTGCATCATCTACCTTATCATTTCAGTGTTACAGTTAGGTTCTTATATTCATCTTCTATTCTCACCTTTTCCCTAATCATAGAATGTAACCACCTCATATTAATCGTTATGTATATATCATACTCAATTTCAAAAAGATTGAACAATACATACGTCTAACTCATTGTACAATTCAAATATTATTCTACACATGTCAATTAAATTCCCAAGCTTACTGAATAGCTAATTAAACTATTTCAGTTGTATATTATCTTACTTACCTATAAGGCACGAGACCAGATTCTTTTAATATATTGTGACTATTGATTATATATTAACAATCGACAAGCATTGAAGGGAGTCAAGTGATAATTCAATCGAGTTTTTAGCAAGTTGCTTGTAAATTTTGTAGTACTTCTACTTATACATACACATCAACAAATACATGTGTAGAATAAGAAACATATGTAATTTGAATAATCATGTGCTACAAGTCTGAAGAAGTTAATTGAGTTGACTCTTTAATAAGATCTGTTATTATTATTGTGAGTACGAACTATATGTTAGCGGTTAATAAGCAAGAACATGTAATATTAATAATCACATGCTATAATTATATAATGGTGTCATTGTTATTGGGAATGGATTGATATATAATGGTTTGATATATAATGGTGTCATTGTTTCAACACATCAAACATATGTAATTATTATTGTGAGTACGAACTATAGGGAATGGATCATGTTTACCCCAAATTATTATACAAATCATTTGCAATTTTTCCTTTCCTTGATTTCTCATGTTTACCCCAAATTATTATATGAATCGACAAGTGATACCAATCCCAACCGAATCAAGACTCAAGTACCCAAATTAAACCCTAGTTTTCTCCCACAACAAAAATTAGTCACTCTTGTTCTTCCTTACAACACATAGAAGACATGGATCATAAGGCCCTCTCAAGGAGGCCCTGTCAAGGACAAGTAACGGTCCTTGTAGACTTTAGTCTTTATTGCAAATGATGATGATATCATTTAAGCATATTTGTATAAAAACAAAATGCATGAATACTATTGTGAGTAGTAATTATATATTCACATTCAATGAGCTCATATTCAAACAGGGGAACACACATAAATGTTTTGACTACATATCAATGACAGCCGGCTGATACATACACCGAAATAGTTATCCAAGAAATATGATACAGAAAAAAATGAATAGATGTAAACTGACTGCCCAAGCTAGGAAGATATTGTTTTGACTCAAACATGGTGTTCCTTTGTATTTGCTTTTCCAATCTTGTTACATTTACATTTTACAGGGAATTCATTTCAGATAAACACTATTGCACAGATCCAAAATAGTATATATGATTAAACAGAAACCAATGGACAATCAAATTATCAAGGTTGAATTGTATTTCAGTTTGAACAAAGCTTACAACAATGAAAAAAAGCACCGTTCAAACTAAGGTGGAATGGGCTAGGATTAAAAAGAGAAGAAGGAAGGGATGTCATGCCCCTCAAACGGACACCACAGCATCAAAAAGTGGCAATGATCATGGTGTGAGAGGGTCAGAGAGCATACCTGAACACCGGAAGTGCCGTCGCCGTCCACACACACCACAACAGCAAAAAAATAGAAACACAAACCAAACACACTGGTTAGTTAGTATCTACTATTAACTGGAACAACAAGAAACACGGACACAACTACAAACGAATAACAGCGGAAGAACAACGGAAGAACACAATGCACTTACCGTGGAAGGACTGGTGTTGGATCCGAGTAGGTTGTCGAGCAGCTACAAAAATCGTCGGAACTGAAGGCATCTGCGAGGAGGTTGACGACACTCACAAGGTGAAACGGGAGGAGTTGGACGACCACTGCCCCAAATTTATAGCAGAGCTGCCTTTTCGACTGGGGCTGCTCGACGATGGTCAATGTCCTGCAAAATTGATGAGCGCTGTGACAGCAGTAGGGGGAAGAAGAGATTGGACAACACAATGCCCTTATCTGCTTTCAATTCGCCGTCTGCTACACCCTCCTATTCACCCCGTGAACTGCCTCCCAGCAGCACTACCATGGCGACACCCTACCAGCTGCATTCTCAAAACACCTGCTACCACCACACGCCGGTGCCGGGACAGAGCCAAGTGGACGGGGAACAGGTAAAGCCGACCTACACCTACTCCTAGACCTAGTTATCATCTTCCTCGAGCAGCAATGCTCATACGGAGTAAAGGGGGTATCGGGTGGCACGGGGGGTGGGGGAGTGTCGGGACGGGAAAGACGGGAGCGAGATTGAAACCGGGTTGCAAATGAAATCCCGCTCAGATTGGGACTAAGTTGGTCCGGGTTTTGGGATTACGGAACCCCGAAACGGGACTGTTCCGGGATGTTGAACTGATCCAACCCTATTCTAGGGATGTATCTTGTGTCATTTTGTACCTTTATCACATTCAAATGCATTAGAATTACATGTTATTCTCCCCAATATGATTATCATTGAAAATATGCTTATGGATGTTCTTTGCGCTGTTTTTCAGGTACTTGGACCATGCTTAGATGGAAGAGAGAGAGAAAGGGAGTTCTAGGGTTCCCCCACTCAAGGAGGGGCCCAAAGAAGGCCCTGAAGTCTCCCTCAACCTACCTCCAATGGCCAAGAATCGTCTCCAAGCAAAGACATCCAAGAATTATGAAGTTTGAAGCCATGCTAGCGTTAGAAGACCCCAGCAACGGCGCCAGAAAGCTTGGTGCGCTCCCGCTAGAGGCTTACAACACCGGCCAACTAGGGTGGCCAAGTGCAATCCACGAGGTCGGGAGGCCCGAGATGATGGGATCTATGCTTTCGAAATTTGTATGGTCCCAGATCGAGTCTATCACTAAAACTAAAACAATTCGCCCGCAAGCGTACGAGGTACTGTTGTAGTATAGATCAAAGGCAAGATGTAGGGTCGAACCACAGAGATAGAGGGGGTGCTAGAGTTAGAAGGCATGAGCTACATTCCTATTGCGGAGAGTAAGGTTTTTAGGGTTGTAAGGTTGATTGGTTGTTGATTAAGCTAAGAGAGCAAGTATGAAAAGCAATATGAAACTAAGTTATCAAAAAGCTAAATTAGCAATCTAAGTCAACAAGCTATCTAAACAAGAGCAAGAACAAACTACACTAGACTAAGCAAGAAACTATCAATTGAGAGCCTAAGTTAACCACTAATCAAGATCAGAGACCTAAATTAACACTTAGCTAGCAAAACTAGGCAATTAACTAAGTTAACTAAAGCAATTGAACTACACTAGCATTAACAAGCAAACAGATCAATTAAGGTTTTAAGCAATTAGATAAAGGAGGTGGGCCGTTTGGGAATGTGACCTTGACATTAATTGGGGGATGTCACCATAATAAGCAATTAACATATTTCATTCTAGACTACCAAACCAAACAACAAGGTGGGTGCTATGAGGATGTACCCTATGCTACTAGTTGGAGAACTAGGGCTAGGTGTAATTCTCATAGAACTTACCAAGTCTAGGTCTCTAGGATAAGTGGTATTAGTCAATTGAGGACCAAGGGTAAGGATGGGAGTAGAGATGAGGATATTTGACCTCATGCCACTAGCCACCTCAGCCTTTAGGAAATCCTAGGAAATTGCACTAATCACACTTATACTAGTCACTTAGAACTCACATTTGCATGTAGGAAGAAGGTGATTATGTAGGAAGATAGGGGGCTAGCTAGGGATCCGAATTAAGGACCTAGGAGCCAATCCTATGATAGCTACATAGAAACCAAAACATCCTAGAGGCAAATGTCTTCAAACACCACAAGGCAAGCAATCAATGTAATTAAACAACAATCACATGCACAAGTAATGGGAAATGAGATACAAGCAAAAGCAATCATCATAGAAGTGAAATATGTTCATTAAAAATTATATTCCCCCAACATGGTATCAAAGTCACATTTTTGCCCCAAACAGCCCACCCAAGGGGGCTTAGCTATACATGATCAAAACAGAAACAAAGGAGAAGGGAAAGAGAGTAGGAAACGCCATGGATGCTTGATGAAGCTTGACTTCTTCACCTCCTTGCAGCCAACCACGATCCTCCTCCTCCAATGGTGCCCAAGAGAATGGAAATGGTGGAATGGATGGATAGAAACCTAGAGAAACTAGGTTTCTATGGTGGAAATGAGTGGAAAGTCGGTGGAAATGGGATTAAAATGCAAGGAAGTAGGTGGATGGGAGTAATGGAGGCGAGAGAGCACCCCCTGGCCGCAACCTACACCGACATTAATTGTGGCGCCATTGCCGGGGATAGAGGCACTCGACCTAGTTAGATAGTGTAGCTTAGCCTTTCCTTTTGCCCTCACCATTGCTATTATTTATTCTTTGTGTTACTCTTGCATATTGGTTTGTTAACTTGGCTCCTTGTTGTTTGTTTGTGACTTGCATAGGTGACAGTTGTGCATGTGTAGCACGTGCTCGACTTGCACCGACTTGGTGGTTTACGACCCCTATATTGGGAGAAGAAGGCGTCAAGCTCGCCGCAACCTACACCGAGAGGCCGAGATGGCTGAGAACAACCCGCCACCGGATGTTCCACCTCCACCGCCACATCGCCCGCTTTACGAGTACTTCACGCCGGGGAACTACAACTCCCCCATCGCCACTCTAGTTGACCAGATGCCAGGTCAACAATTCTCCATCCCGCTGGCACTCTTGGGGATTCTCCCTACATACTTCGGTATGGAAAACGAGAACCCCTACCACTACATAGATGCGTTCCTTGAAACGTGCTCTACCTTCCGCACGCCAGCCGCCACCGACGACTCAATCAGGAGGATGCTCTTTCCCTTCTCTCTCAAAGAGAAGGCCAAGGAGTGGTACGTCTCGAGGCCAGAGTTGGTCACTTGGAATGAGGTGAAGAACGAGTTTCTCAAGAAGTTCTTCCCCATCGCCAAGTTATCCTACATGAGAAGGTGCATCACATCGTTCGCCCAGAAAGAGAATGAGCCCTTCCACGAGGCGTGGGAGAGGCTCCAGAAGTTGCTTCGTGACTACCCTCATCATGAGGTTCCTCTTTGGCAGCTAGTTCAGGCCTTCTACACCGGGCTTGAGGAGCAACGCCAAAACAACATCGATTCTTCTTGTGGGGGCACGTTCATGGCAAAGCCGCCCAAGGAATCATGGCCGCTGTTTGAGCATCTCGCCGAGAATTCACGCCACCGAGCTTCCACTAAAGGGGGACATTGCGGCCGGAACTAAACCCCTCCACTTTCCTCCGTGGCTCCCGCACGCAATGCCACCGACCCCGACATGATGCAAATGATGGCTGATATGATGCGAATGATGAAGAATCAAGTGGGTGGCTCTTCTAGCCAACCCGCAATGGCTGTGGATACTGTAGATGAGGAAGTCAACACTTTACATTCCTTGGGTGGCCGCAACAACCAGGGCCCAATGTCCAACTCCTACACTCCCGAGTGGAGGAACCACCCCAACATCTCCTGGAAACAATAAAATGAGGATGGGCAAGGACAGGGGCAGCAAAAGCCACACTACAGCTCCAAGTTTGAGGACGAGGTACTAGGAAGGCTAAGGAGCCTAGATGAAGTAAAAAAAGATGTCAATGCACATGGGCAGTCTATAAACCGTCTTGAGCAGAGGTTGGATCAAATTTCTCTCTCTTTGGCTAGAAGGGAAGAAGGTAGACTTCCATCTCAACCACTACCAAATCCAAACAATGATGGGGTTTTTCTAGGGAACACTTCGAGTTCTTATGTTCCACCATCTTACCAAGCCCCACAAAACCCCTATGCTCCTCCACCTCCTCAAGCACCACTCAATTATCAATATGATCCACCTCCACCTCACACCTACCAACAACCGCCTCCACAATACCACCCCCACCACAATAACAACCGCAACCCCAATTCATTCTTCAAAATCCCAACTCTCCTCACCAAAGGCCTCCACCACCCCAACAGCCACAACCACCTCCACAATCTCCCTCTCCTACCACCCATGAGCATGTGAAGGTGATGACCACATTGAGGAGTGGTAGGACTTTGGAGAGGCCCCATGGCGCAGTTGTTGGCAGAGATGACACTGAGGTTGAGCAGGTTGATACTGAGATGCAGATGGATGATACTGTGATAAGAGGCAGTGTTGATACCGTGACACCGAGCATTGATACTGTGATACCGAGCCATGATACTGTGATTCCAGTGATACCAGTGGATGATACTATTGATTTGGACCGATTGGGGTCCCAACTCCCTCCATATCCTGATGCACTCGAGGAGCCTTCTGGTGCAAAGAAAAAGAAGAAGCATGCGGAAGATATTCTGGAGATCTTCAAGCAAGTGAAAATCAACGTACCTCTTATAGATGCAGTCAAGCAAATTCCGTCATATGTAAAGTTCCTTAAAGAGTTGTGCACCTTCAAAAGAAAGACAACAGGGAGGACACCTAAGAAGATCAAGCTCACTAAGCAAGTGAGCTCCATTCTCCAACACACCATTCCCCAGAAAAGAAAAGACCCCGGTGCTCCCATCATCTCATGCTACATCGGGGCACATCGCATAGACCAGTCTCTTCTTGACTTGGGGTCTAGTGTAAACTTGATGCCGTATGATCTGTTTGCTGAGCTCCAAATGGGGGAGTTGAGGCCAGCCCATTGCACTCTACAGTTGGCCGACCGATCTGTGAAGATGCCTAGAGGGCGTGTGGATGATGTGTTGGTCCGTCTTGATGAGGATACTTCTGCCTTCTTCCCAGCCAATTTTATCATTCTTGATATGGAAAAAGAGGCTAGAAAGGTACCAATCATTTTGGGGAGACCTTTCTTATCCACAGCTGATGCCGTGATCCATGTGAGGACAGGGACCATGTATGTTACATTCATGCACATGAAGATTAGGTCAAACATCTTCAAGTCTTCTACTACAGCCGAAGTGATAGGGGCCATCGAGGAAGATTGTTATTTGGTGGAATGCCTAGATGAGATTGTTGAAGAGTTCCTACCTACGTGGATTGAGACTGCCACCCAAGGTAGAGGTCTTGAACCAATTGTTGAGTTCCCTGACAATGATGATGAAGATGATGAAGAGTGTGAGCTAGCCTTAGTGGCTGCAAGTCAGGACCTTCCTTCTATTTCTGCACCATTGAAGAACTCCCTTGAAGCACCCCCCGTTCTTGAGTTGAAGAAACTTCCTGAAGGATTGAAGTACACTTTCCTTGGCTCAAATGACACCCTCCCGGTGATCATTTCCCCCATTCTTTCTCCTGAGCAAGAAGATGCCTTGATGGAAGTCTTGAGGAAGAACATCCAAGCCATTGGGTGGTCTATTGCTGACTTGAGAGGGATTGACCCCTCTATTTGTGTGCATCAGATATACTTAGAAGAAGATGCGAGGCCGACCCGCCAAATGCAAAGAAGGCTAAATCCAAAGTTGAAGGACGTTGTAACTCAAGAGGTTGTAAAGTTGTTTGATGCAGGGATCATCTATCCCATTTTTGACAGTACGTGGGTGAGTCCCATCCAAGTTGTACCCAAGAAGGGCGGGATTACGGTTGCAGAAAATGCTGATGGTGAGCTTATGCCGGTGAGAGAGCAATCCAAGTGGAGAATGTGAATCGATTATCGGAAGCTCAATGAATAGACAAAGAAGGATCACTACCCACTTCCATTTCTTGATCAGATTTTAGAGAGATTGGCTGGGCAGAGCTTCTACTATTTTCTTGACGGATACTCAAGATATTTTCAGATTGTTGTGCATCCGGCGGATCAGGAAAAGGTGACATTCACTTGTCCAAGTGGCACATTTGCCTACCGGAGAATGCCATTTGGATTGTGCAATGCCCCTTCCACTTTCCAGAGATGTGTAACCTCAATCTTCGCTGACATGCTTGATTCGTCACTTGAAGTTTTCATGGATGATTTTTCAGTTTTCGGGAAAACCTTTGATGAGTGCTTGCTACATCTAGCTGCAATTCTGGAAAGATGTGTGAAAGTTTGCTTAGTTTTATCTTGGGAAAAAAGCCATTTCATGGTACCTGAGGGTATAGTTCTGGGACATCGAGTTTCTAAAGATGGGATTGAAGTTGACAAGGCCAAGGTAGGCCTTATCTCTACACTCGACCTTCCTTCCACCGTAAGACATGTTCGATCTTTCTTGGGACATGCAGGTTTCTACCGCCGCTTTATCAAGGACTTTAGTAAAATCTCAAGACCACTCTGTCGATTACTTGAGAAAGATGTTGAATTTCAGTTTGATGACAAATGTGTTAAAGCCTTCAATCATTTAAAAGAAAGACTTATCTCTGCTCCTATCATGCAGCCCCCGGATTTCTCTCTGCCATTTGAGATCATGATGGTTGCATCCGATATGGCGGTGGGGCTGTGCTGGGTCAACGCATTGGCCGAATTCCTCATGCTATCTATTATGCAAGCAAAACATTAGACGATGCTCAAAGAAACTATACGACTACCGAGAAGGAGTTGCTTGCAGCTCTTGACAAGTTCCAGCCGTATCTCTTGCAAAACAAAGTGACAATCTACACAGACCATGCTGCGTTGAAGTATCTCATGGCCAAGAAAGACTCAAAACCAAGGTTGATCCGATGGATTTTGTTGCTCCAAGAATTTGACATAGAAATTGTGGATAAGAAAGGAATAGAAAATGGTGATGCAGATCATCTCTCCCGCCTCGATGGACCTTTTAATATGACAAGTCCAATCAAAGAGACAATGCCACATGAACAACTCCTCTTAGTCTCATCTGTCCAAAAGCCATGGTACAAGCACATAGCGAATTTCCTAGCCAGTGGGAGGATACCGAGCATGTGGACAAGAGAGGAAAGCAAGAGATTGTTTGCTATGGTAAAGAACTACATTTGGGATGACCCTCACCTCTTTAAGTATTGCCCAGACCAACTCATTAGGAGGTGCATTCCGGATATGGAGCAGCAAGAAGTCTTATCTATGTGCCATTCCGGAGTGTGTGGAGGCCATTTTGGAGGGAAATGCATGGCCGCCAAAGTTCTTCAATGTGGATTCTACTGGCCGACGTTGTTCAAAGATGCTCATGACTTTTGCAAGGATTGCTTCAAGTGCCAAAAAGTGGGCACCATCTCAAAGAGGGACATGATGTCTCTATTATGTATTCTTGTGGTAGAAGTGTTTAATGTTTGGGGGATTGACTTTATGGGTCCTTTCCCTCCTTCTTTTGGGTATGTCTACATCTTGGTCACCATAGACTATGTATCAAAATGGATTGAGGCTGTGGCAATAAGGACAAATGATCATAAGGTGGTGTGTGATTTCGTGAAATCCAACATCTTTAGCCGTTTTGGTGTTCCAATGGCTATGATTAGTGATGGCGGGAGTCATTTCATCCACCACACCTTTGAAGGGCTGCTAAAGTGACATGGAGTGAACCATCGTGTAGCTACTCCCTACCACCCTCAAATGAGTGGTCAAGTTGAGTTGGCAAATCGGGAGATAAAGCTCATTTTGGAGAAGACAGTGCGACCGGACCGCAAAGATTGGTCACTTCGCCTCAATGAAGCTTTATGGGCATATAGGACTGCATACAAAGCCCCGATTGGCACTACACCGTTCAAGCTTGTCTATGGTAAGAGTTGCCATTTGCCGGTTGAGATACAACACAAGACACTTTGGGCCCTGAAGAAGATGGACTTCGATGAAGAGAAAGTCGAAATGAAAAGAAAGTTTCAATTGCATGAGCTAGAAGAAATGTGGCATGAAGCATATGAAATGTCAAAGAGCTACAAGGAAAGAACCAAGTTCCTACATGACAAGATCATAAAAAAGAAAGAGTTTGAGCCCGACAAATGGGTATGGCTATACAATTCAAGAATGAAGTTCTTTCCCGGAAAGCTTCGGTCTAGATGGGAAGGTCCTTACCTTGTCAAGAAGGTGTACCCATCCGGGGCAGTGGTTATATGTGCAAAAGAAGGAGCTAAGGAATTTGTCGTCAATGGGAAAAGATTAAAATATGTTGTTGAGGTCGGCCCGGACAAGGCCAACCAAGATTTCGATATTGTTATGCTTATAGAAGAAGAATCCAAGGAAGAAGAATGCTTAGACGAGGATGAGAAAGGGATTTACTACAAGGATCTTTTGAAGATTCTGAAAAAGTGAAAAAGTCCAACAATCAATAAGCCTGGATGAAGGCGTTAAATTTAGCGCTAGTGGGAGGCAACCCACGTGGTTTGAGATTCTCGAACCCTTCTTTTGATACTTTAGTTTTGTTTTACACAAATACACACACGCACACTTGTGCTTGATAGTTTTGTTTTTAGTTTTGATGGAATGACAGGTTGAACAGGTTCAAGCTGAAGATTGAGGCACAATCAATCAAGGTGGTGGATATTCCACCAAGAAAAGATCATTCATGATGATTAAATGATGAGTTTCGAAAAGTTTTGATGAAATTTTGAGTTTTGACTTGAAAGAGAGTAGCACGGCCGTGCTGGATCCAGACCAGAACGGCCGTGCTGAAACGGAATGGCCGTGCTGATAAAGACACATCCAACAGGTTGATTGAAGATTTTGGCCCGTGGCAACACGGCCGTGCTGACCAAAACAGCCGTGTTGGCATAAAACCAGAACGACCGTGTTGACCAAAACGGCCGTTCTGGCCCATATAAACCTAAAATCTACCCCGACCCAACACGACCCCTCGTTCTTTTTTGTGAACTAGAACGGCCGTGCCGCGACTTCTGGCGATTAGGGCGAGTTCCCTACACCCCTAGAGAGGGATACAGAGCACCGAGTGTAGCCTTACCTGATGAAGATGGGGAAACAAACGTGCCAGAACAGCAACGATCATTGGAGCATCCACGCCGCACAAGACCGAGAATGGAAGAGTTTGAAGCGCAACCACCTCCGACAAATGCATATGATATGGCATCCATCCATGCACAGTTGGAAGGGATTCAGAAAATGCAATAGGACATGTGGTTGGATCAGAAGCAGATGCATCACCAAATCAACCACATGTATCAGTACCAGCATGCGCAGACACAAAGAAACCCCCAATGGGGGGAGGATTTCTGGGGGTCAATTTCTAGCTACCAGGAGATATACCCGCCTTCACAGGCGGACTACTGGGGCCACTACTACCAGTAGCCTCCTCCACAGTCTGGCCCGTCGCAGGACCCCACACCACCACAACCCTGACTTCTACCCTATCATCCCTAAGCTTTAGTTTCGTGTTGAGGACAACATGGTTCAAAAGTTTGGGGTGGTAGGGCGGTAAGTCCTCTATTTTCAGCTTATTTTGACAGTTGCCTGTTTCACCTGATCATTGTTTGTTTGATGTTTAACCCACCTAGTATAGATTGTCTTTTGCTTGCATCTTTGCATGACATGTAGTTGATTTCTGCATTTTTGAGTAACTTTTCAAAAAAATTTCCTTTTCAGCCATGCATTGCATCTCCTGTAGTTTTTTGCTAATTTCTGCATGTTTTAGCTAGGATTTGCTTGCTTTTTACCTAAAATTGTGTTTGAATGTGATTTAGTGCAATGTGGCACCTTTTTGGCCAATTTTGCCCAGATTTGATGTTTCTTGTCCAAAAAGCGTGTTTTGACTCAATCTTTACCATATTGAATGAAATTGCTTATCTTTGACAAATACAAGATGATATGCTGTGATGAAGTGCTATGTGGTATCAACGAGTGACTTCTTACATGCTCGTCACCTCCCTTGGGAATGTGTTGGTTTGATTAAATTATGATCCGAGCAAGCATAGAACATTTAATGTTTGTGGAGTTACTTGATTGATATATGGATTTCATTTGGTTCATTCATGTGATGTGATATCTGTGGTTAAGTGTCAGACTAGTTTTCATGCAGGAGACCTTATGTGGAAGATCATGCCAAGTGACCACTCTTTGACCCGACCACTCTTTCATCATCTTCATACCTCTCCGCCTCATAAAAAGATGCCAAAGTGCACATATTAGCCATGGCCACCTCCAAAAGTTTGGGGTGGCCACATCTTTATCTCCCCACTTCACTCTATCCACCATATGCCCTATCTACACCAAGGGCAAGAAAAAGAAAAGAAAAGAAAAAGAAAAACAAAATATAATAAAAGGATGCTCCTGTTTAAGAGCATTCAAATAAAGAAAAGATGAGTGTGTAAAAACACTCCAAAAATCTTACTGCATCCCTTTCTTCCACTTTTATACCCATTGAGCTAGGAAACTTCAAACCTAGCTCACTTTATCCCTTTTCCGCAGCCATGTGGGTCATTTGGCATAACTTGAAGCATAAGGTTGAACGCATGAAGGTGAAACAACACTCCTAGTCATCGACAATCAACATCATCATGAAACGGTCTACCCGGAACCTTATGGATGATATATTGATAACTTGTGCAATCCATGCATTATATGCGAAGTTCATGTGCTCTGTGCTCTCTTCATGGTTGGTTTGTGAAAGTAAAAGAGGAGGGAAGTGATTTGCATTTATCTAGTCACCATTGATCCCATTTAGCATTTGTCACCCATCATATTGCATTTGTCATACCTTTTGATTGTGGATAATGAAAAAGAGATTGAGTTGGAGCATACTTGAGGACAAGTATGTTTCAAGTTTGGGGTGGTGATCCAACCCTATTCTAGGGATGCATCTTGTGTCATTTTGTACCTTTATCACATTCAAATGCATTAGAATTACATGTTATTCTCCCCAATATGATTATCATTGCAAGTATACTTATGGATGTTCTTTGCGCTGTTTTTCAGGTACTTGGACCATGCTTAGATGGAAGAGAGAGAGAAAGGGAGTTCTAGGGTTCCCCCACTCAAGGAGGGGCCCAAAGAAGGCCCTGAAGTCTCCCTCAACCTACCTCCAATGGCCAAGAATCGTCTCCAAGCAAAGACATCCAAGAATTATGAAGTTTGAAGCCATGCTAGCATTAGAAGACCCCGGCAACGACACCAGAAAGCTTGGTGCGCTCCCGCTAGAGGCTTACAACACCAGCCAACTAGGGTGGCCGAGTGCAATCCATGAGGTCGGGAGGTCCGGGATGATGGGATCAATGCTTTCGAAATTTGTATGGTCCCAGACCGAGTCTATCACTAAAACTAAAACAATTCGCCCGCAAACTAATACTACAACAGTACCCCGTACGCTTGCGGGCGAATTGTTTTAGTTTTAGTGATAGACTCGATCTGGGACCATACAAATTTCGAAAGCATAGATCCCATCATCCCGGGCCTCCCGACCTCGTGGATTGCACTCGGCCACCCTAGTTGGCCGGTGTTGTAAGCCTCTAGCGGGAGCGCACCCTCAGCATGACATAAAAAAATATTTGAACCGAAAAAACCGAACCGGTCACCATGATAAAAGGCAATTAGCGGTCGGACCGGTCAAACCGGTTGAACTGCACAAGTTATATGTGTATATATATATATATATATATATATATATAGGGTAGCGATCCAGTGAGAAACATCCTACGGTGAGAGCATGAGAGGCATTTAAATAACAACAAATTAGTAACTCTTTTTTAAAATCCAACAATATAGATGGAAAAAGCATCATTTCATTTACCTTGTCACAAAAAATCATTGCAATCAGACATTGTTTACATGTCCATATGTACAATATACACTTTTTACATCCAACGGTCAGCCTGAAATTCAATATAGAGCATTGAAAAATATTTGGTTGTTGTGAATGATCTACAAATTGGATGGTGATAAAATTTTATCGGAAGATAGATATTAAGGTATACTTGCAATCTCTACGGTTGGAATATGAAAAATTGATCTATGTGGACAGTTATTCAAATGCCTCTCATGCTCTCACCTTATATGTTTCTCACTGGATCGTTGCACTATATATATATATATATAGTTTGTGTACATATACACACATAGATATATATATTTAAATATATATACATTGTGTGTGTGTATATATATATATATATGTATGTATACATATATATTTTTGTGCAAATGTATACATATATATACATATATATATACATTATATATATGTATGTATATAAATATATATGTATACATATATATTATTATGTAGATATACACATACATTCACACATACATATATATGTATATATACAAATATACTTATATTTGTACATATATACATATATATATATGCATTCTACCTTATATGTATATTTTCTATATAAATAAATACATACATACATATATATACCATATGTATATACATATATGTAAATTCCTATATGTATTCTACCTTCTGTTTTTTCTTCTCTTTGAACCACCGGTATACATATATATATTATTATGTAGATATACACATACATTCACACATACATATATATGCATATATACAAATATACTTATATTTGTACATATATATATATATATGTATTCTACCTTATATGTATATTTTCTATATAAATAAATACATACATACATATATATATCATATGTATATACATATATGTAAATTCCTATATGTATTCTACCTTCTGTTTTTTCTTCTCTTTGAACCACTGGTTCAATCCGGTTCGGTCCGACTGGCTGGTTGGACCGGTTGGACCGTATTTCTGACCGGTTGGATCGAAAAAAGACACATTACCGATTTTTTAGGCTTCCAGACCGGTCAGCTACCGGTTCACCGGTCTGACCGGTCGGACCGGCCGGTCCGGTTCGATTTTAAAAACACTGCATGTAAGAATGTTGGGTTTCGGGCCGGGTTCAAGGTTACCCACATAACATCGAATGAGTATACCAAATTTTGTTAGATCTAACTAGCTAACATGAAAACTAAACTACTATAATATATTTTGTGATCAACCCATATATATATATGTATGTATATATATATGTATGTATAAATATATGTATATATGTATATATATGTATATATATGTATATGTATATATATGTATATATATGTATATGTATACATATATATATGTATGTATACATATACATATATATATATATACATATATACATATATACATACATACATACATACATACATACATACATATATATATATATATATATATATATATATATATATATATATATATATATATATATATATATATTTGTTACCCGCACGGGTAACTTACTCTCGCTACCCGTCACTATTGTATTGTCCGCCTATTCCCCTGCGCGCGACCAAAGACGGAAGATTCTGCAAATCTCTGTTGTTCATCAATTCTTCTCTGATCTCCTCCGCCGCTGGCAAGCATCCGCCGTTAGACGGGCTCATACCGTCCATCCGCCGCAGAGTATTGGGGTTTCTATTCGCTGCACCGGCTTCTCCCTCTCCTCCGCCCCTCTTTGATCTAGGAGCTCCAATTGACAGTGCGACTATTGCTTCCTAAGCTACATTGACGTTGACAAGGTCTCCTTCCGTATCGATCAAGTGCTCCAAGTATGTCTGCATCTTGCCCATCCTTCCCCTAGAGCAGTGCCCGATCTGAAAGCGGCGCCCACCTAGAAGAATAGCGACATTGTTCATTAATCCCCGAACAGCAAGAAGGGTTTTCCAGTTCTCAGTTTTCTTAGAGGAGGACGACGAAGGTGTTTCTGAACTCATCTGAACCCTATTTGGCTGTCGTCCAAGTATCAGGTGAACATTTGATAATCATCAGTTGAAATCGTTGCTATTCAAGTGTGTCTGTCCAACTTCGAAATCTGATTTGTAATGTGTATACTGATTTTCTAAGAGAATCTTGATTTGTAATGTGTATATTGATTTTTCTATTCAAGTGTGTCTTTCCAACTTTGAAATCCGTTTTATTCTGATTTGTTCTTTGGGATACTAATTTATATATACTGATTGACTTATAGTAGAAAATACAAAAGAATGTGTATTCATCTATCTGACTCTTGTATTCACAATGTGTTTTCTTCTCTCTGACTTTTGTATTCACAATGTGTATACATTTCTCTGACTTTTGTGTTTGAAATAAACCCAATTTTGTGTTTTCATTTTTCATTTTTGAAGCAGTTACTCGTTTGTTATGCTGGGTTACTCTTCTGCCTGACAAAGTTACTCTCTATTGTTTTAGGGTTACTCCTATGTCCTTCTGAGTTACTCCGGTGTATTTGAACTAATCTGAACCTTATTTGGCGGTCGTCCGATTATCAGGTGAACATATCTATAGTCATCAGTTTCAAATCCTTGCTCTTTTTTCTGCTGTTGTGAACCTCACTTGAAAATCTACATATAAACTTGTTTGTACAAGTTACCTATCTGTATTTTCTTTTTCAATTTAAGTGTTTATGTTCAGCTTGGAAATCTATTTTTTTCTGATTTGTAATTTGGAATACAAATCTTCTTTCAGTTACTCATTTGTTATGATGTGTTACTCTTCGGCCTGATAGAGTTACTCTCTGCTATTTCAGGTTTACTCCTCTGTACTGCTGAGTTACTGCCAGACGTTGTAATGGATCCCAGCCTTGATACAGATGCTGCTAATTCAAATGTCGGCCTTGATAATGATAATGCTAATTCTTATCCTTCTGTTGGTGCTTCCACTCTGCTGCCAGCTACAGTTCCTAAAATTGGTCTGCACTTTGGAAGTTTAGATGAAGCTATCTCATTCTATTCTAGCTACGCTGGCATGATTAGTTTTAATATCAGGAAAGATGACAACATGTATGAATGGGGAACTAATATTCTCGTTGCCAAAGATCTCATTTGTGACAAGCAGGGTACAATGGGATGTTCTAAGAGGTCAGGAGGGCTTCTGAGCCCCGTTTGTGATAAAGTGGGTAAGTTACAGGAAAATCTGTCTAAGAAGCACAAGCGATCTGTGAAGAGGTGTGGTTGTGGAGCCATGATCCGATTCACACTAGACAAGTCCTCATCCATGTGGGTTGTGACTGCCTTTGTTGAGGAACACAACCACGATCTTATTGACGATGCACATCTCCGTTACCTGAAGTGTAACTCATCTCTTGATGAAACTAAAAAAGATATCCTTTCTTCCATGAGCCAAGCTAACATACCTGTATCGAGACAAATTGCATTGATGGCATCCAAGTCTGGCGGCTATGAAAATCTGACATTTACTAGCAGACAAGCTCATGGACACATCAGTAGCAAGAGGAAAGAGTCGGCCAAGTACGACGTCGACATGGTCTTGGATTGGTTTGCCAAGTTTAAGGTACTCGATCACAAATTCTTCTATATATACCAAAATGAACCTGATTGTTGCTTGACTCATCTTTTTTGGGCTGATCCTGCTTCTGTTGAAGACTGTGGGTTGTTTGGCGATGCGATTGTTTTTGACACCACCTACCGCACCCAAGTATTCGATGGTTTTTGGAATGTTTGGTGGTGTTCATCACCATCGTAAGACGGTCTTGTTTGCTTCAACTCTTATGTTTGACGAGAAGTACGAGTCATTTGCCTGGGTTTTCAAGCAGTATCTACTTTGTTTTGGCAAAGGGTCGGTGTCCATCATAACCGATCAAGACCCGGCTATGAATGCTGCTATCCTTACTATTTTTCCGAATTGCAAGCATCGCTTCTGCAGCTGGCACATCCTACAAAAGTTTCCCTCAGGCTTGGTGGTCTTCATAACAAGGACCAAATCATAAGCTCCTTGAATGATTGTGTGTGGAATGTGGATGATGTCGGTATATTTGAAGAGAGGTGGCATTCTGTTGTTGAGGAGTATGGTCTGTCGTCCATTACTTGGCTGTCTGACATGTATGCAATGCGTTCAGAGTGGGTTCCGTGCTATATGCAGTCTTCCTTCTTCGCGGGCATGAGGACAACGCAAAGGAGCGAGAGCTTGAATGCATTCATTAGAAGCCATGTGAATAGTAAGAAGACTCTCTTTGAACTTGTATGTTCATTGGAGACAGCATACTCTCATGAACAGGAGATTGAAAATTTCAAAGACTTTGAAGACGAGTATAGTAATCTCCCTTTATCATCACGGTGGCCTCTAGAGGAGCAGATGAGAGGCATATACACAAAGTCAATTTTTAAGATCTTTCAGAGTGAGGTTCATCAAAGCATGATATACAATGTAAAGGAAGCTTCAGAAGGCGTGTTTGAAGTGTATCGTGTTGGTGGCCTTGGATATGCCTGCATCTTGAAGAAAAAGCCGTCGAGTGAGATTGTTTGTTGCAACTGTTACATGTTGGAATTCAAAGGTATCCCTTGCAGGCACATCCTGTCTTATTTGAAGAGTCATGATTTTTGCACTCTTCCCGAGCCATACATAATTAAGAGGTGGACCAAAGGCTACAGAGAACATCCTTTGATTTTTGGGAAAGTGTCAGTTAGTCATCTATCCACTGGGAGGACTCTTAAGCTTGTTTCTACCTGCAATTCGATTGTGAACATAGCGTGCAGGAACAATGTTGTAGATATTTGCCATGAAAAACTGCTAGCCTTGCGAAAGGAGTTGTTAGAATTGGATCTCGCTGATACTTGTGCAGATGCAGGTGCTGGTGTAACTGCTTCAAATACAGCTTCTTCTTCCGCTGTCAAGGTTCATATCCCCAATGTTTGCAAAACTAAGGGGAGACCCAAATCCACAGATGCGAGTTTAAATCTGGAGTTGAGATTTCCCAGTCTAAAAGAGAGAGGCAGTGTAAGAATTGCTTAGAGTTTGGTGTTAACCATGACAGCAGGAACTGTCCTAAGAAGTAGTGCATTCTATGATTGGGATTTGCTGCTACTATTTCTACTGCTCGTGTTCTGGTGTTGTTGCTGCTGCTATTGATGTATATGTGGTTCTATCTTTTTTAGTGGAGTTTGTAGTTGATCAGTGTGTCAGTGAGGCATGTTCAAATCTGTAATGGGGTTGTTCTCTTTGTGTAGTTTTGTGAAAGTGACTTTGTAACCTTCTAAGTACTTCACTTGTGTTTGTAATCTATCTTTGTGTTACCTTGTGCTCCAGCAGTTGTATGTATACTCTGAATATGTTACAAAGAATATGTCCTGATCAATTGTTATTCTTTTTGAAGAATATGTGTTTGTATTTGTGTACAATGGATACTCTTAGTGTTGTCACAGTTACTCTTATTGCTGTCATAGTTACTCGTAGTGTTTCACAGTTACTCTTATTGCTGTTAGAGTTACTCGCAGGGTTGTCACAGTTACTCGTAGTGGTTTGTTCAGTTACTCGTATTTTTTCACAGTTACTCTAACTGCTATTTGAGTTACTCGTAGTGCTCGTTCAGTTACTCACATTGTTTTCATAGTTACTCATAGTGTTTCACAGTTACTCACAGGATTTTTTAGTTACTCGCAGTGTTTTTTTAGTTACTCGCAGGGTTTTTTCAGTTACTCGCAGTGTTTGTTCAGTTACTCGCAGTGTTTGTTTAGTTACTCGTAAGGTTGTGACAGTTACTCACAGGGTTGTGACAGTTACTCGCAGGTTTGTGACAGTTACTCGTAGTGTTTGTTCAATTACTCAACCATTACTTGCAGTGTTCAGTTACTCGCAGACTTGTTTCAGTTACTCGCGTGGTTTTTTCAGTTACTCGCTTGGTTTTTTCAGTTACTCGCAGTGTTTGTTCAGTAACCTTCGAAAGGATTTCATCAGTTACTCGCAGGGTTTTTTCAGTTACTCGCAGTGTTTGTTGTACAACATAAAAGCATTGACACAGAGCACAGAGCTATAAAGATATGTACAAGAGTTTGTTGTACAACATAAAAGCATTGACACAGATCTATAAAGATATGTACAAGAGTTTGCTGTACAATGTAAAAGCATTGACACAGAGCACATAGCTATAAAGATATGACACAGTAGAAAAGTGAAGAAAAGAGAGCACAGAGCTATAAAGATATGTACAAGAGTTTGCTGTACAACGTAAAAGCACAGAAACAGAGCACAGAGCACTACTGTGTCATCAGAACATCACAGAGCACTGCTGCCATCTCTGCAACACCATCGGCATAGAGCACTGCTGCCCATCTTTACAACACCAACAACACAGAGCATTACTGCCATCTTCTTTTAAGTTCCAGTGTTCTCATCTCACCCTTTCACTCACTTTCGAATAGCCTACCTTCTTCACAGCCAACTTCTTCACAACCTACCTTCTTCACAGCCTACCTTCTTCTACCATTACTAGTTTTCTCACAAATCTCAACACAGCCTACCATGGAGCCGTTCATCCAGTCCATCAACTACACCCTTGACGACAAGACAATGGAATCCATTCAACTTCCTATAGAATGGAAATATCTCCATTTTCACATCAAACTAGGCAACACCACCTTCCATATCGGAAACTGGACATTCCAGATAACCCTTATGAAGAATAAAAGTGGATCACTTTCTACTGGTAAGGGCTGGAAAAGGACGATCGCACAGCTCAATATTCGCAAAGGTTGGATCATCTTCCTCAATCCAACTGATCACCAGACTATCACAACATGGATCACAGATCAGTTCTTAGAAACACCAACCGAGCTTCTTCCTCTCTTCAGAATGCCTGGTGAAGAAGTATTATCTGGAAAGGACGACTCTTCAGATCAGCTCTTTGTTAGGGATAAATACCAAGCACCGCCGGGATCAGCTGTAAATCCTTTACATGTTGACTCATCTACAACAGCGGACACCTCAACATCTGCAGAAGACACTGCTTCTTCTTCTGTCCAACCTTCCTATCATAAATAGGTATGCACCACCGCCCTTTTCTCCTAGCCTTTTGGTCGATAATCTTCCCCATCACTATCTATACCGCCCCCAACCATCCTGGGCTCAAAACCTATTTATGACTCATGGGTAAATCCTTTACAGTTTGACTCATTTACAACAGATATGAACTTCTCAGATACGAACTTGTGTTTTGGCTTGATGTCTATGCTTTGCAATGGAGGGAATTGTGTGTATGATATCTCTCGCTAGGGATGGATCCGACCCCCTGAGCTATTTGATTTTTATGTTCAGTTGATGTACCTTCTTTATAGCTGATCTGGCTGTATTTTCTGTATTTTTATGTTCTGTTGATGGACCTTCTTTATAGCTGATCTGGCTGTATAATATATAACGTTTTATGCTTTGAATGTTGTAATCTTGAATGTTCAGCATCAGTGTTTTTGTCTGATTATATATACTTTCAGTTAGCATGTGAAAAAATACATATAAGTTACTTAAGCATTACCATCAGTTAAGTAATTTGTAGTGTTTGTTTAGTTACTCAACCATTACGAGTAACTGAACAACAAACATGTATTGACGACAACCATATGAGTAACTGAACCCTATGCGAGTAACTAGACAACCATGTAAGTTACTGAACCATGTCCGAGTAACTGAAAAAACACTCTGAGTAACTGAAAAAGGACTGCGAGTAACTGAAAAAACATTGCGAGTAACTGTGACAACCATGTGAGTAACTGAACAACAAACATGTATTGACGACAACCATACGAGTAACTGAACCCTATGTGAGTAACTGGACAACCATGTGAGTTACTGAACCCTCCCCGAGTAACTGAAAAAACACTCCGAGTAACTGAAAAAACACTCCGAGTAACTGAAAAAGGACTGCGAGTAACTAAAAAAACATTGCGAGTAACTGTGACAATACTACGCGTAACTGTGACAATATTGTGAGTAACTGAAAAAATCCTGCGAGTATCAGTTACTCACAGAGGGTTTAGTTACTCGCAGTGTTTGTTCAGTTACTCATAGTGTTTGTTCAGTTACTCACAGGGTTGTGGCAGTTACTCACAGTATTTTTTCAGCTACTCACAGGTTTGTGATAGTTACCTGCGGAGCTTGTCACAGTTACTCACATGTTTTTTTCGGTTACTCGAATGGTTTTTTCAGTTACTCGCATGTTTGTGGTAGTTACTCGCAGTGTTTTTGCAGTTATTTTAATTGCTATTTGAGTTACTTGCAGTGTTTGTTCAGTTACTCGGAGAGGGTTGTTCAGTTACTCGCAGGCTATTTGAGTTACTCACAGTGTTTGTTCAGTTACTTGTAGGGTTGTGACAGTTACTCGCAATGTTTTTCAATTACTCGCAGTCCTTTTTCAGTTACTCATAGTCCTTTTTCAGTTACTCGTAGTGTTTTTCAGTTACTCCAATGTTGTGACAGTTACCCACAATGATTGTTCAGTTACTCAACCATTACTGTCGGTTACCCAAGCATTACTCTCAGTTACTCAAGAGCTAATCCTAGGGTTTTTTCAGTTACTCGAAGTGTTTGTTAAGTTACTCAATCATTACTATCGGTTACTCAAGCATTACTCTCAGTTACTCAAGAGGTAATCACAGTTACTCAAGCATTACTCTCGGTTACTCAAGCATTCTGTTACTTTCAGTTCAGTTACTCGCATGGTTTTTTCAGTTACTTGTAGTAGTTTCAGAGTTACTCTTACAACATTCAAAGCATAAAGGTATTTAAAGCATTCAAGAATATAAGTATTCACACCATAAATGTATTCGAAGCATTCAAGATCAGTTGTACATTCAGTCTTTTTGCAGCACACTAATAAATAATCCATTTTAATCAGATGTACATTTAGCTAAAATATAAGGGCAAAATCAATATTGTTCAAGATGAGATGTACATAAAGATCAACTGTACATCAAGCTCAGTTGTAAATTCATACTTTTAAAAGTTGTACATTCAAGAGCTGTTGTACATTCAGGTATACACATAGATTATACAACAAAATAACAGAAGGCTATTGTTCTTATTTTACAATCAAATCATCAGTAATCCAGTTTTTCAGCTAGATTTTAGCTATTTATCAAGACTTGTAACTATTTCTTCCTCTGGGATCTGTTCTTCATCCATTTTTGTTGTTGTTTCTTCATTCTTCTCTGTTTCTTGTTGTTTCTCAGCTTCATCTTCTCCTCCCTTGTTATCATCAGATATACCTTCGTTGATGTTTTCGCTTTCATCTTTTTCATCCTCTTTTAGAGGTTGCAGTTGCCTCCTTGCCATCATTCGCTAAAAAACATCAACCCTTATCGTCGGTATGTCTTTGCAGGTGAAGTCCATAGTTTTTCCATTGACTAGGCAGTCTAGGTACTTCATGATGAAGATCCCACAGTCAAGTGAGTCTTCTTCCTTCTGTGGGCAGATCGGGTACTCCCGTTCCCATTGCGACAACTGGCTTCCCTTTTTCGGTGCACCCCTAAAGAATTTGTGCACTATACCCACCTGCATTAAAAAACAAGACATTTATTAATCATCAATTAAAGATCATTAATCCTTTCAATCCACTAATAATAGACTTAATTTTTATAGATCACTTACCCATCTATTAAATTCTTTTCTTGAGTTGCTACTCCAACTCATTGAATTATAAGACCGGTGTGCTCCATCCCTGAAACGTGCTTCATACAAGTGCCTGTGGTTGTCGTTGTTTAGTATTGTGAACACCGAGTCCATTGCGTCACAATCTTTCATTGGAACATTGAATTGTGGAGATAGCATGTCTATCTGCTCCATGGTGATGTCCTCAACATTAAATGATAGCTTCTGTTGCAAATGTAGAGTTTAAAATTCACATCTATAAGTTTCAATTTGTGTTTCTATATTGTAATTTCATGTAAATTTGTATACAAAGTTTATTTGTCTTACCGGAGCATAAGTGCTCATGCAGTGCCATGTCAACCCCTTCTTCCTCCGCTTTCTTGTGCTCTCCTTGAGCATCTGTACAAAGCAGTTGAGAACCTGAATAAAACCAAAAGCTTTCTCAGTTTAGCAATCCAAATTATCTATTTCAAAGAGTTACACTATGTTCTTGTTTCTTACAGTGATTGTGTCATTTGATCCTTGTACATGAGGGCGGCGAGGTCCTTCCCCGTGCACCAAGTGTCTTCACTGAATTTCCATTCTCGTTTTGACCTGCCAATTATTTTTATAGATGTTATACATATGAGTTGGATATTGAAACATTAATGTTTTATCATTTTACACTTGACAATAACCAATTCTCTTACATTTCTTCTATGTTGTCCATGAAGTGATTGACAATTTCTTTGGTTTCTTTTATTTTGAAATGTTCAAAACCTATGAAATTGGACATCTTGTGCTGTCAAAAACAATATAGCAATCCATGTTAGAATCAATCTTCATTTTGCCCAAGTTACTTTAGCATTACTATCAGTTACTCAATCATTACTTTCAGTTACTCAAAAATTACATTCAGTTACACAAGCATTACATTCGGTTACTCAATCATTAGGTTCAGTTACTCAAGCATTATATTCAGTTACTCAAGCCTTACGTGCAGTTACTCAAGCATTAGGTTCAGTTACTCAAGCATTACTTGCAGTTATGATATACTTGAAAGGAGATGAAACTTACCTTTTCCTCCCTTATTTTCTTCACATTTTTCTCTATGCTTCCTATCTTTAGTTCTTCCATCGTCTTCTTCTTCTTCAATCTTTTTCTGGGCTTCTTCTGCCCTTCCTCTTCTTCTACTATCTTCTCCTGCTATTCGCTCCCTTCTTCTTGTTTCTTTTATTCTACATCTTCTACAGACTTTGGTTGTTCAGAACTGTTGTCTTTTGTTTCTTTCTTTTCCTCTTCATCAGCATTTTTCCTATCCTCACTGTGATCTTCTGATTCCACATATTTTCTTCTGAGGGTCAGCCTTCTTCGTTTCGTCGGTGGGTCGACATCCTTTGCCAGTGTGTCTTTCGGTTCATCTACATTCACCAAGGCAAAACCCTCTACAAATTCTTTGAATCCACTTTCAGGTGACTGTGATTTGTCACCCTCATCTTCCCACTTTCTTTTTAGATTTTTATTTTCTTCTTCTAACTTGGCTATTCTTTCTTCTAGCCTTTTATTCTCCAATTGCAACTCAGTGAATTTCTCAACACTTATTCTTGTGCAGATCTCCTTATGCATTTTGAGCTCCTCCTCCAACATTTGGATTCTTGTGTCCAGGGTGGAGGTGTCAAGAGTGTCTCCCTCTTCGATGATTGGCTTTGTTGGTGCCTTATTGGTTGTTGGCGTACATTTTTCTGGCATGTCATTCGATGATTTTGCAGCCTGCCAATCATCTCCCTGGTCTACCACTATCATTTGACAAACCTGTCCAACATATAAATAAAAATAATGTGTCACAAAATGAAACATGTATGATTATGTTGTATATTAGATTTTGTAACAAAGATTAGATAATCTTACATCGTTAGGGTCCACTGCCCCTAATTCCATCAATTTATCGACCGGCGCAGCCCACTTCTTTATCCTTGGCTTGGAGTCAAGGAATGTTGGCTTTGCCATCTTTGTCATCTCATATGCCCAAACCTGCATGTAATATATAGAAAATATAATGCATATGTAACTGCCCCCCCATAGTCAATATTGTATCAATGTAGATGAATATGATTTTATTCACTTACGCATAGGCACATGACACAACCTGTTGTGTACAGGGTGTTTTTAGCCCCTTTCTCTCCTTTCCTTCTTAGCTGTACATTCTCCTTTAGCATCTTCATATTCTTGAAGATACTCCCATGCACTAGCTTTGCCCAATTCATCTACCCAGTGGCAGTGACATCATCTAGGTAGTGGATAATGTAGATTGGTGTGCAATAGCTAGTGTCTGGGATTAGAAATGTTGCCAGCAGGTGCAACATCCATGCACGACACACATTTTTATTGTCCACTGGATTGTTGGTCTTGGAATATTCTTGCCAAAGTTTTGTTAAGTTGTCCTTATGCAAGACATCTTTTTCTATCAACTTCTTTGAGGTCTCACCTTCATTTCTATTTTTACAAGTCGCCTTGGCAAACTCTTGCCATATCGACTTTACTATGTCAGAATCTTTCCTTTGTGTTATTTCTATACCTTTGCTGGGGATACCTAGAATTATCCCCACGTAATCTACTATCATCCTTCTCTCCTCTCCGTTGGACAGTAGAAATATGTCTTCATCGACATATCTATCTATTAAATCCTCTAACAAGCCTATGCCAACCGCAAGATTTGACATCTTTACGAGGTTTGCAAAGGCTGTTGAGCTCAACATCATAAGTTGTTCTTTTGTATACACCATGCTCTTGCTGGTGTTGATGTAGCTCTTTAAGGAGAACCTGTGGTACAGTCTATTTACTCCCACTACAAACATATCAAAATTTATCGTTAGAGCTCATTGTTTATTTTGTAAAAGCAATTTAATAAACTGCAAGTAACTGAAAATTAAAACAATTACAAATCCACACAATCTTACCTTTCTCGTTAGCCTTTTCTGTCTCTTTCTATTTCTGATTTGCATTTGTACTTTCCTCATCCCCTTTGCTTTCTTCTCCTGAATATGAATAGAGTTACTCCAAGAATGTAGTATTTAGCTTAACAATATTGTTTTATAGTTTACTCTCGGTTACCCAAGCATTAATCTCGGTTACTCAAGCATTCAGTAATAGTTACTCAAGCATTACTCTCGGTTACTCAAGCATTACTCTCGGTTACTCAAGCATTCTGTTATAGTTACTCGAGTATAAATTTTAGTTACTCAAGCATTACTCTCAGTTACACAAACATTCTGTGATAGTTACTCGAGTATAAATTTCAGTTACTCAAGCATTACTCTCGGTTACTCAAGCATTACGCTCGGTTACTCAAGCATCCTGTAATAGTTACTCAAGCATAAATTTCAGTTACTCAAACATTACTATCAGTTACTCAAGCAATCTGTAATAGTTACTCAAGCATTAATCTCAGTTACTCAATATTAATCTCGGTTACTCAAGCATTATGTAATAGTTACTCAAGCATAAATTTCAGTTACTCAAACATTACTATCAGTTACTCAAGCATTACTATAGGTTACTCAAGCATTAATCTCGGTTACTCAAGCATTAATTTCATTTACTCGAGCATTACCTTGTTGTTCAACTTTTCCCGCTTTGTTGTGCGCAGATTCTTTCTTCTCAGTTGCTCTATTGCCTCCACGACCAGTAGTAACAACCTTACTACGCTTTGCACTTTTTGATTGAGGTTTGATCCATGGAGGAGATGTAACCCCTCTTTTTTTTCCTTTCTTTTGTGTCTTAGTTGTTGAAGAAGTAGCTTGCTTATCCCCTTCAGTAGCAATCGTAGCTCCTGTTTTGACCTCTTTCTATATTGTCTGAGGAGTCTCAGCAGCAAACCCCTTCTCCATTTCTGCAGCTTCTTCTTTCCCCTCTTCTTCCGCTTCTGTGGCCTTGGTATCCTCTTTCTTATCCCCTTTCGGAGTTATCGGAGTAGTCTGGTCTTGTATTTCCCTTTCCGCAGCTGATGCTGCTTTTTTCGCTTCTTCTACCTGTTTTGCCATCTTCTCGTCGGCTTGAAACTGGTGCGTTTCTAAGTCGTCGTCTCCTATTTTGACCACTGTCGGTCTATTCTTTCTCCACGGAGGCATAATCTACGATTTCCGCGAGGCTTTCTTCGTCCTCGTCATCTCTGACTATCTGACGAGTCGATGAAGGAGCGATTGGAGGAGATGATGACGGAGGAGGTGGTGATGAAGGAGCGATTGGAGGAGGTGATGACGGGGAGGTGCGCGATAATGTTGGCTTGAAACTAGTACGCGACAACGGGAGGGAGACGAATTGGGTTTTTGATTCACTGGGGATGGCGACGAATTGGCGTTCGCTAGCTGCTCTCTCCGCGCGCCGACCTTTGTTTTCTGCTTTTTTCTGCTCCGGGTTATGGGAGTACTGCTGTCGGGTAGCGTAATCAAGTTACCCGCATGGGAAACTAAAACTATCTCTCTCTCTCTCTCTCTCTCTATATATATATATATATATATATATATATATGGTAGCTATCCAGTGAGAAACATCCTAAAGTGAGAGCATGAGAGGTATTTGAATAACTACAAATTCGTAAATATTTTTTAAAATCCATCCATATAGATGAAAAAAGCATCATTTCATTTACCTTCTCACAAAAAATCATTGCAATCAGACATTGTTTACATGTCCATATGTACAATATACACTTTTTGCATCCAACAGTCAGCCTGAAATTCAATATAGAGCGTCGAAAAATATTTGGTTGTTGTGAATGGTCTACAAATTGGATGGTGATAAAATTTTATAGGACGGTAGATATTAAGGTATACTTGTAATTTGTAATATTGGATTATGAAAAATTGATCTATGTGGAGTTGTTCAAATACCTCTCATGCTCTCACTAGATATGTTTGTCACTGGGTCGTTGCCCTATATATATATATATATATAGAGAGAGAGAGAGAGAGAGTCAGGCTAGAATACTCTCAAGTGTACAAATCACATGAATACACTCAAGTGTGTTTGCATATCAAGACTATTTTTTGCAAAATGTAAATTGATCTTCACCGTCATACTATAACCAGGCTACATACAAATTTTGAGCCCATTTGGATGAGGGTAAGTCACTCATCCAAGGGCAACAAAATCGACGCACGAAACTAATTTGTAATGCTTAATTTTTGCGATCTTTATAACATGACCTATAAATGTCCAAATGTGCTCAAATTTTGTGTATGATCTATTCACAAGATGTTTAAGAAGATCAACTGATTAGATTTTTGAAAAAAAAATATTACATCATAAAAAACTACTTGAGTGTATTCTGCTCCGAATACACTCGAGTGTATTCTAGCCTGACTCTCTCTCTCTCTCTCTCTCTCTCTCTCTCTCTATATATATATATATATATATATATATATATATATATATATATATATATATATATATATATACTCTGTGATCTATGCAGTCGGAATATGTATGCCTTAGTTGCGTGATCCCTTTCAACAATGGAATGGATATTGAAAGAGCAACAAATAATTTTCTCGTACATGTGAATGTATGAGACTTGAAAAATAAGTGAAATCTACAATGTTGTGACTTTTTGCTTCTCCATCTTATATGTATATTCAATGAAATGGGTGCTGGAAGGGCAAAAGATTATTTGTTTCCAACATGTGGGCATATGAGCGAAAAAAGAGAAGAATCTATTATGCACTGAGGTAGTTGCTTCTTTGTTTTTTCTTTAACGAGCTAATGACATGGCTTTTCCTAAGTGTTATATACTTTGTAAATCAAAGTATGGATGTCATATTTTATTCACTTGTTAAAATATACATAGTTAAACAACAAAAAGTTCTATTTGAATGACACAGTGAGATCAAAATAAAGAAATAATGCATGTCTATCCATGTCAATGATGGTTATTTTACTAGTATCAATTCACTAATCAAGTTGATTGATTACAAATTATCCATGTTGCCATTGGTTGGATCATACTACATATCGCATCAAGAAATTTGTATGTTTTTGTTTCTAACAAATATATATGTATATATATAATGCACATAAAATCCTACATGGGCATTCGGGTTTTTGAGCATGGATTTACCTCAGCCCGTACCCGACCCATATAAAATATGAGTTTAAATTTTAGGCCCGACCCACCCATATTATAAACTGGGTTCGGATCTGGACCGGGTTATGCGGGCTGGATCGTGGGTCGGATCGGGCCGGCCCGACCCGATGCTCATCACTACCTTCATGGGTAGTCGAGTAGTTTCACGATTTCGTCTTCCAGTTTGACCCCATGTTTTTCTAGAGAAGGCTTGGTCCATGTAGCAGGCTATTATTGGACACGTATGCCTGGGACTAGGCTGCCTTTCGGATATTATTCAAATACATGTATTTATCTTGCTTTCTGATTGGTTAGTGCTTCCAGAATTCATATCTACTTATTTTGATGTCAAAAAATTTCATGAAAATATTCATGGGAAAGGATTTTTTGAGATCTAGATGATGGACTATGTATCAAAGTCTAATTTGACTTAGTGTTTCCCTATTTTAATCAAGAACCCAAAAATCCTAGAAATCAGAGTGAATATTATTTTTTGATGAATTATAATTTTCATAATATGGTAATTATGATTTCTTAACCCCAAGAACGTGATAAGGATTTTATCAACCTAAAGAAACAACTAGGATCTTCTCTAAGAGAGAGGCAAGCGGGTCCATGCACTTTTCGTATTAAATAATGATTTTCAATTGCTTTAAGATTTTTGTATAATGATGATCAAGTTGAATTATATGATAGCTATGCCTTCAATTTTCAAAATTCTTGAATTAATGTTCCTCAAAATTTATTATATGATGCTTATGCTTTCAAGTTCATTCAAGAAACTATTTCATGTTCATGTGAGATCCAAGTTAAGGTTAATTATTCTAAGTTAATGATGAATCATGTAATTGGATGTATTATTTTGTCCCCATCATGTTAATGTTGAGCCCTCAAGCCTTATGAGTTCAAAAGGAACATAGTGACACGTATGTACAATCATGAGCCCAAGTGGAGCATTATTAATGGCACTTAGGTGCAAATCATGAGCTCAATCGGAGCATAGTTATGGCACTTAGGTGCAAATCATGAGCTCAATTGGCGCATAGTTATGACACTTTGGTGAAAATCATGAGTTCAAGTGGAACATTAGTTGAGCCTACGGGCCTTATGAGCACAGTTGGTGCATAAGAGTAGAGGACATTATAATCAATCACTAAGAGCATATTATGTGAATCGAAGATATACTATTCAATTAGTTTCATGCTTTTCTTTATTGACACGATTATTATTTTGTTATAACAATACTCGATTCCGCTTACTATAATGTGTTTCAGTTTTGCCTTACATGGACGGGGTCGTGAGGCCCGCAAATATTGGAGCAAAAAAGTCCTAAAGAAAAGCAATCCAAGGATTAGAAGTCCTTCAAGTGCCTACTGGTGGGGTGCCATCTACATTAGGCGATCCTATTATTTAGAATGTTTCCTTTTATGGGCACATTTGGTTTGTTGGATTTTCCAGAATGCTGCATTTATGCCATCATGTATTTGCAAAATATTGCATTTTCAAAATCTCACAAACATAAATTTTATGTTTGGTTTCCCGGATTTGTAGAATACATGATTTTTTTGGGGGGGTCACGGGCCAACCACAACTGGATTTTGGCATCTAGGAGAATTTTGATGGAAACCAAAATGTGGGATTCCTATTATGTCCAGAAATCCTGGGATTAACCTTATTTCCAGAATCATGTAAACCAAACATAAACTTTCTGCAAATGGATGCCAAAATACAATCCAATGCGAAAAAATCCAGGAAACCAGACATGCCCTTATGTATAAGTTACTATGTGTTTAGGTGACTAGATTTTAGACTTGATAAAGAAGTAAGATGTAGTTTCATATTCCAAGAACAATGTATGAATTAATATTCCAATTAATGCATGGTTTTTCATTTATCTTGTTTCTATACATATCATGTTTTGTAATGTTCCTCCAATCCAAGTGACCTATGTTATTGACAACATAAGGTTTGATTCTATTGGTATCAAAGCCAATAAGTAGATGGCTACTAGGCAAAAGTAAGATTCATATAGTCAGCCTTAGGACAAAGATATGAAATTAGGGCTTGAGGATAGATTTTCAATGAAGGATAGAAAACCCTAAAAGAATTAGAGTTTCCACCCCTAGAGTAGAAGGACATGCTAGGAATGGATGTTTCTCTAGTTTAGATCTCAAGTATTAACCTAATATTAGATAATGACATGCCCTCTCTTTTCTCAATGGAGATGGCCAACCAATTGAGAGTTGTAGAGGGAATGTCATTACATAAGTCTTATTATGTATCTACTCCTTTCTTATTAGTACATGTGGTATGGGACATGTGTACTAAGGTTGGTGAATAGTACCATAATGGAAACTCAAATCGTTGGGTATATGCTCGATCAATATGTACATGGGATGTCAAAAAGATGGGCAATACAAAGGACCTAAAATAGGTAGCCATTATCTAGACCTAATGTTAGAAAGTTATCTCTGGGTCAAAGATAGATCCCCTTAAAAAATATTGGTTTCCATAGACTTTGAGTAGAGTTTCAAGGAGACACACAAGATGTAGTGTAAAAGACTATGAAACTTAAGGAACTTAGAGAAACTATTCACACAAATTAAAGGATAAGTAAAACTCTAAGGTGGTTAGTAACCTAATGCAATTTCGAGGACAAAATTATATAAGGTGGGTAGAATTGTGACATCCTAAATATTGACATAGGAAAATTAAATAATCTTAAATCATCTCAAAACCCTAACTCAAACTTTTGAAGACTTAATCTGCCCTTTATTCAAAATTTTACCTCACATTGACATGATAAACCCTAATTTCTCTAAAGTCAATTTCAAATATGTGAAGTAGATGAAATGTGGTTATAATTTGTTCTGATAAGATATATAGTAACTAAAATACATATGAAATATTTATTAGAATAATAGTTGGGTCTTTGTAGGATATGTACACAAACTATAACCTTACTGTCTATTAAGCAACATGTGGGGGTTCAAAATGAAATTTACCTTACTAACTCCTACATAATGGTCTAAGAAAATATATATATCGTGTACAGTAATATTTTGTTTCCCTTCAAATTTGACTCACTAATCCTTTTGTATAATTCTAGATAATTAAAATGAGTTTTATCACATAATTATAGTTTGAATATATGTGAGTTTCAAAATTGAAATATAAGTTGATTTTTGGGTTCCTAATAATCCAATTGGGTAACCTTCAAAGTTTGGCCTCTTTTGGATAACCCTAGAGCTCTCAATTAATAAGTAAATGAAAAATATATGTTATTAAATATTTCAATTGATTTTTTGTCTAATAAACTGGATAAGCCTATAGTTCCTAGTTCTAACTGATGTCACACAGATAGAGTCAGCTCCAGGTCGGGTTTTAGGATCTGGATGAGATCAAAAGTCCTCAGGTCACCTATCTCCCCCAAGTCCTGGTACCTACATGACTCTTTTGAGCATTGTTCCCTCCTCCTCGATCTTTGTCTCTACTCAATGGCGCAAGAAAGCAAATTCTTTTTCACCATCCTCGCATCCTGGCAAGATTCTCGGTCCCAAGCACCTTAGGGCTTCATGCCCTAGAATCCCCAAACAACATGAGTCCCTTCTTGCTCCCATGTTTCTCACTGCGGCTAGGAATATAGCCCCCTCAATCATATAAATATATAAGAAAATATATGGAATCAGTCATCGATCACCCCAAAATGCAAACCAACCATTCTTGCACCATCTTTTTTCTTGCAAACTCATCTCCGAGGTCCATACACATCACCATCCTTCCGATGGTTTGCCACAGTAGATGTGCCATCACGACTTGTTCTGACGTCAAATATTGACTCCATGTTGCGGAATAAAGCTTCACACGAACTCAATTGACCTGAAGAGGTATCCTTTGCAATACCCCCTTTTTTCCTTCTTCACGATTGTCCCATGCAATCTTAGTGTTTCCAGCCCCAATTTTTCTTCTTCGCCCATCTTTAGATTTAGGATGCGGCTATGCATCATTTTAGAATCTCAGTTATGCTTTATTTGGTGGTTTCTCATGATTAGTCACCTTGTCCGGCTCCTTGTAACGTTGACTTGCCTTTCTCCGGTGTCTGGCTATCGCAGGGCCTGGTCTTGGACTCTCTGTGATCGGAAGGCATTGAAGATGATAGTTTAGTACTTGATTTTAGAGGAATACAAGTATTTTTTTTGTCAGGTTTAAGTTGTTTCCTTCACACATTATCAGCCTGGTTTCTGTTATATTGGCTTTCATCTTCATTTTGGTAGAATGATGATCCCAGAAGGAAAATTTCCACCTTTGTCCTCAATTGTTTCATACGCCTATCGTGTCTTCATGGGTAGTCGAGTAGTTTCACACTTTGGTCTTCTAGTTTGACCCCGTGTTTTGCTAGAGAAGGCTTGGTCCATGTGGTGGGCTAGTATTTTACATGCAAGTCTGGGACTAGGCTGCCTATCATATATTATACTAATGCATGTATTTATCTCGCTTTCTGATTAGTTGGTGCTTCCAAAATTCATATCTACTTATCCTAATGTCAAAAAATTTCACAAAAATATTCGTGGGTAAGGATTTTTCAAGATCTAGATAATGGAGTATGTTCCAAAGCTTGATTTGACTCTGTGTTTCCCTATTTTAATCAAGAACCCCAAAACCCTAGAAATTAGAGTGAATATTAATTTTTGATGGATGATAATTGTCATAATAGGGTAATTAGGATTTCTTAACCCCGGGAATGTGATTATCATTTTATCAACCTAAAGAAGCAACTAAGATCTTATCTAAGAGAGAGGTAAGTGGTACCATGCACTTTAAGTATCAAATAATGGTTTTCAATCACTTTAAGATTATTGTATCATGATTATCAAGTTAAATTATATGACAACTATGTATTCAAATTTTAGAAATTCTTGAATTAATGTTCCTAAAAAGTTATTATATGATTCTTATGATTTCAAGTTTATTTCAAAAAAATATTTCATGTTCACGTGAGATCCAAGCTAAGGTTAATTATTCCAAGTTAATGATGAATCATGTAATTGGTTGTATTATTTTGTCCTAATCATGTTAATGTTGAGCCCTCGAGCCTTATGAGTTCAAGTGGAACATAGTGGCACATATGTGCAATCATGATCTCAAGTGGAGCATTATTAATGGCACTTAGGTGCAAATCATGAGCTCCATTGGAGCATAGTTATGGCACTTAGGTGCAAATCATGAACTCAATTGTAGAATAGTTATGGCACTTTGGTGCAAATCATGAACATTAGTTGAGACTATAGGCCTTATGAGCATGGTTGGTGCATAAGAGTAGAGGACATTATAATCAATCACTACGAGCATATTATGTGAATCCAAGATTTACTTTTCAGTTGATTTCATGCTTTTATTTATTGCTAAGATTATTATTTTGTTATAAAAATACTCAATGTCGCTTACTCTAACATGTTTCTATTTTGCCTTGCATGGAAGGGGGCGCGATGCCCGCAGATATTGGAGCAAATAAGGACTTAAGAAAAGTAATACAAGGATTAGAAGACCTTCAAGTGCCTACTGGTGGGGTGCCATCTACATTAGGCGATCCTATTATTTAGCATATTTCCTTTTATGTTTAAGTTACTATGTGTTTAGGTGATTAGATCTTAGACTTGATAAAGAATCATATGTAGTTTCATATTCCAAGAACAATATATGAAACAATATTTCCAATCAATGCATGGTGTTTCATTTATCTTGTTGCTATGCATATCATGTATTGTAATGTTCCTCCAAGTCAAGTAACCTATGTTATGGACAACATAAGGTTTTCTTCAGTTGATATATATATATATATATATATATATATATATATATATATATATATATATGTGTGTGTGTGTGTGTGTGTGTGTGTGTGTGTGTGTGTGTGCTTGGAGGAGTGTTACAAAATCCCATCCATCTTAGAAGATAGAGTGTGGGCGACATCCTTCATGAGCTATCTTTGCTGGAGGAACTCATCATTTTGCTTCATTTGAGTTGAAACAGAATCCTCTAGGAGTGATTCCAAGTTGAACTTCAATTGTAGTTGTTGTTGATGAGCATATTATTGTTGAGGGGCATTGTTGTTGCTGAAATAGGAGAAGTTGGGATGATCTATCCATCATGGATTGTGTTACAACCTCGATTTTTCTTATATGATTGTAATTACAATTATTTCAAAAGAAATGTACTTAGTTGTAAATTGCATGATTTATGATAAATCTATGAGTTTCTTTTACAACTTTTCCTTGTGCATGGTTTTTCATGGAACCTTTGGTAATAATAGGTCCAAGATAATAAAAGAGGAAGACAAGAAAAAGAGAACAAGAATTACATAAATAATAATGAAAATTGGAATAAAGGTGAAAATATAAGAAATAAATAGAGAAGTGTGTGTTTGGTCATAATGAATGGTGTTTCGAACCCCACATAGTTTCTTGAGATACAAGGAATAAAAATAAAGGAAAATAATGAAGTGAGAGAGAGGAAATATGAATGATATATATAAGCAATAACTTGCACATAAAGAAAAGGTTTGTTTTCTTTTGAATTATGGCCCCAAACTTGGCACACCAATATATTAAGTAATTATTAATTTTCTCTCAAAATTTGGGATTAAAAGGAGTCGTGGTTTGAGAGTATGATTTTTCCAAAATTTCCTAAAGTGAGAAGGTTTTTCCTGAAATAAAAATCAAATTTCCTTTGTTTGGGCGTGAGTGATGCAGATCATTGGATCTTGATCCAACAGAGGCCGCTCATCATCTAGTTCCAACTGAACTAGGAAATAGGTCGCCGACAGGGGGATCTTTCCATCGGATTTTCTCCATGTGCAGACAAAGAGATCATTTTGTTGGGTTCGGGAGAGGATTCCGAACATGGGAAGCCCTGGTTTATTGCGGATTAGAGACTTCTAGAGGAAACACCTAATTTCCCTAAATTGAGGGTGCGGCAAGGGGATCGAAAACCTTCATAGCCTGTCCAAACCCTATAAATATGGTCACCCTCGACTTCGTTCGACCCTCACAAAACCTAACAACCACTTCCCTACTGCTCTCGTGCCTCAAATCATTGTATTGAAGTAGCTCCGGGGAGCTTGAAGTCGCGGCGTCGCCGTGAGAGTTACTGCTGGATCGGGTGGGAGAGAAAAGGAACAACTGTCTGATCTGAGATCGACGACCCAGGCTTACATGTGCTTCAGAACAACCACCAATGGGTGCAAGCACTGAGAGCCATGCGATCCCGCTCAGTCAACGATGACCCGCGATCCAACGGCCAGAGTTTTTTCGAAAAATTAAAGTAAGTCGCCTCTCTAGTTCAAAATTCTAGAAAATCATTGGATCTTGTTTAATTAACTAAAAATTGATCCTTTGGCCGAAAAAGAAAAGTAAATAGTGCTTTTTGATCAGAAAAATACGTAGAATCTAATAAAAATGGAATTGGAGCCTGATATCATTTGAAATTCAAAGAAATATATGAAGTTACCTCTCTTAACACATTAGATCATAATAAAACCCTAAAATGATGTCAAAATCGAGTATGATGAATCTTTTGGGTTATTTTTTAGTAGTATTAACCTATTGAGAATAAAAGAAAAGGAGAATCCCAAAACGATGATTATATGCTTGTTTTAGGGTTTTTATGGACATGTTTATGTCTTAATGAATTAAAACCCTAATTTGGGAAAATATGAGTTTTAATGGTTGTAATTTAAAATTGTAAATATACAACAGAGATATAATGATCTTGAACTTAGTTTAAGATTAGAGAACCCTTAATGAAGATAATTGCAATAATTAGGGCTTTTGCAAATAAGAAACCTATTTAGGGTTGTTAGCCTAAAAAGGAGATAAAGTTGGATAAAGAAACGTATGAAACCCTAATGAACCCTAAGGTCTTGGAAGCCTTAGAAAGTATCCTCATGTCATTAGGAAGGTATTTTGACATTAGGTATTCTATATGTTTCAGGAATTAAGGGTTGTTTGCATTAAGGTGCTTGCTTGGATACTTAGTTGAATTTGGATTCTATTGCTCAAGAATAGGTATGTGATTATGCTTATGGTTAAATCACTTTAGTTACCCGATGATTCTCGAAGTTTTATCAATTGCTTGGAATAATTGCTTGATTGTGTTTTATTTCATGCAACAATAAAGTGACTATGACTATCATCATAATTATATGTGCATAACTAGCTTAGATCTTGGTTCTCCTTTATATCTCTGATGTTGATGAGATAGATGACCTAGTACATGGTCTACCCGTGAGGTAGGATCATTAGGTTATCATGAGTCGATGTGTTGGTCTACCCTAGGGTAGGACCATACGACTCCACAACCCTATGTATTGATCTACCTATAAGGTAGGATCATGGGGGTTAGTTGAGATCTGCCATATGAGAGGTAGTATCTATGTCCACTGTAGGGACAACACAGAGGCTAGGTTATGTAAGGATTGAGTATTCATGTTTAAAATGTAAAGTTTGATTGTTAAACCATAATTTCTTACAATATGTTGTTACAAATAAATGCAAGATTCTTGATTCCCCCACATACCAGTATAATTTGTTATACTGATCTCCGTTTTGTTTGTCGGCATTTTAGGTCATCAAGAAAATGGATATTCCTTTAAAGTAACATTGATGGAATAAAGCTTAATAAATAATTGGAGGATTGTAGTAAGATAAGTCCCTTCTTGGGTAAAGACTTCCACTTCCTATATTTTGCAAGGTATGAATAGAAATTTTTTATTTCAGTAAAAGTTTAGTTGTTGTAGAATTTAATAATTATTGTTGATTATTTGCAAAACCACTGATCCTATTTTGGGATAAAGCCTCTGACCTCTTGGTCTCCCTTAATAGGGGGTTATCGGGAGGCGGGATCATTACATTTGGCATCAGAGTCGTGGTTTTCCATTTAATCTTCTGTAATTATTAAATTTTACAAACACTTTAGAGCCACATGGAGTTATTAGAGGATATTCTGGGGATGGAGGTGTCTAAAAAAGGATCACGGTCCGGGGGCTGACAACATTTTTCTCCGCCCCGCTAGTCTGTCAATGAGGACTCACAGATTATGTGTGACTGCTTGGCTAAAATCTAGAGAATTGACTCAAAATAAGATACCTCTAGGTTTTCTCATCTATCTTCATCCGTTCTTTACCTCTTATCTCTAGAGAAACATTAAGAGCGTAGGGTTTTCTCTCTCTCCACCACCTCCTATATTTGGGAATACAAGTGTTAAGGATTAAGGGATCCTATACCAAATAATAAAATGCATGTAAATAAGAGGACATAGACGTAAGTTAAAGTTTATATCTTCCAAGTTATAAATTTGTGCTTAATTTTTTTTAACTTGTGTGTAACAACATGGCTCATGTGAAGACTGTAGCTACCCGAGGCCACCGAGAACCCATCTAGGGGTTGGCCTCCCCGCAAGAGGAAGGGATCTTCTGAGAAGAGGAAGAGGAACCATGGTGATGAGTCCTCAAAGAAGAGAAAGAGAACTGAGGGAGCCTCAGAAGAAGGCCCCGATCCTAAGCCAGTGCCCTTTGACGACTCGGAGATGGACTAGGAAGAGGAACACATGTCTGAAGATGAGGTCAAGGTTGAAGAAAACTCAATTGGTGGTCTAGGACCTGCAATGGTAGTTCACACCCCTGATGCCCTACGGATGGAATAGAAGAAGAAGTTAACCGAGGCCATCAGTGCCCTGGCCCCCAGGGATATCGCCAGAGATGAAAATGGTGAACCACTTTCCGTCTGTCCCCGACTTGGAGTCATCATTCTAGACTTCGTTAAGCTGAACATTAGGAAATTTTGGGTAGAGGATAAGACTGAAGTGGTTGACAAAGCAGATGCTTGGCGGATAGCGACCGAGAATGGTTTTTGCATGCTAGAGGTGCAGCCGAACAAGAAAGTCCCTTTTACTACACACCTCTTGGAAGGAGCAGCCAAGATATGGTGGGAGAACCACATCATGGGTCGAGACCTGAGTGCGGACCCAATGGCATGGACCAACTTCAGGACTATATTCATAGCCAGATTCATTCTCATCTCAACTAAGTAGGAGAAGGAAAGAGAGTTCACCAACCTGATCCAAGGTAACTTATCAGTCACAGACTTTGGCCACAAATTTTGCATCCTAGAGCGTTTTGGACACACGATGCACGAGGAAAGATGAGTGGATCATTTTTTAGAGCGTCTACATCCTACCATTAAGCCTCATGTGATGGAAAGTAAACCAGGAACCTTCACTAAAGCCTACAACACTGCCTTGGACATGGAGAGGATGGTGATGCCTGCTCAGAATCCACCCAAAGGATATTTGGGTTTTACTAAAGGAACCCAAGGATCGAAGAATTATCACAAGAAAGGACAAGGGCACAACCATACTAAGGGAAAGCATGGAGGAAAAGAAAAACCCCATCATGAGAACACCCGATATAGGTGTCACACCGGTGGAAAATGGCATTCAGTTGAGTGTTGCTACAAGAAGAGGACATGCTATTGTTGCCAGCAAGAGGGACATCTCCAGGCCAATTGCCCTCGGTCAGACCCGAGGGGGCCATGCCCAGTAGCAGCCCCACCTGTAGTAGCCCAACCTATAGCTACAACCCCACCTGTTGGAGAAAGAAGACAAGCTCAAATTTTTGTTATTGACAATGAGGAGGCTCAAGCTAATGCTAATCGGTTGATAGAGGGTAATAACACTTAGAGTTTTGTTTTATGTTTTAAGTTAAGCATGTAATGGTCTAATGTATGGTGAAAAATAATGTAGGCATGCTTGAAGTGATGGGACACAATGTAAAAGCTTTATTTGACTCTGGATCTACTAATACTTTTATTTCGAGAAATCTCGCAACTATGCTTTGTTTGGATATCAAGGATTTAGGGTATATTTTGGATGTCACAACCCCAAGTGGCTGAATCTTTATGTCCCTTTTGAAAACTCCTGTGATACCTGTTAAGTATCGATACCATGAGTTCCCTATAGAGTTTATCCTCCTTGACATGAATGACTTTGATGTGATCATTGGTATGGATTGGCTTTATACCTATAGGACAAACATCGATTGTAGGGAGAAGAAGGTAATCATAAAGAGACTGGTAACCCATCGTTTATCATTAGGGGTAGGAAGGATGCTACCACAAACCTATTTATGTCAGCTTTGAAGGCAGAGCAGATGATAACTAAAGGATGTCAAGCTTTCCTAGCAGTCGTTACCGAGCCGGAGCCCAAGGTTCAACCCTTAGAGGAAATAGAGGTAGTCAGGGACTATGCAGATGTTTTCCCAGATGATTTGTTAGGGATCCCTCCTGAGAGATAGGTAGACTTTTCGATATAGCTATCTCCCGGGACAAGCCCTATTTTGAGAGCACCATATAGGATGGCCCCTACTGAATTGCTCGAGTTGAAGAAATAACTACAGGAACTGCTAGACAAGGGTTTTATCCGCCCTATCACATCACCATGGGGAGCACCCATTCTCTTTGTGAAGAAGAAGGACAGTTCACTCAAAATGTGCATAGACTACCGGATGATCAACCAGGCTACCATCAAGAACAAATACCCTTTACCCCAGATAAATGACATGTTTGACCAGTTGAAGTTAGCTCGAGTCTTTTCAAAGATTGACCTGAGATCGGGTTACCACCACTTGTGAGTCAAAAATGAGGACATCCTAAAAATTGCTTTTAGAACATGTTATGGCCACTATGAGTTTGTGATTATGCCTTTTGGGTTGTCCAATTCCCCGAGTGTGTTCATGAACCTCATGAACAGTGTGTTCCAACCCTTTCTTGACTCTTTTGTCATAGTGTTCATAGATGACATCTTGGTTTATTCCGATGACCTAGATCAATACTGGGACCACCTGAGTAGAGTCCTTAATATCTTGAGAAAGCAACAATGCTATGGGAAATTCTCGAAGTGTGAGTTTTGGATGGACCATGTCATGTTCCTTGGACACATCATATCTGGAGGAACCATCTCGGTAGATCCGACTAAGGTGTCAGATGTTCAAGATTGGCCAGCACCGAAGAATCCTTCAGAGACCCGTAGCTTTTTGGGATTGGTTGGATACTATCGGTGCTTCATAAAGGATTTGTCAAAGACTGTGTTGCCTCTTACCAAACTCACCCAAAAAGATGAGAAGTTTGTGTGGTTGGACCTATGTAAAGCACGGTTCTAAGAGCTGAAGGAGAAGTTGACTGCATCCCCAGTGATGACTCTACCGTCTGATAATGAAGGTTTTATGATCTTCACTTATGCATCTAAGATGGAATGCGGATGTGTTCTAGAGAAAGATAGACATGTTGTTGCCTATGCCTCCAGACAACTCGAACCCAATGAAGTAAACTATCCGACACATGATTTAGAGTTGGCTATGATTATTCATGCCCTGAAGATTTAGCGACACTATCTGTATGGAGTTACCTTTGAGATCTTCACTGACCACAAGAGCTTGAAGTATCTCCTAACTCAGAAGGACCTAAATCTGTGACTGAGACGATGGATGAAATACATGAAGGACTATGATTTCATCATTTCCTGTCACCCTGGAAAGGCAAACGTTGTAGCTGATGCTCTTAGCTGAAAATAGCTCAAGTGTGCATCTGTCTTGTCTAGCTAGAGGAAGAAGCTAGAAGATCTTGTGGAGTGGACTCCACAATCGTTAGAAGACCGAGTCTGTTTGGCTATTATACTGATTTAACCAAACATGTTGACTGAGTTGGTAGCAACCTTGTTAGCCAGCCCAGAGCTTGATAAGATGAGAGGTTTGATGGAGAAACCTCAGACCCATCTCTCAGTAGGAGTGGATGGAGGAATCCGTTACAAGAGTCATATTTAGGTTCCTGGAGATTCACCATTGAAGGATTGTATCTTGCAAGAAGCTCATGGTTCAAAGTACACGGTACACCCTGGCACTACTAAAATGTTTAAGGATATGTAGCGGTACTTTTGGTGGCCCGAAATGAAAAGAGATATATTGGCATATGTGTCCAGTTGTCTCACTTGCCAGATGGTGAAGGCTGAACACCAGTGACTCGATGGATTGCTACAGTCGATTGAAATTCTTGAGTGGAAATGGGAACAGATCACTATGGACTTTGTGGCGGGTCTCCCCAAAACCAAGAGAGGTCATGACACAATATGGGTTGTGGTATATTGACTTACCAAGTCAACACATTTCCTCACCCTAAAGACCACTGCCAAAGCGACAGACTTAGCTAAATTGTACATCTGAGAGATTGTATGACTACATGGTGTTCCGAGTTCGATCATTTCTGACTGCGATTCGAAATTTACTTCCAAGCTGTGGAAGTAAGTACAAGAGGAACTTGGTACTAGACTAAAGTTCATTATAGCGTATCACCCCCAGACTGATGGACAGTTAGAGATGACAATCCAAACTTTAGATGATTTTTTGAGAGCTTGTGTGCTCGATTGGGGTGGTTCATGGGAGCAGTATCCGCCCCTCACCGAGTTTGCCTATAATAACAGCTTCCAAGCAAGTATCGGGATGCCACAATATGAAGCTCTATATGGGAGGCCATGTTAGTCGCCACTTCATTGGGATGATATTGGCGAGAGGACCTTGTTGAGGTCAGATGAGCTCCAAGTGTATGCAGATAAAGTCACTTTGATCAAGCAAAGGATGAGGAGAGCCCATGATCAACAGAAGTCATATGCGGATGCAAAGTAGACTGACTTGCAGTTCACCATGGGAGAGCATGTGTTTCTAAAAATCCACCCCCTCTGAGCTATAGCAAAGAATAGAGGAAAGCTGAGTCCCCGATACGTGGGTCCATTTGAGATTTTAGAATGGATTGGTGAAGCTATTTATCATTTGGCCTTGCCCCCTATAGTATGTTTCATGATGTTTTCTATGCGTCTAATCTAAAGTGCTATGTGAAGGACCTGAACCATGTGCTAAGCATTGAACCTATTGAGCTCTAAGGGAGACTGACATATCCTGAGTCACCTATGAGAGTATTGGATACCAAGGTGAAATAAATCAGAAATAAAGAAATAGAGATGGTAAAGGTTCTTTCAAAGCACCATGGAGAGGATGAAGCCACATGGGAGCTGAAGACAGACATGGAAAAAGCATACCCTAAATTGTTTGTTTGATTGGTTGACTTTTGGGGGAAAAATTCTTATAAGGAGGGGAGGATATTGCAACCTCAATTTTACTTATATGATTGTAATTGCAATTATTTCAAAAGAAATGTACTTAGTTGTAAATTGCATGATTTATGATAAATCTATGAGTTTCTTTTACAACTTTTCCATGTGCATGGTTTTTCGTGGACCCTTTGATAATAATGGGTCCAAGATAATAAAAGAGGAAGACAAGTAAAAGAGAATAAGAATTGCATAAATAATAATGAAAATTGGAATAAAGGTGAAAATATAAGAAATAAATAGAGAAGTGTGGGTTTGGTCATAATGTATGATGTTTCGAACCCCACATAGTTTCTTGAGATACAAGGAATAAAAAAAAGGGAAAATAATGAAGTGAGAGAGAGGAAATATGAATGAAATATATATATTTAAGCAATAACATGAACATAAAGAAAAGGTTCATTTTATTTTGAATTATGGCCCCAAACTTGGCACGACAATAGATTAAGTCATTATTAAGTTTCCCTCAAAATTTGGGATTAAAAGGAGTTGTGGTTTGAGTTATGATTTTTTCAATATTTCCTAAAGTGAGAAGGTTTTTCCTGAAATAAAAATCAAATTTCCTTTGTTTGGGCACGAGTGACGCAGATCGTTGGATCTTGATCTAACGGAGGTCGCTCATCGTCTAGTTCCAACAAAACTAGGAAATAGGCCACCGACAGGGGGGGCTTTCCATCAGATTTTCTCACAATTTTCTCCATGTACAGACTAAGAGATCGTTTAGTTGGGTTCGGGAGAGGATTCTGAACATGGGAAGCCCTAGTTTATTGCGGATTAGAGGCTTCTAGAGGAAACACCTAATTTCCCTAAACTGAGGGTGCGGCAAGGGGATCGGAAACCCTCATAGCATGCCCAAACCCTATAAATATGGTCACCTTCAACTTCGTTCGGCCCTCATGAAACCTAATGACCACTTCCCTATTTCTCTCGTGCCTCAGATCGTTGTATTGAAGTAGCTCCGATGAGCTTGAAGCCATGGGGCCGCCGCGAGAGTTGCTGCTGGATCGGGTGGGAGAGAAAAGGAACAACCGTCTGATCTGAGATTAATGGCCCAGGCTTGCCTGTGCTTCAGAACAACCGTGAGTGGGCGCAAGCGCTGAGAGCCACGCGATCCCGCTCAGTCAACAATGACCCTTGATACAACGGCCAGAGTTTTTCCAAAAAATCAAAGTAAGTTGCCTCTCTAGTCCAAAATTCCAGAAAATGATTGGATCTTGTTTAATTCACTAAAAATCGATCCTTTGGCCAAAAAATAAAAGTAACTAGTGCTTTTTGATAAGAAAAATACATAGAATCTAATAAAAATGGAATTGGAGCCTGATATCGTTTACTATTCAAAGAAATATATGAAATTACCTCTCTTAACACATTAGATCATAATAAAACCCTAAAATGATGTGAAAATCGAGTATGATGAATCTTTTGGGTTATTTTTGAGTAATATTAACCGGTTGAGAATAAAAGAAAAGGAGAATCTGAAAAAGATGATTATATGCTTGTTTTAGGGTTTTTATGCACATGTTTATGTCTTAATGAATAAAAACCCTAATTTGGGAAAATATGAGTTTTAATGGTTGTAATCTGAAATTGTAAATATACAACAGAGATATAATGATCTTGAACTTAGTTTAAGATTAGAGAACCCTTAATGAAGATAATTGGAATAATTAGGGCTTTTGTAAATAAGAAACCTATTTTAGGGTTGTTAGCCTAAAAAAGATATAAAGTTGGATAAAGAAACCTAAGAAACCCTAATGAACCCTAAGGGCTTGGAAGCCTTAGAAAGTATCCTCATGTCATTAAAAAGGTGTTTTGACATTAGGTAATCTACATGTTTCAGGAATTAAGGATTGTTTGCATTAAGGTGCTTGCTTGGATACTTAGTTGAATTTGGATTCTATTGCTCAAGAGCAGGTATGTGATTAAGCTTATGGTTAAATCGCTTTAGTTTCTCGACAATTCCTGAAGTTTTATCGATTGCTTGGAAGAATTGCTTGATTTTCATTTATTTCATCCAACAATAAAGTGACTATGACTATCACCATAATTATATGTGCATAACTAGCTCAGATCTTGGTCCTCCTCTGTAGCTCTGATGTTGATGAGATAGATGACCTAGTACACGGTCTACCTGGGAGGTAGGATCATCAGGTTATCACGAGTCGATGTGTTGGTCTACCCTTGGGTAGGACCATACGACTCCATGACCCTATGTATTGATCTTCTTGTAATGTAGGATCATGGGGGTTAGTTGAGATCTACCATATGAGAGGTAGTATCCATGTCCACTACAGGGACAACACAGAGGCTAGGGTATGTAAGGATTGAGTAGTCATGTTGAAAACATAAAGTTTGCTTGTTAAACCATAATTTCTTAAAATATATTGTTACAATTAAATGAAAGATTCTTATTTCCCCCACATACTAGCATAATTCGTTATACTGATCGCCGTTTTGTTTGTCGACGTTTTAGGTCATCAAGAAAATGGATATTCCTTTAAAGTGACACTTGATGGAATCAAAACTTAATAAAGAATTGGAGGATTGTAGATAGATAAGTCCCTTCTTGGATAAAGACTTCCACTTCCTATATTTTGCAAGGTATGAATAGAATTTTTTTTATTCCAGTAAAAGTTTAGTTGTTATATAATTTATTAATTATTGTTGATTATTTGCAAAACCACTGATCCTATTTTGGGATAACGCCTCTGACTTCTTGGTCTCCCTTAACAGGGGGTTACTAGGAGGCGGGGTCGTTACAGATTGTATGTGGCATTGCATTGCTCTAAGGTCTCTTGAAATTGTGACGAGGTGGAAAAATATGAAGAAGGGGTGTGTCCTGCCGCTCCACATGCATCGCAAATTGCTTCAGTGACTTGATTTCTAAAAATAGAGCTTGAAGAAGAAGGATGGCTGCTCTAGTAAGAACTCCATTGGCAATGATTAGCTAACATGTCTTCAATAATGGCATAAGCCTCATTGTATGATTTGTTTATTAAGGCACTATTTGTAGCAACATCAGTAGACATCCTTATATTGTAGAATAAGCCATTATAAAAAGTTTTCTATAGAAGATAGTTGCTTAAACCATGGTGTGGACAAAGGCATTGAAGGTATTTGAACCTTTCCCATGTGTCATACAAGGTCTCTCCATTCCTTTGATAAAAATTGATGAGTTAACTCCTCGATTGTGCAGTCTTTCTTGGCAGAAAACATTTAGTTATGAAAACCTTGAGGAGTTTTTCCCAATTGTTGATGGAGTTTCTTGGAGAAGACGAGAGCCACACCTTGGATCTATATCTCAATGAGAAGGGGAAAGAAGAAGACAAATTGAGTTACTAGAAATGTAATCTATCTTGAAAGTTCTTAGCAAATGTAGAAATTCAGCAATGTGGAGGTTCAGATCCTCCATTGGTGTCTTTTGCTGTATCATTTGTATGCTGGTGGGGTTGATAGAAAAATCATTTGCCTCAATTTGTGTGATATTGATAGCTGCATTGATGACTATGGATGTTGGAACAACAAAGTCTTTAAGGGGACGATCGCCTTCTATGATTAGTTCTTCTTGTAGAGATGGATGTTCTAGTGAAGGTGGTGTTGATGTAGGTGATGAATGTTGTGACTCCTCAATATATGATTGAGGTTCACTCCTCCTTACTTTTTGAAGGTTTCTAATATTGTGCTCAATTTCATGGTCAAGAAATATGGAATCTTCAAGACCCATTTTTTATCATCTCATACAGTCCTGCAAGTAAAGAAGGTGAGTGAAGTACAAAAATGAAAATGGAAGATACAAGAATATGATAATGATGATGATCATGATGGGAAAAAATGATGGTGGATACAACAGGAGATGGTGATATCTAGTCTCACTTACTATTCAACACTTCTTACTCTAACAAAAATACTGATGTTGTGTTCTCGATCATGTCATTTCAAGCACATGGATTGAGGTTGACAAAGCAAAAATAGAAGCTATTGAGAAGATGTCAATTCCAACAACCATAAAAGAAGTGCACAATTTTTTGGGACAATTAGGGTTTTATAGAAGATTCACTAAAGACATTTCAAATATTACAAAGTCTCACTGCTCCTTTTTTTGGGTCGGTGAAAAAACTTTGTTGCTATTAAAATTTACCAAACTTTAGGTACATGAAGACGCACCCCCTAACCCTTTACAGGATTACAGACAGAAATCAAAAGACCAGATTCTAATCGGTCTTGACCATAAGAACTCTAAACAGAAGAAACTACAAAGTAGAAAGAAGCATCCCAAAATAATACACAAATATGAAACTGACTATCCATCAGCCTACACAACTGAGGAGCTACACTGACAATAATGACCACCCACAAATTGTGCAGGCACAGAAGGTAGACGAAGGACCTCCATATTCTATCTATGGACCAAACAAGGCCGTACTTCTATTGTGGAGTTTAACTGTCTCAAATAGCTACAGAACACAGTATCTATCCTGTCATACCATCTTCTCATAGAAGACTCCAACGGTAGACTAATCAGACTGGAACAATGATCAATTTGACCATCATATTACTCCTTCGCACATAGCAATACGATCATCCTCTGAAATTAGTGGTCGAAAGAAATACGAAGGTTGAATCAAGGCACCGAACAACACTGATTAGTGTTTTGGTGAACTCGACGAGCAGATAGAAGCAGAATCACAGTCACAGGGATGGATTGGAAGTAAACTCCTGTCCATCATCTGAAGTAGACATGCATGCCACTCCTATCTCCTTCCCAAAGTTCTTCACATACCATCAAATGATCACTGAAGCACTTCATCCAGGGCCTGCAATGCAGCACTTGTGGGCTACTATTTGCATAGTAGCCAAACTTTGAACACCTGCAAGGTGCTCCTTCACATAGCAACTAAAGGCACCAAGGAGGAGGAAACGATAATGTTTTACCCCCTTTAACCCAAAGTTGTGCTTTAACCTTCCAGTGGCCTTTCCTGTAAAGGAACGCCAGCCAGAGGACCTTGTCATTGTTGAGCTGTAGGAGATCTTCCTTTTCACCAGCGAAGAACTCCTTGAACAAGGAGTTGTCAAAGATGAGAGTCAGAGGTCCATGAACCCTCACATCCAGAACGTTCCTTATGAGCACGTCCCAAATGTCCTCTAGACAAAGCAACAATGTCCTGGTCGGTGAGTCCCATCTGGATGATGAAGACTCCCTCAGATGGTCACTACCCTTGGTGGCAGCAGACCCATCTGTTGAAAGCCTGGTGTATGAGGCTCCTGGGAGCTCGGAGGCACGAGGCTAGGCAACATATCGCACTGAGACACCTCAACGAGCACTAGCCAATATCTCCCCAAGAAGCATTAGGTAGCAGGGGTGCGTCGTCAACAGAGCAGGATCGTAGGTGGAGGAAACGTGCCGCCAAGCCACCAAGCCGTCGAGCCGGTCAAAGGAAGCAGTCCGCCCAGTGACAGGCCAACTCCCCGCCAGAATCCCACTACACATCAAGGATAGAGATGATGGCCTTCGCCACCCAGGAAGGCCTAGGTATCCGCAGAGGGAGGAGAAAGAGGTGCTAGTGAGGTTGGGAGGATAAATTCTCTCATCACCTGTGTGATAGAGCTACAAACATGATCTGGATTTGGTTGGGAGTGGCTCTCTCCATCCATCTTACTTGAACAATATGGATTTGACATGTCGAAGCACCAAACTCTGGCCCAGACACTGATCCTCACGGCGCCACTCATCTCCTCATCTCCCAGTCCATCCGAGGCAGCGCTCTACACAACGACCCTTCTCCATCTCTTCGATGTATGCTTCAAGATCAGAAACCGCAGTGACTGTTGAAGGGCCAGGGGAGGAAGGCGTTGATGTGGCACTCCCTCCCCCCAACGACAGCCACCGGGGAAATGTAGAACGAAGCAGGAGTGAACCCTAGAGAGCAAAGCGGGAGCCTCACTGCTCCTTGTTAGCAAAAGATACATATTTTGTATTCAATGAAGATTGCAAGGCAACTTTCCAAATATTAAAGGATGCTCTTATCTCAGCCCCCATCATTCAACCACCAAACTACAGTGCTCCTTCTGAAATCATGTATGACACCATTGATTATTCCATAATGGCAGTCTTAGGACAAAGGTGAGATGCTAAGATCCATGCTATTCATTATGCTAGCAAGACCTTAGATGATGCTTTATGGCACGATAGAACATGATATTCTTGCCATAGTCTATGCTTTTGATAAGTTCTGACAATATCTTGTGGGGTTTAAAGTCATTGTCTATACAGATCATGTTGCATTTAGATATCTCATGAGTAATAAGGATGCCAAACCCCATATTATCCATTGGATATTGATGTTATACGAGTTTGATTTGGAAATCAAAGATAAAAAGGTGATAGAAAACAATGTAGCAGATCACCTTTCACGCCTCTCCACAAGTGTCGATGACAAGGTTCCTATTGATGACAATCTGCCCATTGAGAAGTTGTATGTAGTAAACTACTTTTTATCCCATGTTTGATGACTTCACAAACTATCTAGCCACTAGACACCTTCCTCCTTATGTCACCTATCAATAGAACAAGGTGTTCCTTCATGATGTAGAGTTTTACTTTTGGGATGACCCCCTATTGTTCAATCAATCTACAGATGGGCTGATTAGAAGATGCATTCCCAATGAGGAGATCCCAAATGTGATTTCAGAATGACATTCCTCTCCTTATGAAGGACACTTTAGTGGTGACAAGACTCCTATAAAGATTCTATAAGCATGTTTTTATTGGTCAACTCTATTCCGTGATGTGCATGCATTTGTTAAAGCTTGTGATAAGTATCAAAGATTAGGAGAAATTTTGAAGAAGGAAGAGATGTCATTGAATTCAATTCTTGAGTTTGAAGTTTTTGATGTATGGGACATAGACTATATGGGCCCATTGCCCTCTTCATGCATCTATAAGTTCATCCTAGTGGTTTGTGATTATGCATCAAAGTGGGTAGAAGCTATTCCCACTCAAACTCTAGATGCAAAATCAGTGATGAAGCTATTCTAGAAGATCATTTTTCCAAGATTTGAGGTTCCAAGAGAAGCCATCTTAGATAGAGGAAGCCATTTCAGTGAGATACACTTGAACAATCTACTAAGAAAATATGGTGTCAATCATAAGATCTGTACACCATACCATCCACAAACTTCATGGCAAGTTGAGATTTGAAATAGACAATTGAAGGCAATATTAGAAAAAATAGTTTCAACTCAAGAAAGGATTGGACACTGAAACTAGATGATACACTGTGGGATTATAGGACATCTTACAAGATACATGTTGGTACGACTCCATTCAATCTAGTCTATGGAAAGTCTTATCATCTACCTATAGAACTTGAACATAGAGCATCATGGGATATTAATTTTCTCAACTACAATATGAATAAAGTAGGAGAAAGAAGGCTACTACAACTCCAAGAACCAGAAGAGTTGAGATTAGATGCATACAAAAACTCCAAGACTATAAGGAGAAGGCAAAGAGATGGCATGATAAAAGGATCCACACCAAGGATTTCAAAGAAGGAGATTTAGTGTTGCTATTCAACTCCAAGCTCAAATTCTTTCTAGGCAGGTTGCATTCTAAGTGGTCCAACCCCTTCTTAGTTTTGACCCCTATGGAACTGTGGAACTATAAGGGAAAGAAGCCGCACTGAAAGTTAATGGCCAACACTGTAAACTAATTAAAGGAGAGAAGATAGACCAGGGAGCCTATTACTCCCTCTCAAATGCCTGATGCTACTATCTATATTCTCACTGTAGACTCAAAATAGAGGACCTTGTGGGAGTTGACCCCACATATAAGATATATTTCTTTACTTGCATTTTCTCAAGAACTTTTCCTTTCCTAAAATAAATTTGCCATGGATGAATGTACTAATTTAGAACATTATGAACATATATCATCATCATTGTAGGTGTTGAGAAAAGAAAATCAAGTTCTATAGATATTCAATGAGACACAATGTGTGTAACACAGTACAACACATGTCTCCACTGACAAAATATCGATTCAAGCAAATATCCAGATCACACGTCATGTCATTGTACGATACGATGTGCGCTGTTCCAGAAATGAGTTGTTGGAGACTCACATAACGTGTGACAATTCAAACACAAAGTGTAGTTATAAACTTGGAAAGTGTCAGAGTTGCTGGAAAGCCGCACGACGTTTGGAAATTCAGACACAGCGTGCCATCTTCTTCATTCAAATGCTAATTATCTTCTAGAACATACACATTGTGTTTTAATTCAAATACGGTGTGCCGCATCAACCTGGAAGCCTCGATGGGTTCACTGGAAATATACACAACACATTTAAATCTGAACATGACATGCTTTACAAGAGAAAACTTTCACTGGAGACAGCTGCGACACGCATTAATTCAGACACGGTGTGTCCTCATCAAATCCAGGCAAAAGAATAAATTAGCAATGGAAATGTACACACAAATATGCCTTGCAATTTACATCACATGTCGTGTGTGCATGACAGAACTAGGATTTTAACCCTAAATCTTCAGCTGCCACCCTCATTTCTTATATCACTCTTGATGTGTGCACCCCTCTAGCAATCGTTTCCACAACATTTTTTGCCTTCTTTTTTGCATCCATCATCACTGGCAAGATTAGCTTCTTCCTCATCTCCGATCGGCAAAACATCCCTCCATCAGGTCCACCCCATTTTCAATAGCATGCCAACGAGGAGCCACCCAAGCCACCATTCTCCGTTGAGCAACCATGTCCTCATGAGGAGCCCCCAACCTCGAACCACAACAGTCGCTGCCACCTTCAATCTACACAAGAACACCGACATCAGATCTAGATCTAAGAAAGAAGTCATCATTCTTATTCTACCCTGACTTTGCTAAGACTCACCATTGTCATTATGGTAAGATTCCCCTTCTCTTTCTCGATCTAGTTCATATTTGACCAGAAGCTCATCGCCAGCATAGCAGACACAATGTGACCGACCCAGACGCTAAGAACTCTCCTTCATCTCTGACCTACTGATCATTTTCTTCCTAGAACACATGATGTTTGTCTTTCCTGACACGTCGTGTCCTACTGTTGAAAGTTAGACACAAACTAGCATAGAAGACATGTCGTGTCATTCTTCAAACACGTTGTGTCTCGGGTTCCAACCGTAAAAGCAGCCCACCAATGGCACCAATTAAGCAAGCCACCAAATGTTGACGGGGAAATAGCTCTTCCTCAACTCCCAACTATGTCTCCACCACTCAATTCAGAGTCATAGATGAAGAAGACACCCTTTGCTAGACGTTGATCACTCATAGGGTTATCCCAATGTGCTTTACCTGTGAGAAAGAAATGGAGGCAATGAGATTCAAAGATGAAGTCTTAGGTCTACTAGAGAGCTCAGACTAAACTACACCTACTGCACTATGAGTAATACCTACCCTAGACTCACCGATGAATTTCTGACTACACTGAAGGCTGAATATGACCCCAAAAAGTGTCATGAGCTATTTTCTATCATTCAATTCCATCTATTGGGCCAGGGGTACAAGATAACATTCAGAAAATTATGTGAGGCATTTCAATGCCACCATGGGGGAGCTTGTTTTTTATCCATCACAATTTGACAATGATACTTTTTGGAATGAAATTACTAATGAGAAAATCCATGAAGCTAAGAAGGCCAAATCAGCCAACATCCATAATCCCATATTCTATTATGTCCACCGCCTTCTTAGCACATGGGTTTTACAAAAAAGGAAACCCAGGGAGTATTGTAGAAGGCTTGAACTTTTTTTCTTTGGGCAATGGTAAATGATATCACAATCAATGTAGGGTATTTCATTCTAATCATGTTCTTTGAAATCAAAAAGAAGTCATCATGTGATATCATTATTGGGGGTTTGATCACCCACATTGTCCACAAGGTTGGTGTTGATTTTATAGGTTCAGAGATTGCACCTAGAAAGAACATAGTTGAGGCACAACTGCTTGTTTCTTCAGGTTTGCTTTCTCAAATTCCCAACGATCCTGCCAAATTTAGACAAATATTTTGATGATGATGAATACATTGACCTGCCTGATTTGGAGATCATTACTCTAACACAGAAGGACAACTAGAGATTTGATCTCTCCAGTTTTGATCACCATGAAGAGGAACCAACTACATATGTTGTTGCACTGCTGCCTCCTTCCACCAGTATGCAGACAGAGTATAGTTGGGAAATGCCAGATGTGCAACACCTATACGGCTACGTCCAACAAAGATTTGATCGGTAGGACAGTCATTTACATATGATGAGCCAACATTATTCCGTCATGCATGGCATGATACATAGGATGGACATGTGGCATATTTACTAAGGCCACTATGCCATGCCTCCACCACCACCACCTCCAACTCAGCCAGAGCCGATCCCTATAGACATTCCCATTGACGATGATCTTCTGCACCAGCATTTCCCAGCTAGTCATGAGGGTGTTGGCCCTTCATCTTAATTCTCCATGGAAGGTACGCACCTCCTACCAACTTGAGTTTGATCAATGAAGTGAGGATACTATAGATTTCAAGCTTAGGGGGGGAGCAACCAACTGGTAGTGCATTTTTTTTCCCTTTTATCATATTTTTCTTACTTCTTGTTTTAGTTTCTATTCATCGTGTGGAAAATCCTATATGATATGAGGCTTATCTTTTGTAAGTGGACTGAATCCCTTAAATCTTGAACAGAATGTCTTCTAATTGATATCATTTGCAGAAGTTGTAAAAGACATGCATTAATCAAATGAAACTTAATGGCCATGAATATGTGTCTAAATTTGGTTTATTTTTTTAGCTTGAACATTCATCTTTCACATCCTTGATTGCTTAACACATGTAATGGTTTCAATTTTTGTTAGTAAATCAACTTACAACATCATTTAGAATAAGGGATGCTTTGTCAAGCTCTTAGTACATTTTCAACCACTCTTTCATGGAAAAAATTTCAAGACAAATGAATGATATCCAACTAATGTTGCAATTTATTTAACTCTCCTATATTTTGGATAACTTCCGCAAGGCCCCGTGGTTATCAAGTGGAACCCAACTCATTTTAAAATTTCTTTTGGCCTACTTCACCTTCAAAGCCCATACTAGCCTAGTGTAAGTCCGATCTGGCCACGACAATTACGTGTGATGTCTAAAAAGAGGGTAAAAATACCCCAACTGGCACTCCACGTATGAATATGCATATTTTAGTTGTCGATTGTTGGAACCCATATTCCATTGTCATATCCTTTTTGGGAAACAAGGAGAAAATAGCTGAATTTGTTAATATTAACTAAAATTCCATCATTTTTATCCTTAATAATGAGAGCCTTTGTTGCGAATTCACTAGTTGATTATCTTGGTCACAAGTTCTATCTAGTGTTGCCTAGTTGATTGATTCATTTAAATTGTCACTACCCCTGTTGAATTTAAAAATTCTCTCTTGAGTTTTTAAAATGAATTTATGGCTAAAGGCATAAACTTGTTGATTATGGTTGGTTTGGTCTCTCCTACATCTTTCATTTCATTTGATATATGCATGGACTCGAAAATTCCTTTATTTGTGTTACTATGTTCTTTTTTCTTGAGGATAAATAATTGATCAAGCTTAGGGGGATTTGGTGTGCACAATTTATATGGAATTTTCTACACACAAATTCAATCCGTTTTTCTCTCTGCTTTGCTCTAACCATACTTGATGTGTCACCATTTTAGTTGTTTTACTTGTTGCATAACTCTGACCGCAAGCACAGGGTAAAGATGATGAAATGGGGTTAATCCAACCCAAATCTGACTTGAGTTGGATTCCCTGATGATTTGCAATCGATCTAGAGGAGTCTTGAAGTTTCATAGTAAGACACGACGTGTGTCATTTTACACACTCTGTGTATCGTTCCAAAAAAGGTATTCCTCAATGGTTGCTATTCAATTGGAGACTAGGCTTTAGGATTGTAGTGAACACCTAGGGCCAAGGGTCCCCCAATGTGGGAAGGCAACAAAGTTCAGTTCAAGAGACCATTACAGAGTGGAGCATCTATGACATGAAGTTCCTTACCTAAGTAGAAACACGACATGTTCCTCAACAAACATGACATCTTCACTCATTCAAGAAACTAACAAAAGCTGTTGTATCAAACCAACATGCCGTGTCTTACGCCTTCACGAGCCATACTTCAAAGACATACGGTGTGTGATAAATAGTGCATGATGTGCGTTAAGCACGCAAGAAGACTTCACATAGCAGCAACATGGTGTGTCTTTTAGTGACAAAGCATGTACTTTTTATGTGAGTAGTTGATGTATGCACAAATTATCGTTATTTTGATATCTAATTTGATTATTTTCTTTGTTATTTGTTCTTAATTGAATATCTTTTTAATACGTATTTTACCAAATTAGTAAAAATCACTTGTGCATCATTTCTTTTATTTTTACATGTATTTTACATGCATTTTACATGTTTTAATTATTATAATAATTATTTGATTTATTCATTTATTATTTTATTACAGATAATTATTATTTACTGGAGCAAATTCGATACCACCAACTTGTAACTCGGTGGCAATGACATGGCATCAGAGTCGACATATAATTTTGTTCTAGATCGAGAAGGAAACAACAAAAAGTCGGTGGTACCGACATAGAGACATACGGCCCAGATTAAACGCACTTCATTAATGAATTTAACATTGTACAAAATGTTATATATATATATATATATATAACTTTTGACCTAAAGTGTGGACGTCGGCCGAAAACCACACCATTAGATAGAGAATCACATTCTCTATCGGGAGGGTGCGAAAACCTAGATGAGAGGAAGAAGAAAAGTGGAGGAACCCTATCCGACAGACCTTGGAGACGTTTTTACTGCGGAGATGTCGGCGGAATGACTTCATCTTCTCCATATCCCTTCCTCTTCTCTTTCTCCTATTTACCGTATCTCAAAATCCATGTTTTGCATATTCTCGAGTTATTGTGATAGCATGTCGTCTATTTTCGGCTAAAAACCTTAATTCCTTAGGACCCGGGAGTAGCCTGGGTATGCATTGTGTCTAATTCTTATGAGTTAATATATATTTTCCTCTTAATTTTTGAATATGAATCTATGGAAATTGCATGTCCTTATTGTGCTTGATCACCATGATTAGCTTATCAGACCCTTAATTACTGCTGAAAGGGGGAATAAAGGTTAGAAACACATAGGTTCACCCGTTTATTGACGTCCCTTGGGAAAGGTGGGGCATAAAGGGAGGAGATTATCCAGAGTTAAACCAAAAGCACTTAACTAATGGATCAATTACTATGAGAATGGAATTGGCTTTAGATTAGGTAGGGGAATTACACTGCGGAAGCAGATAGTTTCTAGCTACAGGCTCTTTATTCAAGATTAGGAGGGATTTATATTAATAATCAGGGATTAGATTCAGTGTTTCCCATGGTGAAACTAAAAGTCCTAAGGAATTCATCCCTTCTTGATCACAATAACCTTAGTTAGATTTACTTTTTGTTCTTAGTTAATTAAACAACCAATCAACTCTTATTTTTAGCTTAGCTGATCAATCCTAATTAGTAATAGTCTTGAACCTCACAACTCCCCATGTTCGATAACTTGGGACTCATAATCCCATATTACTTTGATACGTTAAACTTGTGTATTACACGCATGTTATATGCGTGTCAAGTTTTTGGTGTCGTTGTCGGGGAGTTGGCATGGTTAACACTATAAAAAGTTAGGATCGGCCACTCTAGGCCATTGTATTTATTTTCCTTTTTTATAATTTTTTTATTCTTCCCATTTTTCATTACATATAACTTTATTGTTAGTTTAGGCATTGCACATAATCATATAAATATTTCTTTGTAGTTAGTCTTCTTTCATTTAAAAAAAAAGCACATGGCCCCTATTTGTTCTGAGTGTGGAAATGCACATGTAGGTTATAGATGTCTGAGTCCACCTTCATTACATCATGAGAAAATATCAAAGGAAATTCATCGTGAGCATATTAGATTATGGTTCAATATGTTTTAAGTCGCAAAGGTCCTATTTCTAATGGAGGTTGGGGTAGAATAGAGAAAATGAAATAAGTTGAGGTTGAGGATAAGGAATTAGAGAGTGAGGAGAACATTAGATGAAGTTTTAGAATCACCTCTACTATGTCCTTCCATTGAGACCACACCCACAATCTCGACTCCTAGGATTGATTTTGAATATGATTGGGTATCATATGAGGAAGATGAGAAGAATTATGAAAATAAGGTGGATGACAATTTTGATACATGTGTTTGGGATATGAGTGAAGGAGAGGAGGATCCAGAAGGTGCTTTATTTGATAGTGATCTTAGAGAGGAGGAAGAGAGTGAGGAAGATGATATTGAAAGTGAAAAGGTGAAGGAATTTCCCATTACCCATCACATAATTCCTTCATCACAAGACCCATATCTTCATTCCTTATTCAGGATCCTATATGGGATATATATCCAGATGATAATTTTGAAAGTTTTTGTGAGGATATTAATGAATGTGGGGGAATTGAATTATTAGAAGAGGAGGAGGCACAAAAATTCACCTTTGATATAACCCCTCCATTATGTGTAGATAGGAGTGATCCATTGGGGATGACCATAGAAATTAAGGATCAATCATCATTATACCTTTCATCTCATGGCTATCTATTTCTGCATGTGCTCCCACATCAAGACTTGATTGTGAGTCGTGTTCATGTTCATGTTCATTGCAATGATAATTTACTATTGAAATGGAACGTCAACCATGCACGTTGGACTTTTTACTATTATTTATTTTTTCTCATTGTTGTAAGGAACCAGATGTTTAGAAAGAAGAAGTTGAGAGAGATTCACCCTCCTCCACGACCACCTAATTATTGTTGATTGATATGTGTCCATCCTAGGACGTTAAATAAGGGAGCTTGTAGGAGGTAACTCACCAATTAGGTTTATTTTGTTAAACTTTCAATTCTACTTTTACATTCCTATTTGTAGATTGTGATATCTAGTTTTGATGCAAGTAAAAAAGGTGCCTTGATATGTGCATTCAATGTGTAGGGATGCACTGAGTCGGTACCACCGACTTCACTATCGGTAGTACCGAGTTTTCATCAGTGACATCTCACAAGCTGAGAAAGTATAGACAATTCACTGAGCTTGAGTGCATATTGGAGGGTAGATTATCATGTGGATCACATCTACTCATCTTTAACCCTAGAGTTCACCGCCCATACTGGTACAGTCGTTCCATGTATCTTCCTTTGCTTTTGACATTGAGGACAATGTCATATTCAAGCTTAGGGGGAGGAATGGAATGACACTTCTATCTTTATCTTGCATCTTTACTTTTTATCATATCTCTACATGTTTTGCTTTTGTTGTTTGAATTTTTTTTTAAAACTTGACACGCATATAACGCGCGTGTAATACGTAAGTATACATGTCGAAGTAATATGGGATTATGAGTCCCGAGTTATCGAACACGGGGAGTTGTGAGGTTCAAGACTATTACTAATTAGGATTGACCAGCTAAGCCAAAAACAAGAGTTGATTGGTTGTTTAATTAACTAAGAACAAAAAGTAAATCTAACTAAGGTTGTTGTGATCAATTAGGGATGAATTCCTTAGGACTTTTGGTTTCACCACGGGCAACACTAAATCTAATCCCTAATTATTAATATAACTTCCTCCAAATCTTGAATAAAGAGCATATATGTAGCTAGAAACTACCTGCTTCCGCAGTGTAATTCTCCTACCTAATCTAAAGTCAATTCCATTCTCATAGTAATTGATCCATTAGTTAAGTGATTTTGGTTTAACTCTGGATAATCTCCTCCCATTTATGTCCCACCTTTCCCAAGGGACGTCGATAAATGGGTGAACCTATGTGTTTTTAACCCTTAATCCCCTTTTCAACAGTAATTAAGGATATGATAAGCTAATTGTGGTGATCAAGCACAATAAGGACATGCAATTTCCATAGATTCATATTTAAAAATTAAGAGGAAAATATATATTAACTCATAAGAATAAAAAACAATGCATACCCAGGCTACTCCCGGGTCCTAAGGAATTAAGGTTTTTAGCCGAAAATAGACGATAGCCTGAGATGACTGGGAATCCCAACCACATTGGGAAATAGGGGAAGGACAAGTGTTCTTGTTGATTGGGAATACGAGAGGTCGAGTCCCTATCAAAGTTGGGATCTCCAAGTTCAGTTTGCCACAAGGAAAGTGGTGGGAGACTCTATTTGTAATGGGATGCATTAGAGAGGTGGACGGGAGGAAAGGAAAGCTGAGGAGTTCCAAGGAAATGAGAATGGGAAAAGGTGACATCTTCTAGAGTCACGACAGACTCTGAATCTGAGTTTGACCTAGTTGAACTCTGCTTGAAGAGTCCACATGACAAAAATCATTAAATCAAAGTGGCAGGCCTAAGTTCCATATACATAAGGATTAGGGTTATATAGGATAATTAAGATATTTAGATCATTTTCTTATCAACTCAAATTGGAGCATAAAAAAAGTTCAAACTTAACCAAAATTAGCATGTTGCCAAATTTTGGTACAAGGATTCCAAAAATCAAGCTAGATTTTAGTTTTGAGACTTCCTACTACATGTTATTTCCTTTCCAAGTTAAATCTTATTTTAATTATCCAAAACCATCTAAAAATATTTAGATGTTGATATTTTGAGGAAAGCTATATATCATCATTTCAAGTTCACATAAAAATTGTTACGTCAAATTATTATTATTATTAAAAGGACCAATTTCAATTTTAACCCCTATGTATAGTTAATTTACTAATGAGGGTTACATTTGTTGAAATTGAGTTTCAATTAACTTAATAATGAAAAGTTATCCTTGAACATGATTTATGCATTATAATTTGATCTCTAAGTTTCGATGGGTTTTATATGAAGCGTCAATATTTGAAATTTGAAATTAGGGTTTTCTAATGTAGAATTAGTTATATATAAAAAGTTAGGGTGTTACAATTATACCCACCTAAAATGAATTTCGTCCTCGAAATTCTACTAGACTACCCACCTTAGGGTTTTCCCTTATTGTAACATGAAAATTGTAACACCTTACAATTATCATGAAATTTTACATGTATTACATCTAGGGCAAGACTAATCACAATAATAATCCATGTAAAGGCACCAAAGGGACTTTAAAACTAAATCATACCTTGTTTATTCTTCCTCATCGTCATCATCATCCACTTTGGAGAAGATCCTAGCTTGTCTTTTCTCCTTAGGCTCTGATACCATATTGTAACATCCAATTTTCTAAAAACATATAATTCATTGAGAGGAAGCATAATCTTTATTGGGAATGTCACAAATGATAATCATTGTATATAAATAAAGTTTGATAGACCAATTTAGGATATTACACAATTTCTCATATCTCAATATCATAACATAAAAATCACGCTCCAATCTAAAGCACATGTCTCATAAACATAAAAGAAAATATAATCTACAGATAGTTGGCACCCCACCAGGTCTGGTCTCAGATGCCTTGAGCTCCTTCTTAAAATGGTCCTTGGATAGCTTTATCCTTGACATTGCTCCTTTCCAGCAGGCATCACACCCCCATCCATGATAGATTTATCCTTGACATTGCTCCTTTACAACGGGCACACCCCATCCATCCATAAAATAGTTTCTAAATGGAATTGAACATATTATAAAATTGAAATAACATATATTTTGCAAAGAAAACATTTAACTTCATGAAAATAAACTTTGCATCTTACCATTATCTTTTATGTGACTTATATAAGAATCCTCAAATTTGCATTGTAGTGCCGCTTCTCTTTGTACCGAAGTGCCTCTTGGATTGCACCAAAGTTCTCTATATGCTAGGAAGCCCATGATTTGTTCTAGAGTACAATGTATGCTAGGAAAGCCCATGATTTGTACATAAGTACACTTTATGCTAGGAAAGACCATGATGAGGATCTTATATAAGGTAAATTCATCATCTTTACTCTTTACCCTTTACTCTTTACTCTTGAATACTCTTTACTCTTTCTCTTAAACATTAATATAATGTAATATGATGATTCTTGAAAATAAACACTAAAAGGGATTTCATTTATCCATTAACTTTAACTTGAATAAAATAACTATAGCATGAATAATACATTCACATAATCACATGTATGTGTACATAATAACATATAAACATCCAATAATAATGTTCAAAATACATGAACCACTTACAGAGATTGGAGAAAATCCTAATAGTCTCTTAACATTGAGGGAACCCTAATTAATTTGTTAAAATAATTGAAATGCATTAATAAGCATTATCTAACCTAATTTTAGGGTTTTGAGATGCTTGAATAAACAAGAGAAATTCGGATTAAAACAAGGACTCAAAACCGCCATATTATTATTTCTTGTGTTTTTACCTTTCCAACGAGTATTTTTATGAAATTTTCTGACATCGGATGGATTTTTACAAATTTTTTAGATCCGGCCAATCACAAAACAACATAAATCCATGATGGATTATCCAACACCTCAGTAGTCGAACCCACGCTCATGTGGCCCAATCACTGCCTACCACATGGCATGGGCTCGCTCATAGGAAAACCTATGATCAGTAGGCGATTAAGATGGGAAAATACCATATATGCCCATGAGGGCGTGACACTGGACAATCGATCCATCAGGGGAGAAAATGAGAATCCATCCCTTGGGTCATTATCTTTAGGATGGACATGAAGGAAGGCGTTGCAATAGCAAATGTCCAGAAATCAAAGACTCAGTTCTGACTAGCATCAAAGAAATCCAAAACACTGGAATCTACCCCCGTCGCCTCCTGAACCCAGCAAGCCCTAGAACAGGGTACAGGATGTTGGAAGCTCCAGAGATGGGTTCTGCCATGGATAACAGGTCAGAGAACATCAGGCGGTAGAAGATGTAAAACTGAATAAGGGCCAGTGAAAACAAGCCTGATCAACTCGTTGTACCCAGGCGGAGCTAAAGACCAACCATTTATGAAGACTTATAGGTGAAATTGTGAAAACCAATTTGGGGTTCATGGATGTAGATGGCGTGAAGAAAAAGGGGGAAATGGAGACATACTGCAAATACGATGAAGTGGTAGTGTCAAGACCTCCACGAGGACTCAACAAGGAAAAAGAGGCAGCCATGGGAGGTTGCATCAGCTTCCACTGTAGGTTCAAACTCAAACAAAGCCGGTAGTGAGATGTGGTTGAGGAAGACTATTTGTGATGCAAATGAGGGCAAATGATATGGTGGGATTGATTGCAAATGGTTGTGTGAAGGTCTACGGAGGTCTTTATACAGGTGTGATAGCCTGAGATGACCGGGAATCCCAACCATGATGGGAAATAGGGGAAGGATAGGGGTTCTTGTTGACTGCAAGTAGGAGAGGTCGAGTCCCTATCAAAGGAGGGATCTCTAAGTTCAGTTTGCCACAAGGAAAGTGGAGGGAGACTCCATTTATAGTAGGATGCATCGAAGAGGGGTTTGGGAGGAAAGGAAACTACGATTGAGGAGTCCCAAGGAAATGAGAACATGAAAAGTTGTCAGCTTCTGGAGTCGTGGCTGACTTCGGATCTGAGTCTAACCCGATCAAACTCTGCCTGAAGAGACCACGTGACAAAAATCATTAAATCAAATTGTTAGGCCTAAGTTCCAGAAACATTAGGATTAGGGTTATATAGGAAACTAAGGTAATTAAATCATTTTCTTATCAACTTGAATTGGAGCATAAAAAAGAGTTCAAGATGAACCAAAATTGTCGTGTTACCAAATTTTGGTACAAGGATTCTGAAAATCAAGTTAGAGATTAGTTTTGAGACTTCCTACTACATGTTATTTCCTTTCCAAGTTAAATGTTATTTTAATTATCCAAAACCATATAAAAGTATTTACAGGCTGATATTTTGAGGAAAGCTATATATCATCCTTTCAATTTCACATAAAAATTGTTAGGTCAAATCATTATTATTAAAAGGACCAATTTCACTTTTAACCCCTATGTATAGTTAATTTACTAATTAGGATTACATTTGATGAAATTGATTTTCAATCAACTTGATAATGAAAAATTATCCCTGAACATGATTTATGCATTATAATTGGGTCTTTAAGTTTCAATGGGTTTTATATGAAACATCAATATTTGAAATTTGAAATTAGGGTTTTCTAATGTAGGATTAGTTATATAAAACAAGTTAGGGTGTTGCATTTTCACTTGGTCTGCATGCACTCGAGTGTCAACCAAGAATTTCACTTCCTCATACAATTAGTTTGAGGTTGCTTTGTGACCAAGACTAGATAGCTAGGGGCACCACCACCCACTCTCATTAGGGTTTGACCGCTTCCCTCGAGTTGTGCCCCAGTAGTTGTTAACCAGGCAGTTCACTTGGCAAACTGATCAATTGGCAATGTGTATACATGCTTTTTAGAAGTCGTCAACCTCATTTCACCCCCCTATTTCTAGGATTTCCACCCCTCCTTACCCTATAAAAGGAGGGGGACTCCACAAAGAAGGGGATCTTATATTTTGTACTTTAAAATTTACTTTTCATCACATGTGTGGAAAACACATCACATCCTCATCTTTCTTTCATCTTGGGACATACTTATTTCACATATCTTTATCTTGGAACCAAAGTCCAAGGCAAACTGATACTTTTCTAAGTATCCATCAATGGATTATTTATAATCCATGCACGTCAAGTGTCATAGCACTCGCTTGATTACCATGTCCCTGAAGGAAAATAACACAAAGAAACATATTCCTCTTATCACCCCATCATCACCCAGGGTTGTTTATTAAAGAGAAGGGATTATCATCATCTCTGATTATTGCATGAACTTTCAACTGTTCATGAGTCATTTACTCTTATTTCATCCTAGGTTCCTTGCCATCAACATAGGAATTATAAGGATGATTACATATCATTATTCCTTTCTTTGTTATTGTCTAACATGTTCATGAGCATTTTGTGTTTTTATCACATTTCCCATTTCCACATCATGGGAAAAGATCTTTACTATTCACACATGCTTTATCTGACAGGGATCATCTCCCTTGTTCTAATTCTCTTATTATGAGGATTATATTCTTCTACTTCCTAATGCACACAGATTGGTCTGAGATCATCTCAGATTCCATTTATTTCACTTAGGATGTGATAAAAAATATCCATGCCATGTTTCTCATTTCATTATACTCACTAGATTATCTCAAAATGACTACTTGATCAGAGTAATCAGAAAGATAACAATCTAGGAGTTCCATACTTACTCTATCTCCAATAATTATATACCTGGCCAGGGTATACAAGTACTGAGATTAGGTAGTATGCACTTTATGTACTATCATATTCCTTACTTTTCATATCATCAACAACACATGATTTAACATTCCTGGACTTTCCCAGGAATCACTTCTATATCTCATCCTCTTTCACATAGATAAGAGCAATTATAGAGCATTTAAAAGAATACTGAACATAATATAAATTCTAGTTCTCATCATTTCTTCCCTATGTTCCCATAGGGCAATCAATATGGAAAGTCCATAACAACAATCCTTTTTATGATTATCAGATAGCATCAGGATAAGGCATATCAAAATGAAAAGCTCTATACGACTATTACCCCTCGTGGTCATATACCATTTTAGGTTGACTCAACACATAGAGTCTAGCTATTTCATGTTGTTGCTTTTGCCTTTTTACGTTATTGGGTTGTAACTTTCGTAAGCCCTGTCGAGTCTGCCCCGGTTGTGGGTTCATTTCCTCCCTTCTTTTCAAGAAAAGAGTTTAGCATGCTCAACATGTCCATATCTATAACATGTCTTGTCCCCGTACCATGGTCTTGTCGGTCTTATTACCGATGTAGATACTAAGCCATGGGTTCTTACAGGTGGAAAGTTAGGACCTTTGCCTTTACTTAGTGACTGATGTGTTGGCTAAATTGGACATTATTATAATCCCTTTGTTTTGATGATGACAAACATTTCATTCTTGTGGATCTAACGTGCTACTTGAGTGTTGCAGGAACTAGGTGGATGACACAACTTTGGAAGATCTAAATGCTCACAATGTGTTAATTTCATGATTGTAATCAAATGTAAAAACTTGTACAAGATATTTAATGTACAAGTACTTAGACATCATGTAAATCAAGTGTTAGATCTTCCCTAGCCATTCAGAACACTTAGATAGGTCATCCCCTATAATAGTGTCACATCTGCACACTCATACACACACTTAGTACCTAGTTCAAAACATTGAAACAGGGTCATTCTCGGTCGACAAACTCCTCGACCGAGACACTCTCGGTCGACAAATTTCTCGACCGAGAATGACCCAAGTAGCCGTTAGACCCAGCAGACAAGGTAGTTGGGAGTTGGAATAGAACATTATATACACTTGCTCCAGGACGTCCCTCGGTCAACAAATCCTCGACCGATAAGGACCCTCCGAGAAGAACTCTGTCTGCACTTTTTAGAGTTAATAAAATAGTCATTGCAAAAGCACTTAGTGGACACCTAACGGCTAGTTGAGCACTTAGAACCCCCTAGAAAGTGTCTAGAACGTCCTTAAGCACTCATAGGCCATTCCTATAAATAGGACATGCCTTAGGACACCCAAAACACACTTGTGCAATACTTGAGCATTCATACTTGCAATTGGCAATCTTCTCTAGTGAGCAATTGAGCAACTCCATCATTGGCTATTCATTTCCATTGCTCCAAATTCGTGTCCTATAGGCTAGAATCTCCTACCCACTACACTTACACTTCCATATACATTGGTTAGGAGATCAAAATGCTTGATATAGGAAATCAAGCCTTGTGCTACAACGGTATTGTAATTTCTATTTTTCCTTCTTGTTCATTCTTATTGCTTGTACTCTCCTTGCTACTCCTACGGTTGGAGGTTGTGGATTGGAGAGGGCTTGATCTTCTCGGTGGAGAAGGAGGACTTTAGACTACTTCAAGAAGGCTGTCTCAACGGGAAGCTACTTCAAGATGAAGGCTACTTCAAGAGGGAGCTTGAAGTTACTTCAAGGTTGGTGAGACTACTTCAAGGTGAAGTATGTCCAAAGGGTGGTGAAAGTGTTGTAATTTTATGTAACATCCTTGCTCGGTAATACCAATAAATACTTTTAAAATCCCAATTGGAAACAATTGGGTAGTAGACCGACTCCTTTAGTTTTTTCTAAAGGTGGAACCACTCTAAACACCTTTCCTCCTTCTTATTATCTTAATTGTGGTTGCTTGAATTGAATTAATTTTAAAATATCTATAAAAGCCTATTCACCCCCCTCTAGTGGTTTTTCATGTTGCCCTGGTACACTAGGCATTTATTGCAGTGGTGGCACCAAAAGCTTTGTCTTTTTAGAACAACTAGGCACATGTCTCTAGAATTGTAGAGACCTTTCCTTAATTCTCAGCTTATTGCCCCTTCTTGGGCATTACCATCACAAATATACTATCTGTCTATACTTATGGTAGAGTCTATTTTCTTGCCATATACTAATCCTTCCCACATTTTCCACTGTTCCAACATGACTATGTCATTCAGGAACCCTTTCAGAACCCAAAGTTTCTACATTGAGGATTGGTAACCTAGGTTGTAATGCTAGTATCCAGTCTACTATATGCATCATTGTTGTCCTAACCTTCCCAATAAGAGCATAACCATAGGATTCTCTATCCTGATTGGGTCATGGTAGGAATTCTCAGGCACTCATTATTCTCTTGCTTGATCCCTTACACCCTCTCTTGGTGTAACAACATTGCTCTCAGCAATGTATCCCTCGTGTTCCCTAGTTATTTATAAACTTTACCCCTTTCTTCTACATAAGAAGAAGTCACTATAGGGTATACTGGAGGACACTAAAACAAAAATAACACCTTAGTCCTACGTCTCTGTAGACTCAGTGAACCTTAAGCTCTGATACCAAAATTGTAACGACCAACAATCAAATCATTACTAATTAAGCAGAATCAAACATAAACAGTGGATTAACAAAAATCACTAAAAATTAAAACCATTTTTGCAAAGAGATCCATTTCTAGGAAAACTCTTTAAGGAAGAACCGAAACCTTATATACATCATTGTTCAAATTGTACCATCTCTTCTCAAGGATAACATGTAACCGTTGCTATGTCAAAACATATACTAAAGCAACATAAAACCTCGAGGCATATAAGCCAAAATCTCAGATTGTTCATAAAACCATTACGAACTGACTCCAAGGACCTGAGAGTATAGAGACGACACATAGGACTTCTATCTACAAGACACGACAGTCAGTACACTCAACATGAGCTATCACTGCTGCCTCAGGTGTAGTATCTCCTCTATAGAAAGATCTTCTCCACCTCGTGCATGTCCACCTAAAAAAATGTGGATCCCACGGGGGTGAGATAATTGTCCCAGCGAGAGATATAACTCTCTGTCGACCATATTATTATCACAGATTAAGCATTTATAAACTGAGCGGAGGTTCTTTTTTATATTAACAGCCATAATAATTCACTATATGGACAGAATAAAGTAATCTCCTTTCTTAAGGAGAACATTGCATCTATCCATGGTAGAGTTATAAATCATCCATTTGTTTTGCAAGGAATGTAAAGAAACATAAATAACATCTATCCACTAAGGATGTATAAAAGAAATGTAACATCATCCAATGATTTATGTACTCAATCCTTAAGCAAACATGTTATACGGCTGATTACATTTTACAACCACACTTATGCCCTGAGGAGATGAGGTATACCGCTCATCTCCAACCTTCAGTTGCGAAACCCAAAGCCGGTTCCATACAAGGTCAATGGAAGAGTCATCTACCATGACCTCACCCGTCTTGGTCAATGTGAGAAAATGAGCAGGACATCTCATGTCTCTGCTAAAATATTTTTCTAGGGTATACTGGCAACTTCGCTATATAGAGCTACATCGTCAACTGCACTCTCTTCGGGAGAGAAAGATCTCATGTTTATATAACATTCATCCGGACCTTCATCATCGGAATATTTGTGATACATCCATCTCGACACATATAATGAAGGATTGAGAGATTTCGTGTTTATCTCACGTCAATCCCACATTAGGGCATACATATATTTTCGCCCATCACCCCCGCATATTAAAAAATATGCGGTCTCCAGCTTATGCCGCGGAACAACCCATTTTACCATTCAGCAAATCCTGACGCTGATGGATCTATGGCCAGGGCACTACATGATAAGATTCTACTTGATTAATTAAGTACATTACCGTATTCTTTTAGCATCAGTCAAGTTTTCAAACATGAATTATTATGACAAATGCTATAAAGAACAAGTGTAATACATCTATCAAGTACTTTTCAAATCTTTAGAACACATATAACATTTAGGATCTCAATCCCTCATCTCATCATGATTACAAATCTGGGTATTCAAACCCTTAGTTCATCACTGAACACTGTTACCACTTATCAGGTAACCATTACCTCTAGGTCCTAAGACCAAGGTATACATGATACTTGTTATACAAGCATCTCACATGGCTCACAAGGCCCATTAAGTATCTTTCACCTCTCACTAGGGAACAAATTATCACATGGCTCACAAGGCCATTACACATCTTATCACCTCTCACTAGGCAACAACTTATTCACATGGCCCACAAGGCCATTGCACATCTTGTCACCTCTCACTAGGCAACAACTTATTCACATGGCTCACAAGGCCATTAATCATTATACTTTTTATACAAGTATTTAACATGCCTTACAAGGCTTATTGAATAAAAGAATTACAAACTTCCCATCATTAGGGTTAGGATTTTCGTTTCTTATCGATTATGGTTTCTCTTACATATCATCACCCTTCATTAGGGCTAGGGTTTTCCATTATTAACCATTTAGGTTTTTAAGATCATAGTATCAATAATCAAACCCTAATTCATTGCTCCACACATCTAGGAGCCAACATTGATATCATAAGTATTCAATCATATTTATTCTCATCATTTATCATTAAATGATTATCAACACAAGGTATGAGTTCCTCTCTCATCCTTACCAGAGTATGATTACATCACACTTTATTAACTTGGCTTAACCCCTTCTCAAGGTATGTTAACATACACTTATCAAAGTGCATTAAACTCATTACATCTCAATGTAACAATTGACATAACACACTTCATGTGTTACTCTTCCAAGTATATTGGATTTAAGGTGTATCAAGGTATATCAACCTTGAGGTACTGGATGTGATATTTATCATGTCTTGATGTATCACTTCCCTCATCACTTTTAACTTACTTAAGATCATAAACTTATCATGTATTAGGGTATTTCCCATCCTAATACTTTATGCACTATCTCATCACATTTATCATGTAATATATTCTTCATAAGTCACATATTTGAATTATTCAACCATCATCTATGATATGGACTCATCTCAGGTTAAGGCATTGTTAAAATAAGGTTGTCCATTATCAACCACTCTAAGTGTTTCACCTATCAAGTTATTAGCCACACCATTACTTGGTGTTACACTCATCACTCCTAAGAGTGTCTTACTCTCACCTTTACATGGTGTCATGAGTTAAAGGTGTGCATATGTTCACCATATCGGGTTGTAGGTGTATAGACACCACCATATCGGGTTGGAGGTGTATGATCACTTACCATATCGGACAAAAAATATATGAACACCTTTCATATAGAGCTAGAGGTGTTTGTATGTATTACCCATGTCGTGCATGAGGTATTAAGCCATCACCATGTCGGGCTAAAGATGCATTCAATCACCACATCGGGTGGCTCACCATCTAGGGTTGGCTGTGACAGGTTAGGGTTTGCCATATCGGGCTCAACCCAATGTACAAGTCGATAGGAATGTAGGACACCAAGCCATATTGGGCTACATCATCAAATGTTAGGTTGCAACACCCATGTCGGGTTAGGTTTGGTTGTGACGGGCACATGGTACATATATGTGTCGTCCATGATGCTTAAGAGGTATCAACTCATCACCATGTCGGGATACCATATCGTCTAGGGTTGTGTATCGTGCAAACCTATCGTGCAAGGTCATGTATCATGAAACCATGTCGTGTAAGGATGTATATGCTTCATGATACTAAGTACCAATGATATATTATATGATCATATCGTGCAATAGCACTTGTTACTCTTCACTTATATCGGGTTACCCAAATTAGGGTTTCACATCAACTTACAAGTATACAATTGACCTTGTATCATGCATGGAGTCTATAATAGACTTCCTATCATGCAAGCATCTTGTGCAAGCATCTCATGCAACATCTTGTGCAAGACATATTGTGCAACTCTTACCCATATCAAGTTAGAGCTACTTGTTTATATACTTGAACCCGATATCACTTTTACAAAGTGACACCATCTTATTCAAGCTCAAGACCTTTGTTATAACTGATATAATTCATGGTAACAGGTCTAAGCAACTACTAGAACTCTTAATTTCATCAACTATTTTAGGAAATTTCGGAATTAAAAGTATTTCACTAAGTATAACAATTTAGGTGATGAATAATAACATGGTTGAGTTCAAGTTATATAACCCGCCTTAAGAATGACTTCAAAGCTCCAAGCTCCAAATCTCCACGTTCCCAAGGTTAAAGATGACTTATAAAAGGTCCAAGGATCGTTCAAAACTCCTTCATATACAAGGAATCACCATGGATAAGCAATTGGTGAAGAAGAAAAGAAAGGAAGATCAAAACCCTAAAATCATGCTTCAATCCAAGGTTGAAGATGATCATGGCCTCACCTTAGGGTTAAGTATGAGCTCCTTCTTGATCCTTAACACTCTTGCACGATACCCTTGTGCCCTTGCACGATATTCCACCCCTCTTGCATGATATTACACTCACTTGCATGATATGCCACTCAATACATCACTCTATGGCCGATATCACCCTATATGGCCGATATCACCTACTTGGGCGATATGATCTTGCCATGGGCGATACCCAAGGGCCCATGCACGATACCACAGCTCTCTTTCACGATACAGGAGCTCTTTTCACTATACATTAGGGTATGATTGTGGTAAGGGTCGAAAAATTCCATTAAGTGGTGAAATTAGGGGTATATATACTTGTTACTCATGAAGAAAGGTGAAAATGAGGTGTCATCATTTTGAGCTAGTAGGTGCCACGTGTCCATGCATGGATGACACGTGTACATGCATGCATCAACATTTATCTTGACATGCAAAACAGTTGAGGGTGATCTAGGGATAAGGATTCGTCCATTACTTATCTCTTTGGATAAGATATATCAACAAAATCACCACTTTATTCACAACTCATCACAACTTTGCTAAGGAAGTTGTAACCCGACACAACTCACCTCCTTGAGGTTCTTTGCACGAAATGGCCTTTTCCAAGAGTTCACAAAATTATATGAGACTCCTCCTATGGCTCCTTGGCCGATAGGCACTCATATATAAGCTTTTCAACTTGATACAACTCAAGTTAAGCTTTCATATTCAACCCTTTTTCTTGGTCATTTCATCACCAAGATTGTCATCACTCATAATTGATTCAAACATGTTATCTCCTTCTTTATCTCTCCTCTACATGGTACTAGGAGGGATTAGGGACACTCTATAAGTGGTAATTTGCATATCAGCCCTACATTTTGGGTAAATTACAATTTGTACCAAAATTGGTGCACAAGGTACCAGCATTGTTCAAACAAGTTCAAACTTGGAATTTGGGCCTTACAAAAGCCACCACCTTGCATCATTCTCTCTATAATGTTGATAAAACACATAAGTCACGTTCAACATGTGACATATTGCAATATAACCCCTCAACTTGGGTAAATTGCACTTTGGTCCAAAATAAAGGAACATTGCTCAAACAACATTCAATCAGGACCAAACTTGAAACATAAGTGTGTCACATGATAACAAAACACCTTAGAGGATCATATTAAAGTTATAAGCATCTTTATTAGCCAAAACAAATAGGGTTACCTCATAACCCATGTTAGAGTCGTTACAGTATTAATAATGTATTATCCAATTATTAGTCTAGCTTAACAATAATTAATATTATAATACATATCTATGGTGATCAAGAACAAATATATTAATTAACTAAACTTCCATTATCAAAATATGAAGAGAAAAAATCTCTATTAAAGTGAAGAGAATCATGCACAAAGTGAACATTAAGAGTCTCTTAGGTCCTAAATAACATGTGGTTTAGCCCCTCATGATCAACATGAGATCAAAAGAAGGTTTGGAGAAGAAAAAAACATAAAGAGTGGAGAAAATCCCTATAGAAAAGTATGAGTATGATCCACTCTAAAAATTTATGCAACTAGAAAGTGTGTCAATTGTCCAACTGCTCCTCCAAGGTTCCGAGATGATTCTTTATCCATGCATAATTGCCTATGTATTCTCCATATCTAGTCTCTTATAACATAGATGATGCCCTCTTTTCAATATCCCTCTTAGGTTTTGACCAAAGAGTCCATACACAACTTATATAACAAAATATTAGACGTTGCTACTCTTAATCACATCCGTTAGGGAAATCTTAGTGTCACTGACTTGTAAGTCAGTGCTAATGAGTTCACTCATTGCTTGACTAGAGTAGTGCCACCGAGTTAGGTGTTAGTGGTATCGAGATTCTTTTGAGGCTCTCCAGTCCTCCTTGTCGGGACCACCAAGCTGACCATCACTGGAACCAGCTTGGAATCTCAATGGCATCAAATCCCATCTTGGTGTTACTAAGATGACTTTGTCACTTTTCCTATTTCCTACATGTCAGTGGTGCCGACTTTCTTCAATTTGTACATATTTTATATGTAATAAAGCAAAAAATATAGAATGATAAAAAATACGATAACCTAAAACTAGATGCATTAGAAATATATAAAATGAAAGCACAAGAGCCATTGCATGTGATTTAGGCAAAAAATGCATAGAACACGTGGATATTAGAGACTATCGTATAAATGAATGCCTAAAAATCTATAAAATGTAGTGAAAACATGTGCATCAAGTAGTTGAACATATAGCACTCTAGAAGACCGAGTAAGCATTATACACACACTCCACTACTCTTTCCTTTTAATGTCGACCAATCAACTCCATGTTGTCTAAAAAATTCCCCAAGAAACCCTAAAAGATAGGGCACACATCAGATACACGCCTCCTTTTCTCACCCCCCGTCATTGTCAGTGTCATTCAAGAAATGTCTCGAAAGACTCAGAAGGAGGGGGTACCTATCTAACACCCCACATTTAACTTGTTCAGATTGGTTTGGCCAGGATCCCATCTTAGAAGACTACAAAAGTATCCTACCCACTTCTCTTGTGTCTTGCTACCTTGCAAACTTGTGAAACACATAAACTAGAACAAATCCCCATAAACCCCCTGACCGCTATCAATATGGTAGCACAAACACCATTTACATAGGTTCAAAAATTGCACGCCCCTTGGCTGGAATTTGGAGAGTGGTGTGCCCCTAGGAAAGACTTTTGTTATCTCTTGTAAGAGGCTAGAAAGTGGTGTTCCCCAAGGCTTGTCTTTTGTGGTCTCTTCTAAGAGCCTACAACTTATATATCTAAGAGCATGTCACTAGGATAGGGGAGTAGATCCACCCATTGAGAGAGAATAACATCCATTTCCCCAAATAATGGTGAATCAAGATAAACACATGGATCATCTACAATGTGATATCCTCTCTCACTACCTTGTACCAAACCCTCAATGGTGCCAAAATATGAGCACTGGGGTTTGATGATCACAAATATTATTTTGATAACATGAACATCATTTCTATATGTTGTTACTTGTATCTCCTCCTTCTCCCTTCTACTCCCTTTTACCAACCCCTAACTTGTTTGAGGATATGTGCTCTCAGAGTCGATGACCACTAATATAATCATGATATTACTAGATCTTCATTTGCAATGGTCTTTTTCTTATATCTTTCAATACATAACTCTCTTTAAATAAAACAACATGTCGTAACCTTGCTAGAAAATTTTGTCATTTTACAAGTTTGTTGTGGTGTGCTTTACATCATCCCCACACATAAATTGATGCCTTAGAAGTTTCTCTACTTACACACGTTTGCCTTATCCACTGAATTTTCTAAAGTTTGTCTTAAATGATTTTCCACATTTTTCCAGGATACATGTAGTGGAAACTCTACATCCTCTTCAATGACCCATCTGTCAGCATCCACCCCATTGTTTCCCACTCAGCTTGTGCCTATGACCATAGAGGGACCCACAAAATGTAATGCTTGTACCATTGTGTGGTTATGATATTATTCCCTAAAAAGAATAACATAAGAGATCATTAAAAGTTAAATGAAAGATATTATCCAGTGAGAGGAGTTGTTGCCTTGTACCATGAAAATTTAATCAAGTAAACTATTATTTCACATAATCCATGGGAATACAAGCAATTCATGTTCACATAAACCTTCATGAACTTTATTAAATATTGAAACCTTACCTCCTAGTCCTTGTCCTAAGGTTTGGATGCCTTTGGACGTAGTCCATGAACAAACTCCTAGATATGGTGTAAGTTATAACCTTCTAGACATAAACGAGATCCATATGTGAGTGGTTAGAATGGAATATGGATAAATTTTTAAGGTAATCATAAACATATTTAAAATAAACTGATTAGTGTAATCCATATGGCACCGAACAACACTGATTAGTGTTTTGGTGAACTCGACGAGCAGATAGAAGCAGAATCACAGTCACAGGGATGGATTGGAAGTAAACTCCTGTCCATCATCTGAAGTAGACATGCATGCCACTCCTATCTCCTTCCCAAAGTTCTTCACATACCATCAAATGATCACTGAAGCACTTCATCCAGGGCCTGCAATGCAGCACTTGTGGGCTACTATTTGCATAGTAGCCAAACTTTGAACACCTGCAAGGTGCTCCTTCACATAGCAACGAAAGGCACCAAGGAGGAGGAAACGATAATGTTTTACCCCCTTTAACCCAAAGTTGTGCTTTAACCTTCCAGTGGCCTTTCCTGTAAAGGAACGCCAGCCAGAGGACCTTGTCATTGTTGAGCTGTAGGAGATCTTCCTTTTCACCAGCGAAGAACTCCTTGAACAAGGAGTTGTCAAAGATGAGAGTCAGAGGTCCATGAACCCTCACATCCAGAACGTTCCTTATGAGCACGTCCCAAATGTCCTCTAGACAAAGAAACAATGTCCTGGTCGGTGAGTCCCATCTGGATGATGAAGACTCCCTCAGATGGTCACTACCCTTGGTGGCAGCAGACCCATCTGTTGAAAGCCTGGTGTATGAGGCTCCTGGGAGCTCGGAGGCACGAGGCTAGGCAACATATCGCACTGAGACACCTCAACGAGCACTAGCCAATATCTCCCCAAGAAGCATTAGGTAGCAGGGGTGCGTCGTCAACAGAGCAGGATCGTAGGTGGAGGAAACGTGCCGCCGAGCCACCAAGCCGTCGAGCCGGTCAAAGGAAGCAGTCCGCCCAGTGACAGGCCAACTCCCCGCCAGAATCCCACTACACATCAAGGATAGAGATGATGGCCTTCGCCACCCAGGAAGGCCTAGGTATCCGCAGAGGGAGGATAAAGAGGTGCTAGTGAGGTTGGGAGGATAAATTCTCTCATCACCTGCGTGATAGAGCTACAAACATGATCTGGATTTGGTTGGGAGTGGCTCTCTCCATCCATCTTACTTGAACAATATGGATTTGACATGTCGAAGCACCAAACTCTGGCCCAGACACTGATCCTCACGGCGCCACTCATCTCCTCATCTCCCAGTCCATCCGAGGCAGCACTCTACACAATGACCCTTTTCCATCTCTTCGATGTACGCTTCAAGATCAGAAACCGCAGTGACTGTTGAAGGGCCAGGGGAGGAAGGCGTTGATGTGGCACTCCCTCCCCCCAACGACAGCCACCGGGGAAATGTAGAACGAAGCAGGAGTGAACCCTAGAGAGCAAAGCGGGAGCCTCACTGCTCCTTGTTAGAAAAAGATACATATTTTGTATTCAATGAAGATTGCAAGGCAACTTTCCAAATATTAAAGGATGCTCTTATCTCAGCCCCCATCATTCAACCACCAAACTACAGTGCTCCTTCTGAAATCATGTATGACGCCATTGATTATTCCATAATAGCAGTCTTAGGACAAAGGTGAGATGCTAAGATCCATGCTATTCATTACGCTAGCAAGACCTTAGATGATGCTTTATGGCACGATAGAACATGATATTCTTGCCATAGTCTATGCTTTTGATAAGTTCTGACAATATCTTCTGGGGTTTAAAGTCATTGTCTATACAGATCATGTTTCATTTAGATATCTCATGAGTAATAAGGATGCCAAACCCCATCTTATCCATTGGATATTGATGTTATACGAGTTTGATTTGGAAATCAAAGATAAAAAGGTGATAGAAAACAATGTAGCAGATCACCTTTCACGCCTCTCCACAAGTGTCGATGACAAGGTTCCTATTGATGACAATCTGCCCATTGAGAAGTTGTATGTAGTAAACTACTTTTTATCCCATGTTTGATGACTTCACAAACTATCTAGCCACTAGACACCTTCCTCCTTATGTCACCTATCAATAGAACAAGGTGTTCCTTCATGATGTAGAGTTTTACTTTTGGGATGACCCCCTATTATTCAATCAATCTACAGATGGGCTGATTAGAAGATGCATTCCCAATGAGGAGATCCCAAATGTGATTTCAGAATGACATTCCTCTCCTTATGAAGGACACTTTAGTGGTGACAAGACTCCTATAAAGATTCTATAAGCATGTTTTTATTGGTCAACTCTATTCCGTGATGTGCATGCATTTGTTAAAGCTTGTGATAAGTATCAAAGATTAGGAGAAATTTTGAAGAAGGAAGAGATGTCATTGAATTCAATTCTTGAGTTTGAAGTTTTTGATGTATGGGACATAGACTATATGGGCCCATTGCCCTCTTCATGCATCTATAAGTTCATCCTAGTGGTTTGTGATTATGCATCAAAGTGGGTAGAAGCTATTCCCACTCAAACTCTAGATGCAAAATCAGTGATGAAGCTATTCTAGAAGATCATTTTTCCAAGATTTGAGGTTCCAAGAGAAGCCATCTTAGATAGAGGAAGCCATTTCAGTGAGATACACTTGAACAATCTACTAAGAAAATATGGTGTCAATCATAAGATCTGTACACCATACCATCCACAAACTTCATGGCAAGTTGAGATTTGAAATAGACAATTGAAGGCAATATTAGAAAAAATAGTTTCAACTCAAGAAAGGATTGGACACTGAAACTAGATGATACACTGTGGGATTATAGGACATCTTACAAGATACATGTTGGTACGACTCCATTCAATCTAGTCTATGGAAAGTCTTATCATCTACCTATAGAACTTGAACATAGAGCATCATGGGATATTAATTTTCTCAACTACAATATGAATAAAGTAGGAGAAAGAAGGCTACTACAACTCCAAGAACCAGAAGAGTTGAGATTAGATGCATACAAAAACTCCAAGACTATAAGGAGAAGGCAAAGAGATGGCATGATAAAAGGATCCGCACCAAGGATTTCAAAGAAGGAGATTTAGTGTTGCTATTCAACTCCAAGCTCAAATTCTTTCTAGGCAGGTTGCATTCTAAGTGGTCCAACCCCTTCTTAGTTTTGACCCCTATGGAACTGTGGAACTATAAGGGAAAGAAGCCGCACTGAAAGTTAATGGCCAACACTGTAAACTAATTAAAGGAGAGAAGATAGACCAGGGAGCCTATTACTCCCTCTCAAATGCCTGATGCTACTATCTATATTCTCACTGTAGACTCAAAATAGAGGACCTTGTGGGAGTTGACCCCACATATAAGATATATTTCTTTACTTGCATTTTCTCAAGAACTTTTCCTTTCCTAAAATAAATTTTCCATGGATGAATGTACTAATTTAGAACATTATGAACATATATCATCATCATTGTAGGTGTTGAGAAAAGAAAATCAAGTTCTATAGATATTCAATGAGACACAATGTGTGTAACACAGTACAACACATGTCTCCACTGACAAAATATCGATTCAAGCAAATATCCAGATCAAACGTCATGTCATTGTACGACACGATGTGCGCTGTTCCAGAAATGAGTTGTTGGAGACTCACATAACGTGTGACAATTCAAACACAAAGTGTAGTTATAAACTTGGAAAGTGTCAGAGTTGCTGGAAAGCCGCACGACGTTTGGAAATTCAGACACAGCGTGCCATCTTCTTCATTCAAATGCTAATTATCTTCTAGAACATACACATTGTGTTTTAATTCAAATACGGTGTGCCGCATCAACCTGGAAGCCTCAATGGGTTCACTGGAAATATACACAACACATTTAAATCTGAACATGACATGCTTTACAAGAGAAAACTTTCACTGGAGACAGCTGCGACACGCATTAATTCAGACACGGTGTGTCCTCATCAAATCCAGGCAAAAGAATAAATTAGCAATGGAAATGTACACACAAATATGCCTTGCAATTTACATCACATGTCGTGTGTGCATGACAGAACTAGGATTTTAACCCTAAATCTTCAGCTGCCACCCTCATTTCTTATATCACTCTTGATGTGTGCACCCCTCTAGCAATCGTTTCCACAACATTTTTTGCCTTCTTTTTTGCATCCATCATCACCGGCAAGATTAGCTTCTTCCTCATCTCCGATCGGCAAAACATCCCTTCATCAGGTCCACCCCATTTTCAATAGCATGCCAACGAGGAGCCACCCAAGCCACCATTCTCCGTTGAGCAACCATGTCCTCATGAGGAGCCCCCAACCTCGAACCACAACAGTCGCTGCCACCTTCAATCTACACAAGAACACCGACATCAGATCTAGATCTAAGAAAGAAGTCATCATTCTTATTCTACCCTGACTTTGCTAAGACTCACCATTGTCATTATGGTAAGATTCCCCTTCTCTTTCTCGATCTAGTTCATATTTGACCAGAAGCTCATCGCCAGCATAGCAGACACAATGTGACCGACCCATACGCTAAGAACTCTCCTTCATCTCTGACCTACTGATCATTTTCTTCCTAGAACACATGATGTTTGTCTTTCCTGACACGTCGTGTCCTACTGTTGAAAGTTAGACACAAACTAGCATAGAAGACATGTCGTGTCATTCTTCAAACACGTTGTGTCTCGGGTTCCAACCGTAAAAGCAGCCCACCAATGGCACCAATTAAGCAAGCCACCAAATGTTGACGGGGAAATAGCTCTTCCTCAACTCCCAACTATGTCTCCACCACTCAATTCAGAGTCATAGATGAAGAAGACACCCTTTGCTAGACGTTGATCACTCATAGGGTTATCCCAATGTGCTTTACCTGTGAGAAAGAAATGGAGGCAATGAGATTCAAAGATGAAGTCTTAGGTCTACTAGAGAGCTCAGACTAAACTACACCTACTGCACTATGAGTAATACCTACCCTAGACTCACCGATGAATTTCTGACTACACTGAAGGCTGAATATGACCCCAAAAAGTGTCATGAGCTATTTTCTATCATTCAATTCCATCTATTGGGCCAGGGGTACAAGATAACATTCAGAAAATTATGTGAGGCATTTCAATGCCACCATGGGGGAGCTTGTTTTTTATCCATCACAATTTGACAATGATACTTTTTGGAATGAAATTACTAATGAGAAAATCCATGAAGCTAAGAAGGCCAAATCAGCCAACATCCATAATCCCATATTCTATTATGTCCACCGCCTTCTTAGCACATGGGTTTTACAAAAAAGGAAACCCAGGGAGTATTGTAGAAGGCTTGAACTTTTTTTCTTTGGGCAATGGTAAATGATATCACAATCAATGTAGGGTATTTCATTCTAATCATGTTCTTTGAAATAAAAAAGAAGTCATCATGTGATATCATTATTGGGGGTTTGATCACCCACATTGTCCACAAGGTTGGTGTTGATTTTATAGGTTCAGAGATTGCACCTAGAAAGAACATAGTTGAGGCACAACTGCTTGTTTCTTCAGGTTTGCTTTCTCAAATTCCCAACGATCCTGCCAAATTTAGACAAATATTTTGATGATGATGAATACATTGACCTGCCTGATTTGGAGATCATTACTCTAACACAGAAGGACAACTAGAGATTTGATCTCTCCAGTTTTGATCACCATGAAGAGGAACCAACTACATATGTTGTTGCACTGCCGCCTCCTTCCACCAGTATGCAGACAGAGTATAGTTGGGAAATGCCAGATGTGCAACACCTATACGGCTACGTCCAACAAAGATTTGATCGGTAGGACAGTCATTTACATATGATGAGCCAACATTATTCCGTCATGCATGGCATGATACATAGGATGGACATGTGGCATATTTACTAAGGCCACTATGCCATGCCTCCACCACCACCACCTCCAACTCAGCCAGAGCCGATCCCTATAGACATTCCCATTGACGATGATCTTCTGCACCAGCATTTCCCAGCTAGTCATGAGGGTGTTGGCCCTTCATCTTAATTCTCCATGGAAGGTACGCACCTCCTACCAACTTGAGTTTGATCAATGAAGTGAGGATACTATAGATTTCAAGCTTAGGGGGGGAGCAACCAACTGGTAGTGCATTTTTTTCCCTTTTATCATATTTTTCTTACTTCTTGTTTTAGTTTCTATTCATCGTGTGGAAAATCCTATATGATATGAGGCTTATCTTTTGTAAGTGGACTGAATCCCTTAAATCTTGAACAGAATGTCTTCTAATTGATATCATTTGCAGAAGTTGTAAAAGACATGCATTAATCAAATGAAACTTAATGGCCATGAATATGTGTCTAAATTTGGTTTATTTTTTTAGCTTGAACATTCATCTTTCACATCCTTGATTGCTTAACACATGTAATGGTTTCAATTTTTGTTAGTAAATCAACTTACAACATCATTTAGAATAAGGGATGCTTTGTCAAGCTCTTAGTACATTTTCAACCACTCTTTCATGGAAAAAATTTCAAGACAAATGAATGATATCCAACTAATGTTGCAATTTATTTAACTCTCCTATATTTTGGATAACTTCCGCAAGGCCCCGTGGTTATCAAGTGGAACCCAACTCATTTTAAAATTTCTTTTGGCCTACTTCACCTTCAAAGCCCATACTAGCCTAGTGTAAGTCCGATCTGGCCACGACAATTACGTGTGATGTCTAAAAAGAGGGTAAAAATACCCCAACTGGCACTCCACGTATGAATATGCATATTTTAGTTGTCGATTGTTGGAACCCATATTCCATTGTCATATCCTTTTTGGGAAACAAGGAGAAAATAGCTGAATTTGTTAATATTAACTAAAATTCCATCATTTTTATCCTTAATAATGAGAGCCTTTGTTGCGAATTCACTAGTTGATTATCTTGGTCACAAGTTCTATCTAGTGTTGCCTAGTTGATTGATTCATTTAAATTGTCACTACCCCTATTGAATTTAAAAATTCTCTCTTGAGTTTTTAAAATGAATTTATGGCTAAAGGCATAAACTTGTTGATTATGGTTGGTTTGGTCTCTCCTACATCTTTCATTTCATTTGATATATGCATGGACTCGAAAATTCCTTTATTTGTGTTACTATGTTCTTTTTTCTTGAGGATAAATAATTGATCAAGCTTAGGGGGATTTGGTGTGCACAATTTATATGGAATTTTCTACACACAAATTCAATCCGTTTTTCTCTCTGCTTTGCTCTAACCATACTTGATTTGTCACCATTTTAGTTGTTTTACTTGTTGCATAACTCTGACCGCAAGCACAGGGTAAAGATGATGAAATGGGGTTAATCCAACCCAAATCTGACTTGAGTTGGATTCCCTGATGATTTGCAATCGATCTAGAGGAGTCTTGAAGTTTCATAGTAAGACACGACGTGTGTCATTTTACACACTCTGTGTATCGTTCCAAAAAAGGTATTCCTCAATGGTTGCTATTCAATTGGAGACTAGGCTTTAGGATTGTAGTGAACACCTAGGGCCAAGGGTCCCCCAATGTGGGAAGGCAACAAAGTTCAGTTCAAGAGACCATTACAGAGTGGAGCATCTATGACATGAAGTTCCTTACCTAAGTAGAAACACGACATGTTCCTCAACAAACATGACATCTTCACTCATTCAAGAAACTAACAAAAGCTGTTATATCAAACCAACACGCCGTGTCTTACGCCTTCACGAGCCATACTTCAAAGACATACGGTGTGTGATAAATAGTGCATGATGTGCGTTAAGCACGCAAGAAGACTTCACATAGCAGCAACATGGTGTGTCTTTTAGTGACAAAGCATGTACTTTTTATGTGAGTAGTTGATGTATGCACAAATTATCGTTATTTTGATATCTAATTTGATTATTTTCTTTGTTATTTGTTCTTAATTGAATATCTTTTTAATACGTATTTTACCAAATTAGTAAAAATCACTTGTGCATCATTTCTTTTATTTTTACATGTATTTTACATGCATTTTACATGTTTTAATTATTATAATAATTATTTGATTTATTCATTTATTATTTTATTACAGATAATTATTATTTACTGGAGCAAATTCGATACCACCAACTTGTAACTCGGTGGCAATGACATGGCATCAGAGTCGACATATAATTTTGTTCTAGATCGAGAAGGAAACAACAAAAAGTCGGTGGTACCGACATAGAGACATACGGCCCAGATTAAACGCACTTCATTAATGAATTTAACATTGTACAAAATGTTATATATATATATATATAACTTTTGACCTAAAGTGTGGACGTCGGCCGAAAACCACACCATTAGATAGAGAATCACATTCTCTATCGGGAGGGTGCGAAAACCTAGATGAGAGGAAGAAGAAAAGTGGAGGAACCCTATCCGAAAGACCTTGGAGACGTTTTTACTGCGGAGATGTCGGCGGAATGACTTCATCTTCTCCATATACCTTCCTCTTCTCTTTCTCCTATTTACCGTATCTCAAAATCCATGTTTTGCATATTCTCGAGTTATTGTGATAGCATGTCGTCTATTTTCGGCTAAAAACCTTAATTCCTTAGGACCCGGGAGTAGCCTGGGTATGCATTGTGTCTGATTCTTATGAGTTAATATATATTTTCCTCTTAATTTTTGAATATGAATCTATGGAAATTGCATGTCCTTATTGTGCTTGATCACCATGATTAGCTTATCAGACCCTTAATTACTGCTGAAAAGGGGAATAAAGGTTAGAAACACATAGGTTCACCCGTTTATTGACGTCCCTTGGGAAAGGTGGGGCATAAAGGGAGGAGATTATCCAGAGTTAAACCAAAAGCACTTAACTAATGGATCAATTACTATGAGAATGGAATTGGCTTTAGATTAGGTAGGGGAATTACACTGCGGAAGCAGATAGTTTCTAGCTACAGGCTCTTTATTCAAGATTAGGAGGGATTTATATTAATAATCAGGGATTAGATTCAGTGTTTCCCATGGTGAAACTAAAAGTCCTAAGGAATTCATCCCTTCTTGATCACAATAACCTTAGTTAGATTTACTTTTTGTTCTTAGTTAATTAAACAACCAATCAACTCTTATTTTTAGCTTAGCTGATCAATCCTAATTAGTAATAGTCTTGAACCTCACAACTCCCCATGTTCGATAACTTGGGACTCATAATCCCATATTACTTTGATACGTTAAACTTGTGTATTACACGCATGTTATATGCGTGTCAAGTTTTTGGTGTCGTTGCCGGGGAGTTGGCATGGTTAACACTATAAAAAGTTAGGATCGGCCACTCTAGGCCATTGTATTTATTTTCCTTTTTTTATAATTTTTTTATTCTTCCCATTTTTCATTACATATAACTTTATTGTTAGTTTAGGCATTGCACATAATCATATAAATATTTCTGTGTAGTTAGTCTTCTTTCATTTAAAAAAAAGCACATGGCCCCTATTTGTTCTGAGTGTGGAAATGCACATGTAGGTTATAGATGTCTGAGTCCACCTTCATTACATCATGAGAAAATATCAAAGGAAATTCATCGTGAGCATATTAGATTATGGTTCAATATGTTTTAAGTCGCAAAGGTCCTATTTCTAATGGAGGTTGGGGTAGAATAGAGAAAATGAAATAAGTTGAGGTTGAGGATAAGGAATTAGAGAGTGAGGAGAACATTAGATGAAGTTTTAGAATCACCTCTACTATGTCCTTCCATTGAGACCACACCCACAATCTCGACTCCTAGGATTGATTTTGAATATGATTGGGTATCATATGAGGAAGATGAGAAGAATTATGAAAATAAGGTGGATGACAATTTTGATACATGTGTTTGGGATATGAGTGAAGGAGAGGAGGATCCAGAAGGTGCTTTATTTGATAGTGATCTTAGAGAGGAGGAAGAGAGTGAGGAAGAGGATATTGAGAGTGAAAAGGTGAAGGAATTTCCCATTACCCATCACATAATTCCTTCATCACAAGACCCATATCTTCATTCCTTATTCAGGATCCTATATGGGATATATATCCAGATGATAATTTTGAAAGTTTTTGTGAGGATATTAATGAATGTGGGGGAATTGAATTATTAGAAGAGGAGGAGGCACAAAAATTCACCTTTGATATAACCCCTCCATTATGTGTAGATAGCAGTGATCCATTGGGGATGACCATAGAAATTAAGGATCAATCATCATTATACCTTTCATCTCATGGCTATCTATTTCTGCATGTGCTCCCACATCAAGACTTGATTGTGAGTCGTGTTCATGTTCATGTTCATTGCAATGATAATTTACTATTGAAATGGAACGTCAACCATGCACGTTGGACTTTTTACTATTATTTATTTTTTCTCATTGTTGTAAGGAACCAGATGTTTAGAAGGAAGAAGTTGAGAGAGATTCACCCTCCTCCACGACCACCTAATTATTGTTGATTGATATGTGTCCATCCTAGGACGTTAAATAAGGGAGCTTGTAGGAGGTAACTCACCAATTAGGTTTATTTTGTTAAACTTTCAATTCTACTTTTACATTCCTATTTGTAGATTGTGATATCTAGTTTTGATGCAAGTAAAAAAGGTGCCTTGATATGTGCATTCAATGTGTAGGGATGCACTGAGTCGGTACCACCGACTTCACTATCGGTAGTACCGAGTTTTCATCAGTGACATCTCACAAGCTGAGCAAGTATAGACAATTCACTGAGCTTGAGTGCATATTGGAGGGTAGATTATCATGTGGATCACATCTACTCATCTTTAACCCTAGAGTTCACCGCCCATACTGGTACAGTCATTCCATGTATCTTCCTTTGCTTTTGACATTGAGGACAATGTCATATTCAAGCTTAGGGGGAGGAATGGAATGACACTTCTATCTTTATTTTGCATCTTTACTTTTTATCATATCTCTACATGTTTTGCTTTTGTTGTTTGAATTTTTTTTTTAAAACTTGACACGCATATAACGCGCGTGTAATACGTAAGTATACATGTCGAAGTAATATGGGATTATGAGTCCCGAGTTATCGAACACGGGGAGTTGTGAGGTTCAAGACTATTACTAATTAGGATTGACCAGCTAAGCCAAAAACAAGAGTTGATTGGTTGTTTAATTAACTAAGAACAAAAAGTAAATCTAACTAAGGTTGTTGTGATCAATTAGGGATGAATTCCTTAGGACTTTTGGTTTCACCACGGGCAACACTAAATCTAATCCCTAATTATTAATATAACTTCCTCCAAATCTTGAATAAAGAGCATATATGTAGCTAGAAACTACCTGCTTCCGCAGTGTAATTCTCCTACCTAATCTAAAGTCAATTCCATTCTCATAGTAATTGATCCATTAGTTAAGTGATTTTGGTTTAACTCTGGATAATCTCCTCCCATTTATGTCCCACCTTTCCCAAGGGACGTCGATAAATGGGTGAACCTATGTGTTTTTAACCCTTAATCCCCTTTTCAACAGTAATTAAGGATATGATAAGCTAATTGTGGTGATCAAGCACAATAAGGACATGCAATTTCCATAGATTCATATTTAAAAATTAAGAGGAAAATATATATTAACTCATAAGAATAAAAAATAATGCATACCCAGGCTACTCCCGGGTCCTAAGGAATTAAGGTTTTTAGCCGAAAATAGACGATAGCCTGAGATGACTGGGAATCCCAACCACATTGGGAAATAGGGGAAGGACAAGTGTTCTTGTTGATTGGGAATACGAGAGGTCGAGTCCCTATCAAAGTTGGGATCTCCAAGTTCAGTTTGCCACAAGGAAAGTGGTGGGAGACTCTATTTGTAATGGGATGCATTAGAGAGGTGGACGGGAGGAAAGGAAAGCTGAGGAGTTCCAAGGAAATGAGAATGGGAAAAGGTGACAGCTTCTAGAGTCACGGCAGACTCTGAATCTGAGTTTGACCTAGTTGAACTCTGCTTGAAGAGTCCACATGACAAAAATCATTAAATCAAAGTGGCGGGCCTAAGTTCCATATACATAAGGATTAGGGTTATATAGGATAATTAAGATATTTAGATCATTTTCTTATCAACTCAAATTGGAGCATAAAAAAAGTTCAAACTTAACCAAAATTAGCATGTTGCCAAATTTTGGTACAAGGATTCCAAAAATCAAGCTAGATTTTAGTTTTGAGACTTCCTACTACATGTTATTTCCTTTCCAAGTTAAATCTTATTTTAATTATCCAAAACCATCTAAAAATATTTAGATGTTGATATTTTGAGGAAAGCTATATATCATCATTTCAAGTTCACATAAAAATTGTTACGTCAAATTATTATTATTATTAAAAGGACCAATTTCAATTTTAACCCCTATGTATAGTTAATTTACTAATGAGGGTTACATTTGTTGAAATTGAGTTTCAATTAACTTAATAATGAAAAGTTATCCTTGAACATGATTTATGCATTATAAATTGATCTCTAAGTTTCGATGGGTTTTATATGAAGCGTCAATATTTGAAATTTGAAATTAGGGTTTTCTAATGTATAATTAGTTATATATAAAAAGTTAGGGTGTTACAATTATACCCACCTAAAATGAATTTCGTCCTCGAAATTCTACTAGACTACCCACCTTAGGGTTTTCCCTTATTGTAACATGAAAATTGTAACACCTTACAATTATCATGAAATTTTACATGTATTACATCTAGGGCAAGACTAATCACAATAATAATCCATGTAAAGGCACCAAAGGGACTTTAAAACTAAATCATACCTTGTTTATTCTTCCTCATCGTCATCATCATCCACTTTGGAGAAGATCCTAGCTTGTCTTTTCTCCTTAGGCTCTGATACCATATTGTAACATCCAATTTTCTAAAAACATATAATTCATTGAGAGGAAGCATAATCTTTATTGGGAATATCACAAATGATAATCATTGTATATAAATAAAGTTTGATAGACCAATTTAGGATATTACACAATTTCTCATATCTCAATATCATAACATAAAAATCACGCTCCAATCTAAAGCACATGTCTCATAAACATAAAAGAAAATATAATCTACAGATAGTTGGCACCCCACCAGGTCTGGTCTCAGATGCCTTGAGCTCCTTCTTAAAATGGTCCTTGGATAGCTTTATCCTTGACATTGCTCCTTTCCAGCAGGCATCACACCCCCATCCATGATAGCTTTATCCTTGACATTGCTCCTTTACAACGGGCACACCCCATCCATCCATAAAATAGTTTCTAAATGGAATTGAACATATTATAAAATTGAAATAACATATATTTTGCAAAGAAAACATTTAACTTCATGAAAATAAACTTTGCATCTTACCATTATCTTTTATGTGACTTATATAAGAATCCTCAAATTTGCATTGTAGTGCCGCTTCTCTTTGTACCGAGGTGCCTCTTGGATTGCACCAAAGTTCTCTATATGCTAGGAAGCCCATTATTTGTTCTAGAGTACAATGTATGCTAGGAAAGCCCATGATTTGTACATAAGTACACTTTATGCTAGGAAAGACCATGATGAGGATCTTATATAAGGTAAATTCATCATCTTTACTCTTTACTCTTTACTCTTTACTCTTGAATACTCTTTACTCTTTCTCTTAAACATTAATATAATGTAATATGATGATTCTTGAAAATAAACACTAAAAGGGATTTCATTTATCCATTAACTTTAACTTGAATAAAATAACTATAGCATGAATAATACATTCACATAATCACATGTATGTGTACATAATAACATATAAACATCCAATAATAATGTTCAAAATACATGAACCACTTACAGAGATTGGAGAAAATCCTAATAGTCTCTTAACATTGAGGGAACCCTAATTAATTTGTTAAAATAATTGAAATGCATTAATAAGCATTATCTAACCTAATTTTAGGGTTTTGAGACGCTTGAATAAACAAGGGAAATTCGTATTAAAACAAGGACTCAAAACCGCCATATTATTATTTCTTGTGTTTTTACCTTTCCAACGAGTATTTTTATGAAATTTTCTGACATCGGATGGATTTTTACAAATTTTTTAGATCCGGCCAATCACAAAACAACATAAATCCATGATGGATTATCCAACACCTCAGTAGTCGAACCCACGCTCATGTGGCCCAATCACTGCCTACCACATGGCATGGGCTCGCTCATAGGAAAACCTATGATCAGTAGGCGATTAAGATGGGAAAATACCATATATGCCCATGAGGGCGTGACACTGGACAATCGATCCATCAGGGGAGAAAATGAGAATCCATCCCCTGGGTCATTATCTTTAGGATGGACATGAAGGAAGGCGTTGCAATAGCAAATGTCCAGAAATCAAAGACTCGGTTCTGACTAGCATCAAAGAAATCCAAAACACTGGAATCTACCCCCGTCGCCTCCTGAACCCAGCAAGCCCTAGAACAGGGTACAGGCTGTTGGAAGCTCCAGAGATGGGTTCTGCCATGGATAACAGGTCAGAGAACATCAGGCGGTAGAAGATGTAAAACTGAATAAGGGCCAGTGAAAACAAGCCTGATCAACTCGTTGTACCCAGGCGGAGCTAAAGACCAACCATTTATGAAGACTTATAGGTGAAATTGTGAAAACCAATTTGGGGTTCATGGATGTAGATGGCGTGAAGAAAAAGGGGGAAATGGAGACATACTGCAAATACGATGAAGTGGTAGTGTCAAGACCTCCACGAGGACTCAACAAGGAAAAAGAGGCAGCCATGGGAGGTTGCATCAGCTTCCACTGTAGGTTCAAACTCAAACAAAGTCGGTAGTGAGATGTGGTTGAGGAAGACTATTTGTGATGCAAATGAGGGCAAATGATATGGTGGGATTGATTGCAAATGGTTGTGTGAAGGTCTACGGAGGTCTTTATACAGGTGTGATAGCCTGAGATGACTGGGAATCCCAACCATGATGGGAAATAGGGGAAGGATAGGGGTTCTTGTTGACTGCAAGTAGGAGAGGTCGAGTCCCTATCAAAGGAGGGATCTCTAAGTTCAGTTTGCCAAAAGGAAAGTGGAGGGAGACTCCATTTATAGTAGGATGCATCGAAGAGGGGTTTGGGAGGAAAGGAAACTACGATTGAGGAGTCCCAAGGAAATGAGAACATGAAAAGTTGTCAGCTTCTGGAGTCGTGGCTGACTTCGGATCTGAGTCTAACCCGATCAAACTCTGCCTGAAGAGACCACGTGACAAAAATCATTAAATCAAATTGTTAGGCCTAAGTTCCAGAAACATTAGGATTAGGGTTATATAGGAAACTAAGGTAATTAAATCATTTTCTTATCAACTTGAATTGGAGCATAAAAAAGAGTTCAAGATGAACCAAAATTGTCGTGTTACCAAATTTTGGTACAAGGATTCTGAAAATCAAGTTAGAGATTAGTTTTGAGACTTCCTACTACATGTTATTTCCTTTCCAAGTTAAATGTTATTTTAATTATCCAAAACCATATAAAAGTATTTACAGGCTGATATTTTGAGGAAAGCTATATATCATCCTTTCAATTTCACATAAAAATTGTTAGGTCAAATCATTATTATTAAAAGGACCAATTTCACTTTTAACCCCTATGTATAGTTAATTTACTAATTAGGATTACATTTGATGAAATTGATTTTCAATCAACTTGATAATGAAAAATTATCCCTGAACATGATTTATGCATTATAATTGGGTCTTTAAGTTTCAATGGGTTTTATATGAAACATCAATATTTGAAATTTGAAATTAGGGTTTTCTAATGTAGGATTAGTTATATAAAACAAGTTAGGGTGTTGCATTTTCACTTGGTCTGCATGCACTCGAGTGTCAACCAAGAATTTCACTTCCTCATACAATTAGTTTGAGGTTGCTTTGTGACCAAGACTAGATAGCTAGGGGCACCACCACCCACTCTCATTAGGGTTTGACCGCTTCCCTCGAGTTGTGCCCCAGTAGTTGTTAACCAGGCAGTTCACTTGGCAAACTGATCAATTGGCAATGTGTATACATGCTTTTTAGAAGTCGTCAGCCTCATTTCACCCCCCTATTTCTAGGATTTCCACCCCTCCTTACCCTATAAAAGGAGGGGGACTCCACAAAGAAGGGGATCTTATATTTTGTACTTTAAAATTTACTTTTCATCACATGTGTGGAAAACACATCACATCCTCATCTTTCTTTCATCTTGGGACATACTTATTTCACATATCTTTATCTTGGAACCAAAGTCCAAGACAAACTGATACTTTTCTAAGTATCCATCAATGGATTATTTATAATCCATGCACGTCAAGTGTCATAGCACTCGCTTGATTACCATGTCCCTGAAGGAAAATAACACAAAGAAACATATTCCTCTTATCACCCCATCATCACCCAGGGTTGTTTATTAAAGAGAAGGGATTATCATCATCTCTGATTATTGCATGAACTTTCAACTGTTCATGAGTCATTTACTCTTATTTCATCCTAGGTTCCTTGCCATCAACATAGGAATTATAAGGATGATTACATATCATTATTCCTTTCTTTGTTATTGTCTAACATGTTCATGAGCATTTTGTGATTTTATCACATTTCCCATTTCCACATCATGGGAAAAGATCTTTACTATTCACACATGCTTTATCTGACAGGGATCATCTCCCTTGTTCTAATTCTCTTATTATGAGGATTATATTCTTCTACTTCCTAATGCACACAGATTGGTCTGAGATCATCTTAGATTCCATTTATTTCACTTAGGATGTGATAAAAAATATCCATGCCATGTTTCTCATTTCATTATGCTCACTAGATTATCTCAAAATGACTACTTGATCAGAGTAATCAGAAAGATAACAATCTAGGAGTTCCATACTTACTCTATCTCCAATAATTATATACCTGGCCAGGGTATACAAGTACTGAGATTAGGTAGTATGCACTTTATGTACTATCATATTCCTTACTTTTCATATCATCAACAACACATGATTTAACATTCCTGGACTTTCCCAGGAATCACTTCTATATCTCATCCTCTTTCACATAGATAAGAGCAATTATAGAGCATTTAAAAGAATACTGAACATAATATAAATTCTAGTTCTCATCATTTCTTCCCTATGTTCCCATAGGGCAATCAATATGGAAAGTCCATAACAACAATCCTTTTTATGATTATCAGATAGCATCAGGATAAGGCATATCAAAATGAAAAGCTCTATACGACTATTACCCCTCGTGGTCATATACCATTTTAGGTTGACTCAACACATAGAGTCTAGCTATTTCATGTTGTTGCTTTTGCCTTTTTACGTTATTGGGTTGTAACTTTCGTAAGCCCTGTCGAGTCTGCCCCGGTTGTGGGTTCATTTCCTCCCTTCTTTTCAAGAAAAGAGTTTAGCATGCTCAACATGTCCATATCTATAACATGTCTTGTCCCCGTACCATGGTCTTGTCGGTCTTATTACCGATGTAGAGACTAAGCCATGGGTTCTTACAGGTGGAAAGTTAGGACCTTTTCCTTTACTTAGTGACTGATGTGTTGGCTAAATTAGACATTATTATAATCCTTTTGTTTTGATGATGACAAACATTTCATTCTTGTGGATCTAACGTGCTACTTGAGTGTTGCAGGAACTAGGTGGATGACACAACTTTGGAAGATCTAAATGCTCACAATGTGTTAATTTCATGATTGTAATCAAATGTAAAAACTTGTACAAGATATTTAATGTACAAGTACTTAGACATCATGTAAATCAAGTGTTAGATCTTCCCTAGCCATTCAGAACACTTAGATAGGTCATCCCCTATAATAGTGTCACATCTGCACACTCATACACACACTTAGTACCTAGTTCAAAACATTGAAACAGGGTCATTCTCGGTCGACAAACTCCTCGACCGAGACACTCTCGGTCGACAAATTTCTTGACCGAGAATGACCCAAGTAGCCGTTAGACCCAGCAGACAAGGTAGTTGGGAGTTGGAATAGAACATTATATACACTTGCTCCAGGACGTCCCTCGGTCAACAAATCCTCGACCGATAAGGACCCTCCGAGAAGAACTCTGTCTGCACTTTTTAGAGTTAATAAAATAGTCGTTGCAAAAGCACTTAGTGGACACCTAACGGCTAGTTGAGCACTTAGAACCCCCTAGAAAGTGTCTAGAACGTCCTTAAGCACTCATAGGCCATTTCTATAAATAGGACATGCCTTAGGACACCCAAAACACACTTGTGCAATACTTGAGCATTCATACTTGCAATTGGCAATCTTCTCTAGTGAGCAATTGAGCAACTCCATCATTGGCTATTCATTTCCATTGCTCCAAATTCGTGTCCTATAGGCTAGAATCTCCTACCCACTACACTTACACTTCCATATACATTGGTTAGGAGATCAAAATGCTTGATATAGGAAATCAAGCCTTGTGCTACAACGGTATTGTAATTTCTATTTTTCCTTCTTGTTCATTCTTATTGCTTGTACTCTCCTTGCTACTCCTACGGTTGGAGGTTGCGGATTGGAGAGGGCTTGATCTTCTCGGTGGAGAAGGAGGACTTTAGACTACTTCAAGAAGGCTGTCTCAACGGGAAGCTACTTCAAGATGAAGGCTACTTCAAGAGGGAGCTTGAAGTTACTTCAAGGTTGGTGAGACTACTTCAAGGTGAAGTATGTCCAAAGGGTGGTGAAAGTGTTGTAATTTTATGTAACATCCTTGCTCGGTAATACCAATAAATACTTTTAAAATCCCAATTGGAAACAATTGGGTAGTAGACCGACTCCTTTAGTTTTTGCTAAAGGTGGAACCACTCTAAACACCTTTCCTCCTTCTTATTATCTTAATTGTGGTTGCTTGAGTTGAATTAATTTTAAAATATCTATAAAAGCCTATTCACCCCCCTCTAGTGGTTTTTCATGTTGCCCTGGTACACTAGGCATTTATTGCAGTGGTGGCACCAAAAGCTTTGTCTTTTTAGAACAGCTAGGCACATGTCTCTAGAATTGTAGAGACCTTTCCTTAATTCTCAGCTTATTGCCCCTTCTTGGGAATTACCATCACAAATATACTATCTGTCTATACTTATGGTAGAGTCTATTTTCTTGCCATATACTAATCCTTCCCACATTTTCCACTGTTCCAACATGACTATGTCATTCAGGAACCCTTTCAGAACCCAAAGTTTCTACATTGAGGATTGGTAACCTAGGTTGTAATGCTAGTATCCAGTCTACTATATGCATCATTATTGTCCTAACCTTCCCAATAAGAGCATAAACATAGGATTCTCTATCCTGATTGGGTCATGGTAGGAATTCTCAGGCACTCATTATTCTCTTGCTTGATCCCTTACACCCTCTCTTGGTGTAACAACATTGCTCTCAGCAATGTATCCCTCGTGTTCCCTAGTTATTTATAAACTTTACCCCTTTCTTCTACATAAGAAGAAGAAGTCACTATAGGGTATACTGGAGGACACTAAAACAAAAATAACACCTTAGTCCTACGTCTCTGTAGACTCAGCGAACCTTAAGCTCTGATACCAAAATTGTAACGACCAACAATCAAATCATTACTAATTAAGCAGAATCAAACATAAACAGTGGATTAACAAAAATCACTAAAAATTAAAACCATTTTTGCAAAGAGATCCATTTCTAGGAAAACTCTTTAAGGAAGAACCGAAACCTTATATACATCATTGTTCAAATTGTACCATCTCTTCTCAAGGATAACATGTAACCGTTGCTATGTCAAAACATATACTAAAGCAACATAAAACCTCGAGGCATATAAGCCAACATCTCAGATTGTTCATAAAACCATTACGAACTGACTCCAAGGACTTGAGAGTATAGAGACGACACATAGGACTTCTATCTACAAGACACGACAGTCAGTACACTCAACATGAGCTATCACTGCTGCCTCAGGTGTAGTATCTCCTCTATAGAAAGATCTTCTCCACCTCGTGCATGTCCACCTAAAAAAATGTGGATCCCACGGGGGTGAGATAATTGTCCCAGCGAGAGATATAACTCTCTGTCGACCATATTATTATCACAGATTAAGCATTTATAAACTGAGCGGAGGTTCTTTTTTATATTAACAGACATAATAATTCACTATATGGACAGAATAAAGTAATCTCCTTTCTTAAGGAGAACATTGCATCTATCCATGGTAGAGTTATAAATCATCCATTTGTTTTGCAAGGAATGTAAAGAAACATAAATAACATCTATCCACTAAGGATGTATAAAAGAAATGTAACATCATCCAATGATTTATGTACTCAATCCTTAAGCAAACATGTTATACGGCTGATTACATTTTACAACCACACTTATGCCCTGAGGAGATGAGGTATACCGCTCATCTCCAACCTTCAGTTGCGAAACCCAAAGCCGGTTCCATACAAGGTCAATGGAAGAGTCATCTACCATGACCTCACCCGTCTTGGTCAATGTGAGAAAATGAGCAGGACATCTCATGTCTCTGCTAAAATATTTTTCTAGGGTATACTGGCAACTTCGCTATATAGAGCTACATCGTCAACTGCACTCTCTTCGGGAGAGAAAGATCTCATGTTTATATAACATTCATCCGGACCTTCATCATCGGAATATTCGTGATACATCCATCTCGACACATATAATGAAGGATTGAGAGATTTCGTGTTTATCTCACATCAATCCCACATTAGGGCATACATATATTTTCGCCCATCACCCCTGCATATTAAAAAATATGCGGTCTCCAGCTTATGCCGCGGAACAACCCATTTTACCATTCAGCAAATCCTGACGCTGATGGATCTATGGCCAGGGCACTACATGATAAGATTCTACTTGATTAATTAAGTACATTACCGTATTCTTTTAGCATCAGTCAAGTTTTCAAACATGAATTATTATGACAAATGCTATAAAGAACAAGTGTAATACATCTATCAAGTACTTTTCAAATCTTTAGAACACATATAACATTTAGGATCTCAATCCCTCATCTCATCATGATTACAAATCTGGGTATTCAAACCCTTAGTTCATCACTGAACACTGTTACCACTTATCAGGTAACCATTACCTCTAGGTCCTAAGACCAAGGTATACATGATACTTGTTATACAAGCATCTCACATGGCTCACAAGGCCCATTAAGTATCTTTCACCTCTCACTAGGCAACAAATTATCACATGGCTCACAAGGCCATTACACATCTTATCACCTCTCACATGCTCAACATGTCCATATCTATAACATGTCTTGTCCCCGTACCATGGTCTTGTCAGTCTTATTACCGATGTAGAGACTAAGCCATGGGTTCTTACAGGTGGAAAGTTAGGACCTTTGCCTTTACTTAGTGACTGATGTGTTGGCTAAATTGGACATTATTATAATCCCTTTGTTTTGATGATGACAAACATTTCATTCTTGTGGATCTAACGTGCTACTTGAGTGTTGCAGGAACTAGGTGGATGACACAACTTTGGAAGATCTAAATGCTCACAATGTGTTAATTTCATGATTGTAATCAAATGTAAAAACTTGTACAAGATATTTAATGTACAAGTACTTAGACATCATGTAAATCAAGTGTTAGATCTTCCCTAGCCATTCAGAACACTTAGATAGGTCATCCCCTATAATAGTGTCACATCTGCACACTCATACACACACTTAGTACCTAGTTCAAAACATTGAAACAGGGTCATTCTCGGTCGACAAACTCCTCGACCGAGACACTCTCGGTCGACAAATTTCTCGACCGAGAATGACCCAAGTAGCCGTTAGACCCAGCAGACAAGGTAGTTGGGAGTTGGAATAGAACATTATATACACTTGCTCCAGGACGTCCCTCGGTCAACAAATCCTCGACCGATAAGGACCCTCCGAGAAGAACTCTGTTTGCACTTTTTAGAGTTAATAAAATAGTCATTGCAAAAGCACTTAGTGGACACCTAACGGCTAGTTGAGCACTTAGAACCCCCTAGAAAGTGTCTAGAACGTCCTTAAGCACTCATAGGCCATTCCTATAAATAGGACATGCCTTAGGACACCCAAAACACACTTGTGCAATACTTGAGCATTCATACTTGCAATTGGCAATCTTCTCTAGTGAGCAATTGAGCAACTCCATCATTGGATATTCATTTCCATTGCTCCAAATTCGTGTCCTATAGGCTAGAATCTCCTACCCACTACACTTACACTTCCATATACATTGGTTAGGAGATCAAAATGCTTGATATAGGAAATCAAGCCTTGTGCTACAACGGTATTGTAATTTCTATTTTTCCTTCTTGTTCATTCTTATTGCTTGTACTCTCCTTGCTACTCCTACGGTTGGAGGTTGTGGATTGGAGAGGGCTTGATCTTCTCGGTGGAGAAGGAGGACTTTAGACTACTTCAAGAAGGCTGTCTCAACGGGAAGCTACTTCAAGATGAAGGCTACTTCAAGAGGGAGCTTGAAGTTACTTCAAGGTTGGTGAGACTACTTCAAGGTGAAGTATGTCCAAAGGGTGGTGAAAGTGTTGTAATTTTATGTAACATCCTTGCTCGGTAATACCAATAAATACTTTTAAAATCCCAATTGGAAACAATTGGGTAGTAGACCGACTCCTTTAGTTTTTGCTAAAGGTGGAACCACTCTAAACACCTTTCCTCCTTCTTATTATCTTAATTGTGGTTGCTTGAGTTGAATTAATTTTAAAATATCTATAAAAGCCTATTCACCCCCCTCTAGTGGTTTTTCATGTTGCCCTGGTACACTAGGCATTTATTGCAGTGGTGGCACCAAAAGCTTTGTCTTTTTAGAACAACTAGGCACATGTCTCTAGAATTGTAGAGACCTTTCCTTAATTCTCAGCTTATTGCCCCTTCTTGGGCATTACCATCACAAATATACTATCTGTCTATACTTATGGTAGAGTCTATTTTCTTGCCATATACTAATCCTTCCCACATTTTCCACTGTTCCAACATGACTATGTCATTCAGGAACCCTTTCAGAACCTCTACATTGAGGATTGGTAACCTAGGTTGTAATGCTAGTATCCAGTCTACTATATGCATCATTGTTGTCCTAACCTTCCCAATAAGAGCATAAACATAGGATTCTCTATCCTGATTGGGTCATGGTAGGAATTCTCAGGCACTCATTATTCTCTTGCTTGATCCCTTACACCCTCTCTTGGTGTAACAACATTGCTCTCAGCAATGTATCCCTCGTGTTCCCTAGTTATTTATAAACTTTACCCCTTTCTTCTACATAAGAAGAAGTCACTATAGGGTATACTGGAGGACACTAAAACAAAAATAACACCTTAGTCCTACGTCTCTGTAGACTCAGCGAACCTTAAGCTCTGATACCAAAATTGTAACGACCAACAATCAAATCATCACTAATTAAGCAGAATCAAACATAAACAGTGGATTAACAAAAATCACTAAAAATTAAAACCATTTTTGCAAAGAGATCCATTTCTAGGAAAACTCTTTAAGGAAGAACCGAAACCTTATATACATCATTGTTCAAATTGTACCATCTCTTCTCAAGGATAACATGTAACCGTTGCTATGTCAAAACATATACTAAAGCAACATAAAACCTCGAGGCATATAAGCCAAAATCTCAGATTGTTCATAAAACCATTACGAACTGACTCCAAGGACCTGAGAGTATAGAGACGACACATAGGACTTCTATCTACAAGACACGACAGTCAGTACACTCAACATGAGCTATCACTGCTGCCTCAGGTGTAGTATCTCCTCTATAGAAAGATCTTCTCCACCTCGTGCATGTCCACCTAAAAAAATGTGGATCCCACGGGGGTGAGATAATTGTCCCAACGAGAGATATAACTCTCTGTCGACCATATTATTATCACAGATTAAGCATTTATAAACTGAGCGGAGGTTCTTTTTTATATTAACAGACATAATAATTCACTATATGGACAGAATAAAGTAATCTCCTTTCTTAAGGAGAACATTGCATCTATCCATGGTAGAGTTATAAATCATCCATTTGTTTTGCAAGGAATGTAAAGAAACATAAATAACATCTATCCACTAAGGATGTATAAAAGAAATGTAACATCATCCAATGATTTATGTACTCAATCCTTAAGCAAACATGTTATACGGCTGATTACATTTTACAACCACACTTATGCCCTGAGGAGATGAGGTATACCGCTCATCTCCAACCTTCAGTTGCGAAACCCAAAGCCGGTTCCATACAAGGTCAATGGAAGAGTCATCTACCATGACCTCACCCGTCTTGGTCAATGTGAGAAAATGAGCAGGACATCTCATGTCTCTGCTAAAATATTTTTCTAGGGTATACTGGCAACTTCGCTATATAGAGCTACATCGTCAACTGCACTCTCTTCGGGAGAGAAAGATCTCATGTTTATATAACATTCATCCGGACCTTCATCATCGGAATATTCGTGATACATCCATCTCGACACATATAATGAAGGATTGAGAGATTTCGTGTTTATCTCACGTCAATCCCACATTAGGGCATACATATATTTTCGCCCATCACCCCCGCATATTAAAAAATATGCGGTCTCCAGCTTATGCCGCGGAACAACCCATTTTACCATTCAGCAAATCCTGACGCTGATGGATCTATGGCCAGGGCACTACATGATAAGATTCTACTTGATTAATTAAGTACATTACCGTATTCTTTTAGCATCAGTCAAGTTTTCAAACATGAATTATTATGACAAATGCTATAAAGAACAAGTGTAATACATCTATCAAGTACTTTTCAAATCTTTAGAACACATATAACATTTAGGATCTCAATCCCTCATCTCATCATGATTACAAATCTGGGTATTCAAACCCTTAGTTCATCACTGAACACTGTTACCACTTATCAGGTAACCATTAACTCTAGGTCCTAAGACCAAGGTATACATGATACTTGTTATACAAGCATCTCACATGGCTCACAAGGCCCATTAAGTATCTTTCACCTCTCACTAGGCAACAAATTATCACATGGCTCACAAGGCCATTACACATCTTATCACCTCTCACTAGGCAACAACTTATTCACATGGCCCACAAGGCCATTGCACATCTTGTCACCTCTCACTAGGCAACAACTTATTCACATGGCTCACAAGGCCATTAATCATTATACTTTTTATACAAGTATTTAACATGCCTTACAAGGCTTATTGGATAAAAGAATTACAAACTTCCCATCATTAGGGTTAGGATTTTCGTTTCTTATCGATTATGGTTTCTCTTACATATCATCACCCTTCATTAGGGCTAGGGTTTTCCATTATTAACCATTTAGGTTTTTAAGATCATATTATCAATAATCAAACCCTAATTCATTGCTCCACACATCTAGGAGCCAACATTGATATCATAAGTATTCAATCATATTTATTCTCATCATTTATCATTAAATGATTATCAACACAAGGTATGAGTTCCTCTCTCATCCTTACCAGAGTATGATTACATCACACTTTATTAACTTGGCTTAACCCCTTCTCAAGGTATGTTAACATACACTTATCAAAGTGCATTAAACTCATTACATCTCAATGTAACAATTGACATAACACACTTCATGTGTTACTCTTCCAAGTATATTGGATTTAAGGTGTATCAAGGTATATCAACCTTGAGGTACTGGATGTGATATTTATCATGTCTTGATGTATCACTTCCCTCATCACTTTTAACTTACTTAAGATCATAAACTTATCATGTATTAGGGTATTTCCCATCCTAATACTTTATGCACTATCTCATCACATTTATCATGTAATATATTCTTCATAAGTCACATATTTGAATTATTCAACCATCATCTATGATATGGACTCATCTCAGGTTAAGGCATTGTTAAAATAAGGTTGTCCATTATCAACCACTCTAAGTGTTTCACCTATCAAGTTATTAGCCACACCATTACTTGGTGTTACACTCATCACTCCTAAGAGTGTCTTACTCTCACCTTTACATGGTGTCATGAGTTAAAGGTGTGCATATGTTCACCATATCGGGTTGTAGGTGTATAGACACCACCATATCGGGTTGGAGGTGTATGATCACTTACCATATCGGACAAAAAATATATGAACACCTTTCATATAGAGCTAGAGGTGTTTGTATGTATTACCCATGTCGTGCATGAGGTATTAAGCCATCACCATGTCGGGCTAAAGATGCATTCAATCACCACATCGGGTGGCTCACCATCTAGGGTTGGCTGTGACAGGTTAGGGTTTGCCATATCGGGCTCAACCCAATGTACAAGTCGATAGGAATGTAGGACACCAAGTCATATTGGGCTACATCATCAAATGTTAGGTTGCAACACCCATGTCGGGTTAGGTTTGGTTGTGACGGGCACATGGTACATATATGTGTCGTCCATGATGCTTAAGAGGTATCAACTCATCACCATGTCGGGATACCATATCGTCTAGGGTTGTGTATCGTGCAAACCTATCGTGCAAGGTCATGTATCATGAAACCATGTCGTGTAAGGATGTATATGCTTCATGATAATAAGTACCAATGATATATTATATGATCATATCGTGCAATAGCACTTGTTACTCTTCACTTATATCGGGTTACCCAAATTAGGGTTTCACATCAACTTACAAGTATACAATTGACCTTGTATCATGCATGGAGTCTATAATAGACTTCCTATCATGCAAGCATCTTGTGCAAGCATCTCATGCAACATCTTGTGCAAGACATATTGTGCAACTCTTACCCATATCAGGTTAGAGCTACTTGTTTATATACTTGAACCCGATATCACTTTTACAAAGTGACACCATCTTATTCAAGCTCAAGACCTTTGTTATAACTGATATAATTCATGGTAACAGGTCTAAGCAACTACTAGAACTCTTAATTTCATCAACTATTTTAGGAAATTTCGGAATTAAAAGTATTTCACTAAGTATAACAATTTAGGTGATGAATAATAACATGGTTGAGTTCAAGTTATATAACCCGCCTTAAGAATGACTTCAAAGCTCCAAGCTCCAAATCTCCACGTTCCCAAGGTTAAAGATGACTTATAAAAGGTCCAAGGATCGTTCAAAACTCCTTCATATACAAGGAATCACCATGGATAAGCAATTGGTGAAGAAGAAAAGAAAGGAAGATCAAAACCCTAAAATCATGCTTCAATCCAAGGTTGAAGATGATCATGGCCTCACCTTAGGGTTAAGTATGAGCTCCTTCTTGATCCTTAACACTCTTGCACGATACCCTTGTGCCCTTGCACGATATTCCACCCCTCTTGAATGATATTACACTCACTTGCATGATATGCCACTCAATACATCACTCTATGGCCGATATCACCCTATATGGCCGATATCACCTACTTGGGCGATATGATCTTGCCATGGGCGATACCCAAGGGCCCATGCACGATACCACAGCTCTCTTTCACGATACAGGAGCTCTTTTCACTATACATTAGGGTATGATTGTGGTAAGGGTCGAAAAATTCCATTAAGTGGTGAAATTAGGGGTATATATACTTGTTACTCATGAAGAAAGGTGAAAATGAGGTGTCATCATTTTGAGCTAGTAGGTGCCACGTGTCCATGCATGGATGACACGTGTACATGCATGCATCAACATTTATCTTGACATGCAAAACAGTTGAGGGTGATCTAGGGATAAGGATTCGTCCATTACTTATCTCTTTGGATAAGATATATCAACAAAATCACCACTTTATTCACAACTCATCACAACTTTGCTAAGGAAGTTGTAACCCGACACAACTCACCTCCTTGAGGTTCTTTGCACGAAATGGCCTTTTCCAAGAGTTCACAAAATTATATGAGACTCCTCCTATGGCTCCTTGGCCGATAGGCACTCATATATAAGCTTTTCAACTTGATACAACTCAAGTTAAGCTTTCATATTCAACCCTTTTTCTTGGTCATTTCATCACCAAGATTGTCATCACTCATAATTGATTCGAACATTTTATATCCTTCTTTATCTCTCCTCTACATGGTACTAGGAGGGATTAGGGACACTCTATAAGTGGTAATTTGCATATCAGCCCTACATTTTGGGTAAATTACAATTTGTACCAAAATTGGTGCACAAGGTACCAGCATTGTTCAAACAAGTTCAAACTTGGAATTTGGGCCTTACAAAAGCCACCACCTTGCATCATTCTCTCTATAATGTTGATAAAACACATAAGTCACGTTCAACATGTGACATATTGCAATATAACCCCTCAACTTGGGTAAATTGCACTTTGGTCCAAAATAAAGGAACATTGCTCAAACAACATTCAATCAGGACCAAACTTGAAACATAAGTGTGTCACATGATAACAAAACACCTTAGAGGATCATATTAAAGTTATAAGCATCTTTATTATCCAAAACAAATAGGGTTACCTCATAACCCATGTTAGAGTCGTTACAGTATTAATAATGTATTATCCAATTATTAGTCTAGCTTAACAATAATTAATATTATAATACATATCTATGGTGATCAAGAACAAATATATTAATTAACTAAACTTCCATTATCAAAATATGAAGAGAAAAAATCTCTATTAAAGTGAAGAGAATCATGCACAAAGTGAACATTAAGAGTCTCTTAGGTCCTAAATAACATGTGGTTTAGCCCCTCATGATCAACATGAGATCAAAAGAAGGTTTGGAGAAGAAAAAAACATAAAGAGTGGAGAAAATCCCTATAGAAAAGTATGAGTATGATCCACTCTAAAAATTTACGCAACTAGAAAGTGTGTCAATTGTCCAACTGCTCCTCTAAGGTTCCGAGATGATTCTTTATCCATGCATAATTGCCTATGTATTCTCCATATCTAGTCTCTTATAACATAGATGATGCCCTCTTTTCAATATCCCTCTTAGGTTTTGACCAAAGAGTCCATACACAACTTATATAACAAAATATTAGACGTTGCTACTCTTAATCACATCCGTTAGGGAAATCTTAGTGTCACTGACTTGTAAGTCAGTGCTAATGAGTTCACTCATTGCTTGACTAGAGTAGTGCCACCGAGTTAGGTGTTAGTGGTATCGAGATTCTTTTGAGGCTCTCCAGTCCTCCTTGTCGGGACCACCAAGCTGACCATCACTGGAACCAGCTTGGAATCTCAATGGCATCAAATCCCATCTTGGTGTTACTAAGATGACTTTGTCACTTTTCCTATTTCCTACATGTCAGTGGTGCCGACTTTCTTCAATTTGTACATATTTTATATGTAATAAAGCAAAAAATATAGAATGATAAAAAATACAATAACCTAAAACTAGATGCATTAGAAATATATAAAATGAAAGCACAAGAGCCATTGCATGTGATTTAGGCAAAAAATGCATAGAACACGTGGATATTAGAGACTATCGTATAAATGAATGCCTAAAAATCTATAAAATGTAGTGAAAACATGTGCATCAAGTAGTTGAACATATAGCACTCTAGAAGACCGAGTAAGCATTATACACACACTCCACTACTCTTTCCTTTTAATGTCGACCAATCAACTCCATGTTGTCTAAAAAATTCCCCAAGAAACCCTAAAAGATAGGGCACACATCAGATACACGCCTCCTTTTCTCACCCCCCGTCATTGCCAGTGTCATTCAAGAAATGTCTCGAAAGACTCAGAAGGAGGGGGTACCTATCTAACACCCCACATTTAACTTGTTCAGATTGGTTTGGCCAGGATCCCATCTTAGAAGACTACAAAAGTATCCTACCCACTTCTCTTGTGTCTTGCTACCTTGCAAACTTGTGAAACACATAAACTAGAACAAATCCCCATAAACCCCCTGACCGCTATCAATATGGTAGCACAAACACCATTTACATAGGTTCAAAAATTGCACGCCCCTTGGCTGGAATTTGGAGAGTGGTGTGCCCCTAGGAAAGACTTTTGTTATCTCTTGTAAGAGGCTAGAAAGTGGTGTTCCCCAAGGCTTGTCTTTTGTGGTCTCTTCTAAGAGCCTACAACTTATATATCTAAGAGCATGTCACTAGGATAGGGGAGTAGATCCACCCATTGAGAGAGAATAACATCCATTTCCCCAAATAATGGTGAATCAAGATAAACACATGGATCATCTACAATGTGATATCCTCTCTCACTACCCTTGTACCAAACCCTCAATGGTGCCAGAATATGAGCACTGGGGTTTGATGATCACAAATATTATTTTGATAACATGAACATCATTTCTATATGTTGTTACTTGTATCTCCTCCTTCTCCCTTCTACTCCCTTTTACCAACCCCTAACTTGTTTGAGGATATGTGCTCTCAGAGTCGATGACCACTAATATAATCATGATATTACTAGATCTTCATTTGTAATGGTCTTTTTCTTATATCTTTCAATACATAACTCTCTTTAAATAAAACAACATGTCGTAACCTTGCTAGAAAATTTTGTCATTTTACAAGTTTGTTGTGGTGTGCTTTACATCATCCCCACACATAAATTGATGCCTTAGAAGTTTCTCTACTTACACACGTTTGCCTTATCCACTGAATTTTCTAAAGTTTGTCTTAAATGATTTTCCACATTTTTCCAGGATACATGTAGTGGAAACTCTACATCCTCTTCAATGACCCATCTGTCAGCATCCACCCCATTGTTTCCCACTCAGCTTGTGCCTATGACCATAGAGGGACCCACAAAATGTAATGCTTGTACCATTGTGTGGTTATGATATTATTCCCTAAAAAGAATAACATAAGAGATCATTAAAAGTTAAATGAAAGATATTATCCAGTGAGAGGAGTTGTTGCCTTGTACCATGAAAATTTAATCAAGTAAACTATTATTTCACATAATCCATGGGAATACAAGCAATTCATGTTCACATAAACCTTCATGAACTTTATTAAATATTGAAACCTTACCTCCTAGTCCTTGTCCTAAGGTTTGGATGCCTTTGGACGTAGTCCATGAACAAACTCCTAGATATGGTGTAAGTTATAACCTTCTAGACATAAACGAGATCCATATGTGAGTGGTTAGAATGGAATATGGATAAATTTTTAAGGTAATCATAAACATATTTAAAATAAATATCAGGAATCATATAAAGTGCAATATATGTCATGTGTTATTCATAGGATGGAAATAATAAGTAGCTAGTGCTAAAATTATTAATATTGAATAATAATGAATAATTGGTTTTTTTCATACTAATTCATACATCATAAATTGTAAAAAACTCGTTCACATAAAATAGACTAACAAGCAATAATTGTTAATTCAATGTAATCATGCATGGCAATCCATGTAACAATATGTAGAAATATTCATATATACACTTCAAATGAATTAATAGAGTAAAATTCAGATCCATGTAACAATGGATGGCAAGCTTTATATAGTGAATAATACAAAGATACATGTAAATATATTAGTGTGTTCCCAACCCTCAATAAGGTAACAATTAAATTGATAGTGATGTAAATGAGATTGTACACATCCATATAATAAGATCGATGGGAAACCTTATAATAGTTATGAAAAGAATATAAAAGATGGTGGGCATAGTTTGTTTTAATTGGAAAGCTGAACATCTTTTAGAAAAATGAAAAATTAAACAAATATAAATAGTTGCATATGATATGTAAGGAAATTAAGTTATTTATTCAATAAATCACCTCCAACTAAGAAAAATTGATATAAGACATATTAGTAGTAACTAATGGGATAATGTACATAAACAAAGTATAAATTGTATATAATTCAATTAGATATACTTGTAATGTGTTATATGAATATAATGGGAATAGTTGGAGATACAATATTAGGAAAACCATGGTATGGAAATATTATCTTAAAAGAAATCAAATCTAAATTTATTTTAGAGGAATATGTTAATTAGTAGATATGGAAATAATATCACCACATTTGAATGTATTAAATAATTCATTGTATAATGTCATAAGTGGAAAGTATTAAGAGAATTAAAAATTTTCCCTTCTTGAATATATTTAGAGGAAGTTATTCATATTATGGAAACAACTCAAAAAATTAGGAAAGTAAGTTATTTAGATAAAATTATAAATAATTAAATACAATTGAGGATGATTGAAATGACATTGAGGAATTTAAGAAAATATAAGATATAATATACTTCCCTCATGAGTAGACAATCTTGAAAGGATTGTAACTACTCAATATAGTAACCCATTTAATACTATTTTAATATTGTAAAAACATTCATATATATATATATATGAAATAACAAATAAACAATCTCAAAATAAGCCAATGTAGTGGCACTCGAGTGGTAAAGTTGATGTTGTATGGTCAAGAGGTCACAAGTTTGACACGCGCTGGCAACATGACGAATGATCAATCTAGAAATAATGAAACTGATATGAAATTTATATTTCTAATGTATTAATTTGTCCAATTTATAAATTCCACTTCAATTGGATATTACTAATTTCCATAAATAAATTATAAAATAACTTAACACGATAATACTAAAAAGACTTAAATAAATTAAATGCATATTAAACATTTTTAAAAGTTGAAACTAATGGAAAATTCAGATATCAAAGTAGTCTAGATATCAGTTGTTATGTTAATCAGATAATCATAGATTGGGAAAATAAAAATAGGAAATAAGGTATAAATTGAATATATAACATATGAAAATTGTTTGATGAATAAGATTATTTTCCTAAAGTGTCATAGTTTACATGCGTTGTATAAGGATATTTTTCCTTTTTCCTATATTTCATCATTTAAGTAAAATTCCTATGTTCTGATTTTATTAGATGATGGTAGAGTTGTCACCTACCACATACTACTTTATAAAATATAACAAAAGCATTCCTTCCCAAGAAAATTTCTCTCTCAGATCTTATTTGTATCTTAGTTTCTTTACTATTTGTATATTAAAAACATTATGCAAAACCTGTCCCCTACGGTTGAATGAAACTAAGAAGCAATCATATGTGTGTGTGTCTATATATATGTATATGTATGTATGTATATATATATATATATATATATATATATATATATACATACATACATACATACATACATAAATACATACATACATACATACATACAATACGTACATACACACCGTGCGTCACGCCCAGCCTGTTGGTTCTGGCGATTCCGGACGGAACGCCGCCGAACTGCGGCATGGCGCCCACGTCGCCTATCAACCCGACCGGCGATGTCCACTCCACCGCATCCACCGACGCCCAGCCCACACCCCCGAACTCCACCCCTAACCACCAGAAGGAAGACGGAAATGGAACTGCCGCTCGATAGCATGAGGAAGCAAGGAACCCTAGGTGGGTGAAAGACGGTGCGGAAGGCAGCAAGGATGCTGTGGACGGCCGAAAGGGTGCTGCGGACGGCCGCAAGGAATGGTCCCAGATCCTGACCAAACCAGTAATGGCGGACAACGACTCCCTGGATTTCCCGAAACCATCCGTCAAGGAGGGAGAGATCCACGTTGATCTCGAGCCGGAAGAATTTGAACGTATGTGAGATGTTTGGGAATTCACTGTGTTAATCTATGTTCTCGGGAGGAGGCCTTACTACCCTCATCTTAAGGCGTGGATTCAACGCAAGTGGAGACCAAAGGGGTCCTTTGACCTTCTATCCAGAGAAAACGGCATCTTCCTCATGAGATTTTCCAACGGCGCCGACAAGAAGGAAGCCCTGAACGCTGGTCTGAGATGGTTCGACCGTCAGTTGGTGATCGTGAAGGACTATCGATTTGGCGATGAACTCAAGAGGGACATCTTCTCTACCATTCCGACATGGATCACGGTGCACTCCATTGGACGCTCCTGGACCAGGCGAGCGGTGGGGACAATTGCTAGCGGAGTCAGATGTGTCCTGCACATCAATGACCAATCGCTCGAGACGGATGAAGCTCGGGTTATTGTAGAATTGGAGGTGGAGAAGCCTACACCGCGGAAGGTTATGTTGAACATGAAGGGAAAGGAGCCCATCCCGGTGAGGGTCGAGTATGACCATGTGCCGGCAAGATGCTCAATCTGTAAGGCGTTCGGGCATGCTGATGACTACTGTGATAGGAAACCAGCGGACAGCAACAAGGAGGGCGGACAAGTCTGGAAGGAAAAGCCAACCGCAGCCAAGCCGACTGCAACTACCCAGGACGCTGAGATCGAGAAGAACAAGGTAGTTGAGGACAAGGCAGAACAACAGAAGGGGAAAGAAACCAGCAGCAGCGGTGCAGTCGAAGAAGAGGTGCAATGTACACCCAAAGATAAAGGGACGAGTAGCAGCAAAGGAGTCGAGAAGACAAATAATGAGGAGGGTGAGTTTGTGTTAAGCTCACGTAGGAAAGGGGTCAAAGCAGGTATTCCAAGAATTCCCAATAATCAAGGTGTTAGTGCTATTCTTCATACAACGAATAGCTTTGGGGCACTTTCCGAATCAGATGTTGAAGAGGAAAATGTAACAAAGCAACATGAACAGAAAAGGAAGGGCAAGAACGCTGGAAAGGAGCCTCCTAGGTGCACCAGGTACAACAAAAATCTTTGATATGTCCATTCTCTTATGGAATATAAAAGGTGGGTGTGATAGGTTCAAGAAGAAGGAAATTAGAGAGTGGATTGCTGCTAGTGGTCACTCTTTGGTTGCATTGGTGGAGACGAAAATAAAGGTACAGAATAAAAATAGTATCAAATATATGTTTCCACAGGGTTGGGAGCAAATATCCAATGTTGACTGTGGCGGGGTTGCTAGAGTTTGTGTGGCATGGAAACCTAACGCTTGGCAGCTTTCAGTTGTACAAATGTCAGATTAGCAAATTACTGTGGACTGTGTCAATAATGGAGGATTGCATATGTGGTTAACAGCCATTTATGGGCACAATGATGGAAAAGCGAGACAGGATCTATGGGACACTATGATTTCTATCTCTAAACAAGCTGCGCTTCCTTGGATGGTCATTGGTGATTTTAATACAGTGCGGTTGCAGGCTGAGAAAAAAGGGAAAAGACTTGCTATTAATGCTGAAGTGGACGCTTTTAACCGAGCCATTGATAAATCATGTCTTTTTGAGCTACCAATGGTTGGTGGAGATATTTTTACCTGGAATAATGAGAGGGGCCTGGGTGACAGAATAGCAAGCAAGCTGGATAGAGCTCTTGTGAATGATGAATGGCTGAAAATTTTTCTAATGTACAGGTGAAGGCCGAAGGTTCAGATATTAGTGATCATGCTCCTATTGCTGTCCATATTACCGAGAAAAAACATAAAAGAAGACCTTTCAGATTTCTAAACTACTGGGCGGACTGGAAAGGTTTTGATGAGGCCATAAAGCAAAGTTGGAGTATCCAGGTGACAGGCAACCCCATGTATTTTTTCGCAAAGAAGTTGTCAAATACCAAGGTGGCTATTAAAAAATGGGCGGAAGAAAAGGTGAACATTCCAAAGATGTTGAAGGAGACCAAGCAGGAGTGCAAAGTCATCCGGGAAAGACTGTTAATTGACCCACTAAACACTATTTTGATAGAGAAAGAAAGGGAATTAAAAATGATGCTTGAAGATCTAAAGAAGGCAGAGGAAAAAATTTTCTGGCAGAGAAGCAAGGAGAAGTGGATGGAAGATGGAGATAGAAACACAAAGCTATATCATTATGCGGTTAGAAGGAGAGAGGCAGGTAATATTATTTCAGAAGTTATTAATGCTGATGGGATGGTTGTCAACAAACAGGAAGATCTTGAAGAACAGGCGATTGAGTTCTACAATTCTCTGTACAACAAGACGTTTTCTGACAATATTGATGAACAAGAGGAAATTGATTGGAAATTCAAACTCACTATCACTCACAATAATATTCTTACCAGAAAAACTAATGATCAGGAGGTCAAGGATGTTGTTTGGAGCATTGGAAGCAATAAGTCGCCGGGGTCTGATGGCTTTAATGCTTTCTTTTACAAGAAGAATTGGGATGTTATTAAAGGTGACTTGCTTGCTTATGTGGACTGGTTTCTCCAAGGAGGAAATATGGTGAGACAGGTTAATCATTCTTTTCTTGTTCTTATTCCGAAGAAGAAAGTTACATCTTCTCTTGCTGATTTCCAGCCCATTACCTGTTGCTCGGTACAATATAAAATAATTGCAAAAATCCTTGCTGCCCGGCTGAAAATGGTTCTCCCTTTTCTGATTTCTACAAATCAAGGAGCCTTTGTTACAGGTAGAAACATTAGTGATTGTGCCCTTCTTGCTGGTGAATTTCTCCTAGATTACAATGTTATGAGAGGTAGTAGGAAGGCTTGCTTAAAGCTTGACGTCTCCAAAGCTTATGACAGTGTACAGTGGGATAAACTTTGGTGGATTCTGCAACAGATGGGTTTCAACGAGCAATGGATTGGATGGATGAAACAATGTGTCGGGACTACCGGCTATTCAGTTCTGGTGAATGGCACATCGGCTGGCCTTTTTAGGGGCAGCAATGGGTTGCGCCAGGGTGACCCCCTATCCCCCCTTCTTTTTGTGATTGTCATGGAATATTTTACAAGGAGGATGCAACGAGCTGAAGAAACGAAGGAAATAAAGCCTTACACGGTACATGGCACAAAGGTAATGACACATTTAATTTTTTCTGATGATGTCCTGGTGTTCATTGAAGCTAAGCAACATTACCTGGAAAATCTAAAAGGCTCACTGAGGGACTTCGGGAAGGAAACAGGGTTGTGCATAAACGCAAATAAAACACACATCTTTTTGTCAAAGAATTGCCATCAGGTGGAAGCCATACTTACACAGGCAATGGGGGTTGAAAAAGGACTATTCCCAACCAAATACTTGGGGTTTCCGCTTGCAGGTGGCAACCTTCAAGTCAAGGACTTTACAGACTGCATTGATAAAGTGGAGGAGATGATAAATCGATGGCCTACACAAAGGACTTCTATGGCTGGACGTAGTACCTTGATCAAAGCTTCTATTGAAGGTCTCCTAATTTTTTGGGCACAACAAGGGGAAATTCCTGTCTCTGTTCTGGATAGAATTGAAATGAAGATTGCTAATTTTCTATGGGGAAGTGAGCACCACCCTATGAAATATTCCAAGCTAGTTTTTCCTAAAGATGAAGGAGGATTGAATTTGAAGACTCCTAGAGATATAGCTAGACGGGGTTCCATGAGAAGGTTGATTGCATATCAAGAAGGCACATCTACATGGGGCAAATGGATGAGAGATAGATATCCTAGAGGTTTGGACTTTATTCCGAACACAAGAGAAGGGTATTCAAGATCCATCAATGTCATGAGGGAAATATGGTCGCAAATGAAGCACATGTTTATTGTTAATAATTCTGGTGGATGGAAGCTCATAGATAAGAAGATAAGCTTATGGGAAATGTCCCGTAGCAAGAGAGCGAAGGATTTCGTGGGAGAACAAATATGGTTGGATAGGTATGTGCCTAAATGGAGCATGTGTGTTTATAAATTTCTGCACCATATTCTCTCTACTCTTGATAGAATTAAGAGCTGGAATTATGATATATCTACTGTATGCCTGCTATGTGAGGATAAGGAAGAAAGCCACAATCACCTTGTTGGAGAATGTAATTTCACAAGGGATGTTTGGGACCATTTGTGCAAGGAGTTTGGACTTCATCTTCAACTCATTGCTGATCCGAGAAGAATGCTTGCTAGGTGCGGAAGAGATGTGAAGAAAAATCTTTTGTTTGCTGCACTATGCTACCATATATGGGAGGAGAGAAATGCTAGAAGACATCAAGGGAAGTCTATGAATGCCTCTAATATTGCTGTAAAAATATGTAAATACATTAGACGTAGACTACGTATTGATTAAATGTGTGAGTTGTAATGTTGTTTGGGTGTATGGCGTTGGGCCTACATGTAATCTTGACCCCTCTAATATTTTTTAGGGGGGGGGGATGTCGGAATATATTTACCTGATTCCGATACATACATACATACATACTTCCCATCAAGGACCTGCAAGCAATAAAAAAGTGACCCAAAACAAGCAGATTCCTTATCCAATCATAAAAAACCATCTTGACCACCTCTTCTACATCCTAAATAAGTTGGATGATTGTTATCCCTTTCTATGGATACCCTTTCCAACCAAAGGGTCCAAAACAATCTAAAATCAATTAGTAAACTTTTCTATCCCTTGAAAGCCCCCTTTACATGTGTTTTTCTTTCTCATTATAGCTGTGTTGGATATGTATTCTGTTAACTTTGATGATAAAAAGAGGACACAAACAACTTATAACTTGACGTATGAAGCTTTATTCATTACAAGTTTCTCAAAAACAAGATAATATTATGCCTCATATTCTTCCCATTTCTTTCTTCACATTTTATCTTGGTCATATTGGTTTTTGGTTTAACAGTGGATATTCTTGTCTTCCCACGCCACTATATAGCTTACATTTTTATTCATGTCATATTATAAGTCTGAAATCATACTATGAGGTATATTCATATTTTGTGTAGGGACTTCAATAACAAATTCTAAACAAATCATTAAAGAATAATATATAGGTAATTATGGAAAAATAAAAATATATATTTAAAGCATGTTTTAGAATTATAATACTTTTCTCTACTCAATGATAATGTTTTCACCATTGGATTAGTATATATTAACAAACTGATTTCTATAGAATTTTTTCTAATTGAACTCTATTTATAAAATTCATATGTAACTATTAACAAGTAAAAATATAACATGAGGTATTTTGTGAATCATGGGATTTGACTCCTTTAAATGGTGTAATTCTAATCACAGAACATTAATATTTTAGTTAGACAAATTTTTGGATTATTCTTGTTGTTTAGATCTTGTAAAAATCATATGTAAATATCGGTGAGTGACAAAATTACAAATAAATGGTCGATGGAATCAGAAAAATATCATTACATGATGGTATAGTTTCAATACCTAAATCAGTAATACTAAAAAGATGTTTTCTTTAATTCAATAAATACATGTAATTAATCACTGTGATGTTTAATTTGCAATTAGATGACATGTGACCTTGATGTGGAACTTGGTTTAACTCTAGATATATGTAGACTAGAATTGAGGTATGTTGTATTTCCTAAATTCGATATTGAGAAATCAATATAATTTTTCTCTCCTGGTGTATTTGCATTCCACTATATGTATTGAACAATTTTCCTATGTTTCTCTCTCTTAGTCTTTTTGGAACTTAAAATCCTAATTTTCTTAGTGAAGCTATTTCATGGAATTGTACTTATTTGAGTGATCATTTTTGTTATAAGATCTCTTTCATCATTGAAATTATTGGTCCTTCTTTTATGGTTCCTCTGACCCAACTTGATATTCAATGGATGTTCTCATCCCTCATATTTGGAAATTACTTGATTATACTCTTGTTATTCACCATGTGATGACTACTAGTATAGTGTGACATATGTGATTTTTTTATAGATGTGAAAGTTCCCACACTTGATAACGCAAAGGTGATAATTCTTCCAAGTGAAATTATTAGATCAAAGTGCACATATCTTGCTTAGACCAAGTGTGCATATATTCTTGCTCACCCTATATTCATGATAAATGTGTGATTTCCTACCAAAATGTTTATATTATTCTAGTATTTTCACACATAAATCGCATGGATGCCTTACTCATATTTGTCATCCTCTTATTTGAATCTTGACTAAACTTATTTCACACCTCTACAATTTTGCATGTATAATAGACTAAAATTATTTAGAGTAGTGGTACCTCTGTACCACCATAATATTTGGGTGCACTTTCCTCCCAGAGTGTGCCTTTCCACTCTATTATATATATTCAGCATGTCTTTCCACCTAATGTGCACCTTTTCACCCAACTTAGACTTAAGATTTTATGGCTTTTAGTCCTACTTAGACAATATTAGTATGATTTTTATAACAAGCACTTCTTATTATTGTGATATTTTGTTGTGAATTACTTAAGGCAAGAATTATCTTAATGATTATCTTCTTTACATGTTCTCTTTGATATCCATTTGGATATTTTTTCACTCTTTCTCTTGGATGCCTTGATAAAGTTTATTGGTGTCCTTTTTTCATAATATTACTCAGTCCCTATTTATACGCACATGCTTGTATTCTTGTGCGGACAACTTCCATTTTGTCTTTTCTTATGGGATATGCTTCCAACCCCTTAGGTGAAGAACAAGGAGGGCTTGGTATGATGACCCAAATTTGGCTTAGTGGACCTGACTCTTGGGAGATAGACTTTAGATAGTTTAGAGATCCCTCTGCTTAGATGTTGAAGCTTTTACATTCATGTAAACCCCCAGTGGAAGGCAAATCTATAATCTTAAAAATTGGATATATTCATTACGTTAATTTCTGGTGCTATTCTTTTATACCATTTGAATAATGAAAATTGCACCTATTCCAGCATACTTGTTAGAGTGTTTAACTTGAGTGTGTGTATTCCTCAAATTCAATAAGGAGTGGATCCCCTCTCAAGTGCCACTCCTTACAAACTGCTTTTGTAACACCTTAGTTTTCATGTCACATGAGCGGAAGCTAATTTTTTCTCTCAACTTGGGAGTGTTATAAACATGATTCTCATCACAATCACGATAAAAGGACAACAACACATATTAGTATATATATATTATATTCTCATAAATTCTTAGGAAAGAAACTTAGTTTCATCAAAATTTATAAGAAATCTTAAATTACATGGTGTAAAATCTTATACTTCTGGCTTAATCTCTAGGATTGTGTATATGGCTCCCCACCAAGCAATCCTCTTAAAACTATATATGTATCTTCTATCTTGAGTGATCTTCCTAAAGATTTGTGCATGCAAACATATTGTCTCCAACCTTGCACAAATAGTAATACTATAATTAGAGTATATTGTTAGATCTAAGGGATCTAGAGGGGGTGAATAGAGCTATAAAATTTCTCACAAAGCAGATTGGACCTTCTAATTATATCAATTAGGAGCAATAGCTTAATGGAAATTTGAAGTCCTATCTAACAAGCATAGAAAGGATGAGAGAGATTGATAGCAAGCACTTGATAAAGGGATGTAGAGCAATTCCACACTTCAAACTAGAAGTGAGTCAGTCCACTACCTAGAGAGGTCAACCTCTAGGACTTTTCAAGTGCTTTTCTCTATTATATCACCACAGATATTTATTGCAATAGAACACCAAAGGACTTACCCATCCAACCATAAGGAGATCTTCCACCTTAACAAGGAACTTACCCACTTATCTTTAATCTTCATCCTTCACCTAGGTCTTACCCATTCAAGCTCAAGTTTTTTGCCTTGAAGGACTTTTCTTCTCCTCTTGGATCTTCAGCCTTTATCTTCTCCTTCACCTGGAGAAGATCACCACCTCTTCATCAACCTTAAAGAGGACCAGCTACTACTCCTTCACTCGATGGAGCTTGCTTCAACTTTTCTTCATGAGAGAAAGGGATAGGGAAGTAGTAGAAGATTGAGAGCTTTACATGTATAAAGGTGGAGCTCTCTTACAATAATTCTAACTCACTCACAAATCATGAAATGAAGTGTAAACTAGAGACAGAAAAGGGCTCAAAGGTTGGTAGCACACAACTATAGCAAGGATCTTGTGTTTAGTGAAGAGAAACATTGGAATGAACTCCAAGAGGTCCTATTTATAGCTGGGGGTGCTCCCTTGAGTTGGGGAACACTTAGGGTCGAATTATAGCCATTTTTGCTCAAGGAAACAGATCTATTTTCATCCAAACAAGTAACCAATGGTTAGAATCACTTTTTCTATATTTTTCATACAGTACATTCGGTCGAGATTCAATAAAGGTAACTCAATCGATCGGCTAAAAGACAACCCCAAATTTTAAACTATCAATCGAGTTTGTCTTGGGAAACTCGACCGATCAGTTAAAATCACATTTGGTCAGTAAGTCATTCGGTTGAGTTCTGTGAATGCACAACTCGACCGATGCACACATTAGAAAATTGATCCAAGGGATCGATCGAGATTGAAACTCAATCGATCAGTAGTCTGTGATCAATTTTCTAAAGTGATTAAAAAGTGATTAAAACTTGGTACTAAGTGTCCCACATATTTTTATGATCTTACTTACAAGTCATATCATCAATATAAGTGATTATAAAATTCTTCTAAGGTCGTTTGAAGGGATTTTCTTATTAGCACGCTTGCATTGCATTTGACTTGAACTTTTACAAGCTAGGGCTTGTGTAAAATGATTCTTTTCATGTACCTAAAACCTGAGATCAATCTTGAATACACATATTAGATACATATCAATGGAATGGTTGAGTCATTATCAAAATATGGACAACGTAGAACCTCTAGGTAAACATTCTCCCCCTTTTTGACAATGACAAACCATTCCTCAAACATATTGAAAAGAATATTGAAAGTATACCTTCGCCTTGTGAATTTGGGGGATTTAAGATTTGAACAATGTGAATTGCTCCCCCTCAATCTATGCTTACTTTAACTTGCATAGTTACTATTTCTACACAAAGCAATATAACATGCATGTACTATATGGTCCTTTAGCAAGTCACATGATAAGCATATAAAGAACAAGGAAAGGATCACATAAGTAATAATAGCAATATGATTGAGTTTCAAGACATTGAAATTTCTCTCCCCCTTTTGACATTATCAAAAAGGAAGGGGGTAGAAGAGCATACAAATAGTCTTCTCCAAACACAACCAAGCAGATATACAAACATGAAATCTCATAACATATATCAAACAGAGACGAGAGAAACACACAAGCTAGGTCATAATCAAAATATGGTGAAATATGACACCAACTCATAAGATATAACAGATCAAAGAGTAAGAGTGCATAGAAGATAGATTACAACTCATGAAGCATGTTCTCATAAAAAAATAACTACAAGCGATAATCGATGAAAGCTAAAGATAAAAATAGTACATCTCAGATCATGTGCCCAAATGTTTTTAATATAAAACAACCTAGAAAGATATATATGATCAGCAAACTAGACTAAAAATGAAGAAAATCTAGACATCTAAGCTATCTATGTCCACAACATCATCATCATCCTCAGCATCAGGATCGTAGTCATCGTCTCCATCTTCAGGTGCAGTAGAAACAATGCCTTCATCACTGGAGTCACCATCAGATCCATCACCATCATCAGCATCATCCTCACCATCACCGACATCCTCATCAGCATCAACAGTCTCAGCGTCATCCAGGTCAGGCATCTCCTCATCCATAGAAGGACCAAAACCACAATTGGGCCAACGAGCATTCTGCTCATCTCAAGTCATACCAAGAGCATAAAGTTCATTGGCCTGAGGGAAGGAGGGAGTAGAATCACCCAGACTGGCAAACAGAGTGGCCAAGGGACCAGAAGGTAACAATAGGAAGATAGGAGCAGGACCACCAATATCAAAGGGTGTGGGAGCAGCAACGTAAGGCTCAGGTGTAGGGTACCGGGGTATGCTAGTAGGTGGGATATGGGTGTGCACATGATAAGTTCATGTTAGACATGATTGAACATAAATCCTGGTGCATATGCTCCTAGACCTGGAGGTTGTATGCATGTTGGTGTATCATGTAACCCATGAGGGCTTCATTAGACACACGGAATGAGGCACGACTAGGTCGGGTAGGCTGAGGAGGTGGAGCTCAGGTAGTGGTAGAGCTAGGTGCGGTTGAGGCAGAGGCAGAGGGAGAGGCACCGGGTGTGGTGGAGCAAAGGATAGGCATGGATTTCTAAATGGTGGTCTCACTGATACACACTCCCTTTCTGGTAGGTCTGTAGTGGAAGTCAGAGAAGAGTGATTTCTCAGTGGTCAACTAGAAAAGACCACATATCAGAGCAGGATAAGGAGGATGGGTGCCATGGGTGTTCTTGCCAAATTCAAAGCAAGTCATGTGATGGAGGATATATCTAGACCACTTGACTCCGATATTCTATAAGATGCAGTACATTGTCGCCGCAATGTTCTCTGCAATATATGTTTGATTTTTCTTAGGGTGGATGTTGCAGTTGACCACTAGGGCTAATATACGCTTCTTGAGATATAAGGAGGAGGGTAGGGTGCTCTTCTTCTTGAAGGGAACGTCGGGTTTCTTCAGATAGTGATGGATATCAGGAAGAGTGATCTCATTCTGCTTGTAGAAACCTCCAGGGTCCAAAAGGTAAAAATACTCACCATAATCCTTATGGCATGTATCATTTTCATCGGCTCTTGAAAAGAAAACATTCAGAATATCCACAAATATTTGAAATTTCTTCCTGACGATCATAGAAGTAAGGATCACTTGAGTATTCAGAGGGGGTATAAGAGAGTTGTAATTCCAATGCAAATTTGCGTCGAATTTGTGAACTGCTTTCGTTCTTGACATAGAATTGTGAAAGCAATCATGCTCGACAGCCAGGGTGGATAGGTGATGAATAGAAAGCAACCTCACCACTTAATCGATGATGGCTTGACACCTAGGGCTAGGATCAAAAGGGGTTCTAAAAGGAAAAGGAATCCTAGGAAGAAGGTCCTTATACTGATTTACAGCCTCTATTGAGACAAAGAGGGTCTCATCGAAAGGAATCAAGCGAGAAGATGGGGAAGTGGATGGTGCATTGCTAGGGGAGGGTCTCTTTCTTCTATGTGAAGTCATGGAGGAAAAAAGAAGGAGCAGAAGAGAGCAAACACACAAACCAATCCACCAAAAATGTTCACACACCTAGGTTGAGAAAGGGGGAAGGTCTAGGAAGGTCTTTCTAGGTCATATTAGGGCTAGGTTAGGGAAGGGAAGGTCAGGGGTTGAGAGCTTAGGGCTAGAAGAAGGGGAATCGATCGACTATTCTATAGTTGAGAGGGAGAATAGTCAGTCGAATCCAACTTAAGTTGGCTTCAGCCCGCCGATCGGTCGAGTTCTGTGAGTCAGAAACTCGACCGATTGGTCCCTTTTTAAAAAGCTCTCAGCCATGGATCGGTCGAGTTTGTTCAGGGGGAAACTCGACCGATGGTCAACCTGACCTAAAACCATCAAACTTAATTTATAGCCATTTGAATACTAATTAAATTTATTATTCAAGTCCATTATGTATATTAAACATACTTAGGCACATATACTATTTTGTGATAAAACAAGCATTTACGAAAAATACCCAAAAACAAGAGAAAAATAAAGCAAAATGAACATGAAAAAGCAATTTTAAGCATATTAGTACTCAAAGCTGATCAAGATAGATGCAAAAAATATAGGATAGAGGACTACTAGATAGAAGGTATATCAAATTTATTCAAAGAAGTTATAAGTAATTTTGATCTGATAAATTAAATTTCTCTCTAGCTAGAGGTTTAGTGAAAATGTCCGCCAACTGATTTTTCATGTCCACATGCGTGATATAAATATCCTTCTTGGCAATGTGATCATGAAGAAAGTGATGGTGAACCTATATATGTTTGGCTCTACTATGCAATATAGGATTGTAAGATAAGTTAATTGCACTAGTATTATCACAATAGATAGGAGAAGCATCAAAATGAATGTTAAAGTCTTAGAACATTTGCTTCATCCATAGGACCTGGGTACAACAACTCCCAGCTGCAATGTACTCAACCTCGGTGGTTGATAATGCCACGGTGCTCTATTTCTTGGAGAATAAAGACACCAAACATGGTCCTTGGATGAAGCAAGTGCCACTTGTGCACTTTCTATCAATCAAGCAGCTTGCATAATCGACATCACTATAGGCAGTAAGAGTAAAGTCCCTTGACTTGGTATACCATAGTCCAAAATTTTAGGTTTTGGCAAAGTACCTTAGAATCCTCTTAGCAGCTATAAGATGAGATTTCTTAGGATTTGATTGAAATCTAGCACAAGCCAACACTAAACATTATGTCAGGTCTAGAGGTAGTTAAGTAAAGTAAACTTCCAATCATACCTTTATAGATCTTCTCATCTACCTTTTCACCTTCTTCATATTTATCAAGTTTGGTAGTGTTTGACATGGGTGTGTCCATCGGCTTAGTATTCTCCATCCCAAAGCACTTAAGTAGTTCATTTGTGTACTTGCCTTGATTGATGAAGTTCCCATCTTTTGTTTTCTTGATTTGAAAGTAGAGGAAGAATGTAAGCTCACCCATCATACTCATCTCGAATTCACTCTACATAAGATCATTAAATTCTTTGCAAAGATCAAGGTTAGTTCCGCCAAAAATGATATCATCAACATATATTTGAATAATAAGAAAATTGTTAGAAGTGTGCTTTAGAAACAAGGTAGAATCCACTTTGACCATGATATAACCATGATCTAACAAAAAGTTCTTTAATTTCTCGTACCAAGCCCTTGGTGCTTGTTTGAGTCCATAGAGATATTTTTGCAACAAATAAACATGGTTAGGTAGATTATCATGTTTAAAGCCCGGAGGTTGTGCAACATACACTTTCTCCGCAATTGTACCATTCAAAAATGCACTTTAACATCCATTTGATACAAAAGAAAGTTTTTATGACTTTTTTTATGACTATAAAAAGCAAGCAACATACAAATGGACTCAATTCTAGCTACAGGTGCATATGTTTCATCAAAGTCAATACCTTCCTATTGATTGTAGCCTTAAGCCACTAGCCTTGCTTTGTTTCTTACCACTTTGTCGCTTTCATCTAGTTTGTTGCAGTAGACCCATTTGGTGCCAATGATCTTTATATCACTTGGTCTTGGCACAAGGTTCCAAACTTTGTTCTTCTCAAATTGTTCCAGCTCCTCTTGCATAGCTAGAATCCATTCTTCATCCCCAAGAGCTTCCTTGACATCTTTAGGCTCTAGTTGTGAGATGAAGGCATTGTTGGCTTGTTCTTTGTTGAATGCAGCCTGCGTCTTCACTCTCTCAAATGGATCACCTAATATCATCTCCTTAGGATGATTCTTTGCAAACTGGGGAGTTGGATCTTTCTTTTCATCATCTTTTTCCTCTTCTTGATCAGCCACCTCTTTTCCCTTTCGGGTGATGTTGAGTTCTTTAAGGATTGGAATCACTTCATCTGCAATATCATCATTTGAACAATATCTTTGAGAATAGAGGGGTTAGTCACAATAAAATTTACATTAATAGATACTTCTACCTTAGCAAGATCAACATTATAGACTCTATATGCCTTGCTAGTAGTGTTATAGCTAATAAAGAAAGCCTTATACGATTTTAGATCATACTTGTTGAGAGAATCTTTCATATTTAAAACAAAATAAGGACATCTGAAAAAAATGGAAATACTCAATAAAAGGCTTCTTACCACACCATAGTTCATATGGGGCTTTGTTAAGTGAGGGATGAGTAAAAAGAGCTCTCTTAGTGCTAAGGACTCCTTTGGATTTGAAGGAGGACTTGTTTTAGTTTGCTTTCCTTGTGTACAAGGTTAGCATTCATCATCCTTTTCAAAATCCAATTTAAGAAGTCCCTTGACTAAGTCTTTTTTGGTCAACTTGTTTAATTGATGCATATTTACATGACCAAACCGGCAGTACCAAAGAGAAATATCATCCGAGTTCGCTACAAGGAATCTACCAACCACATGCTTAATAGAGTTAAGAATAATAACATAAATATTACCACTTCTAGTTCCCTTATATATGACTTGATAGATGAGGGAATCTAGAATCAAACATTCAAAAGCAGTAAATAGAACAAGGTAACATTATCACAAAGTTGACAAACACTTATTAAATTGTGATGCAAGCCATACACAAATAGAACATTCTTGATGCATAAGGATTCACCTACATCACCCTCATCTTTGGCTTTACCTTTCTTGTTGTCCCCAAAGGTGATGGATCCTCCTTTCTTCTTTGTGAAATTGTTGAAATGTCTTACATCACCCGTCATGTGCTTTGTGCAGGCACTATCAACAATCCATCTATCTTTTCCCTGCAAGAAAGGAGAATGTCGGTTCCCAACTCAAACTTTGGGATCTGGAGTTAGCTTGGAGACCCATTCCATCTTTGGGTTGGTCCCCTTAGGCTTGTAAGGACAATAATTGGAATAATGATCATCACATTTGTAATAAGAACAAACCATAGGATTCTTAGTTCCTGAAGATTCTCCAACAAAGAAAGAGATATCCTTGCTCATTTTCTTACCTTTGGCCTTACTCTTTCCCTTTGAGGCTCCCCCTATAAATCCCAAACCACTAGTACCACTTTGTTGGGTAGAATGATCAAGGATTTCATTTAGGGAGTTTTTCCCTTTGAGGAATTTCTATAGGGATGCTCTCAGTCTATGGTTAAAATCATTCAAAGAGACAATAGTAGAGGATAAACTAGATATTTCATCCCTAGCATGCACAAGATCAGCCTCAAGACATAAAGCTTTAGTAAGATATGAATCCTTTTCAAGAGAGATAGTAGCAACATTAACACTAGACAACAAAGGTCTAGAAGATAGATCATTCACCTGACTAAGCAACCTATCATTTTAATATTTTAGTATTTGAATCTCTTTGAGATAAACATCTCTCTCTTCTCTACGAGCATCAATAAGCAACTTAAATTCAACATTTTTAGTTTTAAGCAATTGAATTTCTATTAGGCAATTTTGGTTCTCTTCCTTAATATTTTCAATGTTCTTAAGGTAGATACCATTCTCAACTTCAACCCCATTGTAGTGGAGTTCAATATCAAGGTACTTCCCTTGCGAATTATCAATAATCTCAAGGTTGGTTTTCTCATTCAATTCCAACATCTCAGGCTTACCATAAAGATCATCAATGATTTTTCCTAACTGTTTTGTTTTAGATTTACATTTAGCAAAAGAAGAACGGGTAGTAACAAGCATGTCAATAATAGCTTCTTTAGGAAATTCATATAAGCTTACCTCACTTACCTCACTTATCTCACCAATGTCTTCACTTGTAGAGGCCATGAGATCAAGGTTGCACTCTCCATCTTCTTCAGAGCTAGAGTTGCTTGAAGATGAAGCTTCCCAAGCCACATTGGCTGCATTCTTGTGTCTCTTTTTCTTATTGTCCTTCCTCTTGTGCTTGCTCTCCTTCTTGTAATCTTCTTCTTTCCTTGAGCTGCTCTTATGGTGAGACTTTCTTGACTTCGGGCATTCACTCTTGTAGTGCCCCTTTTGACCACACTTGTAGTATCTCAGAGTAGAGGATGAGGAGGCTTGCTTTCCCTTGAAGTGCTTTCCCTTGGTGTAGTTGGCTTCATGCTCACTAGGGCCTTCATCTTCACTAGAGGAGGGAGAAGAAATCCGGAAAATAAGTTGTTGTTGAAGGATAACAACCTCCACTTGTTCTTTGAAAGCAATATTTTTTATCTTCTTAGCTTCCTTCTCTTCTTGATTAGCTTATTCTTCTTGATTGTCAAGTCTAGGCTCATGGGCTTGAAGATTGATAATGAGTTCTTCTGTTGGGATGTCACCAAGGCTTCTCACTTCTTCAATGGAGGTGGCCTTTGACTCCCATCTCTTTGGAATAATCCTCAAGATCTTTGAGTTGATGACACCTCTATCCAAAGTAGTGCCCAAAGTAGCCAGCCTGTTGATAATGACATTTAGCCTTGAATACATCTCCGTAATGCCTTCTTTCTTTCCCATCTTGAAGTTTTCTAGAAGGCTGCTCAACATGTAGGTCTTTGCCTCCTTGACTTGCTTTGTGCATTAATATGTGATGCACAACTTGTCTCAAATCTCATAGGCGGTGTCCCATGATGAGATCCAGTTGAACTTTGTAGGAGTGAGAGCTACGTAGAGGATGCTAATGGCCTTTGTATTGAGTTGAGCCTCCTTGAGAGTAGCATCACTCCATGTTGCAACAAATCTAGTTGCCTCTTTGTAAGGTGTAACCATCACCTTTCACATATCAAAATTCATCCCTTGAATATAGAATTGCATCCTTCTCTTCCAATAGAGAAAGTTGGTGCCATCAAAGATCGTAGGGCGCATGGAGAAGCCTCCCTCTAGGTTGAGTGAACCAAGTAGGTTGTCACCCATCTTCTTGTTTCATCGGAGATTGTTGGAGAAGATCCTTAGCTCTGATACCACTTGTTGGATCTAAGGGCTCTAGGGGGTGAATAAACATATTAGACTTTCAAATTATATCAATTAGAAGCAACAACTTAATGGCAATTTGAAATCCTATCTAATAAGCATAGCAAGGATGAGAGAGATTGATAGAAATCACTTGAGAAAGGGATGTAGAGTGGTTCCACACTTCAAACTAGAAGTGAGTCAGTCCACTACCTAGAGAGGTCAACCTCTAGGACTTTGCAAGTGCTTTTCTTTATTATATCACCACAAAGATTTACAGCAATAGACCACCAGAGGACTTACCCATCCAACCACAAAGACATCTTCCACCTTAACAAGGAACTTACCCACTAGCTTGAATCTTCAGTCTTCACCTAGGTCTTACCCATTCAAGTTCAAGTCTTCTGCCTTGAAGGACTTTTCTTCTCCTCTTTGATCTTCAGCCTTTGTCTTCTCCTTCACCTGGACAAGATCACCACCTCTTCATCAACCTTTAAGAGGACCAACTATAGCTCCTTCTTCACTTGATGGAGCTTGCTTCAGCTTTTCTTCATGAGAGAAAGGGATAGGGAAGTAGTAGAAGGTTGAGAGCTTTACATGCACAAAGGTGGAGCTCTCTTACAATAATCCTAACTCACTCACAAATCATGAAATCAAGTGTAAACTATAGAGAGAAAGGGGCTCAAAGGTTGGTAGCACACTCAACTATAGTAAGGACCTTGTGTGTAGTGAATGAGCAACCTTGGAATGAACTCCAAGTGGTCCTATTTATAGCTGGGGTGTAACATCCCTGACCTGGGTTATAACCTAACCCTAGAAGTTTTGCATAAATATGTAATTATATACTTGTGAATACTCCCTGGCATGTAATTAAGTTCCTCAAGAACATTTACTTTCAATTTTTGCTCCTTTATAAACAAAGTTGTAGCGTTGCTTTGTAGTGCAGGGACCTATGTACAAAGAAACCCAATTAAAGGGGTTAACTCGCAATGTTCACAGGTTGAGATGTTCTTATAATAATAAGACATCATATGAGTGAATATGATGAGATAATATGGATTTCCCAAGCTTGGGCATCAAGATGCAGCTTGTGGAATGATCCTTGTGCTTAAAAACCCTAATTTGGAGTAAAGTGCAATTTACCCAAATTGAGGGGTGCAATTTGTAAAATACTTCATCTAGAACATCTTTTATAACTCTTTTCATCATTTAGAGTAGAAATGATGAAAGGGACACATCAATGAACTATCAGATAAGAAAAATGATCTTTGTGATAAGAATCACCTAATATGGGTATGGAGACCTTTCAAGTATGTACCTTAGTTAAAAGTTGGCTTTCTTTACCCTTAGATCTTGAGATTTCATGATCTTTGCATAGGTTTAGATGAGTTTGTACGTGCCCTTGAGCAAGGAGGGACTTAGATGTAAATTCCATGCTTTAGAGGTCCTTATGGTGTAAAAAGGCCTAAAGTATATAAGCTTTTCCCTTGCAACAAGTGAACGGATCTTTCATTTCCTTCACTTCTTCTCTTCTTTCTCAACCGACCAAGGCTAAGCTCTGGAGCAGAGAGGGATGACCAAGGGTTCTAGGTAAGTTTAGATCATCCCTTTTGCTTGAATTCATGGAGGAAACTCGTTTTCAAGGTTGGATTCATGGCTAGCTCACCTAGCTCTATCTTTCTAGCCTTTCCTTTCCAACGTTTCCTTGGAGAATTCACCTTGGCCGAACCTGTGGAGCTCAAAGACGCCATTAAAGCTTGGAGCTTGAAGGCTTGGATCTCAAGGAACAACCTTTAGGCGGGTTTTATAACTCTAAACTCTTTGCTTTATATGCACACTTAGTTCTTGCAATTTAGCATGATAGTTCTTCTTCTACCTCCCTTCTTCCTTGCAATTTTGCAAGCAAAACGGTGGAATAACCGACCTTAACCAAGGTTGAAGATGATGGGCGTGGTTTCCTATGTTACTTTATCAAACGATCTTGGACCCTTTTGGTCCAAACGGTTGCAAACCGTTTAAGGTCAAACGGTTTCAAATCGTTTGCTCTCAAACGGTCTTGCAAGACCGTTTGGATTGAAATGGTCTCAAGACCGTTTGATAGGGTTGACCAAGGGACGACCGTTTGAGGGTCTGTTGGGAATATATTGAATTTCATTCCTGCAAAGAATCAAAGTCTAATTCTTAACCAATTGAGAGTTGAAGGCACTTCAACATCCTAACCCTAATCGGGTTGAATTTACTATTTTAAAGCATAGATCTTGTTGAGTTTTGGGTTGAAGGACCCAAACGGTCTCAAGACCATTTAGGGGTTCTTCCAAACGGTCTCAAGAGCATTTGGGCACAACCCAAGACTGTTTGGAGGTCTAGGGTTGAGATAATCTAATGGTTTGAAGGTCCAATTGCATTAAGTTGATGAATTGATAAAATTACTGACTTTAGACCTAATTGGAGTTCAACCCTAATCCAACCGACTTGGTTTTTGGTCAAACTTTGGGCAAACGGTCTCAAGACCGTTTGGATGATGTCCAAATGATCTCAAGACCGTTTGGGCCAAGTTTGGGCCCAATTGGAGGTCAATTGATAGGTTCAACCTTGAATTGATTCACATTGTTGAATATTGATGACCATCCGATTTGAAACCCTATTTGAGGTGGACTTAACCCTAATTGGCTTTCAATTGAGGGTTAATTTGGTGTCCAAAGTGATTGAGGCTCATCCTAATTGACTCAATTTATAAGTGGTTAACATGGCTTTGGCCAATTGAGGGCTTCAACATACTTAATTATAAACAATTGTAACTTTTGAACCTAGTTGGAGGTCCAAACGGTCTCAAGACCGTTTGGGCTCAAACGATCTCAAGGTCGTTTGGACCAATCGATCTCAAGATACTTTGATCAAATGGTTTCAAACCGCATGAGCTTCAAACAGTTTGAAAGTCAAAACGCTCAACACACCCAAACGGTCTCAAGACCGTTTGAGGTCAAACGGTCTCAAGACCGTTTGAGGGCAAACGGTCTCAAGACCGTTTGAGGTCAAACGGTCTCAAGACCGTTTGAGGGCAAACGGTCTCAAGACCGTTTGACACCAAACGGTCTCAAGACCATTTGGTAGTTGAAGGTTGAAACCGTTTGAAGGTGTTCAAGGTGGTTTGTGCTTAATCAATTGATGGTGTAATTGGTTCAATGGTGATTTAATCTAAATCCTAATGGTAACCTAGGTCATTAAGGGACTAAGAGGTTAATGAATTGACCCATGATGGTGATCATGAGGTAAATTACCAAAGTACCCTTGAGGGGTTTAATTGAGTAATACCTTGTTCTAATCAAACCCTAATCACATGATAGTGATGTTTTGGCTTATGCTAGTCAATGAGGACTTAACCCAACCTGATCTAGAGAGTTGTTGTCACCATCTACTAGTATGAGGAGAGAGAAAGTATCCTAAGAGAGAGAAAGTACCCTTTTATGGTGGAAACTCAAGTAAGATACCTTCAATACACATGAATGTGCATGTTTAGGGTATGATCCACCTATGTGAGATCATGGAAACCCTAATTATGATGTTTAGTGAATCTTAATCCTATTTAAGAGCTTTAATGATGATGTTTCTCATACATGATGTTGTTATGAGTTCAATTCACCATGGAGTGAATAGTAAACCCTAATTCTAGGGTAACGACATGTAATATGAATAGTAAACCCTGATTGTTGAATATTGGGGAACTTGACTCTTCTAAGAGTTTGAAAGTGTATCTTCTAGAATGAATTGTTTACTGTTATCAGTTGAATTAACCATGCAGGTTGTCATGAGATGATGATCATATCCAGGTATGGATTATGAAACTATATTCATTGAAAGCATGCTTTAGCTTTATGAATAGTGATATATCCTGATGCATTGTCAATAGCAATCTATGGATTAAAATGGGCTGTGAGAGCCATAATTACCATCAAGGTCATGCTTTAGAGATGACTTGTGATGAATGTATTGAGAAATGATGATTGATGAGAGTTAGGCTTGTTACATTTAGTATTCTCCTTTTATAGTTGTTATGCTAATGTTATTGTTTGAAGAACAATGTATGATGTTAAAAGAATACTGAATGTACCTAACTAATCAAGTGTAATGTAGAGCCCTGATCATAGATCCATCATTGTCAGAGAACAAATGATGGTGAAACAAGTTTTCCTAAGGGAACTCCTGGATCACATACTTTTGAGTATGTGGGGTATATGGATGTGTAGAACCTTACATCCTAGTGTAGGTGTTTGATGTAGATGTGTAATCCATCAATCCTTCACTATAATCCCATACCGTATCAGTGGATGGTAAACATGAAACCTCCTGATGACGAAGAAAGCACAGATATCCGTATCAGTGGAAGATAAACATGAAATCTCCTCATGACGAAGAGAGTACAAAACGCCACTGTAACTCTAAAATAGCGAAGGACCAGATTACCCTGGCAAGCTATTATAGTAGAGGCACGATATGTCCTACAAGTAATCCTCTTACTGACTGAGGAAGGTGAAGGTCATGAGAATCCGACTCTTTCAATGACCTAGTATGATACCGAGGCACTTAGCAGTGATTGGTTGGAGTATGAGTGGTAAACCTCATCTCCACAGGACATAAAAGTAATGTTTGAAAAACATAATCCACAGCGTAGCATACCTGTTAGAGATAACTACGAGTTGATTAATTGATATTACACTGTATAGTGCAAATGTCTTCATGTTTTATAACTATTGAACTTATGCTTACTATTATATCCGATGTTGGATACTTTGAAGCTTTTACTGCTTAAGTTATTCTTTGAGATGTTATAATAAAGCTTCTGGTGGAGAGTTATAACTCTCGCTGGGACAATTATGTAAAATTGTCTCACCCCGTAGACTTCAACTTTTTAGGTGGACGTCGAGGACGGAGGAACAGGTCTACAGGTGACCAGTCCCAGCAGCAGCAGCACCAGGGGCAGCAGTAAAATCTTAGGTGGAGATCTAGCCTACCATGTGGTGTAGTTAGAGTCAGTCCTATGTGTCCTCTGTACTCTCAGGTCTTGGAGTCTTTTGGTCTGAGATTTTAGTTATGAGTTCTTGAGATTTTGTATCATGTTGTATATAATTACTCAAGAAGTAATTATCTGAGATGTAAACAGTTTATCTCCTTTTATGAAGAAGGTTTTATGGTTTCAATGCTTTATCACAAAAAGTTTTAATTTCCGCTGATTTTTAGTATTCCGCTGCTAATCGAATCGCTTCCGCTAAGTTTAAATCGTGGTTTGGAGATCAGAGCCCACAATTAAGTGGTATCATAGCTCTAGGTTCGCCGAGTCTACAGAGGCATATGACTTAGGATGTCGAGTCTATCCTTAGTATCTCTTCCTTATCTAATAGAATCTTCTACTCCTCAGGAGAAGAAGATACATAAGGATGGCAGAGCCACATGATGAGTACGTGGCAGAGAGTAGTGCTAGTGCACCTCGAGGCGGTGCAAGGGTTTCTGAAATAGAACGGCCTGCACCTGAACCACCCCAGTTTGACCCAGCCGATATGGGTAACCCAGCTGTTCAAACTATGTTCAGACAGTTTATGACTGCCATGACACACATCACCGACAGGATGCCCATGCCTGCACCTAGGGCACCTGCCCAGCCTGAAGGACAAGGTATCGGTAAGACATTCGAGCGACTTCGTCGTGTCGGAGCTACCAAGTACTTTGGGACTGCCGACCCCGCAGATGTTGATCTGTGGTTAACAGAGTTGGATAAGGCTTTCAGGATTCTTAATATCCCGGAGGCTGAGAAGGTTAGACATGCTGTCTATCTTCTCAAAGGCAGTGCCGGTCATTGGTGGACAATGGAAGAGCAGAAGAGACCTGGAATGGAGATCTCGTGGGAAGACTTTCGGCGGGAATTTGTTCATATATATTTCCCAAAGACCTTCCTAGACGATAAGATCTCTCAGTTTGAGAGACTGAGGCAGGGCATGATGAACATTAGCGAGTATGAAGCTAAGTTCATGGAGTTGTTACAGTTTTGTCCACACATGGCTGCCACAGAAGAAGAAAGAATCAGGAGATTTGAGAGGGGTTTGAATGCTGATATGACTACCCCTGTGTCTGCCTTAGAAAACCGAGAGAGATTCTCTACCTTCGTTGAGTCAGTCCGAAGGATAGAGAGATCTGTGGTTGAGAAGAGGCAAACTCAGAAAAGATATCCACAGTTCCAGGGTTCTTCATCTAGGGACTTTAAGAAGCCTAGATCCTCTACACCTAACCCTCCACCACCTAGATCTAGTTCTCAGACTCAGTGGTCTCCAAGTAGAGGTAGAGGACGAGGACAATCACCTCAGGAGACTCAGAGTTCTGCATCAATGTCAGTTACTGGACCACCAAGACCACAAGAGAGAAGATGCTACAACTGTGGTAAGGTGGGACATTTGATGAAGGACTTCCGATCTAAGCCTGTCAGTGTGACACAGCCTCCGAGACAAGGTCAACAAGGATCACAGGGAAGGCAATCTCAAGGAGCAGCTCGAGGACGCGGGCAAGCGTCTCAAGCTGGATCATCAGCACCACCTCAACAACAGACTACAGCAAGGTTCTATGCTATGAACCCACCAGAGGCAGTGGTCGATCCACAAGTGGTGACAGGTCAGATGGAACTTTTATATTATGATATGTCTAAATCTTGTCTAGTATCTGTTCTGATTGACCCGGGTGCTACGCACTCTTTCATCACTCGAAGAGTGATTCGTAACTGCAATATGACAGTTAGTCATCGGGTAGATAGTTTGTTGTTGGAGACTCCGTTGAGTGGGTCTGCTATTTTGCAGGAAGTATGCTCTCCCTGCATCCTCTTCTTTTCTAAGCATCGCATCCAAGTGGACCTTATACCGCTTGATATGCAAGGATTTGATGTAATCCTCAGGATGGATACCTTAGAAAGGTATATAGTTGTCTTGGGTTGTGAGTCCAAGTTGGCAGTGTTTGCTGATGAAAGCAACACATGGATCTTTCAAGGAGAAAGAAAGATTCTGCCCACCTGTCTTGTATCAGCTATGGTTGTTGATAAGCTGATGAGGCAAGGATGTTGTGCATTCTTGGCCCATGTGATAGATGTTACCAAGGAGAGTCCCAACCCTGTTGAAGTTCCTATAGTCAGGGAATTCAAGGATGTGTTTCCTGAAGAACTTCCTGGTATGCCACCACCTCGGGAGATTGATTTTGAGATCAATTTGGTCCCAGATATGAAACCCATAGCCCAGACACCGTATAGGATGGCGCCTGCCGAGATGGCAGAACTCAAGAAACAACTTCAAGAGTTACTTGAGAAGGGTTTTATCCGACCGAGCACTTCACCTTGGGGTGCTCCGGTCTTGTTTGTTAAAAAGAAAGATGGGTCAATGTGGTTGTGCATTGACTACAGACAACTTAATAAAGTAACAATAAAGAACAAGTACCCTTTGCCGAGGATTGATGATCTTTTTGACCAGTTGCGTGGTGCAACAGTCTTCTCAAAGATAGATTTGAGATCTGGATATCATCAACTCCGCATTAAGGATAGTGACATATCCAAGTCTGCTTTTAGGACAAGATATGGTCACTATGAGTTCACGGTTATGTCGTTCGGACTAACCAATGCACCAACTGCATTTATGGAACTCATGAATAGAGTTTTTTGACCCTTCCTTGATCAGTGTATTGTCGTCTTCATAGATGACATTCTGATCTATAGTAAGGATGCTCAGCAGCATGAACAACATCTTCGCCAAGCTTTGACCTTGCTAAGAGAACATAAGCTGTATGCTAAGTTTATCAAGTGTGAGTTCTGGCTACCGGAGGTATCTTTTCTTGGACATGTGATATCTGTCTCGGGAATTCGTGTTGACCCTGCAAAGGTAGAATCTGTTCTACAATGGGAACAACCGAAGACACCGAAGGAGATTCGAAGCTTCTTGGGGTTAGCTGGTTACTATCGAAGGTTTATTAAAAACTTTAGCTCTATAGCCTTACCTTTGACCAAGTTAACCCGGAAAGATGTTCCTTTTGCTTGGAGTGACAAGTGTCAACAGTCTTTTCAACTGTTGAAGGAAAGGTTGACAAGTGCACCTGTGCTTGTGCTACCTGAGCAAGGAAAAGAATATGTAGTCTTCTGTGATGCCTCCAAGAATGGACTTGGATGTGTGTTGATGCAGGATAAACAAGTGATTTCTTTTGCTTCCCGACAGCTTTAGAAACACGAGGAAAATTATCCGACACACGATCTGGAGTTAGCTGCTGTAGTTCATGCCCTGAAGATCTGGAGACATTATCTTTATGGAGAGACGTTTCAGATTTTCACTGACCATAAGAACCTTAAGTACATCTTCTCTCAGCATGAGCTCAATATGAGACAACGCCGCTGGATGGAATTAATAAAGGACTACGATTGTACGATTGATTACCATCCGGGGAAGGCTAATGTGGTTGCTGATGCCTTGAGTAGGAAATCAGCAACATCAACCATGGATAGAGCACAACTAAACTCCTTAGTATGCTATAAGAGAGATATGCTTATCTCTTTAAGGCAAGACAATGTATAGTTGAAGGTGTCATTGTTAGCTGGTTTGTTAGCTGAAATGCAAATTAAACCTACTCTAAAAGAGCAGATTAAGGAGGCACAACAAGTAGATGCTGCAGTTCAACAGATTAGATCTGAGTATGGTAGTGAGAAACATAATGGTTTTCATGAGTTAAATGACCAAGTGGTATGCTATCATGGGAGGATGATAGTACCAGATGTAGATAATCTGAGGAAGTTAGTTCTAGAGGAAGCTCATTCTTCGATATATACTATGCATCCAGGGAGCACCAAGATGTATCGAAACTTGAAAGATATGTATTGGTGGCCTGGGATGAAGAAGGATGTAGCTGAGTTTGTTCTAAGGTGTCCTGTGTGTCAGCAGGTCAAGGCTGAGCACCAGAAACCTGTAGGAGCAATGCAACCCTTACCCATACCACAGTGGAAGTGGGACCATGTGACCATGGACTTTGTTGTTGGCCTACCCAAGACAAGCAAAGGACATGATTCCATTTGGGTAGTTGTTGATAGGTTGACAAAGACAGCGCATTTCTTACCTGTCAAAACAACCTATTCTGCTGAAAGGTTATCCCAGTTATATGTTCAAGAGATAGTGTGTTTGCACAGAGTTCCTGTCACTATAGTTTCTGACAGAGGTCCCCAGTTTACAATTCGTTTTTGGGAGCAGTTACACAGAGCTTTAGGCACCAAGTTAAGGTTTAGTACGACCTTTCATCCACAGACTGATGGACAGTCGGAAAGGACCATACAGACCTTGGAAGACCTGTTGAGAGCATGTGTTCTCTAGTTTACTGGAAGTTGGGATCTACACCTAAGCTTGATAGAGTTTGCCTATAACAATAGCTATCAGCATAGTATTGATATGGCACCTTATGAAGCCTTGTATGGTAGACGTTGTAGATCACCCTTATGCTGGTATGAGACTGGTGAACACCAGTTGTTAGGTCCTGATCTTGTGCAGCAAACTACAGAGAAGATTAGAGTTATACAGCAACAGCTTAAAACTGCACAGGATAGGCAGAAGTCGTATGTTGATAAACGTCGTAGACCCCTAGAGTTCCAGGTTGGAGACAGAGTGTATCTCAAAGTCTCACCTTGGAAGGGAGTCCTTCATTTTGGAAGAAAAGGAAAGTTAGCTCCTAGATTTATGGGACCTTATCAAATTGTTGAGAGAGTTGGAAAGGTGGCCTATAGACTAGAGTTACCTCAAGAGTTGCAGAAGTTACACCCTGTGTTTCACATTTCCATGCTGAGGAAATGTCACCCAGACACCGAGTCAGTTCTACAACCAATGGAAGTAGAATTGAATGAAGATATAACATATGAGGAGGGACCAGTGTCAATCCTTGATAACAGAACTAAAAAGTTAAAGAAGAAAAATATAAGCCTTGTGAAAGTCCTCTGGAACCATCGTGGTGTTGAAGAAGCCACTTGGGAACTAGAGGATGAGATGAGAAGGAAATACCCTACTCTTTTCTCCTAATACGCTTTATCGATTTCGGGGACGAAATCCTTGTGAAGAGGTGGATAATTTGTAACATCCCTGACCTGGGTTATAACCTAACCCTAGAAGTTTTGCCTAAATATGTAATTATATACTTGTGAATACTCCCTGGCATGTAATTAAGTTCCTCAGGAACATTTACTTTCAATTTTTGCTCCTTTATAAACAAAGTTGTAGCATTGCTTTGTAGTGCAGGGACCTATGTGCAAAGTACCCAGTTAAAGGGGTTAACTCGCAATGTTCACAGGTTGAGATGTTCTTATAATAATAAGACATCATATGAGTGAATATGATGAGGTAAGATGGATTTCCCAAGCTTGGGCATCAAGATGCAGCTTGTGGAATGATCCTTGTGCTTAAAAACCCTAATTTGGAGTAAGGTGCAATTTACCAAAATTGAGGGGTGCAATTTGTAAAATACTTCATCTAGAACATCTTTTATAACTCTTGTCATCATTTAGAGTAGAAATGATGAAAGGGACACATCAATGAACTATCAGATAAGAAAAATGATCTTTGTGATAAGAATCACCTAATATGGGTATGGAGACCTTTCAAGTATGTACCTTAGTTAAAAGTTGGCTTTCTTTACCCTTAGATCTTGAGATTTCATGAGCTTTGCATAGGTTTAGATGAGTTTGTACGTGCCCTTGATCAAGGAGGGACTTAGATGTAAATTCCATGCTTTAGAGGTCCTTATGGTGTAAAAAGGCCTAAAGTATATAAGCTTTTCCCTTGCAACAAGTGAACGGATCTTTCATTTCCTTCACTTCTTCTCTTCTTTCTCAACCGACCAAGGCTAAGCTCTGGAGAAGAGAGGGACGACCAAGGGTTCTAGGTAAGTTTAGATCATCCCTTTTGCTTGAATTCACGGAGGAAACTCGTTTTCAAGGTTGGATTCATGGCTAGCTCACCTAGCTCTATCTTTCTAGCCTTTCCTTTCCAATGTTTCCTTGGAGAATTCACCTTGGCCGAACATGTGGAGCTCAAAGACGTCATTAAAGCTTGGAGCTTGAAGGCTTGGATCTCAAGGAACAACCTTTAGGTGGGTTTTATAACTCTAAACTCTTTGCTTTATATGCACACTTAGTTCTTGCAATTTAGCATGATAGTTCTTCTTCTACCTCCCTTCTTCCTTGCACTTTTGCAAGCAAAACAGTGGAATAACCGACCTTAACCAAGGTTGAAGATGATGGGCGTGGTTTCCTATGTTACTTTATCAAATGATCTTGGACCCTTTTGGTCCAAACGGTTGCAAACCGTTTAAGGTCAAACGGTTTCAAACCGTTTGCTCTCAAACGGTCTTGCAAGACCGTTTGGATTGAAACGGTCTCAAGACCATTTGATAGGGTTGACCAAGGGACGACCATTTGAAGGTATGTTGGGAATATATTGAATTTCATTCCTGCAAAGAATCAAAGTCTAATTCTTAACCAATTGAGAGTTGAAGGCACTTCAACATCCTAACCCTAATCGGGTTGAATTTACTATTTTAAAGCATAGATCTTGTTGAGTTTTGGGTTGAAGGACACAAACGGTCTCAAGACCGTTTAGGGGTTCTTCCAAACGGTCTCAAGACCATTTGGGCACAACCCAAGACCGTTTGGAGGTCTAGGGTTGAGATAATCTAATGGTTTGAAGGTCCAATTTCATTAAGTTGATGAATTGATAAAATTACTGACTTTAGACCTAATTGGAGTTTAACCCTAATCCAACCGACTTGGTTTTTGGTCAAACTTTGGGCAAACGGTCTCAAGACCATTTGGATGATGTCCAAACGATCTCAAGACCGTTTGGGCCAAGTTTGGGCCCAATTGGAGGTCAATTGATAGGTTCAACCTTGAATTGATTCACATTGTTGAATATTGATGACCATCCGATTTGAAACCCTATTTGAGGTGGACTTAACCCTAATTGGCTTTCAATTGAGGGTTAATTTGGTGTCCAAAGTGATTGAGGCTCATCCTAATTGACTCAATTTATAAGTGGTTAACATGGCTTTTGTCACACCCCGATCTCACACAAACCACTAATCACGAGATTAGGGCGCGACGGAGGGATTATCACATAAACAAATCACTGAGAACTTTTTCTTTTTAAAACCTCGTAATAATATCCGGATTATTGTTGTAAACTAAAACATAAATAACTATTGCGGAAGCATTTCACTTAAACTGGCTAGAGAACATAAACAGAGTTTACAACATGTAACATTGTTTAACAGAAAGTAAACATAACAGTTAATTTACATCTTTTACACATTCACCATACATACTCTCTCTCACCCACACCATGTCCCAAGATCGAGGGGAAAGGACTAAGAGACCTCTAACTACTAACTACATAAACCTTCTACAGACCGAGTGTTAAGATGAAAGGATCCTCTAGATTCCTGTGATGTTGATGACCTAAAAATGTTTTGAGTAGAGGTATGAGCCTACTCGCTCAGTGAATAGCATTTCACTTAGCTATCACTAAACAACTCATCAGGTTTATAAATTGAAATAAAACATAAGTACAGTACTAAGCAGGGCAGTTCTAATAACATAACAGATTTGCAGAATATAATCACATTTCCATGCAATAACAGATAATTTGAACAGATAAACATATATAAAGAAATAGCAAAAAAGTTCGAATACTTTAATTTACTGTGATCCTATATGAGTACCAATTTATATTATTATTATGCCCTAATCATATGCAGTGTACCCTGCATATAAAGATCCGTAGCGAACTACGATCCCACCGTACAAGACTTAGCGACACACCCGGGAAATGCTAAGTATGACGCCAGCCCTGCTCTGCCACAGGACCCCAGGCTCTCCGGCCTGACACATAGGCTCTACGGCCTCAAGGCACTACTCTGAGTGCTCTAGACTCCTCCTCTAACCTGAGTACACAGGCGGAGAGTCTCATCGGGTTACCTCCGTGACACAAGCACGGATGATGTTGGATAACCCCCATTTTTCCTCCAGTGCCATCGTGACACAAGCACGATTGTTGTTGGACACTACCTCTCTTTCCTCGTGTGTCCATGACACAAGCACGGATGATGTTGCAACACGAGTTTCACCCCTAAGAAGCAGATCTGTCAAAGGGGTTCTACGGTGTTAGGGCACCTAAGTCTATTAACTGATTTAACATATAACCATTTAAATAGGAATATCACATTTACTGATTTCAGATCAATTCACAATACACTGTCATTCTAAAACTGTCAGAGCAATATATTTCAAATCATTGTAATTTCTGAGAAGTTCTCATACCATGCATTCAGGAAAATTAGAAATGTATAAATAACCCAACTTATTTCAATTTGGCACATACATAGCGAATTTACGCAATTGAACATCTTATTGCACAAATTAAAGAAATTTACTTCACATATGAGAACCATACTCAACATTTGTCAATTCCCTAAAATTCTCGAAAAACGTGCACATTAACCCTAATCCTGGTTTGTGCATCACTTAACTCAATTAAGAGTTAATTACCTATCACAACACAATTTAATAACAATACTTGAGAATTTCTGGTAATATTTTAGAGAAATGTGCCATTTCATGTCAATATCAATTTACACATATTAACGTCAAAAGATATATGCAATTTAGGGTTTTATTGCATATTTTATTTATTCATATCAACTTTAAAATCGTACATCTGATAATTTATCAGAAATCCTTATTGTCTGGGTTCATACCCAATCCATACCATTTTTAGACATGAATTTCTAATTTCAACATTCAAATAAGCAATTTAGGTTCCAATGAACCATATAAATCTACCGATTCAATCCACACTGATCAATTGCTAAATTTAATCATATAACAGCGTCTAGAAGCAATTTATGAAATAAAAAGTCGGGCGACGCCAAACGCCGCCCTACGCCTGATAACGCCTGTTATCAGCGTAATTTGCGCACAAAACAGAAAATATTCAAACGCCTTAGTTATTTAATGATAAATGAATGAAATCCTACTCACATTGATTTGGACTATCCGGATTCGTCCGGAGGTGTGTCCAAGGTCTAAATTCTTGCACATGTGGAGAGGGCTCAGCTGATTCGGCGCTACTCGTGGCTAGTTGGCTACGGATTCGCGTTCTGGACCCTTGGTCGAACTTATTGGAACCGTTTTTGTGATGTTTTCCTGGGCATAACTGCCCCTGGCCGGTTCTGCTGCTAGCAAGCGGCAACTTTACACGTACAGATGGAAGGAGAAGCTCGGTTGGTTGCTGGTCGTGGCGAGGAGTTGCGAAATCGTGATAGGGCCTCAAGGCCGAGCTCAAAGGCATCAAATTTTGGGTGCTGGCCGCGCCCAATCATGCTCCTAGCCGCAGCTCCTACTGCTGTACGGCCGCTGCTGGCCGCAGCTACAAGGGGGCGCCGCTAGGGCGCGACTGGAAGAAGAAGGTGAGGAGGGAAACGAAGAAGAAGGGTGGAGGAAGATGGGCGGAGGCAAAGTGCTGTAAAAAAATAAAGCTAAGGGCTAAAGATCGGCCGCCCTAGCTCTCCCTCTGCTGCTCGGTCGAGCATAGCCTATGCGCCGCTTGAAGCGGTTGTTTCTCTATCGGGTGAAGATGACCGAGAAAAAGAAAAGAAAGGGAAAAGGGTTTATAAGCCGATAATGGGTAAATTGCAGGCAAGGTCCAAATAACTAGAAAATGGGATAACTTTTGCCTCAAACGTCTGATTTGAATGATTTCTTTTGCGAAACTTCAAGAATGAGGCCCACTACAACCTCACGACATATAAACGCGGTAATTAGATCATCCTAATTAGGTTAATTATCTTAGGTAATTATCTTAACAAGTAACACTACAATTATCATTAATTACATTAGATGAATCAATCTCAACTATTGATTCACATATTAACTTATCTTGATTAGCCATGTTGTTTAACAGGGTGATTAGCACTAATCAAGGTGTTTCACGCTAATCGAGGTATTTATTGACTAACCCTGATATGGGTTGTAACAATCTCCCTCCCTTATAAAAATTTCGTCCCGAAATTCCTAAAAGAGAAAAGGAAAGTTGTTACACATCTCAGACTCAAGCTCCCACGTGGCTTCCTCTAAGTTGTGGTTCCTCCACAAAACCTTTCACTAATGGTATCTCACGATTCTTAAGTTTCTTGATCCTCTGATCAACTATCTGAACCGGTCCTTCAACATAGGACACGTCTGTTCTGAGTTGTGCCGGTTCTGGGTCTACTATCTTCTCTGTACCAGGGTAACATTTCTTCAACATGGATACATGAAACACATCATGGAGATTAGACAATTCAGATGGCAATTCTAACCTATAGGCTATAGGTCCAATCCTCTCAATGATAGGATACAGGCCCATAAACCTAGGAGTTAGTTTGCCTCTTTTACCAAACCTCAACACTTCTCTCCATAGTGAAACTTTCAGATACACTTCATCACCAACTTCAAACTCAAGAAGTCAATGCCTCTTCTCGGCATAAATCTTTTTCCCTGTCCTGAGCAGCTTTCAACTGCTCTCTGATCATTGTAATCTTTTCAGTTGTCAAATCCACTATCTCGGGTCCAAGAATCTGCTTTTCACCAACCTCATACCAACATATGGGTGATCTACACTTTCTACCATACAGAGCTTCATACGGGGCCATACCAAGACTGGAATGGTGACTATTGTTGTATGCAAACTCTATAAGGCTTAAGTGTTCTTTCCAACTTCCACTGAAATGCAAGACACATGCTCTCAGCATGTCCTCAAAAGTCTGAATGGTCCTCTCAAATTGACCATCTATCAGCGGGTGAAAGGTTGTACTGCACCTCAACTTTGTGCCCAAAGCTCGATGCAACTAATTTCACAACCTGGATGTGAACTTAGGATCTCTATCTGATATAGTTGAAACCGGAATACCAGGGAACCTAACTATTTCATCCATGTATATCTTAGCCAATTTTGAGACATCAAAGGTTGACTTGACATGAAGAAAGTAAGCAGACTTAATTAGTCTATCCACAATCATTCATATCGAGTCACAACCTCTAGGTGTCAAGGGCAACCCTATCACAAAATCCATTGTGATATGTTCCCATTTCCATTCTGGTATAGGAAGAGATTGCAAGGTACCTACAGGTTTCTGGTGCTCAGCCTTAACCTGCTGACACACTCTGCACCTAGTCACGTACTCAGCTACATTCTTTGTCATATCAGGTCACCAGTACAACTCCTTGAGATTCCTGTACATCTTAGTGTTGCCTGGATGCATGGCATACAATGATGCATGTGCTTCCTCAAGAATCTTTTCTTTCAAATCATTATCTCGAGGTACATGCAACATGTCACGCTGATACAACACACCATCATCTGAAAACATGAACTCTGGTCTTTTCCCATGTCATGTCATGCATGATCTGATGTAACTCACTATCACCCTACTGTAGTTCCTTAATTTAATCATAAAAGATAGGCTTGACTTGCATTTGTGCAATCAAACCACTCTACTCTGTCACCCCTAAGTCTAAGTTCAACTTCTGCATCTCTATTAGCAGGTCTCTCTTGAAACATGCCATAGAGAATGCATCAGTTACAAAACTAGACTTCCAGCTTAAGGCATCAGCTACCACATTCGCCTTCCCAGGGTGACAGTCTATCATCACATCATAAAGATAGTGACGCTGTGTCATACGAGCATGAACTACAACAGATATCTCCAAAACATGTATCAGGTAATACTCCCCATTCTATGCTACTTACTTATTGTTACATTTCAAATTTATATCTTTCTCTTTTCTCCAAGTCATTTTCATATTGTTTATCTACCTTTAAACCCTAGATTTTAATAATTCTAGCTTACCTTTCATAGAACAAATCTCATGATCTTATTTTATAGGGATGCTAGTACTCAAGGTCAAATCACTATTGATATCCCTTGAACTACTACAACTCTAAACATTCTAGGGTTTCTTTTTTATCAATAACATAGCGTTATTGTGATGTGACTATGTTCCCTTAGTTTGAAATTCAAACTTTAGATCTCATAAGTTTTACTAAATTCTTCCTTATCTTATCGCTGGAATTTCCTTTCTCTTATTTGTTCTGGACTTTGGTATTTTCATGATATCTCTTCAATTTAATGGAAGCTTATAACGTAACATGAATATCATTTCAAACTGGACAAGCCATATATTCAGGTATTGCAAATATCAAGAGATTCAACATAATAAGCATGCATGCTGATTTCAAATTTTTAAATAATCTAATTACGTGTCCACTTGTAATTTACTGAGAAATCAATATCAATATGGATGCAGGCAGACTAGAATTCTCAAATAAACAGAATGCATGTCAATTTGGCACTTTATACACCAAAATCGTGCAATTGAACTGTTAAGCATCACACATCTTATACTGAGAATTTTGATATCAAAATACTTGATTCATTGAACACCCTATCCTTAGGGTTTCGATTACCTCATTCACTTATTACATGGCAACACCCTATCCTTAGAGTTTCATTTGCCTCATTCACTTATCACATGGCGACACCCTACTCTTAGGGTTTTAGTTACCTCATTTATTTGATTGCAGTTCAAATCACAATATGATATCATTCTAGAACTGTCAGAACAGTGTGCTTAAAATAATTGTAAATACTGAGAAATTCTTATATCATGCATTCATTTTCTAAGTTATGTGTTTGTTCTTTATTTTAAAAACTATTTTGTTAGTCTATAGAGACTTAGAATCCAAAGGTAGTATGTATGAATGTATTTAACCTTATAATAAAGATATGCATTCCATACTCTCAATTATGTCTTGTAATTCACGTTCCTTAATCAAAGTCATCATTTCTAACATTTCTTTTGATTCAACTAAATTTCTTGTCCTGGTCTTATGATTTACATAAGGCTCTTTGTTTCTATGTACTTAGTGTATACTTAACTCTTTTCTTCTATTTTCTATTTACTTTGAAGTACATAAAAGTATTTTACTCCATTCCATGATCCAACCCAAAATTGATTCCTACTATCTTAGCCATTACATACTTTTCTCATTTCTTTTCCATATTCTCATATTTAGGGTTCATATAATACAAATCATTAAATTTCATTTGAACCTTATATCGTGTTTCTTTATTTCCAACTAAAGATTACACATATGAGGTTTCAACGTTGAGCCTCCAATATCAGTTCTGATTGATTCTTAGCTGTTCAAATCTTTCCCTTATATCTCAACATCTTAGTGTATATACATTTTTCACTATGATACGAATCTAAATTATTCAGAATCTACTGTATTTATATTGTTAATAGGAGTCATTAGATCCCAGTAACGCATCCTGCCAGCCGGACCAGGCCGAACCTGTAGTCCTGAAGCCAAGAGCTACTCAGGATTAACCAACCCCTATTAATCTCAAACATGAGGAAAGAATATCCATTTAGGGAAAATTCATTTAAACGTAACTTTTGGTCTACTTGATACAAAGAATATAAATAATAAATAAATCATTTCATGACATACAACAATATAAAAGAATCATATCTACTTTACAAACTGAAAATTTAATTTCATGCATATAAAAGCATTTCTAGTGATTTTCAATCAAATAAGCAATATAAACAAGAGTTGTATCGCATCCTATAGTTAATCTATTTCTCCTACATTAATTTCTGATCTCTTAACCCTAAAATTTCTAAGGTTTCTCTCTAGCCTATCCTTCCTCTGCATACCTGGCCAGGGCATCCAGAGAAGAATAGACATAGTAGCTTGATACTGGTCAATCTAAGTACTTAGACACCTGGCCAGGGTATCTAAACACTCAGACCTCCCAGATCTAACGACATGTCACTTTTTATGTACCTTACTTAAAACTTTCGATCCTAATGATCCATAACGATTCAACATAAGCTCTTTACTTGGTTCTCGTGACCACGTCCACTTCCTGCCATCTGCAATACTATAACAGAACATTTCCTGTTATAAAATTGTAGTTAGAAGGAAGACACCTAAGTCCTAATCCTATTGGTCTCTTATCGTCCCCTGACCTTGACTTAGAGTATTTATATACTCAACCTCGCTCTGATACCAAAACTGTCACACCCCGATCTCACACTAACCACTAATCACGAGATTAGGGCGCGACGGAGGGATTATCACATAAACAAATCACTGAGAACTTTTTCTTTTTAAAACCTCGTAATAATATCAGGATTATTGTTGTAAACTAAAACATAAATAACTATTGCGGAAGCATTTCACTTAAACTGGCTAGAGAACATAAACAGAGTTTACAACATGTAACATTGTTTAACAGAAAGTAAACATAACAGTTAATTTACATCTTTTACACATTCTCCATACATACTCTCTCTCACCCACACCATGTCCCAAGATCGAGGGGAAAGGACTAAGAGACCTCTAACTACTAACTACATAAACCTTCTATAGACCGAGCGTTAAGATGAAAGGATCCTCCAGATTCCTGTGATGTTGATGACCTGAAAATGTTTTGAGTAGAGGTATGAGCCTACTCGCTCAGTGAATAGCATTTCACTTAGCTATCACTAAACAACTCATCAGGTTTATAAATTGAAATAAAACATAAGTACAGTACTAAGCAGGGCAGTTCTAATAACATAACAGATTTGCAGAATATAATCACATTTCCATGCAATAACAGATAATTTGAACAGATAAACAGATATAAAGAAATAGCACAAAAGTTCGAATACTTTAATTTACTGTGATCCTATATGAGTACCAATTTATATTATTATTATGCCCTAATCATATGCAGTGTACCCTGCATATAAAGATCCGTAGTGAACTACGATCCCACCGTACAAGACTTAGCGACACACCCGGGAAATGCTAAGTCTGACGCCAGCCCTGCTCTGCCACAGGACCCCAGGCTCTCCAGCCTGACACATAGGCTCTACGGCCTCAAGGCACTACTCTGAGTGCTCTAGACTCCTCCTCTAACCTGAGTACACAGGCGGAGAGTCTCACCGGGTTACCTCCGTGACACAAGCACAGATGATGTTGGATAACCCCCATTTTTCCTCCAGTGCCATCGTGACACAAGCACGATTGTTGTTGGACACTGCCTCTCTTTCCTCGTGTGTCCATGACACAAGCACGGATGATGTTGCAACACAAGTTTCACCCCTAAGAAGCAGATCTGTCAAAGGGGTTCTACGGTGTTAGGGCACCTAAGTCTATTAACTGATTTAACATATAACCATTTAAACAGGAATATCACATTTACTGATTTCAGATCAATTCACAATACACTGTCATTCTAAAACTGTCAGAGCAATATATTTCAAATCATTGTAATTTCTGAGAACTTCTCATACCATGCATTCAGGAAAATTAGAAATGTATAAATAACCCAACTTATTTCAATTTGGCACATACATAGCGAATTTACGCAATTGAACATCTTATTGCACAAATTAAAGAAATTTACTTCACATATGAGAACCATACTCAACATTTGTCAATTCTCTAAAATTATCGAAAAACGTGCACATTAACCCTAATCCTGGTTTGTGCATCACTTAACTCAATTAAGAGTTAATTACCTATCACAACACAATTTAATAACAATACTTGAGAATTTCTGGTAATATTTCAGAGAAATGTGCCATTTCATGTCAATATCAATTTACACATATTAACGTCAAAAGATATATGCAATTTAGGGTTTTATTGCATATTTTATTTATTCATATCAACTTTAAAATCGTACATCTGATAATTTATCAGAAATCCTTATTTTCTGGGTTCATACCCAATCCATTCCATTTTTAGACATGAATTTTTGATTTCAACATTCAAATAAGCAATTTAGGTTCCAATGAACCATATAAATCTACCGATTCAATCCACACTGATCAATTGCTAAATTTAATCATATAACAGCGTCTAGAAGCAATTTATGAAATAAAAAGTCGGGCGGCGTTGATAACGCCTGTTATCAGCGTAATTTGCGCACAAAACAGAAAATATTCAAACGCCTTAGTTATTTAATGATAAATGAATGAAATCCTACTCACATTGATTTGGACTATCCGGATTCGTCCGGAGGTGCGTCCAAGGTCTAAATTCGGGTGGATTTCTATTGTCTTCTACCTTGGAATTAAATGAATTTGGACCTGCTACACGCAACAGCTTTACACGCTTGCACAGGTGGAGAGGGCTCAGCTGATTCGGCACTACTCGTGGCTAGTTGGCTACGGATTCGCGTTCTGGACCCTTGGTCGAACTTATTGGAACCATTTTCGTGATGTTTTCCTGGGCATAACTGCCCCTGGCCGGTTCTGCTGCTAGTAAGCGGCAACTTTACACGTACATATGGAAGGAGAAGCTCGGTTGGTTGCTGGACGTGGCGAGGAGTTGCGAAATCGTGATAGGGCCTCAAGGCCGAGCTCAAAGGCATCAAATTTTGGGTGCTGGCCGCGCCCAATCATGCTCCTAGCCACAGCTCCTACTGCTGTACGGCCGCTGCTGGCCGCAGCTACAAGGGGGAGCCGCTAGGGCGCGACTGGAAGAAGAAGGTGAGGAGGGAAACGAAGAAGAAGGGTGGAGGAAGATGGGCGGAGGCAAAGTGCTGTAAGAAAATAAAGCTAAGGGCTAAAGATCGGCCGCCCTAGCTCTCCCTCTGCTGCTCGGTCGAGCATAGCCTATGCGCTGCTTGAAGCGGTTGTTGCTCTATTGGGTGAAGATGACCGAGAAAAAGAAAAGAAAGGGAAAAGGGTTTATAAGCCGATAATGGGTAAATTGCAGGCAAGGTCCAACGAACTAGAAAATGGGATAACTTTTGCCTCAAACGTCTGATTTGAATGATTTCTTTTGCGAAACTTCAAGAATGAGGCCCACTACAACCTCACGACATATAAACGTGGTAATTAGATCATCCTAATTAGGTTAATTATCTTAGGTAATTATCTTAACAAGTAACACTACAATTATCATTAATTACATTAGATGAATCAATCTCAACTATTGATTCACATATTAACTTATCTTGATTAGCCGTGTTGTTTAACAGGGTGATTAGAACTAATCAAGGTGTTTCACGCTAATCGAGGTATTTATTGACTAACCCTGATATGGGTTGTAACAGCTTTTGCCAATTGAGGGCTTCAACATACTTAATTATAAACAATTGTAACTTTTGAACCTAGTTGGAGGTCCAAACGGTTTGAGCCCATTTGGACCAAACGGTCTCAAGACCGTTTGGGATCAAACGATCTCAAGGTCGTTTGGACCAAACGATCTCAAGGTCGTTTGGACCAAACGATCTCAAGATACTTTGATCAAACGGTTTCAAACCGCATGAGCTTCAAACACTTTGAAAGTTAAAATGGTCAACACACCCAAACGGTCTCAAGACCGTTTGAGGTCAAACGGTCTCAAGACTGTTTGAGGTCAAACGGTCTCAAGACCGTTTGGTGGTTGAAGGTTGAAACCGTTTGAAGGTGTTCAAGGTGGTTTGTGCTTAATCAATTGATGGTGTAATTGGTTCAATGGTGATTTAATCTAAATCCTAATGGTAACCTAGGTCATTAAGGGACTAAGAGGTTAATGAATTGACCATGATGGTGATCATGAGGTAAATTACCAAAGTACCCTTGAGGGGTTTAATTGAGTAATACCTTGTTCTAATCAAACCCTAATCACATGATAGTGATGTTTTGGCATATGCTAGTCAATGAGGACTTAACCCAACATGATCTAGAGAGTTGTTGTCACCATATACTAGTATGAGGAGAGAGAAAGTATCCTAAGAGAGAGAAAGTACCCTTTTATGGTGAAAACTCAAGTAAGATACCTTCAATACACATGAATGTGCATGTTTAGGGTATGATCCACCTATGTGAGATCATGGAAACCCTAATTATGATGTTTAGTGAATCTTAATCCTATTTAAGAGCTTTAATGATGATGTTTCTCATACATGATGTTGTTATGAGTTCAATTCACCATGGAGTGAATAGTAAACCCTAATTCTAGGGTAACGACATGTAATATGAATAGTAAACCCTGATTGTTGAATATTGGGGAACTTGACTCTTCTAAGAGTTTGAAAGTGTATCTTCTAGAATGAATTGTTTACTGTTATCAGTTGAATTAACCATGCAGGTTGTCATGAGATGATGATCATATCCAGGTATGGATTATGAAACTATATTCATTGAAAGCATGCTTTAGCTTTATGAATAGTGATATATCCTGATGCATTGTCAATAGCAATCTATGGATTAAAATGGGCTATGAGAGCCATAATTACCATCAAGGTCATGCTTTAGAGATGACTTGTGATGAATGTATTGAGAAATGATGATTGATGAGAGTTAGGCTTGTTACATTTAGTATTCTCCTTTTATAGCTGTTATGTTAATGTTATTGTTTGAAGAACAATGTATGATGTTAAAAGAATACTGAATGTACCTAACTAATCAAGTGTAATGTAGAGCCCTGATCATAGATCCATCATTGTCAGAGAACAAATGATGGTGAAACAGGTTTTCCTAAGGGAACTCCTGGATCACATACTTTTGAGTATGTGGGGTATATGGATGTGTAGAACCTTACATCCTAGTGTAGGTGTTTGATGTAGATGTGTAATCCATCAATCCTTCACTATAATCCCATACCGTATCAGTGGATGGTAAACATGAAACCTCCTGATGATGAAGAAAGCACAAATATCCGTATCAATGGAAGATAAACATGAAATCTCCTGATGACGAAGAGAGTACAGAATGCCACTGTAACTCTAAAATAGCGAAGGACCAGATTACCCTGGAAAGCTATTATAGTAGAGGCACGAGATGTTCTACAAGTAATCCTCTTACTGACTGAGGAAGGTGAAGGTCATGAGAATCCGACTCTTTTGATGACCTAGTATGATACCGAGGCACTTAGAAGTGATTTGTTGGAGTATGAGTGGTAAACCTCATCTCCACAGGGCATAAAAGTAATGTTTGAAAAACATAATCCACAACGTAGCATACCTGTTAGAGATAACTACGAGTTGATTAATTGATATTACACTGTATAGTGCAAATGTCTTCATGTTTTATAACTATTGAACTTATGCTTACTATTATATCCGATGTTGGATACTTTGAAGCTTTTACTGCTTAAGTTATTCTTTGAGATGTTATAATAAAGCTTCTGGTGGAGAGTTATAACTCTCGCTGGGACAATTATGTAAAATTGTCTCACCCCGTAGACTTCAACTTTTTAGGTGGACGTCGAGGACGGAGGAACAGGTCTACAGGTGACCAGTCCCAGCAGCAGCAGCACCAGGGGCAGCAATAAAATCTCAGGTGGAGATCTAGCCTGCCATGTGGTGTAGTTAGAGTCAGTCCTATGTGTCCTCTGTACTCTCAGGTCTTGGAGTCTTTTGGTCTGAGATTTTAGTTATGAGTTCTTGAGATTTTGTATCATGTTGTATATAATTACTCAAGAAGTAATTATCTGAGATGTAAACAGTTTATCTCCTTTTATGAAGAAAGTTTTATGGTTTCAATGCTTTATCACAAAAAGTTTTAATTTCCGCTGATTTTTAGTATTCCACTGCTAATCGAATCGCTTCCGCTAAGTTTAAATCGTGGTTTGGAGATCAGAGCCCACATGGGGGTGCTCCCTTGAGTTGGGGAACACTTAGGGTCGAATTATAGTCATTTTTTCTCAAGGAAACGAAACTGTTTTCATCCAAATAAGTCACCAATTGTTAGAATCACTTTTTCTGTGTTTTCCGTACAGTACATTTGATCGAGATTCAATAAAGGTAACTCGACCGATCGGCTAAAAGACAAACCTAATTTTCAAACTATCAGTCGAGTTTGTACCGGGAAACTGGACTGATCAGTTAAAATCACATTAGTCAATAAGTCGTTCGGTCGAGTTTTATGAATGCACAACTCGACTGATGCACACATCAGAAAATTGATCTAAGGGATCGGTCAAGATTGAAAATTGACCGATCAGCAGTTTGTGATCAATTTTCTAAAGTGATTAAAACTTGGTACTAAGTGTCCCACATATTTTCCTCATCTTAGTTACAAGTCATATCATCAGTACAAGTGGTTACAAAAAATTTCTAAGGTCATTTGAAGGGAATTTCCTTATTAGCACACTTACATTGCATTTGATTTGAACTTTGAAAAGCTAGGGCTTGTGTAAAATGATTCTTTTCATGTACCTAAAACCTGAGATCAATCTTGAATACACATACTAGATACATATGAATGGCATGATTGGGTCATTATCAAAATACAGACAATGTATAACCTCTAGGTCAACATATATGGCATTGAATTTCTAATAAGATGAATATAAATATACTATACTTGAAAACCAAAATTAATAGATGAAAGAAGAACTAAAAATTTAAAGTTGTGAACTCTTATTAAATTAGATATATTTTGATTATGACTTTTACCTGATTTATCACCCCATTATAAAATAATTCCTCCTCTATGACACTAAAGTGTCCTATATGGTGCAACACACCCTCTATTGGCACAATGTACCCTCTATTGATACCAAAGTCATGTATATGGTGCAACACGTGCTTTTTAGGCACAATGTGCACTCTGTGACACCCACAACCCACAATGTCTTTTGAATCATCCTACGAATCTCTGGTGAGGACCTATCCTATAATGTACATAGTTTCTATTCTGATGTTATTTTACTATCTTCATTCTTAATTTCTTATCTCTGATTATTAATCTATTATCTTTACTCTTTAGTTCTGAATTGAATTTGAATTTTAATCTAAAATATGATTTTCTTATTGTCTAAACAAATCTTAATTTGAATCTCTTTAATAGGATGATTTAATTTAATCCTGGTATCAAATATATAACATCTGAGTCTAGTGGCTTGAGAAAATTAACTAAAATGGTTGTAGAAATACTAAGTATATGAAAATATCTTAAGTACGAACTATATGAAATATGATATTCTCATATGATAACTCATTCCATATAAAGTCTCATTTCTCAAAGCGTCATTGGATATGAAATAAACAACATATAGTAAATGTCTGAAAGTGGTTTAATCTCTAAGTTACTAGTAAGAATGTTTGTAAACTAAACCATTTCAATATTGAAACTCAATGCACATGGCCCAATTACCTATGGTAAGACAAGTCCTATCTGAAGATACTGCTTCAAGTCATTATCATAACCTTATCTTAAATATCGAAGGATCTATCAATTTTCATGTCTTTTCTTAGGGTCAAGCCTTCTAGGGTTACTAGTGTTCTCAATTAGGGTTTCTACGTGCATGTATTAGACTATTCTAATATTCTAGTCACTACTAAGGTGAACTATCTTACCCTTTATAGTGGATGAGTTATTAGGCTTAGGGTTACAATCACATTAATTTCTCTTTGTCTTACTTCATTAGCCCTACACTTTCAACTTTGGTTTAGGTTTTACTTATACTAACCCTTGTATGTAGCCATAGATATATAATGATTCATGTTTGATTCTCAAAATAAGTGGAAGGATTATAATTTAGATCCCATTGATTCACATATATATATATATATATATGTGCACATTATCTCTATGTTCTTTTCACATAAATTCTACATATTTAGGATTATTCATAAGATAGCCTGTAATATCTTAAGATCACTATTAGTAATTACTTATCTTCAATCTAGGTGATTAGGATTCTTAGTTTATATATTATCTTAGATCATTAATTTCTAACTCTAATATGACCAAGTGACATTACTTCCATAGTTTAGGGATATTAGGCAAAACACATCATTATTATGATCATGTATCATTCTTCTTCCATTAACTACTTATTCAGAAAAAGGTGATTAGGGTATCTATTCTAATTATCTAGGTTGGATCATTAACCCTCAGGTCAAGGGATGTAGTTAATCACTTATAATCCCACAAGTCATAACACTAATATGTAACCCTAAACCAGTGGATTGAGTTAACATCTATGAATGGGAAGGAAGGTGCAAGGCATATACTTGGTCCTGGAGTAAGTCCAATAACAATCCTTGTAGCTTTTTGCTTCACTCTCAAGCAGCACCCAGACAACAGTTGGTGATGAATTCTTAGTGTAGCACCATAGACAACGTTTCATGAAGTCCTCCTAGAGTGATTAAGACAAACTTCATGCCTCTACATAGTCCATACAGACCACCAGGAACTCCATGTTGTTCTTCTAGAACAGACCAGAAGGATTTGTCCCTTGGTATTGTCAATATGCTAGTGTCAACTTTTCTCCCCTTTCACTATCTCTCCCTTTTACGGGTAAGATGCCTCTAGTACTGACGTTACCACAACATTGAGACGAGGGTTTTAACCTGACAGCCTTGGCCACCTCCCTTTATATAGGAGTGGATGGACTGGGGTTTCGACCAACCTAGGGACAGGATGGGATATAATCATCTTCGGTAGGGGGGATAAATCCCATCTACATCACTCACAGTCAATCCCCATGTGTCATAATATACCTGAGCACCACCTTTTTAGCAACTCTTATTCAAGGTTACATTGGATGGTGCCAAAGTTCATCGAAAGATATGTGATGAGTGTAGTGACATCAGGAAGAACCACAATCACCACTATCACATTGAGAGTTTATCCTGACTACCATTCAATGGTTCCATGTATCACTCTCAAGGTGGGTCTATCTGATAAAATATTATCTAACAAGTACCTAGGTGTTTGGCTTGATATCATATATCATGACTAATGATATTATATCATCAACCAACACACATTTTATTTTATAAATTATTGTTGTCTATTTTGCTTCCACATTAATATCTGACTAGGGACATAACAAGAATGTACATAATCTTATCATAAATATGATCTCATTTTTCAATTCCTCTTCTAAAAGACACATGTCATCGAGTAACATCATTATTTAGACATATATTATGTCATATCATTATCTCATAATTGAACAAAATAAAATCAAAGAAATTGCCTTTATTATTAGCAAATCAATTACGCTATTCCACATTACAATCATCATATGATTCACTCTATGAGAATACATACCAAAAGACTCCCACTTACACTTAAAGCCAATAACCCATGAATCTTATCTCAAGTGATTTAACATGAACATCATGCTTCTTCTGTGAAAGTGCTTTTGTCATCGGGTTAGCAATATTGCTTTTAGTTGACACACTACAAATCTTCACATCTCCTCACTATATGATCTCTTGTATGAGATGGATGCACCAAAGAATGTTCTAGGAACACTGATGTGATCTAGGTTCTATAGCTTGTGTAAAGTCTCCATTGTTGTCACATTACAACTCTACTTCATCTCTGATGCTTAGAACCACTCCAAGTTCACTGATAAACTTCTTGATCCAAATAGATTCATTTGTTGCGCTCGAGCAAGCAATGTACTCGACTTCCATTGTGGACACAACAATTGCCTTTTTCTTAGAACCTTTTCATCTTACAACTTTGTTGTTAAGGAAAAACAAATCTAGATTGGCATCGATAATCATCTTTGTTATTTTGGTAGCTTGCATTGGCTAACCCTTTACACCCAACTCTTCCTCACCACCACAAACAAGGAATTGATCCTTAGTTCTTCTTAAGTACTTAGGGATGTTCTTTATGATAGTCTAGTAACCTTCACTGGGATCTGTCTGATATCTTCTTGTCATGCTCATTGCATATGGCACACCATGAAGAGTGCATAACATTACATATATGATAGATACAATTGTGTATGCATATGTCATCTTACCCATGTGTTCTTGTTCTTCACAAAAATTGGGACACTGGGCTTTAGAAAGGCTAATTCCATGGGACATTGGCAAATTCCCTCTCTTTGAGTCTTGCATGTTGAACCTTTTCAACACTTTGTCAATGTTTGTACTCTGGATTAGGTCAAAAATCCTTATGAATCTACATCTATAGATCCTGATTCCTAAGATATAGAATGCTTCACCTAAATCCTTCATAGAGAAGGTACTTCCCAGTCAGTTCCTTACCATTTCTAGGATAGGGATGTCATTCCCCATCAATAGTATGCCATCCAAATACAATATGAGGAATAAAACTATGCTCCCACTAACCTTCGTATATACACAAGGTTCATATTCATTTTAAATAAAGACAAACCCTTTGATTGCCTTGTCAAATTGAAGATTCCAGCTCTGAGATATACACAAGGTTCACATACACAAGGTGCCTACCATCTAGCTCTACCTCCCACTTATGACAAGATTCACAATGTGTTCCATGTATCTGTTCTGAAGAAGTATGTGAAGGATCCTTCCCATGTGTTGACTATTGAGACTATTGAGTTGCGAGAAGATCTATCCTATGAAGAGTTTCCAGTAAAGGGCTTAGACTCCAGGATGAAGCAATTGAAAAACAAGGAGATCAAGCTTGTGAAGATTCTCGGGAAGTACCATGGCCTCGAGGAAACCACATGGGAGTTGAGAGAAGAGATGTTGCAGACCTACCCCTCCCTATTTGGTTGAGATTTTGAGGACGAAATCCTTTTTAAGGGGTGATGTGTTGTAACATCCCCAATTCCAGGTACAAACCTTTTTCCTTCCTCTTTTCTTACCTTTTACTTTAATTAGTACCTCTTAGATACCATCTTCCTTGTTTCCTTTTGAACTAGCTAGCTTTTTGATATTTAAACCCTAGATTGACTCAATATGGTTCCATAGAAGTGAAACCATATGATAATTTTACCATCATACCTAATTGGGACACCTAATAGAAATTATGATAATCTATATTACATGGCCCCAGATTTTGTTAACTAGGTTATCCCTGAACCTAAGTTAGGGTAGAGATTGAGTCTAGGAGGAAATGTTTCATCATAATTGACCTTTAGGCTAAGTCCATTACAATAAATGAATGATTAAGAACAATAGTAAAATTTCATCTTAGTTAACCTCAAAACCCAATCTAATCATATAATCAGGTTCCTCACATCCTATTTGTCTAACCCTCAAATTTTGGGGTCATTTTGACATCAAATGCACCCCTAACTAAACCCTAATAGACTATGTATGTTTTTACCTAAGTTAAAGGTCGATTAATTGATTTATTTGGTCACACCCAGACCAAGGTTTTGGTCCAGTTTATTTTGCTCGAGCGAGTGGGATGGGTCAGGACTGGTCATCCCTAACCCCCCGACATCATTTTACAGCTTAGGCTTCAGTTGGCAACTGAGTCTGTCACCAATATCTCCCACTATCGTAAACTGAATCGATCGATTCCTTCACCAACAACTTCCCCATTCCCTGCCCTTTACAATGAGCCTAGCACAGGCCTCGAGGTCAAGCATTGGGGAAACACCTCATTTAGGCTGCTGACAGCCACCACTGCTCCTCCCCCAGTCCATCGACTTCCCATTTTGGAGCCATCGTTCCTTTTCTTTCGCTCTAAAATCAGTCCTCAACGCAACCTCCTCGATTTTATTTGATCAATTGTTCATGTGGGTGCTTTGAAGCTACTGCCAGTGTTGGTCTCCTTCTCCAACAAGAATGAGGGGCAGCTATTGTGTCTTTCATCTCATTTCAATTGGCATTGAGGTAACCATCTTGGGCACCCTTCCTTCCTTCTCGTGCACACATTTTGCCCTGGCATCATCTCGTTTGCTTGGTTGACAAACGCACTCATCCTTCTCTATTTTGGGCCACTGTCGGAAGGGTTTTCAATTATTCCCGATCTCGTTTTGGGTTACAAGACTCATCGCGACCACACCTCTAATGTAATGAGCATGTTGGGGGCCTCGCGAGGGTCTCTGAGACCTCCTACCTGTCCCAACCTCTACCTCACCCGTTCTGTGATCTGCTACAGATCCTCTCTAGTTTCTGGCCTTCCTCATGCCTACTTCCTCGTGAACCTCTCTGTGAGGTGGTTTCCTGCTAAGTCCTAGCATCGCAGGCTAGTTCTTGTTGTGTTCCCCTCATTGTTGTCTTTTCCAGGCCCATCCCTGGTCGTCTCCACAATGGGACTTGACTCTCGGCTACCTCAGGACCAGAGCAGTAGCCCTATGGGTCTAGAGTGATGAGGCGGAGCCAGTGAGCTTTGTGCTCACTCACCTAGAGTCTTGGATTAGAGATTACCTTGACCCCAAGCTCTATGGAGTAGCCATGGTGCTGAACGTAGGGTTTTCAATCCCTGCGACGAAAGTCTAGACCTGCCCATGTTGCCCAAATTTTACAGGTCACACCCATGAGGGCATTATAGGGAATTTGATTTTGTTTGACCCTGTCGACCTGAACTATGGTACTATTTATTCCTCTATAGTTCGTGTGACAACGAGCCTTTGATGATTCACATTTTCAGTCATTGGTAAAACCGTCATTTGACAATTCAATTTCGTATTTTGCCAAAAATGACATAAACTTGTAAAAGTCATAAGAAATTATTGGTCTACCCAAATAATACATATAAGTATGTTTTTGAAATAAAAAAAATCCGACTGATTTAATGGGAAGGTTTCACAACTTGATTTTGAAGTTACAGTAGGGTCATTATCTAAGTAAAGGTTTTAATGTAAATTATATTAATTGAATGCACACATATTGTGACTAGGTTGAGACAACCCTAACCCTGTGCTTAGGAGGTGTTGCTAATTATTTAGGTTTGATCATAAGGTAAGTACATCCTCTATTTTATTTTGGGCATTATGTGACTAAAACCTACTTTCTTTTAATGAGGCATCTTTTAAACTGTTATTCCTTATGAAATCTAAATTCTTGAACATTTACATTTCCTGATGTTGACTCATTATATTATTTTGGTTTGTGGACTACCTTGTTTATAAGGGTACTTGTACCCCACTTGTTATGAATGTTTTTTTATGAAAATTGACTGAAAATACTAGTCTTGCCTCTCTATTTTATGCATGCTACATGTTTGACTAGAATATCTAGAATAGTGGTACTTATGTACAACCATACTTATATAGGGCATGTGTTTCTGCCCGGGGTGTGTGTTTCCACCCTTATTTATTTTTTGGCCATGATCCTATGGTGTTATGGCCTTATTTTAGGTATATGTGGTCTACATTGTTATGCATGCAAATATTTGTTGTTTTAATATGAATATGTGGATGATTGTTATGGCAAGACACTCATTATTATCATGCTCGTAATCTAAATTTGATATGCCTTGTTTCTTTTGTTACTTTTCTCTTGAACATACCTAATTGCAAATAGCCCCCTTTTTCTTATGGGAACATCTCTTTTATACTTGTAGCACATTATAATGCCCAAAGTATTTTTATATATGTACATACTCAGCCTTTACTGACCTCTTTGTTGTTTCCTATGTTTCTGTGTGATGTTCCCTTCCACCCAGGTGAAGAGGAGCTTGTGGTGACCTTAGAGGAGGAGCCTACATTTGAGGACCCAGGGTTCGAGGAACCTGGTCAGTAGTAGTTCATGAAGTTTTTGAGATGCCTATGCCCTCTGCAACCGATCCTTTAAACTTAGTTGCCTTTATGTTTCTTTTATGCTAATGTGGACAAGTTCTTTGAAATAATTGGATCATGTGATAAATTTACACCTTACATTTCACTTCTTTTACTTTATGCTCTATTTTTCCATATTATTTTGAGAGTGAATTAGCTTCCCTTCAATCTATATGTTATGTCTTAAGGTATGGGAATTGCTATAGTGATCTCAAAATAATAGAATAGGGAGTGGTCCCCTTAGTGAGTCCCACTCCTTACAAAATGGTATCAGAGCGTTAGCAGTCTACAATCTAGTATCTCAAAATTTTGTTAGGATTCTTATCTCTGTCTATGTTTTCAAGAGAACTGATCTGTTCGGAGACAACAGCAGTGAGTCCTCCTAGTCCTATGAGAGTCTAGGAGATGGATATTCTACACCGTTGAACCCATAGTTCGGGATGCCACTCATGGAGCCGCAACTAATGACACCAGATGCACATGCCACCTCTGGGGGCCACCAGGTCATCACCATGCCTCCTTTTTCGGAGCCTCATCCTCCACCTCCTCTTACCCCGGAGCAAGAGTTGGTTGTCCTGCGCTAGTTTTTGGCCAATTCTGTGATGGGTCGTGTCAACACCATTCATCCAATTGAGAATCCCAAAGAGTACTCCCTCACAGAGTTCATCAAGATGCAGCTACCCTACTTCAAGGGTGAAGGAGAGATCGAGATGGTGGACAAGGTCTACGACTGGGTATTGGCCATCGAGTGTAACTTTGAAGTCATGGCATGCCCTCCTCACCAGAAGGTCCGCTTTGCCACCTACATGTTGGATGGGCCAGCACACATTTGGTGGAATGGTGTCGCCCACACTCGCGACACCTCCAGCATGACTTGGGAGCAATTCCTAGCTCTCTTCCATCAGAAGTACTTCTGTGCCGCCACCTTAAGGAAGAAGGAGGTGGAGTTCTACAGTTTGAAGCAGGACCCCTGAGCGTTTCAACTTACTTTCAGAGGTTCTTATTGTTGGAGCACTATGAAACTGGCCTTGGAGAGGACTGTCGAGCTACACTCTTTTTATAGGGGCTGAGCTACCAGATTGGGTGAGATCTTATTCCACATCTCTCTCTCGCCTTCTAGTAGATGGTGGATAAGGCCCTCTTTGTAGAGGCCAATCTAGGTTTTCATCCCTCGACTCAGAGTCCCAGTAAGTGGAAAAGCTTCAGTGATGATCGTCGTGATAAGTGCAACCATTTCTAGTGTCACCACCCTCCTGGCTGGTGCCCTATAGCACAACCTACAACTCTACCAGATGTGAGGCACTTGATGTGCCATGAGTGTGGCTATGCTAGACACATTAGGCCATAGTGTCCCAAGCTCCAAAAGGTTGCCACACCAGCTCATCCATGATCACCCCAGTAGTTGCAACTGCAACCTCGTCCACAACAACCTCTGAAGAACAACAATCAGTAAGGATGTCGCCCACCTGTGGAGAAACGTGTAGGACACGTCTTAAGCATGGATGTCGTGGAAGCCACCAATGATAATGGAGTCATTGAAAGTACTATGCACTTATTTCAACAACTGATAAAAGCATTATTTGATTATGGAGCCTCAAACACCTCCATATCATCTAAACTTGTAACCATGTTAGGACTAGAAACTATGTATATGGACTATATCCTAGAGGTTGAAACTCCTATGGGTAAAATGTTTTCTACTTTCCTAAAAATCCCTACTGTAGACCTGTGTATTTCTGGCAAGATGTTTGAGTCAAACTTCATCATCCTCAACATGACGACCTTAGACATTATCTTGGGAATGGATTGGCTCAAGAAGTTCAAGGTTTCCCTCTTCTGTGAAGATAAAAAGGTTAGTTTGTTGCGCCTTGACGGTGAGTGTTTCTATATTAAGGGAAGAAAGCAAGGGCATTGATAGTTCATCATTTTTGCACTCAAGGTGGAGAAGCTCATTGCAAATGGCTATAGAGCCTACTTGGCATCAGTTTTTCTTAATCCTACACCACTAGAATTAGATGACATTGATGTGGTTTGAGACTTTCCTGATGTCTTCCCCGATGAGCTGCTTGGACTTCCCCCCACATGTGAAGTCAAGTTTTCTATCGACCTCGTATCAGGCATGACACCTATCTCCAAGCCACCCTATTTCATGGCACCTGCTGAGCTGGCTGAGCTCAAGAAGCAGCTGTAAGAGCTCCTAGACATGGGGTTTGTATGCCCTAGTGTCTCTCCATGGGGAGCACCTATTCTATTCGTGAAGAAGAAAGATGGGTCCTTGCAGATGTGCATGGATTACCGTATGCTAAATCAAGTGATGATAAAGAATCGTTATCCCCTACCGTACATCGATGACTTGTTCGACCAACTGAAGTCTGCTGCTATGTTCTTAAATATGGACTTGCGTTGTGGCTACTATCAGATGCGGGTGAAGGATGATGATGTACCAAAGATGACTTTCCACACGCGTTATGGGCATTATGCGTTCCTAGTCATGCCATTCGGCCTAACCAATGCCCCTATCGCCTTCATGGACTAATGAATTAGGTCTTCCACCCTTACTTGGATAGCTTCGTGGTGGTGTTCATTGATGACGTGCTTATCTACTCCGAGTCTATGGACCAACACCGCGAGCACCTGTGGATCATTCTTCAGGACTTACGAGAACATGAACTCTATGCAAAGTTCTCAAAGTGTGAGTTTTGGCTCAATGAGGTGATGTTTCTTGGCCATGTTATCTCAGCGGGATGTATTGATGTGGATCCTATTAAGATTGAAGCTGTGACAAAGTTGCAATCACCAAAGAACCCTTTAGAGAAACGCAGTTTTCTGGGCCTTGCAGGCTACTATCGAAGATTTGTGTAAAATTTCTTCGAGCTAGCTCTTTCGATGATGAAGCTGACACGCAAAGATGCAAGGTTTGTCTAGACTTCTAAGTGTGAAAAGAGCTTCCTAGACTTAAAGAGGCATTTACCTTTTGCTCCTGTGCTTTCTCTTCCTATGGAGGGTAAACCCTATGTTATCTATATTGATGCTTCCAAACTAGGGTTGGGTTGTGTCCTTATGAAAGAAGGATGAGTGATTGCTTTTACCTCTCGCCAATTGAATATGAATGAAGGAAATTTTCCTACACATGACTTGGATCTAGATGCTATAGTTCATGCTCTAAAGATTTGGTGACACTACTTGTATGGGGTACAATTTGAGGTATTATGTGACCACATGAGTCTACATTACCTGATGACTCAGAGGGACTTGAATCTGCACCAAAGACGATGGATGGAGTACCTCAAGGATTATGAATTTACCGTCTCTTATCACCTAGGTAAAGCCAATGTTGTTGCTGGCGCCCTAAGTACGAAGAAAGATGCAACTTGTGCTTCTGTCAGTTGTTTCTTATGGAGGAGCTTAGAACAAGTTTTGAGATGGAGACCTGAGCTATCAGATGCTGGTGATGACTCTTTTGTGGAAAGGTTGAGGGTGCATATGGCTAGTTTGACTATCACTCCCACCTAGATTTCTAATGTTATTGCGGCACAGCTGGACAGTCCTAAGCTTGATGAGATGAAGACGTTGACTAAGAAACCACAATTTGAGTTTTCTCTTGGAGTGGATGGTGCTATCTGCTTCCACTATAGATTTTGGATACCTAGTGTTTCTAGTATGAGACAGAGAGTTCTGGGTGAAGCCCAGGGTCCAAGTACACGATTCATCCCGGTACCATGAAGATGTATACGGACTTACAATGGGGTTTCAGGTGGAAGAACATGAAGAAGGATATTACTACGTATGCTACAAAGTTCTTGACGTGCCAGCAGGTGAAGATTGAACATCAACATCCTGGTGGTCTTCTCCATCCACTTGAGATACCAGAGTGGAAGTGGGAGAAAATCACAATGGATTTTGTTACTGGGTTTTCAAAGTCAAAGCATGGGTATGATGTTGTTTGGGTTGTTGTCGATCGTATGACCAAGTCAGCTCACTTTCTTCTGTTTAAGAGTACATACAAGGTTCCTGATATTGTATGTGGATTGGGTTGTTCGCCTACATGGGGTTCCCAAGGTGATAGTTTCTGATCACAACTCAAAGTTCACCTCTCGCTTGTGGAAGTAGATACAGGAGGAAATGGGTTCTGACCTACGTTTCAGCACAGCCTACCACCCTCAGATGGATGGTCAGTCAGAGCAAACAGTGCAGATTTTGGAGGACTTATTACATGCTTGTGTGATGGATTGGGGAGGTGTTTGGGACAAATACCTTCCGTTGGCCAAATTTGCTTACAATAATAGTTACCAAGCCAGGATTGGTATGCCGCCATGTGAAGAGCTTTATGGCCGACCTTTTCGTTCACCACTACATTGGGATGATGTGGGTGAAAGAGCTTTGATGAAGAGTGATGACATACAGATGATGACTGACAAGATTTGTTTGATCAGGAAGAGGATGAAGGTTGTCCAAGATAGATAGAAAGTGTATGATAATAAGAAGAGATCTGATGTGAGTTTCTTGGTTGGTGATTATGTGTTCCTCAAGATAAAGCCAATTCGTTCCATAGCAAGGTCTAAAGTCAAAGGCAAGTTGAGCCCTCGATATGTAGGACCATTTGAGATCTTGGATAGAGTTGGGGAGTGTGCCTACCATCTAGCTCTACCCCCACTTATGACAAGATTCACAATGTGTTCCATGTATCTGTTCTGAAGAAGTATGTGAAGGATCCTTCCCATGTGTTGACTATTGAGCCTATTGAGTTGTGAGAAGATCTATCCTATGAAGAGTTTCCAGTAAAGGTCTTAGACTCTAGGATGAAGCAATTGAAAAACACGGAGATCGAGCTTGTGAAGATTCTCTAGAAGTACCATGGCCTCGAGGAAACCACTTGGGAATTGAAAGAAGAGATGTTGCGGATCTACCCCTCCCTCTTTGCTTGAGATATTGAGGACAAAATTCTTTTTAAGTGGTGGTGTGTTGTAACATCCCCAATTCCAGGTACAAACCTTTTTCCTTCCTATTTTCTTGCCTTTTACTTTAATTATTATCTCTTAGATACCATCTTCCTTGTTTCCTTTTGAACTAGCTAACTTTCCAATCTTTAAACCCTAGATTGACTCAATATGGTTCCATAGAAGTGAAACCATATGATAATTTTACCATCATACCTAATTGGGACACCTAATAGAAATTATGATAATCTAGATTACCTGGCCCTAGATTTTGTTAACTATGTTAGCCATGGACCAAAGTTAGACAAATATCGAGTCTAGGAGGAAATGTTTTATCACAATTGACCTTTAGGCTAAGTCCATTACAATAAATGAATGATTAAGCACAATAGTAAAATTTCATCTTGGTTAACCTGAAAACCCAAATCTAAGTATATAATTGGGTTTCTCACATCCTATTTGTCTAACCCTCAAAATTTGGGGTCATTTGGACATCAAATGCACCCTTAACTAAACCCTAATAGACTATGTATGTTTTTACCTAAGTTAAGGGTCGATTAACTGATTTATTTGGTCACACCCAGACCAAGGTTTGGGGCTGGTTTATTTCTATTTTTTTTCTCGGGTGAGTGGGATGGGCCAGGACATGGTCATCCCTAACCCCCCGACATCAACACACAGCTCAGGCTTCGGTTGGCGACTGAGTACGTCGCCAATATCTCCCCCTATCGTAAACTGAATCGATCGATTCCTTTGCCAACAACTTCCCCATTCTCTGCCCTTTCCAATGAGCCTTAACATGAGCCTCAGGGTTGAGAATTTGTGAAATGCCTCATTTAGTCCGCCTGTAACTGCCGTTGCTCCTCCCCCAGTCCATTAACTTCCCATTTTAGAGCCACCGTTCCTTCTCTTTCACTCCAGAATCAGTCATCGACACACCCTCCTCACTTTTACTTGATTAATTATTTGCGTGGGTGCTTTGAAGCTGCTATCGGCGTTGGTCTCCTTCTCCAACGAGAATGAGGGGTAGTTGTTGTGTCTTTTACCTTGGTTCAATCGTCTTTGAGGTAACCATCGTGAGCATCCTTCCTTCCTTCCCGTGCATTCTTTTTGCCCTGACGTTGTCTAGTTTTCTTGGTTGACAAACGCACCCATCCTTCTCTATTTTGGGCCACCGGCGGTAGGGGTTTCAGTGGTCCCCCGATCTTGTTTTGGGTTACAGGACTCATCGTGAGCACACCTCGAATGTAATGAGCATGTTGGGGGGCTTGTGAGGGCCTCTGAGACCTCCTACCTATCCCAACCTCTACCTCGCCTATTCTGTGATCTGTGACAGATCCTCTCTAGTTTCTCTTGTTTTTGACCTTCCTCATGCCTGCTTCCTCACGAACCTCTCTTGAGGTGGTTTCCTGCTATGTCCTAGCATCGCATGCTAGTTCTCATTGTGTTCCCCTCACCAGTGTCTTTGCCAGGCCCATCCCTGGTCATCTCCACAGTGAGACTCGACTCTCGACTACCTCAAGACCAGAGCAATAGCCCTACAGGTCTAGGGTGAAGAGGCAGAGCCAGTGAGATTTGGGCTCACTCACCTAGAGTCTTGGATCAGAGGTTACCTGACCCTGAGCTTTGTGGAGAAGCCATGGCACTGAATGCAGGGGTTTGAATCCCTGGGACGAAAGTCCAATCCTGCCCATGTTGCCCAGATTGTTCAGGTCACACCCATGAGGGCATTATAGGGAATTTGATTTCATTTTATCATGTTGATCCAAACTATGGTACTATTTATTACTTTATAGTTCATGTTACAGTGAGCCTTTGATGATTTGCATTTTTATTTAGGGGTAAAATTGTCATTTGACAATACAATTTTGTATTTATCCAGAAATTATTTAAACTTATAAAATTCATAAGAAATTATTGGTTTACCCAAATAATACATATAAGTATGTTTTTGAAAGAAAAAAATTTGACTGATTAACGAGATAGGTTTCACAACCTGATTTTGAAATTACAGTATGGTCATTCTCTAAGTAAAGGTTTCAATGTAATTATATTAATTGAATGCACACATATTGTGACTAGGTTGAGACAACCCTGACCCTGTGCTTAGGAGGTGTTACTGAATATTTAGGTCTGATCATAATGTATGTACATCCTCTATTTTATTTTGGGCATTATTTGACTAAAACCTACTTTCTTTTAATGAGGCATCTTTTGAACTGTTATTCCTTATGAAATCTAAATTCTTGAACATTTACATTTCCTGATGTTGACTCATTATATCATTCTGGTTTTTGGACTACCTTGTTTATAAGGGAACTTGCACCCCACTTGCTATGATGCCTTGTTATGAAAATTGACTGAGATACTAGTCTTGCCTCTCTATTTTATGCAAGCTACATGTTTGACTAGAATATTTAGAATAGTGGTACTTATATACAACCATACTTATATAGGGCGTGCATACCGCACGAGGTGCACATTTCCACCCTTATTTATTTTTAGGCCATGATCTTATGGTGTTATGGCCCTATTTTAGGTATATTTAGTCTACATTGTTATGCATGCAAATGTTTGTTATTTTAATATGAATCTGTGGATGATTGTTATGGCAAGACACTCATTATTATAATGCTTGTAATCTGAATTTGAGATGCCTCATTTCTTTTGTTACTTTTTCCTTGAACATACCTAATTGCAAATAGCCCCCTTTTCTTATGGGAACATCTCTTTTATACTTGTAACACATTATAATGCCCAAAGTATTTTCATATATGTACATATTCGGCCTTTGCTGACCTCTTTGTTGTTTCCTATGTTTCTAGGTGATGTTCCCTTCCACCCAGATGAAGAGGAGCATGTAGTGACCTTAGATGAGGAGCCTGCACTTGAAGACCCAGGGTTCAAGGAACCTGATCAGTAGTGGTTTGTGAAGTTTCTGAGATGCCTAGGTTGCCCTCTGCAACTGATCCTTTAGACTTAGTTTCCTTTATGTTTCTTTTATGTCAATGTGGTCAAGTTCTTAGAAATAATTGGATCATGTAATAAATTTACACCTCACTTCCGCTTCTTTTACTTTATGCTCTATTTTGCCATATTATTTTGAGAGTGAATTAGCTTCCCTTCAATCTATATGCTATGCCTCAAGGTATGGGAATTTCTATAGTGATCTCAAAATAATAGAGTAGGAAGTGGTCCCCTTAATGGGTCCCACTCCTTACACATTTGTTCTAAAGGGTCCACACAAATCACTACGTATGAGTCCCAATAGATCACTTGCTCTATCACTATTTCTTGGGAAAGGAGTCTTTGTCATCTTGACTAGCAAACAAGACCCACTTGTCTCTATTGATTCAAAATCAAAAGAGTCTTGATAACCATCTTTATGGAGTCTAGAAATGCATTTCTCATTTATGTTCCCTAGACGACAATGCCAAAGATATGTTTGGTTTGATTTATCGAGTTTTAGCCCTTTATTATTTACACTATACATGCTTGTCTCCAAATCTAACAAGTACTGACCATAGGACACAGAGGCACTACCATAAAAAATTTCATCTTTACTAATAGAACATCGACCATTCTTTATAAGAATTCAAATCCATTCTTATCCAAACAAGATACATATACGATGTTTCTATTAATGGCAGGTATATAATGGTAGTTCTCTAACTCTATTACAGGCCCACTGGGTAGAGATAACTCATATATTCTAACTATAATGGTAGCAACTATTGCTCCATTAGCAACACATAGTTCAACCTCACCTTTCCTTAAAGGTCTACTTCTTTTCAGATCAGTAGATTTGACCGAATGTGTGATCCACATCCAGTATCTAGTACTCAATATGAAGAAGTAGCAAAGTTAATCTCAATTACATATATACCTAAATTAGAGATCTCTATCCCTTGCTTCATCTTTCTTAGTTCCTTTAAGTGAAAAGGACATATTCCTTTTGCACTTACACTTCTCTTTATCTTGAGTGTAGAAGACATGGACTTTGGCCCAGCCTTAGAACTTCTCTTGGACTTGCCTTTACCCTTAGACTCCCTTTCCCTGGTCACCATCATGGGTTTGTCCTTCTTCATTTGTGCTCTGGCATTTATCAACATGCCAAGCAATCCAGACAACATTATGGCCAAGTTACTCAGGTAATAACACTCAATAAACTAAATATATGATCCAGACAACGATTGTAGAATCAAATTTGTGGCCAACTATTGGCCTAAAAGAAATATCAATTTCTCTAGATGTTCCACATGCCCAATCATATTGAGCACATGGGGCTCTACTGAATCTCCTTCTATCATCTAGCACTCAAAGAGCGCCTTAGAGACACTATACCTTTCATCCTTTGTATGATTCTTGAGATGTGCTATCATCTCGAGAATGTCCATATTTTCATGATGTTTATGCAAATCATAGATCATACATCCTAGCATAAGGGTTTTTTGATGTCTGTGATATCATTGGTATGCTTCAAGTATGCATCCATTTCATCCTTAGGCTCATTTGGAGCGGGTTCGAGTGATAACATTTCTTAAAGTCCTAAACTAGTCATGGAAGTTGGTTCCATTTAATTTTCCCTTCTCAAGAAACTGATTGTAATGAGAGTGTGTTTTCTATTTATTTCTACAAAATAAAAAAATTGCATTTTGTCAAAACACTTTTGATTTGATTAATATTAACAATATTGATGAGGGTTTTAATTAATTATTGCTCTTACTATTTTCTTCAAATCAATAGCCCTCACTATCAATTTGGAAGATTGTAGCATACAACCTTCTAGTGAGCCAAGATCCACATTTCATCAATTCATGAGTCAACTTTGGTTGACCCCCCACAACTTGACTATTTAGGCAGGAAACCTTTTTAAATTGCATATAATGCAACTCTTGGACATATGGTGTGCACAAATCTTTGTCACATTCCACTTGTATGATTTTAGGAAATTAATCTCATTAAGGCCACCTAGTTAAGCCTGATCCAAAAGCCAATATGATAGAATATACACCCTACTTTGGCAGACCCACATATTTACCATCACACTTCCACGAGATAGATGCCACACCATCCTTTAGTCTAACCTATGTTTAGTCGATCAAGCTTTTCATGTGTGCTGCTTATATAGAGCATTTGAGAGTTAGTATTTATTGAGGAATTTTATATATAAATACATATACATATCCAATCACCACATACTTATAATATTTACCATATGCATACTATATCCACAATAAAACATTCAATCATGATTATACAATTGACGGTTATGGTCATACGAATGCAATTATTTGGAGCCACAAAAAAGTTCTATCCACTTAAGGTCAAAGATCATATGTTACAACATGTAAATGAAAATGTTGTGCTGGCAACAAGCCATTCGGTTGATTGGACCCTTCTAGTCAATTGATTCATCCACTTGTCGATTGATTGGCCTTCGTCGATCGGTCGAATGGGTTCTAGTTCAAGCGGCTGTCTGGAGTCTTCCGGTCAGTCCATTGGGCCTCCAGTCAATCGATTGGGTCCTTCAGTCTACTACTTCTTTGGTCTTCTAGTCGATCAACTCAACCTCCCAATCAGTAGGGCTATCAATGGGGAAGGTATGGAGAGTGTAAGGCTCTACCATTACCCTCCAGAGCATAGTGCTTAAGGGTAAGGGTAATTACCCTTGTCAGAAATCCCCTTACCCTCTTCCCGATAGTGTAAATGAGGAGGGTAAAGGGTAAACAAGCAATTTTAATATAAAAAGAATTTCATAAAAAAGGATAACTTATTTTATGGTGGTTCCTAGGGTGATAAAAATTAAGTCACATCTTTCTTGACTTGTAATTTAAAATTTTTGAATATAAGTGGGCCAATGTTGTAGGTTACTTGCGTAATATGTTTAGACATTGGTTTAAGAATAAAAAGAAGCATCTTTTTCTAGTCAATTAAATGGGTTATATTTTAGTAGATTGAAGAAGCTCTCTTGTTGATTTCACTGTCTAACGAGGGTCAAGTAATAAAATATGTGAAAGTGGTTCAACTTTTTAGTTAGGTTGGCTTCTATATTGAAATTTCTCATCTCTACCGGTCTTCACAACGACAACCACTCACTTCTCATGGGACAGAGATAAGGAATGTGACCACAAAAATAGGGAGAGAAACATATAAAGGGACACCTAGGTAATTTCAAAATAGAAATAATAAAAAAGGGAAAAGCAACATGATTAAAAAAGTAGAGCATGGGATAAGGGGCCTACAATCATCCTTTTCTCATTATTCTGAGTCCCTGTCAGTTGGTTCAACATTTAAAAATAATATAGTACAAGCATTCAAGTGTGAGAGGGGGAGGGAGGAAAGATGCAACCTGCAAGCTTTCCTATGGAAAAAATAAGGTGAAAATCAATAAGAAGATTCCATATAATTATATAATTTTACTTTACTGATTGGGGTAAAAGGTTAATGGGTATAGATAACATCCATATCTTACCCTCCTATTTTAATATGGTAGAGAAATGGGGAACGAGTAAATGGGGAATGAGTAACAAAAACTTTCCCCCTACCCTTACCCTACATGTATGGATAAAGGGTAAACGGGTAATACTCTCCTCATTGACAACCCTATTAGATAGTCAACTTGCCTAGTGCAGAAGGTCTTCTCTTTCACTGAAATAAAAATTAAATCTAATCTATTTATTTATTATATTGTAAAAGGGGAAATCTCGAGTTACATTTGAGAGGGGTATTGAGAGGAAAACATTAACTTACATATGGAGAAAGAGAGAGAGAGAGACTCTATGTAAATCAAATTTAAAATATAGAAATTAAACCATTCAACCAAGTACAAACATCTACAGGGGTATTGTCCAAAACCACACATACATCCACCATCAAAGTGACTTTAGAGCGATGTCTATTTACTACTCAAGTAGTTTTTCATGATGCAATTTTTTTTGAAAATCTAATCCGTTGATCTTATTAAACATCTCGTGAACAACTCATACGCAAAATTTGAGCACATTTGGATATGTATAGCTCATGTTATGAAGACCGCAAAAATTATGCATATCAAATTAGTTTCGCACGTTGATTTTGTTGCCCTTGGATGAGTGACTTACACTCATACAAATGGGCTCAAAATTTGTATGTAGCCTAGTTATAGTATGACGGTGAAGATCAACGGTTTACATTTTGCAAAAAATAGTCTTGATATGCAAACACACTTGAGTGTATTCGTGCAATTCGTACACTCGAGTGTATTCTAGCCTGACTCTCTCTCTCTATATATATATATATATATATATATATATATATATGATATATGAGACATTCCCTAGTGTATATGGTATTTAATTGCATATGCATATTAATCATTTTAAATATTTACATCACATGAAATAATACATGATAAGAAAATGATCATATTGATTAAATCCCAAACACAGTAAATTGACGTGTCTCTGATACCACTATAAGGAAATATGACGACAAAGATGGTAGTCATATTCCCCCTAAACTAGTGGATTGCGTCAACAACTATGAACAGGAAGGAAGGTGCAAGTTATATACCTATTCTTGGAGAAAGTCCAGCAAAAATCCATGTAATGTTGTGATTCTTTCTCAAGCAGCACCTAGACAGCAGTCGGTGATGGCCTCCTGATGTAGCACCACAAACAACAGTTGACAACATCCTCCTAGTCTTATGTCGTCGGTCTCCACATCTCTACGTAGTCCAACTGGACCATTGAAAACTCCGCATAGTTCTTCTAGAACTGATAGGAAAGAGTTGTCCCTTTGTGTTGTCAACATGCTAGTGTCAACTTCTTCTCTCCTTAGGCTATCTCTCCTTTTTACGAGTAAGATTTCTATGGCTCTCACGTCATCACAATGTTGATATGAGGAGTATTATCATGAGAGCCTCGACCACCTCCCTTATATAGAAGTTGATAAACTAGGGTTTCTACCAACCCCGAGAGATGATGGGATTGATTTCATGAATTTTCAGTTGCTGTGAATCATGAGTCTGCCGACTACTCAATTAGTTGGTCAAATGGACACTCCAGTCGGTCGATTGGCTATTTTTCCTATTTGCAATAGTACTGGCTTTTAATCTGATGATTAATACATATTATGATGTCAACATCAATTTCCTGATCCAGTCCTACTAATCATTTAGTCGGTCAACTAGACACTCTAGTCGAGTGACTCGCATTCCCACTCGATTGACTAGAGACTCTAGTCAGCCAACTATCAACCAATGTTTTCTAAGTTGATTACATAAACACTATAGTAACCAACTTAAACCTTATCCATGAGTAAACTCCTTTTCTAGGTGCACCCTATGTGTGTGAGCCTATAGGTCCCAAATTAGGTTGGCGGTAAATATCCATAACTAGATTATGACATCACAAGCAATGAGAGGAATCTAACAACACATCATTTGTAATAACCGTGATTTTAGGGTCCAATAACCAAGGATAACACTTGAGGTTCATTGTTATTCATAAGATGACCAATCTTAGAATGAAGTGATTTATTCAATATTTGAATTCAATTTATCTAAACTTGTGATTAGAGATATGATTGATGATGATGCTATTCGGGTTATATTATGATGGGTACCTTGTTAGCCAATTTGGACGTTTATGAAGTCAAGGTTTATAAATGTATTTATAAGGTTGATCGAAGAAATTGTCTCAACAACCAAAAATTGGGTCTTGTGTCTCAAAATTTTGGTAGAATCTATATTAGGATACCATGAGCCTATATCTAAAATTTCAGGATGCTTAGATGTTTCTATAAAGAGATATTGAGGTTCCTATGCAAATTTATCCAAATTTTAGGATACTTGAATCTTTATGATTAAATGAGTATCTTAAGACTTGGCCGTATACTACTCGAATAAAGTCTGAAATGGTAGGTTATCATATGCGTCACACAACCCGTTCATTCGTAATGCATTTCCTAATTCTCCACACAAACCCAGGACCAAGTCATCTCTAACCTCCGCATATGGAGGAACAGAACGCAGCTGAGGCGTCTCCAAGATCCGATGAAGGTGGAGCGGTCTAAGTGGATTCGTCGGTAAACCCATGACCTACACAACACTCGTAACAGATCCCTGATTCGCCTATGGAGACCCCTGGAATGGAGAGAGAGTGCCCCTCCTCGTCGCCCCTTCTCCATAGTTTCTCAAAGTGGCTAGTCAAGGTGGAGGCGAGAGGTTTCATATCACCTTCTTCACCACCTAAGGGTTGATTGAGGTCGTAGGAACATGTTAGAACTCAGCACACCCAGATTCCAAGATCCAATGTCACTGCTTATCTGAGTTTCCATAGCCACAAGTCGGTACCAGGGGAAGGAACAAGCACATGGGAGGTTTAAGGACCTTGTTCCCTTGCTGCCTCCACTCTACTGGGTTAACCGAAGATGGCCTCTCCCTGATGGATGAATCACACTCACGCTGACAGGTCAGGGCGAGCTCGGAAGGATGTGGAGAGCCTTTTTGGTACAACCTGATTGAGATTTTGATGTTGGGGTCAGAAAGCCCAGGAGATCCGAGTTGATAGGCTGGTATGGATTCCAGTGCCATCACACAAATCTTGATAGTTCCACCGTCGGACTGAAAGAGGGCAGGGAGACAGATGGATTCCCAGCCGCTGCTCATGCCTAGCCATTCCTTCTGCTCGCGAAGCCAATCACAACCTCAATGGAAGAATAGGCTGCACAGAGCACGTAGGGAGAGGGGCAGTGCGATCTGGCCTAAATCTAGCTTGACTCCTCGCCAGCTTCCCTGCTCATGGCGGCGCCCAACCACAACACTCACCAGAAGATCCAAGTGTGGCGGCCAGAGCACGAACTGTTGGATGAACTTGAAGTTCGCTCGAGAGGCACAGGAGCAGCGGCGGCGCCTCCCTTACGGAAGTCGGAGTAGGTTCGAGAACGCGAAGAGAGGAACGAGAAGGGAGATCGCGTGACCGGGCCAGCGGGCTAGTAAACATGCGGATTCATCACACCCGAACCGGACCTAGTAAATCGTCAGCTCAACTTTAGCCCAAGAGGCATGATCCGTGGCTTTCATAACCATGTGGCAGTGCCTAAAAGGCCAATAAGGTAAATGCATCCTTTATTTTCAAACAATGACCTTTCCTTAGAAAATGGCCTAAAAATAGCTCTATTGTCCAATAAATGCTCCAAAAATTCCCCCAGACTCAGAAAAATATCTACTTCCTTATAGGACCCCTAAATTAGACCTTTGAAGCAATATTATTGTGATTTTCCATTTATAAGATGATGGTTCTTTTAAGATTATTTAAATAGTATAATTAGCATATAGTGGCCATAAAACCTGGAAATATTACTCTTGAACACTAATATCGTTTGGATACTAAATACAACATTTGATATTAATGACATGTCCACATACTAGATCTTTTGATATTAGAATGGAATTAGATGCTTTTAACCTCATATTAATTCTAGAAAATAGATCAGTCATCAGAAAATTACAAAAATTGGACCAGACCTCTAAAATGACACCCTAGTCAGTAGAAAAATATCAGAGACAAACTTAGGTCAGTTTGAACCTTAGATTTGACCCAAACCCTAATTTGGACCTAAAATATCAGTAATATTATGAACCATGTATTAATGACGATTAATTGTTATTAATCAGGTGATGACCAGAGATGTTGATGATCCAAAATATATAAATAGGAATCTCTGAACTCAGGTACGTGGGTTTTATTTAAGTATATGACTATGGTTTTCTTGGTTACAATCATGATATGTATGTATGCTCTCTTATATTTGCAAATATTAGATGTAGTAGCACTATATAGTACTCGATGTTTTATCATTGGTAAACATAAATGATAAGTAGATGCTTTGTAGTTATTTAAGGTGCTCATTATCCCCCTTACGAGGGAATGGATTAATGTTGGCTAGTACACCTCCCTAGAGCACACGGTGTACGGGGAGTTTCCCTAGAGTACTTGGTACATGGGGATGGGCCCAATATTTATGTTTTGGTACTAGTCCACCTTGATAATGCAATTCATCTAGGAAAATGACTTAAATTGGCGTATTTCGCTTAATAAAGAAGTATTTTCTATGATTTTCTTTCCTTCTGCAAATCTTTTTCAAAATTATGAAAGCCATAAATATATGTATCTTTCTGCCCATGTACACAACACCTTGTGTGTTGATTTGTTGTTTCACGTATGTTTTAGGTTCAGAGATGGCGTGGGATAAAAGATGTGAAGTGAGCACTGTTAAGGTTGTACCTATTGTGTAGATCCTAGTTTAGCATACATGTTCTTAGATTGTAGAAATTTCATGCAATATGTAATTGTAAATCATGTGTAATAATTCATGTTGTATAAATTTACATGTTGAATGTTGAGAATGTTATGGTTGTATGTTCATGTATGCGTATTATGCTTCCGCATCGCTCTTTGGTATGATTGGATGATGTTTTCGGATTCTGACATCTCATTCCCAATAGGGTTTGGAGAAATCAAAATTCGGGGACGTCACAGTTGGTATCAGAGCATGAACATTAGCTACACCTGACTATTGCTCATCATGAAACATAAAAATTAAATTTCACCTTTCACTTTAAATACTAGAAACTTACTGAGTTGTTGAACAAGGATTAGGTTCGACTTAGCCTCCAGGTTAGAACCTAGATGTACGAGAACTAGGTATAGACAAGTGTCTGAAACCCTTTGCATATAGAGCTCATATGCATTGGGTAGCTACACTAGTCTACATATCGTTCTCACCATTTCACTAGGTGGCATAACACTAGACTATCTACTGTGTGTGGGACACTCAATTTTGCTGATTTGGTTTTATTTTCCAAATGGCTCGAGCCTCGACAGTTTTCTCTGACGTCTTCTTTCTCGGAGAAAAACTATATAATATTTTATTATATATATGTAAATATAAAAATGTGTCCCTCACACTGGAGAGTAGTTAGTGTTCATGCAACTTAAGTGAAAGGGAGTGACATCAGTCTAGAAGAGAGAGTAGTCTAGATTTGGTGTCTAGAGCCTTATCAAGATATGTGATAAATAGAGTAGATGATAGAATGATAGTTAGTATAAGCATGGATGATCTTATCTAAGTTCTACCTCTAATGACATAAGTTGTTTATATGGATCTAAGTTGTATACAAGCTGAATCTAATTTTGAAGATTCTAAGCTAAGTCATGATAATGAAAGTACATCCTCTTTTCTTACTTAAGATGAGCTATGTTAAGATAAAGTTGAATATGTAGGAAACTCAAGCTCTTCTACATGGGAGGACATCTAGTGGTAGGACGAGATATGTGGTGAACTCTAGAAGAGTGAGACCCACAAGGAGAAGGTCATAGGACCTAGCCTCCAATATATGAGAAATATGAAATATGTTTAAAATGATGTGTCCGACACTAGATTATTCTTGAGTAGATGAGTTGAGTGTTTTTGCATGATTCAATCCAATATGTGAGAGTTAGGTTAAAAAAAATCATGATGGGTAGGTGACTTATAATGAGAAAGTCAATCCTTTGACTGAGCTAGGTCCTAGCTGAGTGACTTAAGTCGATGATGCTCATCATTAGCTGCAAGTGAGGTGATATATGAAATGCAAGTTCTTGGAGTAAAATGCATTGTGCATAAGATACTCTCACATGTTGTCCCTTCTTCTTCTTCTCTTTCTTAATATATGATGCTAAAAACCTCACTTGAGCTATATAGATGGTTTATACATGAGGAATCACTCGTATAAGTTTGACCTATTCTATATTCCCTTCCTATATCATACATGAAATATCTAAGTTGAAATCATGATAAAATTGGCTTAGTATATCCTCCTTCCCTCTATGTCATGCATGAAAGATATAAGTTGAAATCACAAACTAGAAATAAATATATCTTTGGATCATGGGTTACATGATCACAACATATAGTTCTTAACTTCAAATATTTTGACTATAAGCTTCTAGTTTGGTAATAACTCTTACATAATAGGGTGAAACCTTGATATACAAAGATGAATATTAGTTCCCTCTAATGATGCGATCCTAGTATGATGTCGAGCGTAAACAACAATAGTGATTTCAAGTATGATAAATTTTAGTAGCTAATGAATTGAAATCTTGATATCACCTTATATAGATGAGATGATGAAATCTGAAAATTTGAGTATAATCTTCTCAACATCATATGTATGATAAACCCTATTTCCTGTAGGGAGGTAGGGGATGTAAATTTGATATTTAAATAATGTCCTGCTATGATTGAGCTGATTGATGATGCTTTGACTAACATAAGGCAGAGTGTGCACCCCTATTTGCTCAAAAACCTAAGATGACAACTTAGAGTTCATTAAAGACTATAACAACATTGGAACCTACAAGTAGTGACTGTTATGAAGTTGAACTTTTTAATATCACCATGATTGTGAACTAGTTGAATTTCGAGGACGAAATTCCATATAAGGTGGGGTGAATGTAATAACCGTGATTTTAGGGTCCAATAACCAAGGATAACACTTGAGGTCCATTGTTATTCATAAGATGACCAATCTTAGAATGAAGTGATTTATTCAATATTTGAATTCAATTTATCTAAACTTGTGATTAGAGATATGATTGATGATGATGCTATTCGGGTTATATTATGATGGGTACCTTGTTAGCCAATTTGGACGTTTATGAAGTCAAGGTTTATAAATGTATTTATAAGGTTGATCGAAGAAATTGTCTCAACAACAAAAAATTGGGTCTTGTGTCTGAAAATTTTGGTAGAATCTATATTAGGATACTATGAGCCTATATCTAAAATTTCAGGATGTTTAGATGTTTCTATAAAGAGATATTGAGGTTCCTATGAAAATTTATCCAAAATTTAGGATACTTGAATCTTTATGATTAAATGAGTATCTTAAGACTTGGCCGTATACCACTCGAATAAAGTCTGAAATGGCAGGTTATTATATGTGTCACACATCCCATTCATTCGTAATGCATTTCCTAATTCTCCACACAGACCCAGGACCAAGTCATCTCTAACCTCCGCATATGGAGGAACAGAACGCAGTTGAGGCGTCCCCAAGATCCGATGAAGGTGGAGCGGTCTAAGTGGATTCATCGGTAAACCCATGACCTACACAACAATCGTAACAGATCCCTGATTTGACTATGGAGACCCCTGGAATGGAGAGAGAGTGCCCCTCCTCGTCGCCCCTTCTCCATAGTTTCTCAAAGTGGCTAGTCAAGGTGGAGGCGAGAGGTTTCATATCACCTTCTTCACCACCTAAGGGTTGATTGAGGTCGTAGGAACATGTTAGAACTCAGCACACCCAGATTCCAAGATCCAATGTCACTGCTTATCTGAGTTTCCATAGCCACAAGTCGGTACCAGGGGAAGGAACAAGCACATGGGAGGCTTAAGGACCTTGTTCCCTTGCTGCCTCCACTCTACTGGGTTAACCGAAGATGGCCTCTCCCTGATGGATGAATCACACTCATGCCGACAGGTCAGGGCGAGCTCGGAAGGCTGTGGAGAGCCTTTTTGGTACAACCTGATTGAGATTTTGATGTTGGGGTCAGAAAGCCCAGGAGATCCGAGTTGATAGGCTGGTATGGATTCCAGTGCCATCACACAAATCTTGATAGTTCCACCGTCGGACTGAAAGAGGGCAGGGAGACAAATGGATTCCCAGCCGCTGCTCATGCCTGGCCATTCCTTCTGCTCGCGAAGCCAATCACAACCTCAATGGAAGAATAGGCTGCACAGAGCACGTAGGGAGAGGGGCAGTGCGATCTGGCCTAAATCTAGCTTGACTCCTCGCTAGCTTCCCTGCTCATGGCGGCGCCCAACCACAACACTCACCAGAAGATCCAAGTGTGGCGGCCAGAGCACGAACTATTGGATGAACTTGAAGTTCGCTCGAGAGGCACAGGAGCAGCGGCGGCACCTCCCTTACGGAAGTCGGAGTAGGTTCGAGAATGCAAAGAGAGGAACGAGAAGGGAGATTGCGTGACCGGGCCAGCGGGCTAGTAAACTCGCGGATTCATCACACCCGAACCGGACCTAGTAAATCGTCGGCTCAACTTTAGTCCAAGAGGCATGATCCGTGGCTTTCATAACCATGTGGCAGTACCTAAAAGGCCAATAAGGTAAATGCATCCTTTATTTTCAAACAATGACCTTTCCTTAGAAAATGGCCTAAAAATAGCTCTATTGTCCAATAAATGCTCCAAAAATTCCCCCAGACTCAGAAAAATATCTACTTCCTTATAGGACCCCTAAATCAGACCTTTGAAGCAATATTATTGTGATTTTCCATTTATAAGATGATGCTTCTTTTAAGATTTTAAATAGTATAATTAGCATATAGTGGCCATAAAACCTGGAAATATTACTCTTGAACACTAATATCGTTTGGATACTAAATACAACATTTGATATTAATGAAATGTCTACATACTATATCTTTTGATATTAGAATGGAATTAGATGCTTTTAACCTCATATTAATTCTAGAAAATAGATCAGTCATCAGAAAATTACAAAAATTGGACCAGACCTCTAAAATGACACCCTAGTCAGTAGAAAAATATCAGAGACAAACTTAGGTCAGTTTGAACCTTAGATTTGACCCAAACCCTAATTTGGACCTAAATATCAATAATATTATGAACCATGTATTAATGACGATTAATTGTTATTAATCAGGTGATGACCAGAGATGTTGATGATCCAGAATATATAAATAGGAATCTCTGAACTCAGGTACGTGGGTTTTATTTAAGTATATGACTATGATTTTCTTGGTTGCAATCATGATATGTATGTATGCTCTCTTCTATTTGCAAATATTGGATGTAGTAGCACTATATAGTACTCGATGTTTTATCATTGGTAAACATAAATGATAAGTAGATGCTTTGTAGTTATTTGAGGTGCTCATTATCCCCCTTACGAGGGAATGGATTAATGTTGGTTAGTACACCTCCCTAGAGCACACGGTGTACGGGGATTTTCCCTAGAGTACTTGGTACACGGGGATGGGCCCAATATTTATATTTTGGTACTAATCCACCTTGATAATGCAATTCATCTAGGAAAATGACTTAAATTGGCGTATTTCTCTTAATAAAGAAGTGTTTTCTATGATTTTCTTTCCTTCTGCAAATCTTTTTCAAAACTATGAAAGCCATAAATATATGTATCTTTCTGCCCATGTACACAACGCCTTGTGTGTTGATTTGTTGTTTCACGTATGTTTTAGGTTCAGAGATGGCGTGGGATAAAAGATGTGAAGTGAGCACTGTTAAGGTTGTACCTATTGTGTAGATCCTAGTTTAGCATACATGTTCTTAGATTGTAGAAATTTCATGCAATATGTAATTGTAAATCATGTGTAATAATTCATGTTGTATAAATTTACATGTTGAATGTTGAGAATGTTATGGTTGTATGTTCATGTATGCGTATTATACTTCCGCATCGCTCTTTGGTATGATTGGATGATGTTTTCGGATTCTGACATCTCATTCCCAATAGGGTTTGGAGAAATCAAAATTCGGGGACGTCACATCATTTCTTCCCAAGTAATTGGAAAGTTAGAGAACAAGTTCAACTACATCCATGATCAATGTTACTGTGATCATACAATCCCTTTTTCACTAATATCCAAATTGAATGCAAGGCACATAATCATCCTCCTCTTAATACTCAATCCATGTTACTTGAACCAGAGTAGACTGTTGAGATACATGTGAGCTCAGTATCACATATTGACTCACATGAGCATGACCATGCATTTCTCAATCTCACTTTCAAGTTGCCATGATATCATCTCCGGTAGGAGGGACAAATCACGTGTACATCACTCACAATCGATCCCCATATGTCATGATATACCCGAGAACCACCTTCATAGAAACCCTTATTCAAGGTCATGTTGGATGGTGTCGATGTTCATCGAATGGCTTGTGATGAGTGTAGTGACTTTAGGTCTAAGAACCAAAATCACCACTATCACATTGAGAGCTAATTCTGACTATCATTCAATGGTTCCATGTATCACTCTCAAGGTCTATGTGGTACATTGTTCTCTAACAAATACTATGTGTTCGGCTTGATATAATATATCATGACTAATAAGATTCTGTCTACAGCCAACACACATTCTAGTATTATGTATTATTGTTGCCTATTTTGCTTCCATAATAATATCTAACTAGGGACATAACAAGAATATATGTAATCTTACCATACATGTGATCTCATTATTCATGTCCTCAACCTGAACACATATGTCATTGAGTAACATCATTCTTTAGACATATATTATGTCATATCATTTTCTCATAACTAAAAAATAGAATAGATGGAATTACCTTTATTATTATCAAATCAATTACATTATGCCACATTACAATCATCATATGACTGGATCTCTGGACATACATAACAACAAACACGCCCATTGTTGACACTGAAGTGTCCTCTATGGTGCAACACACTCTCTGTGACACCAACAATGTCTTCTAAATTGTTCTAGGACTTTCTAGTAAGGAATTACCCAATAATGTATATAGTTATTATTCTGATGTCATTTTATGATCTACATTCTTAATTTCTTATTCTGAATATTAATCTATTATATCTGGATATGTATCTCTGCTCATTCATTCTGAATTGCAGCTAAATTTGAATCTAAAATTGGATATTCTTATGGTCCTGGACTACAACAAAAATATCCATTAGTGGCATTTATATTTTTGACTTTTATAGAAAATGCCATTATATATGGGCTTTTAGAGGCATTTTTAGTAGTAATGCCACAAAATGACATATGGTTAGTATCATATAAATAAACCGATATTATAGGTATTTGTATATTTGAATACAATGCAATTTATAAATGCCAAATCTGAATTTTCCTAGTCTCGCCAACACGGTCAATATAACGGGGGGCCTAGAACTATACATCTTTTCATTAATTCTGTCTCCGCCATGACATCCAATATTGGGCGGACTTCTTTCCTCTTTCGTATGCCGAAAACGATTTAGGTCACCCTGGGTTCTAGCAAAGCGTTGACGGCGGTGATCCATTCATCTACAAGCAATTATTTCTATTCCTTCTAAAAACTACGCTGCGGTGGTTTCGGTGATCCATTCATCTACGCTGCGGTGGTTTCGGTGATTATTCATCTACGCTGCGGTGGTTTCCCTACTGGTCTACATCCAGTCCCAGAACTCGCTAGGTCTCTGTTCTTCTTCGTGGACTCACGACTCTCCCTTTTTTTAATTCTGCGGTAGGCTACATGCCGGTTGCGGGGGTTTCCCTCCACTGGATTGACTCGCCAGGGCGGCGGCTACTGTGTAGGGCTCAATGCCGCTGATGTGATTGAGCATCCTGATGGGACTGCTATGGCTGTGGCTTGAACATCCTTACCTTATTGGCCTGCTAATTGGGGTTATTCTTGGGCTCAAGTTCCTACCGAACGCAATGGTAAGCAACTCCAACTACAACAATATGTTGTGTGCTGTGTAATGGACTACCTGTATTTTACCTTTTTTTTTTTAATAAAATATCATTTAGGAATGAGCCACGATTATTTTCAGTTCCACCTACCTCATATCCTCAATGCTCTTATTATCCCTTGATCGACTCTCTCATGAAAGGTGACTGCTCGGAGTGGTCTTGGAGATGCGGAGTTCGTTTCATGAATGCCCACTCTCAATTTCCTGTACAAGTCCAAGAAAAATAACTGTAGAATGCAGACCTGTTCATTCGGAGGTACATATTTTAATAATATGATTGGATGTATCATTGCTGTTGGAGCAAACTTAATGGATAAAAAACCAAAATAGCACACTTTAATAAAAATATGTAATGAAATAGCACCAAATCCATCTTAATTCCCGAAATAGCACACTTTCTAGGGAAAGCGCCAACACTTTTGGCGTTTTTATGTTTCCGGGACCAAAAGCGCCAAAAACATGGTGTTTTCAGTTGAAAACACCTGAAAACGCCCAAAATTAGGCATTTTTCAGGTAAAAACGCAAAAAAAAAGTCCACTTTTTGGCGTTTTCAGTTGTTTTCAACTGAAAACGCCATGTTTTTGACGCTTTTGGTCCCGGAAACAGTAAAGCGGCAAAAATATTTGTGTTTTCCTTAGAAAGTGGGCTATTTCGGGAATTAAGATAGATTTAGTACTATTTCAATACATATATTTATTAAAGTGTGCTATTTTGTTTTTTTGTCCAAACTTAATTCCAGATTGACATTTGTTTTTCTTGGAAAGATGTCATTGTCACAAAGTTTTCTATGTATTTTTGTCTGTCTATAGTTTAAAATTTGATTGACGGATCCTTTTGTTCTTAGCTAGTAGCATGATTCTTAGTCACCAGAGTAGAATAAGAAACCAAAGTCCTATAGTTTCCAATTCATTCTTTGGGTCTTGTTTATGACTATAAGAAAATTGCACGGTATTGTAGCTACCAAACCCACCATTAGACCCTCCAACACATTTAAATAAATTTCTAGATCAAGATCCGTTCATACTCATGCATCTTTTGTCTCTTTTAATCCAACTACACTGCAACATCTGGAATCAGATTTTCACTATGAGGTAGTTTTAGCGAAAACCTTATTTTCCTACTATTCTTCAATTAAGATTATCTATGGCTTATATATATAACTCAGACCACCTTTCCCTTTTCACATTTTTAAGTTTCTAATGACATGTTCTTTGTCATATGCAACTACTTCTGTGTCTGAAACAAGAGGAAACGAACATATCAAACTTGTTCTATGTTAGACAACTTGTAATGTGAAATCAACCTGTATATGTAGTTTGGTGAGTAGTAGTTTTAGATATCATATTAAATCATATCTCGATACCATCTTCTCATATGATCTAAGATAATAATAGTTTATTTAACCCTCAAGTATTAGTTCTGAATTTAAAAAGTGTACGCTAATATTGGATGTTGTTTTTGTCTGTGTCTACTTCTATTTTCTACTCAGAACAATAGTTTGTCCAATCTCAACCAGGTATTTCTGAACTGAACATTTGGTGTATGCAAACATGTCTACTAAGACCCATAAACAAATTCTATAAGGCGAGCTTACGATTCAGTACATGTACTATTGTGCAATTATATGATGTAAGTTATGCATTACATAAGAAAACTCTCTCCAATTAATTGGCCTACCTATGTATGTAGTAGAGAAGATGGGTAGAGCTATGCATATCGTTTCACTTTTGTTGTTGTTTGGATTGATGGTTTCATCCAAGGACAACCGTTACTCTTTTCTTTTCCATTGTTAGTTTCACATACTCATGCATCTAGATGAATATAGTCATGCTTATCCAAACACATTACGATTATAAGGGTTCATTTCTTCAAATAATTAAAGCTTGGTTCTAGACTGTAGATACCCCTCGTGGGAATATTATTCCTCTATAATGCATTTTTTTTTGTCACAATTTTCCAATTTTTGGAATTATCTCCCACATGACCTACACCACCATTGATTATCCCATTTAGCTTGAACTAGCAATGTCTTAAAAATGAAATAAAAAACCACTACTCAACTTACAAATTGATTATAGAACGACTGGAGTAGTACTGATCTCGGTAAAGGTCTTAAATGTTTTACTTAGAATGTTGCTTTCAAATGTTTGTTATGTTGTACAATTTTCACCAAAAGAAACCATAAATACACAGTCCTACACTAAATGTAATGATTCACTTGAACATGCCACCTAATATTTTTTTCATGTAAAAGTTTATATGGGTGATGAATATAATTCGAAACAGTAATTTGTAACACTTATTTGTTGGTTTTTAAAAAAATTATACAGTCTTTATTAATGAAAATATGTAAATCTATTAGAGTAAAAAATGTATATCCATGTATGTAAACACCACAAGTAATTAATTATGGAGCCTTTTGGCACTATGATGTTAAAGCTCCCCGCATATGGAGTTTTATGTACTTAATGTGTTGTCTAGATCTCACTTTCTAGTTTAGGCTAATGTTTATCCTTATCATTTAGATTCTGAGTTACAAAGCACTAATATGTATTTAGATTTCATCTTCTTGCATCCTCATCAGTTGAAGTATATGATCCCTCATATCAGTTGCATTCCATCGATTCTCTGTATCAGGTGAATATATTTCTTCACCGGCCATGTCTTGGTTATTCTACTCTGGCAATGTTTCAGTGTTGTAGTGTTGGACAATCTTCGACTTTTTACACATTTGATTGTGTGTCAGTCTAACACCTATCTCTACAGAAGATAATCTTGACATCTATGTCAACAATGTTTCTTTCTTCTTCATATATGCCCTATCAAGCATGTTGATTGTATGCTACAACGTAGTCTTCCTATGGCATAGATCTTGTCAAGGTGACCATGTGGTGGTTTGATTCTAGAAACTACTTCAATGATATTAGAAATTGAGTTGGTGACTTAGAAAATCTTTGCATATTCCTTTGGTATATTCCAAGATACAAGCTCCAACTTAGTCAAAGATCTAGATGTCTCAACGATATGGTGTTTATCAATCTCATATGATGCTTCAAAGTCAAAGATGTAAAAGTCTGGGGAGGATCACATGTCGTTCTAAGGGACCGTCATATTTTAGTGATTGTTTTTTCTGTATTGTTTCTATATGTCATCCAAGGTGGGAATGTGATTCCCCATTTTCCAACTTGCAGGGGAGTGTTGGAAGTAAAAGTCATATCATATCATACGATATATGGGCCTGAGTATGTAGGCCCATTTAGAGTCTAGTCAAGTCTGGAAGTTTCTAGAGTCATGTCCACCTACTCCTATATAAGGAGAGGGATTCTCTTGTATCTAACAAACTGCCAATACATCATCCATATTATTTCCTTCTATGAGTCATTTTATTACTCTTCATGTAGGTAGGTCTGATGTCGTTCCTACTCATATCTATATCTCAATTTCAGTTTCTGTCTATGTATTTCGTGCTCATATCATTACATTCCTAATTCTCATGCATGTCTCCTACAATTTTTTTCTCTACCTACGGACCAAGCTAAGCATGAGAAGCTTCAAAAGATCATCGACATGGTGGCAAGCCCTCATGCCACCTATGTTCTGCTCTTGGAATATATGCCTTTGCTAGGAATCAAGTTTCCCCTTTTTGATCAATGCGGTGGTGTAATAGTGTGTTCTTTAGGCTCATGTCTTGTCACAAAGAAAGTCAAACAAGGATTAGGAGTAGTGCAAACTAATAATATGTCTTGGCTTCTTATATAATATTATCACTAAAATTATGGCAAGGGGTGTCACGTAGAAACTTCTTTAGGCCCTAAGATGATTTGATGTTTGAAGCTCTTTAGGCTCTTGGGATGTGCAACATGTTAATCATGAGAAGATGAGTACAAACTACTCACCTCTGTTTGAAACACTTTAGACCCTTGTAATGATTCAGTTTTGTTGATCAGCCAAATAGTAACTTCAACATGATTATCCAACACCCCATGGTATACATCTAAACAATTTTCAATCTCTAACTCAGATGTGGAGTCTAATCTATTGGGGCCATTGGCTTGGAATTACAGTGGTCAGTGACATGAGTGGGTGCAAGAGTAGACTTTTTATCAACCTTGATGTTATCATCTACTCCATAAGCTCCTTCATTATGTATCTCATGAATGCCATTAAGCATGACCCTATCTAGAAAACATGATTTTGAAGTCTAACACTAGGATACCAGTCTGTCAAGTATCACCTTCAAAGGTATAGCAACATTCTTAAAGTAATAATCTCACACTAAACATGACTGGTTCATCTCTTTATTCACTACAGGTGAAGGAATACATTCCATATCTTTAGCACATTTCCAAGAACCCATTCCTTTGAATTCCTCACAATCAATTGGCATTGTCTCATCTTGACATGATTTGAACAATGTTGGTTAACTTTCACTTGTTCATTCCATTGAACCTACAACTAATGGTCATTTTTTTCTTCTATGTTGCATATCTCATATTTCGTATTTGATTAATGATAGTAAACCTCAAGACAAAAAATAAAAATGTGTCTACTTCTAAAACAACATTTGTTTTGATTGGTTGATCAATAGATAGATCCAAGCTACTAAGACAAAGGAATCTTACATTCTAGTATTGTCTTGGAGCTACAAAAACACATAATCTCTGGTAAAAGACAAGTTGGTGTCAATGCCTACGGAAAATCCCAAATATGATATCATTTTCATTTCCAGCCATCATGTTGTGTCACATTCAATTGAAGGATTAAGAACCATTTAACATTAATAACATATGTATAAGTGATTCCTATTCTATCTAAAGTAATATAGGTGTGTCAATCCTCAAGTACTTTATGGCTCATGATTCTCATAGGTTTAATGTGGTGGAGCTACATCATGTGTTGGTCATTATCCTAGTGAACGAACTCTACTTTCCATGTCAAATTCAGCTCATGTAATATGATGTTCCATCTTATGTTATCATGTTGTCCTCGGAAACATTTTCTCGATGATACACATCATGCAAGAAAATATTTTCCCTAAACTTCAAGACAAATAAAAACTACTTCAAGATGTAAATGTCCCTTTTAAGTTTGAAACTTTCATGGTTCCTCTACCTCGAAGCCTTTAGGTTGATTCATGTAACTCACCTCATAAATATATTACACACTTGGATGTGATGTTCTCATTGATACAGAAAATTATCAAAATAATTTAAGGTTATTTTGTTGGTTAAGGTATAAAATTTAATTAGTTGTTATGGACATCTAATTTACTTTGTTTTCTATCATTATTGTCAAATTCATACATCTATGCCTCAATATTTTCAAGTATGATGGTAATGATTTTGTAATTTACAAGTCATCTAATGTTATGTACTTAACATAGAACAAAAAAATGAAGGATCTAATGAATATTTTATTTGTTTGTGTTTTTCTTTCTTGGTTGCTTAATATTATAATTATATAGGGATTTTTTTTATTGCCCGCGCGGGTAACATTTTTATCTACCCTGCTGGAAAAATTCACGGATCTTGTTGTGCCCGATTAAATCACGCCTCAAATCACAACGGCGCCACCGGCCTCTCCCACCACCCCGCGGTCACTTGTAGGAGATCTACCGTCGTCGGGAACTGGAGCAATGAGTACTCCTTCATCACCGGTGCGTCGGGGGCAAGTGGGAATGAAGGCACAACAGCTCCTGTCTTCGACCCTACAAACGCCACCTCCTCCTCGGACGAGGTTGCCGACGTCGTGATGATGCTACTCGCAGTTGTTGTGGCGGCGGCGTCCAATCGTCGAGCGCTGGGGGTTGGGGCAGGCCGACTCTTGAACTCCATCCTACCGGCGGCCTCGCTGAGGTGGCCCGTCAGCTTCACTCAGATCTTCTCCACCCCATCGTCATCCTTGACCTGGTGATTGTGTGTGATCCCGCTGACAGTGTTGGCCCTTTCATTGTGATCCAGGGGTACCTTGGCACAGCGGAGCAGGTGCTGTCGACCCCAGGTCTTGAGAACAGGGAAGGGGAAGTCGTGGAGGGTGGACTGCTGATTGTGCGTAATCTCGCGCTGCTGCTGGTACAATTGCGGCGGCTTCCTTTTCGTCGTTGTTTGTGCCATGCAACTGTGGTGGAGGGAGGCTGGGGAGGAAGCAGCATGTGGTGGTTTCTGGGGAGGGAGGGTCTAACAGTAACATTAGATTCAAGAAGTGTGAATGCATGAGAAAGAAGACTGAAGCAAGACTCAGCGAGACTGATTTGACTTGAGATGACTAACCGACTGACTCTTGTTTTTACCTCTTGAAGATCAGTCAAGGTGTAGAGTCTTGATAAACCTGCTGGATCAAGCATTGAGAGAGGTCAAACCATGCTATTTTGCAGGAGGCCGTCCGTTTAGGATTATGAGGTTGTTTATTTCTTCCTAATCAACACGACAGGAACAGAGATCTCTGTTCAGATTGGTTTCGGTTGGTTAATTGGGGCAAGTCCACATAGTCATCTTCCTATTCTTTGGAATGTGAACGATGCAACGGAAGTAAATGTGCAATATGATTTATTAGCAGCAGTTGTTGCAAGAACAATGTTCCAGAAGTAATAAATACTTGGGAATGCATCTGCATCACGATAAATCCATAGACTTAGAACTTGCTTGGAGTTTAAAGCCAAAACCATGGCATAAATGTAACTGTACGGTAAGAAAAGTAACTATATGACATTAAAAGTAATATCGAGACACTGAAAGTAACTATCAGACACTGAAAGTAACATCAGGACACAAAAAGTAACTGTACGGTAAGAAAAATAACTATATGACATTAAAAGTAACATCGAGACACAGAAAGTAACTATCGGACACTGAAAGTAACATCAGGACATAAAAAGTAACATTAGGACACAAAAAGTAACTATACGGTAAGAAAAGTAACTATATGACATTAAAAGTAACATCGAGACACAGAAAGTAACTATCAGACACTGAAAGTAACTATCGGACACTAATAGTAACATCAGGACACAAAAAGTAACTGTACGGTAAGAAAAGTAACTATATGACATTAAAAGTAACATCGAAACACAAAAAGTAACTATCGGACACTGAAAGTAACTATCAGACACTAAAAGTAACATCAGGACACAAAAAGTAACTGTACGGTAAGAAAAGTAACTATCTGACATTAAAATTAACATCGAGAGACAGAAAGTAACTATCAGACACTAAAAGTAACATCAGGACACAAAACGTAACTATATAGAAATGTTCGGTCATATTGCAAAGTAACACAAAAAAGTAACTATATAGAAATGTTCGGTCATAATTACTTTTTATGTCGAGTAGTTACATTTTGTGTCAAACAGTTACTTTTTGTACCAGATAATTACTTTTTTGTATCAAATTGTGATGAGCACTATTATGCATTATGAGCATATTGGTGACAAAATTTGAAAACGTAACTGGCGTGTGAGCTTATATATCTATTTATATGGACAACGTACCACCAACGTGTGACTAATTTGAAACTATTTTTAATTTAGCAATTGGGTTACATGTCAAATTAGGACCACGATATATAAGAGAAAGGACACTACTTATCACTGTTAATCATGTACATCATACGGAAAACTTAAAAATAGATACAACAATACAGATCATTGGATCAATGATTCAAATGTCATAGTGGTTGATACTAGATATTGTTGCAAATGAAAATTATAAAAACCTGAAGTATTCAGTCATATTGAACTTCTGAAATACAGATTCATATTCTCCTACAATACATAATCAGAACAAATATGAACCAACGAAATGTGGCCTTCGAATACAACACAAATATCCCACTATATTAAGAACAACTACATAGAAATATAGTTGAAAATATATACCAAGTTAACGGTTCTGCAATACTAACTTCTAGTTATAGGCATGTCATAATTGGCTATTTTGTAATCGATTGAGACAATTGGTAATAGCCAATGATCATCTCATGTAGAGCCCATCATCACATGTTATGAAGATCGTACGATGATCTAACTAGCCATTGCCAAAATATTAAATAATCATCAGATTGGCAACATTCAATCGAACCATCAATGAAGAAGATAAATAAGGTATCGATTCAGATTGGACATGTCATCTTCTGTATTGTAAGCGTGAACTAGATTTTGATGTTCAAGAATGCAACATTTGATGTCTTGTAGATTTTTACAACTACAAATTGCACTAGCATTTAGGACAAACTGCTGATTCAGCTTCCCAAGTACAAGAGTCGAACACCTTCTGGGCATAGTGTTGACAACACTGGCTTTACAATCAAACAAAAATCCAGAGTTTTTGCTGAAATCCCTGTCATTAAGGTTCATATTCAGGACAAGTAAGGGGATTGACATGCAAAAGAGGAGTGTCTCGCTGATCTCCTCCTCCTCCGGCTCATTCAGTGACTGCTCCAGTGACCGGTCGGGCAACTTGGCATCCTCCTCCACCGCAGCAGCCTGCAGCCTCGCCCACTGCATTCTCATCTCCTCCACCGTCGTGACTGCCTCCTCCTCCTACACCGACGATCTCATCTGCGGCCTGGTATCTGACCTCGAGTCCCCAGGCTCGTCCCTCGACTCCCAGCGCTGTGCGACCATGGTGCCCTCTTCCTCCGGCTCATTCAATGACTGCTCTAGCGATCGACTACGTCCCCGAAAACAAGTGGATCATCAGGGAGCACATCATCGGCGTGGTACAAGACCATCCGACCCTCTCCTCCATGGCCGACCCCTTCACCTACGATGTAGGGTCAAGGGCGTACCTTCTCAAGGTCTTCGACGTGCTCTTGTTAAAGAAGCTGGCCCAATCGACGTTCCCGACGGAGGTTGAAGTCGTCATCTGGCTCCACAGATCGTACCCAGTCGAGTCACCCTCCGCCATCGTCTCATTGGCCTACCGGGCGCCGACAGCCTCGCCTGCAACCGTGTTGGGAACAACATCCCTATCTTGCAGCGGGTCTTCTGGTATAGGAGTGGCGGCAGGTGGGGGTAGGAGACCGCCATGTTTTGCCCACAACGCTCCTAGCGGGTGTCAGGAAAATTTCACCCAAATAAACACCCAACCGCCTGGGGAATCCGTCAAGCTAGTTTTAGGGGATGTCCGCTAGGACAAGGGGAATCCATCAAGCCAGTTTCTAGAGCCTGGGGAAGCCCCTTGTGGCGCCTTGCTGGTGACCGACGACTAGCAGACACAACAGCTGTTACGGGTGGAAGATGAAAAATGAATGTGTGGAGAGGGAAAAGGATCGCACGAGGCTTGAGGACAGTGAACATGGGTTGGTGATCACGCGATCGTGGTTGGTGGAGCTAGTAGGTGATCGGGCGCGGGGCAGGGGTCGGCGACGTCACGGGTTTTGAACTGATGAGCCGGCGTCGGTAGAAAATTGTAAACCAAAGATGGAGATCGTTTTGGCTATTTACTATTGATGCCACCGTGTCCGTAAAATGGGTAGATATGATAAGGTACCCGCGCGGGCATTGAATAAATCCCCATATATATATATATTACCTTTTCAGTTAGTGAGGGCACCATATATCAATATTTTAGGCTTCTCACTGCATTTCTTGTTATATCTAAAAAGTGACATTCGAATTATTTTGTATGTATGTATTCATGGTTGTTGTTTGTTTGACTTGTTGCTTCCTTTTGTTGCAAATTGTTGTCTGGGAGGGGGAGGATGTCATATCCAATGATGAGAAATGGTTGTTTGAGCATGGAAGTGTTAAATGGTTAATGTCCATAATTAATGGAGTAATCCATTCCTGATTGGAAGTGTCTTTCTGTAAGATACCTGGTGTCTCCAATCGGCATACACTGAAGAGATTGAGAAGCAGACTAAATATACAAAATCTCTCATACAGGTACATTATTTGAGCACCTTTTACTCATCACAGTTCATAGGATATCAACAATTTTTCTTCATATCTTCAATCAGTTCATATTTTATTGGGAGCTTCTTAATTCATAATTGATGTCTCACTCCATTTTATAACTATTTCTATCTATTGCAAGTATCGAGCTGGAGAAGTATTCTAAAAATTTGGTAAAGTTGGGCAGCCATCATATTTTAATGATCAAGGTGCTTGTCCTCAAACTGCTAAATACCATCATGCACAACACAATCATGTGAATAAATTGTTTTGCCTATTTTGTGTAATATATAGGAAGACATGGGGCTTTCAGTAAACTGACTTAGGACATTTGGATACAATTTGAAGAATCTAAGGAGGTAACAACAACTTATCAGACATTCATTAGGTTTGCAGTGCCTTTGATAGTTGTTGATTGAGTCATATCCCTTTCACAATGTCCTTAGGTCTGATTGCATCCCGAACTCAGATGGAGGCTCACAGTAAGAACCAACTCCAAGGAAGTTCCTTGAACCAGAGTATCTCCAAGCTAAAGCAAAGGTTGGTGATTTAGTGACTTCATTGAAAACACTCTAAACTAGGCTATACAATTTGACAATTTCTTCATATCTGACTCTTTAGAGTTCTGATGGTGTTTACTATTTTTTATGTATGTATATGGTAAGTGAATATGCTTCAGATTTTAAAATCATATTGATGCACTCTAGGGAAGACAAGCAACATATTGATCAATTGGTTAATGACATCGAGAAATTGAGAAAGGAATTTCAATTTTTGGAGAGGCTAGTATTGGACGTGGAGTTTCCACCAGAACGCAGAGCTATTTCCTGAAGGAGCTCTGAAGTCGGCATGTAGAAAAGTAGATAGTCATATTAGGGAAGAGACAGATCCAATGATGTAGAAGTTATTGTACTGAATAGAAAAATGTTGTATGAAAGTATATCATTGATGTTGTATTCAATGTAAGGGGCAAGGTAAAATGTCCTCCCCATGTAATTATCATTTGATTATAATTAAAAAATATTCATACTTTTGAAAAATTGAGTTCGGAAGAAATTGGCATTCAATTAGAAAACCTACTAATGAACTGAAAATTGAATGATTAAAAGCCATGAAAATGTAGTAGTACAGAACTACATGTCATACTGGCTTTTTTTATATGCCATTACACTCAATAAGAGACGTTTCATACAGCAACATAATACAAAATAGTGATATTTGTATAAAAGCCAATTGATGGATAGTGGCTTTTTTATAAATGCCAAATGGTGTTTTAGTGGCCTTTATTTGGCATTTATTGGAAGCCACTAAAGACAAATATTTAGTGGCATTTTCAACTTACACTACTATCTTTCTAGTGGCATTGGTACTAGAGGCATTTTTTTAAGTGTCAACAAATGCCACTAAACATGTTTAGTGGCATTTCTAAAAGGCCACTAATGGGCATTTTTGCTGTCGTGAAAGCTCTTTAATATGATGACTTAAATTAGTTCTACTACCAGATATATGAAATTTGAGTCTTAAAGCTTAAGAATATTAACTGAATCGAATGTAGAAATACTAAGTATTTGAAAGTATATTAAGTATCAACTATTTGAAATATGATGTCCTGACAATACTAAGGCTTGAGAAAATTAATAGAACTGAATGTATAAATACTAAGTATCTAAAAGTATCTTAAGTATCAACTATCTAAAATATGATGTTCTAACAAGATAACTCATTCTATATAGAGTCTCATTGCTAAAACCATCATTGGATATGAAATAAACATGATATATTGAATGTCTAAATGTAACTCAATCTCTAAGTTACTTTGTAAGAATGTTTATAAGATGAAACATTATTATATTTTAACTCAATGTAGCACATTTACCTGTGGTAAGACAAATGCTATCTAAAAATAGTGCTTCACATCTTGCTTCTAACATTCTCCTAAAAACCAAAGGATGTATCAATCTTCACATATTTTCTTAGGGTCAAGACTTGTAGGATTATTGGTGTTTCAATTAGGGTTTCTAGGTGCATGTATTTTATTGTCAAATATTCTAGTCAATACTAGGGTGTATTATCTTACCCTTTACAGTGGATGTGTTATTAGGGTTAGGGTTTTGGTCACATTCATTTCTCTTTTATCTTACTTCATTGACCCTACCCATTCAACTTTGGTTTGGCTATACTTATACTAACCCTTTTATGTAGACATGGAGATATAAGAATTCATTTGATTTCTCAAAAGAAGTGAAAGAGTTTTGATTCAGATCTCAACAATTCACATATATGTACACATTATCTCTATGCTCTTATTAAATAAATTCTACATATTTAAGATCATGTGTAATATCTCTTGTATTATCTTAACATCACTATTAGTAATTATTGATCTTCAATCCAGGTGATTAGGATTCCTGATTTATGTATATCTCAAATTATTAATTTCTAACCCTAATACGTGACTAAGTGATATTAGTTCCATAATGAAAGGATATTAGGAAAAGAACATTATTAGTATGATCGTGCATCATGATTCACTCATTATCTACTTGTTCTGAAAAAAGATGATTATGGTTACTATTTTGAGTATCTAGGTTGGATCATTAACCCTCAAGTCAAGGGATATAGTTAATCAATACTAATCCCATGAGTAATAACACTAATATGCAAATAGTATGCACATACTTGAATACTTAGTTTTCAGTTCATCATTAGGTTATACAAAAGTCCTATATGGTTAATTACAAGTATGTGACTCAAGTTCCAAAATTTTGTATGCATGGATTAGTTACCTGGATTCATCTAAGACTAAAGCATGCATTGATCAATAAAAATAGAGATACTAAAATAAATGAAAATTCTGATGAATTATCCAAGATTTCTGGCTCTTCTTTAAATAAGATGTGAGAAAAGACTTAAATGCCCTCACATATAAAAAGATCTCATAAGTGCGACATAGGGTGTTTAAATAAACTGAACCCACGAATCTTGATTGTGGCGATTCTCCAGAACAATCTCATGGAAGAAGACAACCTATGCAAAACAAATTGGCTTCTTGGCTCTGCCACGTCAAGATGAGTCAAGAACCTCTTACTCAAGGTTTACAAGTCACATGAGTAGCATGACGACTCCCTAAAATTAGCAAAGACATGGGAAATCTAGTTGGATGATGATAGTAAGTGAAGAGGGGGGCTCAAATCCTTCCAAAAAGTTGGAATCATCCACGAGGTCAAGGTAGTGGTAGCTGCATGGGCAACAAGGTGAAAATAGAGTACACCATTTCCATCGCCTAAAAACACCATGCATGACCCTGATGAGATGGGAAGAGGAGAATTGCCTCAGTTGAAGGTAGAAAAGGAGTCCAGGAAGCTTCATTCAACCTCTATGAACCCCTATGTAGGAATTATATGATCCATACAAGCACATGGTGTAACATAATGAATCTTAGATTTAATCCCCATATAAACCTTTTTTCCAAACATTTCCTTTCATTTCTATCCTTTATTCATTTGTGCTTAATTAGTGGAATTATGGTGGTTTAGTGAACATTTATTCACTAATTATACCGATGGAAGGGTTTATGCACAAACATCTCAGTGAAAGCTTAATTACCATAATAAATTACTCTAAATCTTAATCTAACTTTTTGATGTGATTTGAAAACATAAAATATGCCACATAACTCATTTTGGTAGTAATATGAAGATAAGAAATTTAATTGGATGAATAATTTAGATAATGGGCCGTTAATGGGAAATATGACATATCTCATAAAAAGAAGTCTCAAAATAGGAAACAAACTTCAAATTCAAAATCTACATATCAAAATTTGCCTACATGTCAAATTTCATCTAATTTGGACAACCTTGAAATATTAGGATAAATTTAGGAGAGAGAAAATGAGTAAAAGGCATAAGTAATAAATAATGTGATTATATAACTTCAAAATATATAAATAATGGCAAATTAATATTATACACATCAAATACCACTTGTGGATAAAGTTTGGTCCAATTTGGATGTTGTTTGTACAAGTTATGCAATTTTAGGTACATTCTGGACTTTTATGCAATTTACCCAATTGGGAGGTTTTCTTTGCAAATTATCACATGAATTACAATAATTAGATACCACCTTACCATTATCTAATTCTAAAACCATGGGAGCACCTAGTTTCACCTTGGTTTGATGGTATTGCATTCCAAGGGCATTTTAGGGTTTTTCTCTTTATAAGTGAGCTTATCTTTAGAAGCCATCGACCAATAGGGTTATTTCTTTGATGGAGGTCGGTTGGGATGGCCTAGAAGGGTACAAAAACTTACCTTAGATATTTTAGAGCCTCCATGAGGTGTCCACTTGCAAGGCCATGAAGCCCTAGGCTAAAGACACATGGAAAGTCACATAAAACACCTCATGCTTGAACTGTTTCTATATATAGTCATACATACCCCTTTACCAACTCACAAATTCGAAACTCTTGGTCTCATTTTCTTTCCTCTAGCTTAGAGAATAGTTCCTTTTGTATTTGGCCATGAAGTTGCTGACCCAAGGTAATAGAGAGATCCTAACTTGGTGAAGAAGGCTCATATGGTTTCCAAATTGCTCTATTAGGATTTCTTAAGCTCCTCCTTGGTGATTTTAACCAAAACTAGTAAGAATACTCCTTCCCTTCCCTATTTTCATGTTGATAGTATTTCTAACACCTTCCTCCAGGTCGGAACCATGACCTTCCATGATAAAACTCCACTAAGAACCCTAAAACATCTCATCTCCATGCTCTTTTGCTAGGGTTTATCACCTCTAAGTTGAGAAGGAGATCTTTGTTCAAGAAAGGAGATAGGCTTGGAGCAAACAGACCTTATAAGCTCGGGATCCTTGCTGTTTGGACCTTATTATCTTCCCTAGGTGTGAGCTTCATAACCCCCTTCCCATATATTTCTTATTACATGCTTAAAACTCATGATCTTATGTTAAATATTGACGATGTGTCGATTTCTAATTGGTCGATTTTCAATAATTCATAACTTTTGATTCGTTTGTCCAAAAATTAAAGTAAAATATGTTCTGAACTTGGAAAAACATGCTCTTTTTAATAAAAATATTTCCAAGCATTGGTTTTCAGTTTTTTAGAAAAGAGTTTTTAGAAAATGAATTAATACCTAAAAATAACCAAAAATACACTTTAACCTTCATAACTCCAAAATATGCAAAATTATATGTTTTCTTAATCAGAATAACCTAACTAAGTTAGTGGTGATATTTTTGAGATCTGAATCGAGGTTTTGTGTAAAAATTTCATATATTAGGGTTTCAACTCTTTAAAGTATATATATTATTCTAATACATGAATATGAAATTGGAAATAGGACAAGTGGACCTTGATTTCAACTAAAGGTTTGGAAAAGAGGTTAATAGGACTCTAAGTAAGAGGTATGTGCAAACCATCTTTATGTATGTGCTATGTATGTTCATCTACCCCCTTTAGTTGGGAAACTTTTATACCATTACCCATGTTCCCTAATGAGGCTTAATCTGACCAAATTCATGATTCTTGAAATCTAACTTATTTATGCCTCAAAATTAGTTGCAGTATTATCTTGATTGGGTTTTAATACCCCACTACCATGTTATGTTAATCTTTGATTAATCTTACCATAACTATTTTTCTAGCATTTAGTTATATGTTCTATTTAATTGTAAAGTAGAGGTACTTATGTACAACCACCCATAGAGGGCATGTATAAAATCGCCCCAGGGGAATGTGTGTATTTATCCCCATAATATTATAGGTGACTGGGAATGTATTATTCTCTCCTCACCTAAGGTTAGAGGTCTGGTAGGTGCCTCAACCCTACTTATTTAGGTAGACATATTAATTTACATGCAAATCCTTTATTTACTTTTGTTATTGGCAAGTTTCATTAAATAAAGCCTCATACTCTTAATGTCCCATCTTTTGATGATTTCCTAGCATGTTATACTTGTTACAACTATCTTGTCACTTTTAGAATAATCTTGTAACACATACTTTTTCTTTCTTTTCCTCTTGCTGGGTGTCTTCCCAACCACCCAGGTGTTGGTGCTGAGCAAGGTGAAGGACAAGCTTGAAGAAGGTTTTCCTCAAGAGTTGATCTTTAGCTTTTGGAAAGGATGGATAGGTTGCTATATCTAGATCCTTTTCTCTTATCTTTTTCTTTTGGGAACAATCATGTAGTGAACAATGAAAGCCATGTATTAGGCTTAAGTACTTTTTTTTTCGATGCTATTGACATTTTGTAATGTATCTGGTGCATGCTTATTTACTTGGAATATTATACATACATCCCTCAATATCTTTTGTATTTCTAAAAGATGGATGTTTTTTACTTCCTTTAAATTTTTGTAAGGAGGTGATCTCGCCTCCTTACAGCGTGGTATCAGAGCCTTCAGGCAACTATTAGGACATGAAATTGAACCAAAGGTGTCTAGAAAGGATCAGTGTTTCGGGGGCTGGCAATATTTTTGTAAGGACCCTGACCCACGTTTAGGGTTTACCCTATTTGTCTTGCTTAATCTTGGTACTTTGATGCTTGCTAATCACCTTTGAGTGGTGATTAGGGTTTTTGTTGTGCTTTGTTGAGAGTCCGAGGGGCTACTTGCAAATAACCCAAGTCTAGGGTTTTGTGTGCAAGTTTGCCATCTTGTGAGATGTTTTCCCCTCTTTGCTTCCTCTAGGGTTGAGAGGAAGGCTTGGGATTGTTGTTTGAGTTTCTTGGGCCTTGCCTGAGCTTGTTTGGGCCTTGGGGTGCCTTGTTTGGGCTTGCTTGAGCCTTGTGTCGGCCAAGTGGAGCTTGTGTCACCCAAGATGAGTAGGGTGTCGACCTGGAGTAGTGGGTGTCGCCCAGTAGAGTTGTTGCTTGTGTCGACCATGAGGCTTGGTCTTGCTTGGTGGACACTTGGTGCATATATTTGACAAGTGTCTCTTGGTGTGCTAGAGTGTTGGCTTGAACCCTAGGACAAGTGTCCCTTGGGTGGACGACACTTAGCATGGATGTACCGTGTTTTCTCCTCCCTTCCCTTCTATATATGTGGCTCTTTCCTTTGCCTTAGCTTCCTTTGATCCTTTGGTCTCTCCTCCACCTTGAGTGCACGACACTCCTCCCTCTCTTGCTTGTGTCGGCCGAGACACTCTCCTGGAGTTGCAGTGGTGGCTGATACCCTCTCTTGGAGAATCTTTGGTGGACGACAACCCTTGGACCTTGGAGTGCTTCTTCTTCCTTGGAGCTTGGAGCTTAAGGCGGGTTGCATAGCTTCTAACCCTAACTCCTTTACCTCTAGCTATGATCTTGTTGCATGTTAGTAGTTTAGCTTAGTTCCTTGCTTTTATACCTTGCTTGTGTACCTTTGGTGGCCGATCCCTCTCTAGGGTTTAGGGTTCCTTTGTGCACTTTGCTTTCTAGGGTTTAGGGTTTCCTTGTGCTGGAGGTAGGTGATGACCCTTGGTTGGGCGACATCCTCTCTTGCCTTGATGATGGGCGATATCCTCCCTTGGTTTGGGTGTGTTGGGCGACACCCTTGTTCTTGTGATGGGCAACATAGTGGTGTTCTTTGTGTTGGTCGATATGGTGACCCCTGTTGGGTGATACCCTACCTTGTTTGAGTGTGTTGGGCAACATCCTCTCTTGTGATGGTGTTGGGCGACATGAGTGTCGTGTGTTGGACGATAGGTTAGTATGATGAGTTGGTCGACATGGTGACCATGTTGGGCGATATGGTTCCTATGATAAGCAATCCCTTTGTTCTTGTGTTGGGCGAGACCCTCTCTTGACTTGGTGTTGGGCGAGATGGGTACCTTGTGATGGGCAACATGATGAGTGCTCTTGTGTTGGGCAATAGGTCAAGCTAGTGAGGAGTTGGTCGCTATGGTTGAGTTGGTCGATATGGCTGAGTTGGCCGTTGGATGTTGTTGGGCGATACATCTTGAGGTGTTAGCCGATATAGCCTTGTCAAGATTGATGGTTGTTGGTGTCGGACGACATGGCCATGTGTGGCTTGTTTCCTTGTCTTGAACGATAGACCATGCATGTTGGTCGATAGCCATGTTGACCGATAGGCCATGCATGCCATGGTGGCCGATAACCATGATGGCCGACACCCATGATGGCCGATAGCCATGTTGGGCTATAGCCTTGGGTGGTGATGGCCGATAGGGTTGGTGTGTGTGTCGGCCGACAGGCCTTGATAGGTTTTAGTGAGGGTGGTGATGAGTTATGGTGAGAGTCTTGGGATCCTAAAGTAACGGTTCCATGTGTTATGAAAGTGGATGTTTATGCTTAATGATGGTGGTGTCTGGTTAGTGATAACAACAATGATTATGATACCTTGATTACTTGTATATTCTTGAGATAAGAGTAAGCATGTATATGGCTTGTTAATGATGTGACTTGATCACCAAATAGGGTAAGAATGGCAAGTAGAGTATCTTGAATGGCATTTCATGATGATAGCATATTCCTTATGTTGAATCTACAATTATTGTGTACTCTAACCATGCAGGTGATGATCAGCCTTGAAAGGACTATGAGACACATGTGATGAGTAACATCATTTGATAATTACCCTGATTAATGAGATGATATGTATAATGTGTTAAGTTCCATGATGATGATGTGAGCCTTGAGAGGCAGTAACAGTACATGATGAGGGATTGAGATCCCAGGGTATGTGATGATCCTTGAGATGGATCTGGATGGTTGGCAAGAGGCCAAGTGGTAACATGTGAGGTTGGATCCTTGAGATGGATCAGGTTGATGTGTTTTCAATAATAATATAATGTTATTTACTTTCTATTATATCTTGCATGTTATACAACTTGGTTGAATCCTGCAATCCATCTAAAAGATACTAATTAATCACAGTGAAATATATCATGTAGTTTGCCCTGGCCATAGATCCATCATCGTCAGGACTTGGTGATGGTGAAACGGGTTCTCCTACGGGTTAACCTGGAAGCACATATTGTTGAATATGTGTAGGTTGCTCCTAGCCTGAAAATGAGGAGGTAAGAGTGTAACTTCGGTTACAGACTCAGATACATAGAAAGAGCATGGTGAATAGGCCCATGGCTCAGGATATGTGATGTGTGGAGCATGAATGCGTTCATGGCTCAGAGCACGGTAAACAGGCCCGTGGCTCAGTTTTACTAGCGCTGAGACCTGTACCAAGGCGGGCTAGAGTGAGGGTAGCCTATGGAGCTGACCCTGTGGCTTAGACCACTTCAGCATTTGACTGTGGTCCTGCTTGTGTTGTACTCGTGTACTAACCACAAGGTGGGAGGTTGTGGAGTCTGGCTCTTCCATTGACCTTGTATGGCACCGGCTTGGGTTTCGTAACCGAAGGTTGGATTTGAACGGTACAGTTCAAATCCTCAGGGCATAATAATATGTAATACAGCCGTTTAGTACTTATTGCTTAGGATAAACACGAAACATTGGTTGAGGCCTTGTTTGTGTAACATCTTCGTTATATCTTGCAGGTTATGTGATAATATGTCTGATCTTGATAAGAAGGTTATGTGACACTACATCTTGTTCTAATAATCATGTTACATAGGGATACATCTTATCTTGCTAATCATATTCCTTGAGATATATCTGGTTATATGCTTTTGTATAGTGGGTAAGCTTGTCGGTAAGAATAATCTATTTTATATAGACTGCTCTTGTTATACCTGTTATTAGATATCGGTTGTTATAGTCTATCTTGCTGAGGTTCTGTAGTTGCGGTGGGGAGTTATGTTTCCCGCTGGGACAATTGTTCAATTGTCTCACTCTGCTGGTTTACACCCTTTTTAGGTGGTCGAGGTAGATGTGGTCGTGGTCGTGGCGTTGCGGCCGAGCAGCTTGACGAGCAGTAGAAGGCAAGCGATAGACATGCTGCTATTTTGGATGTTTTGTAGTAGAGTCTAGAGTCATCCCTGTACTCTCAGGTCCTTGGCAGTGTTTTGACGTTGTTTCACGATGATCGATCGATGATGTTTGTATATCCTACTGTTGGCTGGATGTGGGCCGTTATGTATATGAACAGGTGGGGAACTCATGTGATGGATGAACAGTTGTTTCTGAGCTGTGGACATGTATCAGATCTCGTGGATGTATATATATATATGCCATGTTTCCGTGCAGGATGAGGGCTGGAAAGTAATAGTTTCATAGTTTATCAGTTTTCCGCAATCGGTTTTAATTAACTCGTATTCTCATAATCTGTGGTTATGGTGATTTCCGCACGTTTTCGCGTAACACCTCGTTATCTGTGTGATAATGGGATGTGTTGCCACAAGTTTTGGTATCAGAGCTTTAGGTTCGCTGAGTCTACAGGGATCTAGGACTAGGTTGAGTCTATTTTTATGAGTTTTCCAGGATTTCTTACAAAATCTTCTGCCCTCAGCGGAAGAAAACACAAGATGTCTGGAAACCATGAAGAACATGCTCCTGAGCATAGTGATGCTGTATCGGTTGATGGAGCAGATGGACAGGCACATGAAGATCGAGTGCCTGAGGTTCCCCAATTTAACCCAGCCATACTTGAACACCCTGCCTACCAACAGCTTATGGGGCAGTTAATGGCTACGATGAATCTCATGGTTGAGTGATTACCAGTGCCTCCTCCGCGAGCACAGGTTCCCCATGGAGAAGCATCGGGTATTGGGAAGACCTTTGAGCGGCTTCACCGAGTTGGAGATTCAGATTATGCTGGGACGGCTGATCCAGCGGATGCAGATCTGTGGCTGACAAGTCTTGAGAAGGCTTTTCGGATCCTTGACATCCCCGAAGCAGACAAGGTAAAGCATGTTGTCTACCTTCTGAAAAGTAGTGTTGGTCACTGGTGGACCATCGAAGAAGAGAAGCGGCCTGGTGAGGTGGTCTGTATGGGGAAGTGTGTCGGATCTTTACGGATCATAAGAATCTGAAGTACATCTTTACGCAGCAAGAGTTGAACATGCGACAACGACAATGGATGGAGTTGATCAATGATTACGACTGCACTATCAAGTATCATCCTGGTAAGGCGAACGTGGTAGCTGATGCACTTAGCAGAAAGTCTTCTTCTCTTTCTTTAAAGAAGGCACAGTTGAGTTCTCTGGTATGCCATAGGCAAGATATGTATGTTTCTCTTCGACAGATGAATGTGCAGATGGAAGTTTCTTTGTTGTCTGGTCTTTTTGCACAGATGCAAGTTAAGCCTACGTTGAGACAACAGATCAAGGATGCCCAGCAGACTGATGATGCAGTAAAGTTGATTAGATCAGAGTTCGGCAGCGACAAGCGTGATGGGTTTCATGAGTCTGAGGATGGGCTAGTTTGCTATCGTGATAGGATGGTGGTTCCAGATGTTGATAATCTGAGGAAGTTGGTGCTTGAAGAAGCACATACGTCGATGTATGTGGTGCATCCAGGTGTCACCAAGATGTATCATAGTCTGAAGGACTTGTATTGGTGGCCCAGTTTGAAGAGAGATGTAGCTGAGTTCGTGGTGAGATGTGCGGTGTGTCAGCAAGTGAAGGCTGAACATCAAAAGCCGGCAGGTATGTTGCAACCTTTGTCGATACCGCAGTGGAAATGGGATCACATAACCATGGATTTCATAGTTGGTCTACCCCGGACAACTAGGAATCATGATTCCATTTGGGTGGTAGTGGACAGATTGACTAAGTCTGCCCATTTTCTACCAGTGAAGACGACGTATACAGCTGAGAAACTAGCCAGAGTATATGTTGATGAGATAGTACGTTTGCATGGAGTACCAGTAACAATAGTTTCCGACAGAGGTCCTCAGTTTATGAGTCGTTTTTGGGAACAGTTGCACCAAGCGTTGGGAACGCGGTTGAGGTTCAGTACAGCTTTTCACCCACAGACAGATGGACAGTCTGAGAGGACTATTCATATTTTGGAAGATCTTCTTTGAGCTTGTGTTTTGCAGTTTCTAGGCAACTGGGATGTACATCTAAGTTTGATAGAGTTTGCCTACAACAACAGTTATCAGCGGAGCATCGACATGGCTCCTTATGAGGATTTGTATGGAAGGAAGTGCAGATCTCCTTTGTGTTGGTATGAGTCTGGTGAATATCAACTTTTGGGTCCTGAGTTAGTTCAGCAAACGACAGATAAGATCAAAGTGATACAACAACAGTTGAAAGTGGCACAGGACAGGCAAAAGTCTTATGCAGACAATTGCCGACGACCTTTGGAATTCCAGGTGGGAGACAAAGTGTACCTTAAAGTCTCTCCATGGAAAGGTGTGCTAAGGTTTGGACGGAAGGGTAAGTTAGCTCCCAGGTATATGGGGCCTTACCCAGTCAGATCACGTGTTGGCAAAGTAGCTTACGAGATAGAGTTGCCTCCATAGTTGCACAGGTTGCATCCAGTGTTTCATGTCAGTATGCTGAAGAAAAGTCATCCGGATACAGGTACAGTGATACAACCAGTTGAGGTTGAGCTTGATGCAGATGTGACCTACGAGGAAGGTCTTGTGGTGATCCTTGACAGAAGGATCAAGAAGCTGAAGAGGAAGGATCTGGTTCTTGTGAAGGTTCTTTGGCAGCGTCGTGGCGTTGAGGAAGCCACGTGGGAGCTTGAGGAAGAGATGAGGAGGAAGTATCCCTCACTTTACTCTTCAGATTTCGGGGACGAAATCCCTTAAAGGGGGATAGATTGTAAGGACCCTGACCCGCGTTTAGGGTTTACCTTGTTTGTCTTGCTTAATCTTGGTGCTTTGATGCTTGCTAATCACCTTTGAGTGGTGATTAGGGTTTTTGTTGTGCTTTGTTGAGAGTTCAAGGGGCTACTTGAAAATAACCCAAGTCTAGGGTTTTGTGTGAAAGTTTGCCATCTTGTGAGATGTTTTCCCCACTTTGCTTCCTCTAGGGTTGAGAGGAAGGCTTGGGCTTGTTGTTTGAGTTTCTTGGGCCTTGCCTGAGCTTGTTTGGGCCTTGGCGTGCCTTATTTGGGCTTGCTTGAGCCTTGTGTCGGCCAAGTGGAGCTTGTGTCACCCAAGATGAGTAGGGTGTCGACCTGGAGTAGTGTGTGTCGCCCAGTAGAGTTGTTGCTTGTGTCGACCATGAGGCTTGGTCTTGCTTGGTGGACACTTGGTGCATATCTTTGACAAGTGTCTCTTGGTGTGCTAAAGTGTTGGCTTGAACCCTAGGACAAGTATCCCTTGGGTGGACGACACTTAGCATGGATCTACCTTGTTTTCTCCTCCCTTCCCTTCTATATATGTGGCTCTTTCCTTTGCCTTAGCTTCCTTTGATCATTTGGTCTCTCCTCCACCTTGAGTGCACGACACTCCTCCCTCTCTTGCTTGTGTCGGCCGAGACACTCTCCTGGAGTTGCAGTGGTGGCCGATACCCTCTCTTGGAGAAGCTTTGGTGGACGACAACCTTTGGACCTTGGAGTGCTTCTTCTTCCTTGGAGCTTGGAGCTTAAGGCGGGTTGCATAGCTTCTAACCCTAACTCCTTTACCTCTAGCTATGATCTTGTTGCATGTTAATAGTTTATCTTAATTCCTTGCTTTTATACCTTGCTTGTGTACCTTTGGTGGCCGATCCCTCTCTAGGGTTTAGGGTTCCTTTGTGCACCTTGCTTTCTAGGGTTTAGGGTTTCCTTGTACTGGAGGTAGGTGATGACCCTTGGTTGGGCGACATCCTCTCTTGCCTTGATGATGGGCGATATCCTCCCTTGGTTTGGGTGTGTTGGGCGACACCCTTGTTCTTGTGATGGACGACATAGTGGTGTTCTTTGTGTTGGCCGATATGGTGACCCCTATTGGGCGATACCCTACCTTGTTTGAGTGTGTTGGGCAACATCCTCTCTTATGATGGTGTTGGGCGACATGAGTGTCGTGTGTTGGACGATAGGTTAGTATGATGAGTTGGTCGACATGGTGACCATGTTGGGCGATATGGTTCCTATGATAAGCAATCCCTTTGTTCTTGTGTTGGGCGAGACCCTCTCTTGACTTGGTGTTGGGAGAGATGGGTACCTTGTGATGGGCAACATGATGAGTGCTCTTGTGTTGGGCAATAGGTCAATGTAGTGAGGAGTTGGCCGATATGGTTGAGTTGGTCGATATGGCTGAGTTGGTCGTTGGATGTTGTTGGGCGATACATCTTGAGGTGTTGGCCGATATAGCCTTGTCAAGCTTGATGGTTGTTGGTGTCGGACGACATGGCCATGTGTGGCTTGTTTCCTTGTCTTGAACGATAGACCATGCATGTTGGACGATAGCCATGTTGACCGATAGGCCATGCATGCCATGGTGGCCGATAACCATGCTGGCCGACACCCATGATGGCCGATAGCCATGTTAGGCGATAGCCTTGGGTGGTGATGGTCGATAGGGTTGGTGTGTGTGTCGGCCGACAGGCCTTGATAGGTTTTAGTGAGGGTGGTGATGAGTTATGGTGAGTCTTGGGATCCTAAAGTAACGGTTCCATGTGTTATGAAAGTGGATGTTTATGCTTAATGATGGTGGTGTCTGGTTAGTGATAACAACAATGATTATGATACCTTGATTACTTGTATAATCTTGAGATAAGAGTAAGCATGTATATGGCTTGTTAATGATGTGACTTGATCACCAAATAGGGTAAGAATGGCAAGTAGAGTATCTTGAATGGCATTTCATGATGATAGCATATTCCTTATGTTGAATCTACAATTATTGTGTACTCTAACCATGCAGGTGATGATCAGCCTTGAAAGGACTATGAGACACATGTGATGAGTAACATCATTTGATAATTACCCTGATTAATGAGATGATATGTATAATGTGTTAAGTTCCATGATGATGATGTGAGCCTTGAGAGGCAGTAACAGTACATGATGAGGGATTGAGATCCCAGGGTATGTGATGATCCTTGAGATGGATCTGGTTGGTTGGCAAGAGGCCAAGTGGTAACATGTGAGGTTGGATCCTTGAGATGGATCAGGTTGATGTGTTTTCAATAATAATATAATGTTATTTACTTTCTATTATATCTTGCATGTTATACAACTTGGTTGAATCCTGCAATCCATCTAAAAGATACTAATTAATCACAGTGAAATATATCATGTAGTTTGCCCTGGCCATAGATCCATCATCGTCAGGACTTGGTGATGGTGAAACGGGTTCTCCTACGGGTTAACCTGGAAGCACATATTGTTGAATATGTGTAGGTTGCTCCTAGCCTGAAAATGAGGAGGTAAGAGTGTAACTTCGGTTACAGACTCAGATACGTAGAAAGAGCATGGTGAACAGGCCCATGGCTCAGGATATGTGATGTGTGGAGCATGAATGCGTTCATGGCTCAGAGCACAGTAAATAGGCCTGTGGCTCAGTTTTACTCGCGCCGAGACCTGTACTAAGGCGGGCTAGAGTGAGGGCAGCCTATGGAGCTAACCCTGTGGCTTAGACCACTTCAGCATGTGACTGCGGTCCTGCTTGTGTTGTACTCGTCTACTGACCATGAGGTGGGAGGTTGTGGAGTCCGGCTCTTCCATTGACCTTGTATGGCACCGGCTTGGGTTTTGTAACCGAAGGTTGGATTTGAACGGTAGGGTTCAAATCCTCAGGGCATAATAATACGTAATACAACCGTTTAGTACTTATTTCTTAGGATAAACACGAAACATTGGTTGAGGCCTTGTTTGTGTAACATCTTCGTTATATCTTGTAGGTTATGTGATAATATGTCTGATCTTGATAAGCAGGTTATGTGACACTACATCTTGTTCTAATAATCATGTTACATAGGGATAAATCTGATCTTGCTAATCATATTCCTTGAGATATATCTAGTTATATGCTTTTGTATAGTGGGTAAGCTTGTCGGTAAGAATAATCTGTTTTATATAGACTGCTCTTGTTATACCTGTTATTAGATATCAGCTGTTATAGTCTATCTTGCTGAGGTTCTGTAGTTGCGGTGGGGAGTTATGTTTCCCGCTGGGACAATTGTTCAATTGTCTCACTCCGCTGGTTTACACCCTTTTTAGGTGGTCGAGGTAGACGTGGTCGTGGTCGTGGCGTTGCGGCCGAGCAGCTTGACGAGCAGTAGAAGGCAAGCGATGGACATGCTGCTGTTTTGGATGTTTTGTAGTAGAGTCTAGAGTCATCCCTGTACTCTCAGGTCCTTGGTAGTGTTTTGACGTTGTTTCACGATGATCGATCGATGATGTTTGTATATCCTATTTTTGGCTGGATGTGGGCCGTTATGTATATGAACAGGTGGTGAACTCATGTGATGGATGAACAGCTGTTTCTGAGCTGTGGACATGTATCAGATCTTGTGGATGTATATATATGCCATGTTTCCATGCAGGATGAGGACTGGAAAGTAATAGTTTCATAGTTTATCAGTTTTCCACAATCAGTTTTAATTAACCCGTATTCTCATAATCTGTGGTTATGGTGATTTCCACACGTTTTCGCGTAACACCTCATTATCTGTGTGATAATGGGATGTGTTGCCACAATTTTCCTCCGCACCACTAGCTTGGTTCACGAGGACTCCCGTGCCCATATGATATCGGCCTGACCTGAGCTGATACGAATGGCCAAAAATAGTATGCTTTTAGGCAATAACAATCTAGATATTCTTTTCTCATCTATGCTTCTATTCTTTATCATCTATGATTCAAATACTCCTGGGAACTTAATATGTTAATCCTACCTTTCAGGAATGGTGACTTGTTCGACTACAGGAATAAGGGAAAGGAATCAAACCCTAATGACTCCAATGTGGGAAACACTCTTGTGACTCCTGCTAGCCATAGTGTGGTCAACCCTGCCACTCCGGGCACCCCCACCTTCACACCGGAGCAAGAGCTGGCAATGTTGTGTCAGTTGTTCTCCTCCATGATGGGGCAGCTCCACACAGTGGCTGCCAATGCCAACAAGACAAGGGAGTTCACCCTCACCGACTTCATAAAGATGCAGCCACCCTACTTCAAGGGTGAAAGTGAACACAACATGGTGGATAAAGCTGATGACTGGGTGTTGGCTTTGGATCATACCTTCGAGAGTATGGCATGCCCTCCTCATCAGAAAGTTCGGTTTGCGATGTATGTGATGGACGGACCGGCACGTGTCTGGTGGAATGGTGTCGCCCGCACTCGAGACACCTCTACTATGGAGTGGGACCAGTTCTTGAAGCTCTTTAGGGAGAAGTACATCTATCCCGCCTTCTTAAGAAAGAAGGAAGCCGAGTTCTACAACCTCAGGCAGGGAAGCATGAGTGTGGCCGACTACATCCAACAATTCCTACTTCTGGAACGCTATGCCACCGACCTTGGAGCTGAGAGAAGGGCAACGTTGTTCTTAGAGGGCCTGAACTACCTAGTGGGCCGAAGTCTTGTTCCACATCTTCCACTCACCTTCCAAAAGATGGTGGATAAGGCCCTGGCCATCGAGTCCTACCCAAGATTTCAATCCTAAGGACACAATAGTGGCTACAACAACAACAAGAGGAAGAACCCTACCCAGAATGAGAATCACGGACATGATCAGTGCAGTAGGTGCTCTCGCTACCATCCTCCAAGGAGATGTCATGTCAACAATGCACCTGCTCGTAGAGGAAACTGACCTCCTCCGACCTGCCACGAATGTGGCCAAGTTGGGCATATCCGACCACTCTGCCCCCATTTCCAGAAAGGATAAAATAATGCCCAACAGCTGCAGCAGCCAAGGTAGAATCTACCTCCGCAGAATAACAACAACAACAACAACAACAACAATCAGAACCCAAGATGACCGCCAGTGAAGAGGCGGAATGGGAGAGTGTTTGCTCTTAATGCTGAGGAAGCAGGTGGAGATAATGAAGTTATTGAAGGTACCTTACATCTTAATATGCATCCTATAAAGGAAATGTTTAATTCTGGCTCCTCCAATACCTTCATATCTTGTCAGTTTGTCTCTATGCTAGAAATAGAATCTAAGTTTATGGATCATGTGTTAGATGTAAAAACCCCTAGTTGTAAGATATGTTCTTCGTACCTCCAAACTCCTACCATGGACCTCTGTAAATCTGGAATAATGTTTCCCACAGATTTTGTCTTACTTGATATGACCGTCTTCGACGTCATCCTGGGTATGGATTGGTTAAAGAGGTACAAAGCAGTTTTGTATTGTGAAGAATCCAAGGTTAGATTGATTCATCCTGTTGAAGGGAAAATGTGTGTCAAGGGTAAGAAGCGAGAAGAGCGACAATTTGTCATCTCTGCCATTAAAGCTGAAAAGCTTGTCTCGTAAGGGTGTAGATCTTTCCTAGTCTCCATAGTTCTCGATGCTACACCCCCTACTCTAGATCACGTTGATGTGGTGAAGGACTTCCCAGATGTCTTTCCCAAGGAGTTACCCGGGTTGCCACCAACTCGCGAGGTGGAATTCTCCATCGAGCTTGTACCTGAAACTTCACCAATATCGAAGCCACCCTACCACTTGGCCCCAACTGAACTGGCTAAGTTGAAGAAGCAGCTTCAAGAGCTTCTCGACATGGGCTTCATCTGCCCTAGTGTTTCGCCATGGGGAGCCCCTGTCCTGTTTGTAAAGAAGAAGGATGGTTCGATGCGGATGTGTATGGACTACCGCATGTTTAACCAAGTGACAGTGAAGAACCATTATCCTTTACCTCACATCGATGACTTGTTCGATCAGTTGAAGTCAACCACTGTGTTCTCCAAGATGGATCTACGAAGTGTCTACTACCAAATGCGTGTGAAGGATGATGATATCTCAAAGACGTCATTCAGAACTCGCTATGGGCATTATGAATTCATGGTCATGCCTTTCGGCTTGACAAATGCCCCTGCTGCCTTCATGGACTTGATGAACTGAGTGTTCCGCCCATACCTTGACAAGTTCATGGTGGTGTTTATTGATGATGTTTTGGTTTATTCTGAGATGTTAGAACAACATCACGAGCACCTGCGGATTGTACTCAACACACTATGAGAAAACCAACTCTATGCAAAATTCTCAAAGTGTGAATTCTGGATAAAGGAAGTTATGTTTCTTGGTCACGTAATTTCTGCCAGCCATGTAGCTGTTGATCCTATGAAGGTGGAAGCTGTGACAATGTGGAAGGCACCAAAAAACCCATATGAAATCCGTAGTTTCCTTGGTCTAGCCGGTTACTATCGGAAGTTTATCAAAGGTTTCTCTGAGTTGGCCTTGCCTTTGACCAAGCTAACTTGAAAAGAAGTCAAGTTCTCATGAACCCATGAACGTGAGAATAGTTTTCAGAAGCTGAAGAAGAGCCTAACTTCTGCTCCTGTGCTTGCTTTTCCTGTTGAGGGCATACCCTATGTCATCTACACCGACGCATCCAGACAAGGCTTAGGGTGTGTTTTGATGCAAGAAGGAAAGGTGATTGCCTATGCTTCTCGACATTTGAAACCTAATGAAGCTAATTGGCCTACAAATGATTTGGAGCTTGCTGCCATAGTTCATGCTTTGAAGATCTGGCGACACTATCTCTATGCTGAAAAGTTTGAAGTCTTTTCTGATCACAAGAGTCTGAGATATTTGTTGACTCAGATGGATTTGAACTTGTGACAACGTAGGTGGATGGAATATCTTAAAGATTACGACTTCACCATTACCTATCATCCTGGTAAAGTGAATGTCGTAGCTGATGCTTTAAGTCGCAAGAAGGATGTTGTATGTGCTGCTCTGAGATGTTCAATTTGGGAAAACCTTGAACATGTGGCTAGCTGGATACCTCAGCTCGTTGATTCAATGGATGAAGACAAGTTGTGTGTTCATATGGCCAGCTTGACCGTTACACCAACCTGGATCTCAGAAGTCGTGGTTGCATAGTTGGAGAGTTCTGAGCTTGAGGAGATGAAAGCTTTAACTGAGAAATCACAATCTGACTTCTCTTTCGGAGTGGATGGTGATGTCCGCATCAAACAAAGGTTGTGGATTCCTAATGTTGGTGATCTAAGACAAAAGGTTCTAAGTGAATCTCATGGGTCAAAGTACACTATTCATCCTGGCACAACAAAGATGTGCAAGGACTTACAGCGAAGCTTCTGGTGGAAGAACATTAAGAATGATATAGCTCTATTCGTGGCGAAGTGCTTGACATGTCAACAAGTCAAGATCGAACATCAACGACCTGGTGGTCTTCTTCACCCTCTTGAAATTCCAGAATGGAAGTGGGAGAAGATCACAATGGACTTTGTTACTTATTTCCCCAAGTCCAAGAAAGGTTATGATGTTGTTTGGGTGGTTATTGATCGGCTTACAAAATCTGCTCATTTCTTGCCTTTCAAAACAAATTACAAAGTTGTAGATATGGCTCATTTGTACATTGAGTGGATCATACGCCTACATGGAGTACCTGAGGTAATAGTTTCTGATCATGACCCAAAGTTTTACTTCTCATTTATGGGGTCAGATTCAGGAGGAGATGAGTACTGACTTGCATTTCAGTACTGCGTACCACCCGCAGACTGATGGTTAATCTGAGAGAACAGTTCAGATTCTGGAGGACTTGCTTCATGCTTGTGTGATGGATTGGGGTGGTGCATGGTATCGGTATCTGCCATTAGCTGAGTTTGCTTACAACAATAGCTACCAAGTTAGTATTGGTATGCCACCTTTTAGAGCTCTCTATGGTAGACCATGTCGTTCACCTTTGCATTGGGATGATGTCAGTGAACGTTCTCTAGTGAAGACCGATGACATGCAAATGATGACATAAAAGGTGCAATTGATAAAGAAACACATGGAAGCTGCTCAAGACTGATAGAAGATGTATGCTGACAAGAAAAGGTCTGATGTTAACTTCCTAGTGGGTGACTATGCATTTCTAAAGATCAAGCCTATCTGTTCTATTGCTAGATCTAAAGTTAAAGGCAAATTGAGTCCTCGCTATGTTGGACCATTTGAAATCTTATATAAGGTTGGAGACTGTGCATACCGCTTAGCCTTGCCTCCTTCCTATGATAAGATTCATAATGTGTTCCATGTATCTGTGCTGAAGAAGTATGTAAAGGACTCTTCTCATGTGCTTACTGTTGAGCCTTTGGATATACATGAGAATCTGACCTATGAAGAGCTACCTGTGAGGGTTCTTGACTCTCGAATAAAGCAACTGAAGAACAAAGAGATTGAGCTGGTAAAAGTTCTGTGGAAATATCATGGTCTGGAAGAAGCCACTTGGGAGTTGAGAGATGAAATGTTACATACTCACCCTTCTCTTTTTTCTTGAGATTTCGAGGAAGAAATCTTTTTAAAGGGGTGGAGTGTTGTAACATAATGAATCTTAGATGTAATCCCCATATAAACCTTTTTTCCAAACATTTCCTTTCATTCCTATCCTTTATTCATTTATGCTTAATTAGTGGAATTATGGTGGTTTAGTAAACATTTATTCACTAATTATACCGATGGAAGGGTTTATGCACAAACACCTCAGTGAAATCTTAATTACCATAATGAAGTACTCTAAATCTTAATCTAACTTTTTGATGTGATTTGAAAACATAAAATATGCCACATAACTCATTTTGGTAGTAATATGAAGATAAGGAATTTAATTGGATGAATAATTTAGATAATGGGCAATTAATGGGCCATATGATATATCTCATAAAAATAAGTCTCAAAATAGGAAACAAACTTCAAATTCAAAATCTACATATCAAAATTTGCCTACATGTCAAATTTCATCTAATTTGGACAACCTTGGAATATTAGGATAAATTTAGGAGAGAGAAAATGAGTAAAAGGCATAAGTAATAAATAATGTGATTATATAACTTCAAAATATATAAATAATGGAAAATTAATATTCTAAACATCAAATATCAGTTTTGGATAAAGTTTGGTCCCATTTGGATGTTGTTTGTACAAGTTATGCAATTTTTGGTACATTCTGGACTTTTCTGCAATTTACCCAATTGGGAGGGTTTCTTTGCAAATTATCACATGAATTACAATAATTAGATATCACCTTACCATTCTCGAATTATAAAACCATGGGAGCACCTAGTTTCACCTTGATTTGATGGTATTGCATTCCAAGGGCATTTTAGGGTTTTTCTCTTTATAAGTGAGCTTATATTTAGAAGCCATCGACCAATAGGGTTATTTATTTGATGGAGGTCGGTTGGGATGGCATAAAAGGGTCCAAAAACCAACCTTAGATATTTTAGAGCCTCCATGAGGTGTCCACTTGCAAGGCCATGAAGCCCTAGGCTATAGACACATGGAAAGTCCCATAAAACACCTCATGCTTGAACTTTTTCTATATATAGCCATACATACCCCTTTCCCAACTCACAAATTCAAAACTCTTTGTCTCCTTTTCTTTACTCTAGATTAGATAATATTTCCTTTTGTATTTGGCCATGAAGTTGCTGACCCAAGGTAATAGAGGGAGCCTAACTTGGTGAAGAAGGCTCATATGGTTTCCAAATTGCTCTATTAGGATTTCTTAAGCTCCTCCTTGGTGATTTTAACCAAAACTAGTAAGAATCCCCCTTCCCTTCCCTATTTTCATGTTGATAGTATTTCTAACACCTTCCTCCAGGTCGTAACCATGACCTTCCATGATAAAACTCCACTAAGAACCCTAAAACATCTCATCTCCATGCTCTTTTGCTAGGGTTTATCACCTCTAAGTTGAGAAGGAGATCTTTGTTCAAGAAAGGAGATAGGCTTGGAGCAAACAGACCTTATAAGCTCAGGATCCTTGCTGTTTGGACCTTATTATCTTCCCTAGGTGTGAGCTTCATAACCCCCTTCCCATATATTTCTTATTACATGCTTAAAACTCATGATCTTATGTTATATATTGACGATGTGTCGATTTCTAATTGGTCGATTTTCAATAATTCATAACTTTTGATTCGTTTGTCCAAAAATTAAAGTAAAATATGTTCTGAACTTGGAAAAACATGCTTTTTTTAATAAAAATATTTCCAAGCATTGGTTTTCAGTTTTTTCGAAAAGAGTTTTTAGAAAATGAATTAAATACCTAAAAATAACCAAAAATACACTTTAACCTTCATAACTCCAAAATATGCAAAATTATATGTTTTCTTAATCAGAATAACCTAACTAAGTTAGTGGTGATATTTTTGAGATCTGAATCGAGGTTTTGTGTAAAAATTTCATATATTAGGGTTTCAACTCTTTAAAGTATATATATTATTCTAATACATGAATATGAAATTGGAAATAGGACAAGTGGACCTTAATTTCAACTAAAGGTTTGGAAAAGAGGTTAATAGGACTCTAAGTAAGAGGTATTTGAAAACCATCTTTATGTATGTGCTATGTATGTGCATCTACCCCCTTCAGTTGGGAAAATTTTATACCATTACCCATGTTCTCTAATGAGGCTTAATCTGACCAAATTCATGATTCTTGAAATCTAACTTATTTATGCCTCAAAATTAGTTGTAGTATTATCTTGCTTGGGTTTTTATACCCCACTGCCATGTTATGTTAATCTTTGATTAATCTTACCATAACTCTTTTGCTAGCATGTAGTTATATGTTCTATTTAATTGTAAAGTAGAGGTACTTATGTACAACCACCCACAGAGGGCATGTATAAAATCACCCTAGGGGAATGTGTGTATTTCTCCCCATAATATTATAGGTGATTGGGAATGTCTTATTCTCCCCTCACCTAAGGTTAGAGGTCCGGTAGGTGCCTGAACCCTACTTATTTAGGTAGACATATTAATTTACATGCAAATCCTTTATTTACTTTTGTTATTGGCAAGTTTCATTAAATAAAGCCTCATACTCTTGATGTCTCATCTTTTGATGATTTCCTAACCTGTTATACTTGTTACAACTATCTTGTCACTTTTAGAATAATCTTGTAACACATACTTTTTCTTTCTTTTCCTCTTACTGGGTGTCTTCCCAACCACCTAGGTGTTGGTGCTGAGCAAGGTGAAGGACAAGCTTGAAGAAGGTTTTCCTCAGGAGTTTATCTTTAGCTTTTGGAAAAGATGGATAGGTTGCTATAGCTATATCCTTTTCTCTTATCTTTTTCTTTTGGGAACAATCATGTAGTGAACAATGAAAGCCATGTATTAGGCTTAAGTACTTTTTTTTCCGCTGCTATTGACATTTTATAATGTATCTGGTGCATGCTTTTTTACTTGGAATATTATACATGCATCCCTCAATATCTTTTGTATTTCTAAAAGATGGATGTTTCGTACTTCCTTTAAATTTTAGTAAGGAGGTGATCTCGCCTCCTTACACATGGCCCTCAACGATGAGCTCCACATCAAGCTCCACGGTAGTTTGTTGGGAGCCCCCTTGGGTGGATTGTGGCCAAATATGAGACCTATCTCGAGTTCAGGGAGTCTTGAGGATGGTTTATCTATGGTCAATTCCAAGGAGGCACTAGTACAAGAATGGTCTGTAGCGTCAGTTTTTTTAAGCCTGTAACGTCACTTTATAACCGACGCCTAAGTGGTTGTCGCTATAGAATTTTCTCTATAGCGTCGGTTTATTTGACCAAATAAAATCGACCTTACAGAGTAAACACCGACGCAAAAGGTTGTAAAAAATCTGACCCAGGCGAGAAAAAAGGAGCCTGTAAGGTCGGTTATTCGAAAAAAACTGACCCTGTAAACGGTCTCGGTCGAGAAAATTGTCGACCGAAAGAATTTTCGGTCGACAATTTTCTCGACCGAGACCATTTACAGGGTCGGTTTTTTTCGAATAACCGACCCTAAAGATTGAATAAACATTTCAGTGTACCCCTCGGTCGAGAAAATTGTCGACTGAAAATATTTCGGTCGACAAAATTGTCGACCGAGGGGTACACTAAAAATGTTTATTCAATCTTTAAGGTCAGTTTTTGTAAATAACCGACCTTATAGAGAACATTTAGAGTCAGTTTTGTACAAAAACCGACACTAGAAGTTATATTTCGGTCGAAAATTTTCTCGACCGAGGAGTGTACACTGAATTCAATCTTTAGGGTCGGTTATTTAAAAAACCGACGCTAGAAGTTATGATTTTTTTTAATTTCTGCAGAAATTGAAATAGAACAGAAGAACAAGAAGATTTATATATTATGGGAGAGGGGAGCATTGATGCTCAACCATCACTATTCAAAACCACACATTCATAACAAAAATGATTCATAATCACATCATAATTTACAAAATGATAGAGTGCAAGTCTGAGATGATATTAAACAGATACAAAAGTAAATATGAAAGAGTACTCAAACCACATACATAAATGGAGATGACATATTTAATCCAATGCTATATCGACTTCATTTAGAAAAGACTCTGACCATTCTTCTCAGAATTCATCTAAGTCCACATGTGTGTAAGGCTGAGTTGTAAAGATCTGTAACAGAAAGAATGCATGCCTTTAGTATTGGTTGAGTTGTTAGTCAAGTAAAATTCCTTCAGCATGGCCATGATGTTTATAATATTCATCGGTATTATCTTCAACATTTACACTTGGCAAACCAACTGAGAATGGACTGGAATCATCATACTTTTCGTAGTATTCTTCTTCATTTATAGGTTCTACAGTAAACTGTCTTTTTCCATGAAGAACGACAGACCAATTTTTATTTGCCAGGTCATCAATATAGAATACTTGTTTTGCTTGGTCTGCCATGATGAATGGCTCATCTTTCTCACCAATCTTTTAAAAATTCACCAATTTGAAACCCAAGTCATCCACTAAAACTCCTTTGTTGTTGTCAACCCAATTACACCTAAAGATAGGAACTCTGAAATTTGTATAGTCCAATTCCCATATGTCCTCAATGACGCTGTAATATGACATCTCAGCTTCGCGTGGTCTTTTATCTTTGGCACTAGCAAAATACAACGAACAAGCTTGAACAGTGACCCCACTGTTTTGGACCACACTACTTTCGTCTTGACGCTTTGTGTAGTATGAAAATCCATTTATGTCATAACCTTCACATGACATGGCATCCATTTTTGGCTTAAAGGTGAGCCATTTTATGTTCTCAGCAACATTATTCGGTGATTCGGATAGTTGATTAAATACTTTCTCTTCAAACCACCTAATAAATGTTTGATTATGCTCTCTTGCAAGTCACATTGAACTGGATCGCGGATGATTTCTCTTGATAAGATCATTGTGTTCTGTGATGTAGCTACTAACTTCATCGATGTTGTGTAAAATATACAAATGCGCTTGTTCCCACAACTCACGACTGATTCCTTTCACTCGTCCTCCCAGAGTTCCTTTGCCACAATAAGATTCAGTGTGATGGGAATTTTTTAGATCGCTAGAAGTTTCATTGTAATTCAAAAAATCATTACAAAAGTCCATCACCTCCCTAGACACGCAACCCTCAACAATACTCCCTTCAGGACGATAATGATTCCGAACATCACCTTTAAAAACACTCATGTAGCGTTCAAATGGATACATCCAGTGTAAGAAAATTGGACCCAACATCTTCACCTCCCTTGTAATATGTACTACAAGATGAACCATGATATCAAAAAATGAAGGAGGAAAGTACATTTCAAGCTGACACATGGTAACAATTACATCTTTCTGTAATTTATCGAGAGTATCAAGATGTATCACTTTGTTGCATATTTCATTGAAGAAGAAACAGAGTCTTGTGATTGCAAACCTTATATGCTTCGGAAATATAGATTGAATAGCCACAGGTAAAATTTGTTGCATTAAGGTGTGACAATCGTGAGATTTGAGACCTATCAACTTCAGATCCTTCATTGATACCAATCTACGAATATTAGAAGAGTATCTTTGTGGAACCTTAATATTATACAAGCACCCACAGAAAGTCTTTTTCTCCTTCTTTGACAAAGTGTAACAAGGTGATGGTAAATATGTGCAGCGACCCCTGATCTCCACTGATAATTCTTTTCTAATACCCATTAATTCTAAATCTTTTCTAGAATTGATGCCATCTTTAGTCTTTCCTGGTATGTTCAATAGCGTACCAATGATGCTATCACAAATATTTTTTTTCAACATGTATGACGTCAATGCAATGTCTAATTGTCAAAGATCTCCAATAAGGAAGATCCCATAATATTGACCTCTTCTTGTATATAGATTTGTCACATGCGAGTGGACGACTACTTGAACTCTTTCCAAATTCATTAACAATATGTTTCACCCTATCATATACAACATTTCCTGGTATAGGTTTAGGAGCACTTCATTCCTCAGTTGACCCATTAAAGGTTTTGCGTTGCATTCGATAAGGATGCACTGGTGGGAGAAATCTCCGATGACCAAGATATATGATTTTACCACCATGTTTCAGTCTGATTGAATCAATATTTTCCTCACAAATAGGACATGCTTTGTATCCTTTTATGCTATATCCAAACAAATTTCCATAAGCTGGAAAGTCATTAATCGTGCAAAATAACATAGCACGCAAACTGAAGATCTCTTTACGTGAAGCATCATATGTCATAATACCTTCTTCCCATAGTTTCATTAGGTCATCAATTAGAGGTTGAAGGTAAACATCAATATCATTTCCAGGTTGCTTGGGCCCTGATATCAATATTGACAACATCACATACTTACTTTTCATACACAACCAAGGAGGAAGATTGTATATAACAATCATAACAGGCCACGTACTATGTTGGCTGCTTAATGTACCATAGGGATTCATTCCATCCGTACAGAGTCCAAGTCTTAAGTTTCTTGCTTCTTTACCAAATTGAGGGTATAATAAATCAATTTTCTTCCATTGTGGTGAATCAGATGCATGTCGTAGGACGCCATCATCATTGGCCTTTAACTCCCCATGCCAAGACAAATTTTGTGCATCTTCTGTATTAGCAAGTAAGCGTTGAAATCGTGGTATTATTGGTAGGTACCACATCACCTTGGCAGGAGAGCCATTTTTAGCCTTAGCTGAATTTGTGGTCTTATACCTTGACGCACCACATTTTGGACAATTTATCAAATTACTATAGTCCTTCTGAAATAACACACAATCATTTGGACATGCATGAATCTTCTTAGCCTCCATTCCCATTGGGCACATTATTTTCTTTGCTTGATATGTTGAAATTGGAAGCTCGTTGCCTTCAGGAAGAATTTCCTTTAACAAAGACAATAGTGAAGTGAAACTCTTATCGCTCCACCGGTTTTGAGCTTTAAGAGTATATAATTGCATCACAACACTCAACCTCGTGAACTTAGTACAACCCTTATAGAATGGTTTTTCAGCATCATGGACAATGTTTGCAAATAAAGAAGGTGGATCAATGACATTGTCCCGACAACTACGTAGCATCTCATCAACCATATCATCCTGAATCCAGTCATCTTGAATCGGTTCATCATTAACATTATCATCATTATCTATATCTTCTATGCCACAACTATTAGTATCGACATTTTCTGATCCATAATTAAATTTCTCTCCATGCCAATACCATTCATTATAACCTTGTATGATCCCATTGCATATGACATGATTCTTAATTTCCTCACCAGTATCAACTTTCAAATTGTTACAACAATTTCTACATGGACAATATAGCCTATCTGTAGGTAGTTTCCTATGTTCCTCAGCAAATCTGATAAATTCATCAAGACCTTTGGCAAACTCTAGACTACAACGGTTCTTGATAGACATCCAACTTCGATCCATTTTCTATATCACATTAAAATTAATTATAAAACTAAGCATTTAATATTGATACTATAAGCTGTAAGTTTTTATTGATAGGAAGTTAATTACTTTTATACTAAAGTGTACCACCTATCCCATTTTTTAACATTTAATCTCACTAGTAACTGTATAATGTCTGTTTAGTTTTGAATAAAATTTCAGCAGCATTTCCCCTAAGTTCTCCAAATACACCGATGTAAATGGCAAATAACCACTCACATATGTACCCAGAGAACAAATGAGGAAATCCTCTGAAATTTTATTCAAAACTAAACATACATTATACAGTTACATCCTAAGTGAGATTAAATATTAAAAAATAGTCCCAAACTGGGGACTATCCAAAGTTTACTCCTAATGAGTAAATTTTGAACGGGTTTCTAAGTTAATATATAAATGCATTATTTTCATGCATCAACCCTAAAGTGTCAATTTGGGAGTACACATGTCTAATCTCATATTAATTTCTAGAATTTATATAATTATTACATATGAAAAATATATGTTTTTATTATTGGTTGGGTTATCAAATGATATAAAATGGAAAAACAATATAACTGTATAGTTAAAGGAGTCCAAGTCCAATCTCGGTCGACAATTCGACGACCGAGAGCCCACCTGCATGCGGCGTCCAAGTCAACCCTCGGTCGACAAATTCTTGACCGAGAGTGGACCTGGACGCCGCGCGCAGGTGGGCTCTCGGTCGACAAATTGTCGACCGAGAAAGGACCTGGACGCTACCATGTCGGTGGGAACGAACTCGGGAATGAGGTAACAAGGCGACTGTAAAGAGTGGGTCCCGATAGAGGATCCACCCTTCAATGAATTGAAGAATTATTCCATCCAATCCCAACAATACCAAAAAGGTAAGAAGGAAAGGAGGAATTTCATTCATTTCTCAAATGGTACATAATACAGAGCATGAAAATGAATAAGCAGCGGAAACAAAAATATTACACAATTACAAAATTTTCTTTGTACAATTATTCCTCACCATATAAGGTGGAACGAAAAATAAAGTATAAGGTATACACCTAAGAACACATAAGGTCGATTGCAGAGGGCAAACCAACTATCCCAAGCTATCCTCAAAGTCCAAGTCCATATATTCAATCCTTTAGAATCTTGTCTTCCAATGTACCTAGACCTGGGTGAAAGGGAACATCACCCAGAACATAGGAAACAATAAAGAGGTCAGCAAAGGCTGAGTATGTACATATATAAAACATTCTGGGCATTATATAGGGTTATAAGTACAAAAAGAAATGTTCCCACAAGAAAAGGGGGCTATTTGCAATTAGGTATGTTCAAGAGAAAAGTAACAAAAGAAATGAGGCATATTAAATTTCAGATTACAAACATGGTAATAAAAGATTGTCTTGCCATAACAATCATCCAAAGAATCACATTAAAATAACAAATATTTGCATGCATAACAATTTAGACTAAATATACCTAAAACAGGGCCATAACACCATAGGATCATGGCCTAAAAACAAACAAGGGTGGAAACGCACACCTCGGGCGGAATACGCACACCCTATATAAATATAGTTGTACATAAGTACCGCTATTCTAGATATTCTAGTCAAACATGTAGAATGCATAAAATAGAGTGACAAGACTGACATTTTAGTCAATTTCAATAAAAAGACAATATAGCAGAAGGGGTCCAAAAACCCATTATAAATAAGGTATCACAATAACCAATTGAATATCATGAATTGAGAGAAGGAAAAATAATAAATGTCCAAGCAAATGATTTCCAAGTAGAATAACAGTTCAAGAGATGCCTCATTAAAAGAATGTAGATTTTAGTCAAATAATGCCCAAAAGAAAATAGAGGATGTACATACCTTAATGTCAGGTCCTAACACTCAATAATGTTCTTTAGGCTCAGATTCAGGTCTTTTACCACCTAAACATAATAAGTGTGTGCTTCATCAATAAATGGTTCCTCAAATCCTTAATAATAAAAAAATGACCTATTAGTAGGTTTCAAATCAGGTCTCCAAACCTATCTCATTAAATCCGTTGAATTTTGCTCATTTAAAAAACATAGCTATATGTGGGATTTGGATACAGGAATGATTTATAATGAATTTTACAAGTTACTCCAAAAATAAAATCGATTTGTGAAAAGACATTAATACCCTCGAATGGAATCATGAGAATACAGTGCGATTTATCAAAAACTAAAGGCGAAGACAGACTTCCATGTCACGGGATCAGTCCATCTATGGGATATGAAATTATCGAAATGCCCTTACTGGGCGTGACAAAAATATTTTGTACCCACATACGAGATTGGGTTTTCACCCCAGGGATTGCCTTCCCTATCTCGTGCCATGGCATCGCAGAAGCTCAGATCAGCAGGAGCAGGGTGTTCGTCCTTGGTGCTCTCACGACTGGAAACCAACCTGCTAGCTTCGGCTAGCCACTGCAGAAACAACGGCCCCTAGCATAGAGCTGGGGGTCACCATTGTCAGAACGAAACTCGGCGGAGGTAGCAGCAGGTATGGAGCTCTGGGACCTCGGGCTTCAGCCAATCATGACCGTGACCCCACCCTTCCTTGCTCTAGGAACCACCCAACACTCTGTCGGGGTCATTAGGGCAGGAAACCGTTCTCCCCAGGTGCCGTCGGGGCCCTGGTTTGCAGGTGGCTCCCACGCCATTGTTGGCATCAGCGTCGCTGGGATCGCGGACGGCACAGCGAGATCGATCAAACCAGAGTAAAAAAGAAGCTGGCGGTGTCGCGTGCGGCCGAGACAGATGCAGGCAAGGTAACGCACAAGCAAGACTGCGAGGAACCCATCATGTCGACCGGTTAGGAGGAAAACCAATGAGGTAGCTGGCGTCAAGTAGGGCAACTGAAGCCCAGCAGAGAACATCACGCCTGGGAGTGTCAATCACTCCAGGAAACTCTGCCCAGCATACACGATGGTAGGAGCCAGTCATTTATGGGTCAGGGACCCTTCAAATCCCACTCGAAGGTGTGCCAAAACAGAGAAAAGCAATGACCTTTGTCGACCGAACAAACCCGACGTTACCATGGCAAGATGAGTATGTGAATAGGAGGAAAGGGGGTTCAAGATGGTTACCTCACGACCTATTGGACTGAGGTGAAGAGTACTACTATTGCTCAGCATTCTTGTCGGAGAAGAAGACCGGCGTCGTCCACAGCTCTGTAACAACCACGCCAGCAATTGGCTAGGGAGTACATCCGAGTGGGTGCCGTAGGTCCAAACTGGAACGATCGACAGGGTTCAGTGGCTTTGAGGTGGGGAAGCGATGGTGACGGAAAGAGAGCAGCGGAAGCTGCTATTGGGTAGAAATAGGCATCTCCACCCTAGGGCTCTTTAGAGGCCAAGAAATCGATCATTGGACTCGGGGAAATGAGGGGAAGCTGTTGGCGGAGAAATCGGGTTGATTTGGTCAGCCTCGCGTGCGAGAAGAACCCCATCGTCGGTCATGATGTACGGCGCCAAGCCGCGAGAAGGGCGGAAGGTAGGGGACGACTAAGTCCCGCTACCCAGACCAGGCCGTTCGCCAACCGAACCGGTTCTTGGACCAAGGTCCAGACCGAACCAAAGAAAATCAACCAAGTAAAGGTTAAAAGCACACATAACCTAATAGGGTTCAATTGAGGGTGCATTTGATGTCCAAATGACCCCAAAATTTGAGGGTTAACTAATTAAGATGTGAGGAACCCGATTATAAGCTTAGATTTGGGTTTTGAGGTCACTTTAGCTGTAATTTTACCATTGTGCATTAATCATTCAATTAATGAAATGATCATAGCCTAATGATCAATTATGGTGAAACCTTCCATATTCCTCGCTCTAATATTCTATGATTATTCTAGGATGTTAAATAATGGTTGAGGCTATAACATAATATTAGTATCCACCAATTCTCATCCTTCAAGTATTTGGATTATCACATTCGAAGATTTCATGTTCATTTGATTCAAAAGAGTCAATTAGGGTTATCAGATCCTAATATGGTTTGGTCTATGCTATTACAATGAAATATAGACATCGAAGGGTAGCCAAGTAAAGAAAAGGGACAAGGGATTTTTGGATATCCACCTAATCAATTAGAGACCTAGAAGGAAGGGAAATTAGCCTATGTGTCTGGAATCGAGTATGTTACAACACTCCACCCCTTAAAGAGGATTTCGTCCCCATAATCCATCCAGTTGTGGTATCGGATTCTAAGTTATACTTTTAACCAAGTTATAAATTTCTAGTGTACTTAATGTAGGGGGGTCATAACATACTATTCGTGTCACACTTATGGTCCACTCTCAAGGTGAAGCTATATGTCTCCATGTGACATGCATCCATTAAAATGATTATGGGAGATGTTTGTCTAGAAAAGTTACAACAAGACCTTGGATTATGTCAACCAATTTGTATCCATTAGGGCTACTTACAAAGTTATCATAGTTTTGCCATTCTTTAATCATGATCCACATAGTTTTCCTTGTTATCACCATCATCATCATCATCATCATCATCATCATCATCATCATCATCATCATCATCATCATCAACAACAAAATCATCAGAATTATTTATAATAGACACTTTATGTATTAGGTGTATATATGTCTTGTCATCCTTCTGTATTAGGGTTAGATCTTAAATCGAATTTTATATATAGATTTTATCAAGAGGGGTCAAATAATGATGTGTTACATGGCTAATACACCACTTATACTTTAATAGACATATTAGGGTTGATGTGTAAGTTTAGGGTTGTGTTTTCTGACGGATTTTCTCCTTCATATCTGAGTACTATATTGTTTTTCATGTAACTTATTGAATTTCTCATTCATGAGTTAACTTTACACATTACATTACACATGTTTTGATTAATGTGTAGTCAGTCCCCTAACACTTCTATTTATCATGGTCAAATGGAAATGTTCAGAAATTCCATCATACTTAGCATGTTCACCCTAGCCTATACTGTATAGTCATCATCACCTCCTAATTAATAGCGATCTAAGGTATAGGATATTAATTTGAGATTTAAGTGAAATTTTACTTTTACCCCTATATGATTTTAATACACCCTTTAAGGATAACTCAAGATAAAATTTTAAGATCTGTTTTAATCATCAAAGTAACAAGTGGGATGGTATGATGAGCAAGGCTCCTCTGGAATTCCCAGTTTGGTAGCCTCTACACATGTTTGACATTATTACTAGGAGTTATCCAAGTTTCACTTATTGTAGCTGTTATTAATCCCAGTTATGCCTATTAACTAGATCGTACGGGAACTCCACCCCTTAAAAGGCTTAAACTATAACTTAGGGCATAGCCTAGAGGGAAAAAGGGTGGATCGCTAGGTCTTATATATATCTAAAAACTAGCTATCTCTATCTTAGGCCTAGGGTATTAGGGTTGAACATGTCAACCAAGGGTACATCACTAAAGAGCTTCTCTACTACTCAACTTACTTGTGGTAGTGACTTGGTTCCAAAAACCATCGATAAAATTTGAAAACTTTTCTTTTGTACATATAAATTGTTAATGAAAATAAGTTTGATGATGCAAAACTTGCGGTGAAAAATCCAAAATTGGTGCCAAAATAATTCGGGGAACCAAGTCAACCACCTATCACAGCCTGTCACATACACTACTATCCTATCATCACTTCCTTCTCCAAAAGGGTCTGATCCTCCTATCACCAAAAAGGTCATACCACTATTCTCTAATATGTAGTGTGAGAGAGAGAAGGGTTTCTTATTACTCATGATCAACCCCAAACAAAACCTATGAAAGCATGGCATTCCACCATTCCCCATGTCCTTCTTAAGCATAACTGACACAACCTCATCACAAGACCTCAGGGATTCATAAGGTCATCCAACCATTATAGGAAGAAAATTGAGATTTTCCCAATACTAGTTGGTTTACATTTATAGTGCCTTCTGAAGATAATGTAACCCTACGCAACCAAGCTACTCGTCTTCAATCATTAAATAAACGAATCACACTATGGGATATGAGAAAGATGATTACTCATGGGTTTCTACTAATACTTGTAGCTCTCTTAGTAAACCATAAGTATGAGGCATGACAAGCTCAATGAAAAAGGTATCCAATTCTTACATGGATTTAGGTAGATCTATGTGTGACATACTCCATATCGAAGGCAAGACATTCCTACGTATAATATAGCTAATTAATTCAATTACCTACTATTCGTGTAATCACAAACATGTCATCGATACATGCTTCCGTACATACCAAGCCCTCCTAGTGGGCATATCTGAGACATGCCAGACAAACAACTAGAATAGGGCCCATGAGGGAATTAGAGTTAATCCTATATACTAGTGTTCAAGTCCACCTACATCTTAACACTAAACTATACTTCCATCTGGTGGAAAAATTAAGTTTAATAACCAGAATAGTCGACCCCTATTTAGGGAAATTTATTTATCCATATGGGGTGTTGGGTGAACTACGGTTCTAAAATCGACGTCTCAAGCAATTAGTGGTTTGGGGAGTGAAAGTGACCAATTTAATCATGGGTTAAACCCTAATTTGCATTCCACTACTAGCAATTAGGTGTATCAACAACCTATAAGAGTCACCTATTTAATTAAGGATCAACCTAGGATAACTTGAAATAGTCAAGTTACTGACTGCTTAGGCTCTGATACCATTTTGTAAAGAGTGGGTCCCGATAGAGGATCCACCCTTCACTGAATTGAAGAATTATTCCATCCAATCCCAAAAATACCAAAAAGGTAAGAAGGAAAGGAGGAATTTCATTCATTTCTCAAATGGTACATAATACAGAGCATGATAATGAATAAGCAGCGGAAACAAAACTATTACACAATCACAAAATTTTCTTTGTACAATTATTCCTCACCATATAAGGTGGAATGAAAAATAAAGTATAAGGTATACACCTAAGAACACATAAGGTCGACTGCAGAGGGCAAACCAACTATCCCAAGCTATCCTCAAAGTCCAAGTCCATATATTCAATCCTTTAGAATCTTGTCTTCCAATGTACCTAGACCTGGGTGAAAGGGAACATCACCCAGAACATAGGAAACAATAAAGAGGTCAGCAAAGGCTGAGTATGTACATATATAAAACATTCTGGGCATTATATAGGGTTATAAGTAAAAAAAGAAAAGTTCCCACAAGAAAAGGGGGCTATTTGCAATTAGGTATGTTCAAGAGAAAAGTAACAAAAGAAATGAGGCATATTAAATTTCAGATTACAAACATGGTAATAAAAGAGTGTCTTGCCATAACAATCATCCACATAATCACATTAAAATAACAAATATTTACATGCATAACAATGTAGACTAAATATACCTAAAACAGGGCCATAACACCATAGGATCATGGCCTAAAAACAAACAAGGGTGGAAACGCACACCCCGGGCGGAATACACACGCCCTATATAAATATGGTTATACATAAGTACCTCTATTGAGGTACTAGATATTCTAGTCAAACATGTAGCATGCATAAAATAGAGTGACAAGACTGGCATTTTAGTCAATTTCAATAAAAAGACAATATAACAGAAGGGGTCCAAAAACCCATTATAAACAAGGTATCACAATAACCAATTGAATATCATGAATTGAGAGAAGGAAAAATAATAAATGTCCAAGCAAGTGATTTCCAAGCAGAATAACAGTTCCGGAGATGCCTCATTAAAAGAATGTAGATTTTAGTCAAATAATGCCCAAAATAAAATAGAGGATGTACATACCTTAATGTCAGGTCCTAACACTCAATAATGTTCTTTAGGCTCAGATTCAGGTCTTTTACCACCTAAACATAATAAGTGTGTGCTTCATCAATAAATGGTTCCTCAAATCCTTAATAATAAAAAATGACCTATTAGTAGGTTTTAAATCAGGTCTCCAAACCTATCTCATTAAATCTGTTGGATTTTTCTCATTTAAAAAACATACTTATATGTGGGATTTGGATACATGAATGATTTATAATGAATTTTACAAGTTACTCCAAAAATAAAATCGATTTGTGAAAAGACATTAATACCCTCGAATGGAATCATGAGAATATAGTGCGATTTATCACAAACTAAAGGCGAAGACGGACTTCCATGTCACGGGATCAGTCCATCTATGGGATATGAAATTATCGAAATGCCCTTACTGGGCGTGACAAAAATATTTTGTACCCACAGACGAGATTGGGTTTTCACCCCAGGGATTGCCTTCCCTATCTCGTGCCATGGCATCACAGAAGCTCGGATCAGCAGGGGCAGGGTGTTCGTCCTTGGTGCTCTCACGACTGGAAACCAACCTGCTAGCTTTGGCTAGCCATTGCAGAAACAACGGCCCCTAGCATAGAGCTGGGGATCACCATTGTCAGAATGAAACTCGGCGGAGGTAGCAGCAGGTATGGAGCTCTGGGACCTCGGGCTTCAGCCAATCATGACTGTGACCCCACCATTCCTTGCTCTAGGAACCACCCAACACTCCGTCGGGGTCATTAGGGCAGGAAACCGTTCTCCCCAGGTGTCGTCGGGGCCCTGGACTGCAGGTGGCTCCCTCGCCATTGTTGGCATCAGCGTCGCTGGGATCGCGGACGGCACAACGAGATCGATCAAACCAGAGTCAAAAAGAAGCCGGCGGCATCGCGTGCGGCCGAGACAGATGGAGGAAAGGTAATGCACAAGTAAGACCATGAGGAACCCATCGTGTCGACCGGTTAGGAGGAAAACCAATGAGGCAGCTGGCGTCAAGTAGGGCAACTGAAGCCCAGCAGAGAACATCACGCCTGGGAGTGTCAATCACTCCAGGAAACTCTGCCCAACATACATGATGGTAGGAGCCAGTCGTTTATGGGTCAGGGACCCTTCAAATCCCACTCGACGGTGTGCCAAAACAGAGAAAAGCAACGACCTTTGTCGACCGAACAAACCCGACGTTACCATGGCAAGATGAGTATGTGAATAGGAGGAAAGGGGGTTCAAGATGGTTACCTCACGACCTATTGGACTGAGGTGAAGAGTACTGCTGTTACTCAACATTCTTGTCGGAGAAGAAGACCGGCGTCGTCCACAGCTCTGCAGCGACCACGCCAGCAATTGTCCAGGGAGTACAGCTGAGTGGGTGCCATAGGTCCAAACTGGAACGATCGACAGGGTTCGGTGGCTTTGAGGTGGGGAAGCGATGGTGACAGAAAGAGAGCAGGGGCAACTGCTGTTGGGTAGAAATAGGCGTCTCTGCCCTAGGGCTCTCTAGAGGCCAAGAAATCGATCATTGGACTCGGGGAAATGAGGGGAAGCTGTTGGCGGAGAAATCAGGTTGATTTGGTCAGCCTCGCGTACGAGAAGAACCCCATCGTCGGTCACGCTTGTTGGGTTTTAGGGGAGACAGAGAAGGCAGCGGAAACAAAAAAAAAATTTCTCCCCAACCCATACCGAGGAAACGCGTCAACGTCTATATAATAGGAAAGGATGGTTTGTGGAATCATACCTTGTCCCGAGGCTTGCTCGGCGACAATACCTCGCGCCTTGTGCGGTCTTCAACTCCAGTCTTGGACGGTGTCTGTGCAGCTCCTGGTCGCACCGGGACTGATGACTCCTCCTACCGGACTGTCGGATGACAGTTGTCCTCCTAAGCGGCAGTGACCTCCCGCCTCTGAAGTAGTCCACACGGACCACCTGGAACTCCACTCTCCTTGTCCCACAAGGAAGTGGAAGGAGTCGCACCCTCCTGTTGACGTACTAGTCGCCAACACACTCTCCTGCTACCAGTTGCAATTGTAGTTGTCCTTCCCTTGCTGCACCTCCCTTTTACGGGAAGCACTTGCTCGGGATCTCTCACGGTTACCAAAACCAGAGAGAACGACAACTTCGCAAAGCAACCAACTTGCATTGAGTTGTACTTTGAGAAGCCCCCAATACCCCTATATATATGCGGGTCATGGGACAGGGTTCTCTGTGCCCGGCAATACGGGACTAAAACAGGAGTAGAAGGGTTCGAGAATTTTCCACAAAAAGCAACCGGTTCACAACTTGAAATGATCGGTTCACAACTGAACTGATCGGTTCGGCCATTGAGCCGATCGGTTGGACCTGAGCCGATCGTTTGGGGCACTCCAACCGATCGGTTGGTGCCCTGAACTGATCGGTTCATGGTCCTAATCCGGCTCAAAAAGACTTTCCTTGTTTCGTTTTCAATTGGTATCGTATACCAATGTTATTCCCAATCGAATTGGGCAATTTGAAACCAAAGGAAAATTCTTGCCGACATGACTTTCCCAACTGGTCGGTTGCACCAGTTGAGCCGATCAGTTCAACTCTTGAACCGGTCGTTTCAACCTGGGCATGAGCCGATCGGCCTGGACACTCTAGCCGACCGGTTCAGCACCTCAGCCGACCGGTTCATCACATGAGCCGATCGGTTGGGAGCAGAGGTTGGGCAAAATCAGTCAATTGTGATTTCAATCAATCTGATACTCCAATCAATGCGTCCAACACCTTGAACCATATGATTTTGAGCTATCGACTGATTGAGTGTTTAATTGAACTACTAAACTCCTTTAGTAATCAATCTAAACATTGCTTGTGGACAAAACTCCTCTTCCAGGTTAAATCCTATGTGTGTGACCCTGCAGGTCCATTTCACGTTGGCAGTGAAAGTCCATAACACTTATGACTTCACAAGCAAAGAGCGGTGTCTAGTCACACATCAGTGCTACCCAAGTGAAAGTAGAAAGTTGGAGAACAACTTTCATCCTACAATCCGTGAATGGTGTTACAGTGAATGTATAATTCCTTTGTCACTGATATCCCGAATGAACTCAAGGCATGGAACAGTCATCCTGTCAACGTTCATTCACTTTCTTGATCTCAGAGTAGATTGAAGGAGATATGTATGACATCAATATCACATACTGATTCACACATGCGTGCGCACGCCTATCTCAATCCTACTCATCAAGTGGCCTTGGATATCAAACTCCCTTAGGAGGGACAAATCCCATATCTATCACTCACCCCTCAAAAGCCCCATGTGTCAAAGCCACCCAATCATCACCTTTATAACAACCCATGTTTCAGGACTGCGTTTGATGATGTCAAAGTGTGCCCAACGACATGTGTTGAGTGCAGTGATTTCAGGTCTAAGAATCACACTCACCACCATCACTGTGAGTACTGACTGTGACTACCATCTCATGGTTCCATGTGTCAAACTCACGGTGGGTCTGTCCGGTACCTTGTTCTCTAACAAGTACCTATGTGTTTGGTTTGATATCTCTATATCATGACTAATGAGATTATGTCATCAACCAACACCACAATCTAGTCTTGTGTGTCATTGCTGTCTATCTACCTTCCACAATGACATCCGACTAGGGACATAACAAGAATGTACAAACTCTTAGCATCCATATGATCTCATTGTTCAGGTCCTCAACCTGAAAGCATATGTCATTGAGTACTGTCATTCTCTAGACATTCAATCTGTTCTATCACTATCTCATATGACTGAACCAGAATGAATTGGAAGCTTACCTTTGATGTTTATCAAATCAATCTTAATGTATCCCACCAATCATCCCATGATTGGCTCTCAGGGCATACATACCAACAGACTCCCACTTGCACTGCGAGCCAATCACCCATGAATCATATTCATAGTGATCTTCAAACATGTCCCACATGTTACCGTGCTCTAGTACCAACATAGTGAGTAATGGCAACACCTTGCCAAAGTCTGTATAAATTGCATGTCTCTCATCTCTTCGCTGTACGTCACACGTATGAGATGGAGTTGTCGTAATATGCGATCTAGTATTCCTTTGCTAACCTTTAGCCACATTGCATGATCAAGGATTCCAGACTTGTCATCAATGACTGGAATATCTATAAGTTCATCTCATGAACTTCTAGATCCATATAGTATCCACTGATGTTCTCTAACACACGGATACTCGGCATTTCCTTTTAAATGGTTTTATTGGAACACTTCCAATTATCAACAAACTTTCACTTTTATACATCCTATGTATATTTTGCGACTAATTTTCTGTCCTTTCGGAAGTTCACATCAATGTAACTCTTTACATCGAACTCTTCCTTATCTCCATAGAACTAGTACTTCCCAAGTACTTATCAAGTTCTTATGGTATTCCAGTAACCCTTACTGGAAGTAGACAGACATCCACTCGTCATGTCCTACATACGAGTTATCAGGATGAGCACATCATATTGCCATGTCCTACATACAAGATGATGAATGCATTTTATTCTTGCCATGTCATACATGCAAGACAATGGGATGATTACATACATGATAGATCCATATCTATTCTTAGTGTTCCCATTCTTCATAAGAATTGGACACTTGGCCTTGGGATACTAATATCCATATAACATGGACAAGTTTTCTCCCACTGAATCTGTGCATACTGAACCCTTCAGTACAGATTGCCAATGTATGCTTTCTCTTTTCCAGGTCAAGAGATTTGTCGAGAACTATCTCTATAGATCTCTATTCCTATCATATAGGAAACATCTCTATCTTCCTTAAAGATAATTTCCACTTTTGGATTTCCATTCTAGAACAATTCCATTTCACATCAATATGTGGAATGTGAATACGCTCCCACTAAATCACAGATCCCTTCTTTATCTTTGACATATCAGTCAAACCCTTTGACTATATCATCAAAGTAAAGATCCAATTTTGAGTTGCTTATACTCAATCAATCACATTGATTAGTCCATTGTAACTTATAGACTTCATTTGCATTATTGGATTCATAAACCTTATAGGTTGTGTCACGTACACATCCTTGTTTTATTCCTCATAGGAATGCGGTTTTAGTATCCATATGCCAAATGTCTCAGTCATTAAGTTGCAATCAACAAGCATCATCCTTCTCAAAATGTTATCCATGTGTCTTAACACTTAAGACTCATTTGCACTTATGGATATGATCCAATGAGTGCTACCATCAAGGTCATACCTTATGGTTCACATGGATTTCATTTAGGATGTAATGGTCTTAAACCATAACTCAAGATTTGGTTCCTCATATTCATCTTGATAGTTGACTCATCACATGAACAACTCATCACATAGATAATTGAGGTGTATCTGTTAAGGATATAAGAACTCACAACCCTTGTGATTCTTAATTTCCTTTATTAGTGTGGGGTATTCTTTTATTAAGAAGAATTTAGTTATTTGATAATCATTCTCTAACTCCTTAGAGTATGATTCCTTCTTGATTTAGACATCACCATGCCTTAATCATGAGTTCACTATGATACACTATCATAATCACTCATAAGGATCTCAAACATTTGGTCCAAGTATTTCATTCATTGATCTCATCAAGAATTAACACTTTACCAAATTTGTACTTCATCTATGATAATCTTGAACACTTCAAGATATTCATATTGGTATTTCTCTAAACACCGTTTGAAGTATTAGCATTTGTTCCAATAGGTATGTAAATACATCACATGTATTATACCTAATAGGATAATCATTCTCCCACTACCATTAGTGAAGATTGATTAATCATGTCCAAGATATTCATGTCTCTTACTGGTTCTCTAACCAAAAGAGTCTAGATTTATCCATCACATGGAAACTAGAAATGAATTTCTCATGATTAATGCTAATTTCATTGTTTGAGTTATCTATAACTTTTAGGTATCGTCTTATCTTATGCATATCAAATATCACAAGATAAATAAGGCATTGCCACAAAGATCATATCTTTAAGATTGAAAACACAACTTTATTGACTGCCATCATTGTCATACAATATGCAAAAATAAAGTGTTTCTATCTATTGGCAAGTATGAAATAGCAGTTCTCAACTCTATTTCGTGCCCTTTAGGCTGAAATAAACTGAAAGATACTCCTATCTATGGCAGCAACACTTGCTCCAATTATGGGTACTTCTTTCTTGGTCCTTTCACAAAGGCCATCACTTCTTTGTGGATATTGCATATCATATATGACATATCCATATCTTGGTATCATATACCTCAGATAAAGAAGCGGTTCATTTCCTGATACCTTAGGTGGAGATCTCCATCCCCTCCTTCATCTTCTTTTGTTCTTCCAGATATAGAGGGCAGTTCCCTCATACGCCCTTTCCCTATGTGCCTTGAGGCTGAAGACGGCTTGGATTGCTGGCTAGCATCAGAATACTTCTTTGCTTTGCCCTTATCCTTGCCCTTAAGACTTACTTTTCCTTTGATCACATCAAATATTATGGTTTGTCTTTCTTCATCTTTGCCTCTACTATCCTCAACATGTCTAACAACTCTGTCAACGCTTGTCAAAGTTGTTCATGTTGTAGCTTATCATGAATTGTATGATTCTCACAACATTTGCAGTATCATACCAATAGCCAACTCTTGGCTCAGAGGGAATCCTTCTTAATCAGGTTTTCCACATACCCAATCACATTGAGTGTGTGAATACCTTACTGGATCTCCTTCTGTCATGACATACTAGGATAGTATCTTGGAGACATCATATGTATCATGTTGTCTCTGCAACTCACAGTTCAGAGAACACAACATCAAGCACTCTTCATCAATGTCATCCTTGGTATGCTTCCATAAGCATTCTTTCAGCCATTGATGTGGTGGGATCGAGTTCATCTGGTTCTGGTATAACTAGGACTTAGAGCTTTCGCTCCTTGATTGAGAACACTTCTCATCATCCTAACCAGTCATGGAATTATTCCCATTTAATTTGTTGGTCTCAAAGACCGATCGCAAATTAAGTGATTTGTTGATTAACCATTTATATTAACAAAAGGAAATATATGCAATTTTAGTCCAAAACTCTTTTGACTTGTTTGATTGATTTGAAAAGTTGGCGATAAAATTAGGCCTTTAATTAATTATCGCTCCCACTATTTTACTTCAAATTGATAGCCCTCACCATCAATTCGGAAGATTGCAGTGTACAACCTTCTAGTGGGCAAGATCCTGAAATCCTCTAAGTCATGGACCAGCTTGGGTTGTCACCCACAACATAGATCTCTCAGGTAGGCAACTTTTGCCAATTGCATCATATGCAACTCTTGATAAGATGTCATCTACAACTCCTTGCAATGATCGTCTCCATGCCTCAAGGCGCTAGATCCTATCTAGGTCACCTTGTTAAGTCTGACCCAAAGCAAACACGATGAATATGCACCCTACTAGGGCAGACCCACACATTCATCCTTCACGCTTCCACGAGGTAGACGGTGCACCACGCTAGGGCGTGCCCACACTTGGTCGAACAAGCTTTTCACATGTGTCGCATTTGGAAGGCATCTAAAACTTAATATTTTAATGAGGGATTTGGTTTTTATATACATATACATATCCAATCACCACAATACATAGTATGTATCATATACATGCTAAATCCCACAGAAAACATGCACAAACGATAAAAAGCGATGATTATGGCCATCCTAATGTGATTCCTCGAGCCAAGAGGAATCACGGTCATATAGGTCTACATCATATGCAACCTGTACAAGATGAACTCTGTGCCTTGCTATCCGAGTTGATCAACTCATCACATGAATGATCTGTACTCTCCAGCCGGTCGTCTGGGTGCCACCTGCCGATCGGTTGGCTCCTCCAACCGATCGGTTCACCTGGTCGTCGTGCATCTCGTCATGTCCGCCACCCGCTCGTCTCGCTCCTCGAACCGGTCATCAACCGATCGGTTCACTCCATGAACCGACCGTCTGGAACGTCAACCGATCGGTTCACTCCTTGAACCGATCGTTTCAGCTGTCGTCTTGATGTCCACCAGTCTTCGACATAACATGAAATAAAATCTATCCTAATAATTACATTGCTTTAAAGGGAAACCGCGAGTTACATTTGGGGGGAGCAAAGGTAGGAAAGAATCTCGAATTATTTCGAGTTACATCAGGAATAAGAGAGGGAAGATCGGTGCGCAGACCGAGATGCAAGCATCCACAAACAACCACACACAGATAGGGGTTTATAGGCCATAATCACGCTACACACATCCACCACAAAACTCGTTTAAGGGCGACACGTATCGAGTGCATTAATAATACATATCATATATGTAATTAGGGATTTGTGGATTTAGGATTGGACATGCATAAAGCCGATATTATTCGCATCGTATGCAATAAATAAAGGCGACAAACCAAAATCGATCATATCGATATTCCTAAAATATAGAGCAGTTGACGTGACTCTGATACCACTGTTGGGTTTTAGGGGAGACAGAGAAGGCAGCGGAAACAAAAAAAAAATTCTCCCCAACCCATACCGAGGAAACACGTCAACGTCTATATAATAGGAAAGGATGGTTTGTGGAATCATACCTTGTCCCAAGGCTTGCTCGGCGACAATACCTCGCGCCTTGCGCAGTCTTCAACTCCGGTCTTGGACGGTGTCTGTGCATCTCCTGGTCGCACCGGGACTGACGACTCCTCCTCCTACCGGACTGTCGGATGACAGTTGTCCTCCTAAGCGGCAGTGACCTCCCGCCTCTGAAGTAGTCCACACGGACCACCTGGAACTCCACTCTCCTTGTCCCAGAAGGAAGTGGAAGGAGTCGCACCCTCCTGTTGACATACTAGTCGCCAACACACTCTCCTGCTACCAGTTGCAACTACAGTTGTCCTTCCCTTGCTGCACCTCCCTTTTGCGGGAAGCACTTGCTCGGGATCTCTCACGGTTACCAAAACCAGAGAGAACGACAACTTCGCAAAGCAACCGGCTTGCATTGAGTTGTACTTTGAGAAGCCCCCAATACCCCTATATATATAGGTGGGTCATGGGACAGGGTTCTCTGTGCCCGGCAATACGGGACTAAAACAGGAGTAGAAGGGTTCGAGAATTTTCCACAAAAAGCAACCGGTTCGCAACTTGAAATGATCGGTTCACAACTGAACCGATCGGTTCGGCCATTGAGCCGATCGGTTGGACCTGAGCCGATCGTTTGGGGCACTCCAACCGATCGGTTGGTGCCCTGAACCGATCGGTTCATGGTCCTAATCCAGCTCAAAAAGACTTTCCTTGTTTCATTTTCAATTGGTATCGTATACCAATGTTATTCCCAATCGAATTGGGCAATTTGAAACCAAAGGAAAATTCTTGCCGACATGACTTTCCCAACTGATCGGTTGCACCAGTTGAGCCGATCGGTTCAACTCTTGAACCGGTCGTTTCAACCTGGGCATGAGCCGATCGGCCTGGACACTCCAGCCGACCGGTTCAGCACCTCAGCCGACCGGTTCATCACATGAGCCGATCGGTTGGGAGCACAGGTTGGGCAAAATCAGTCAATTGTGATTTCAATCAATCCGATACTCCAATCAATGCGTCCAACACCTTGAACCATATGATTTTGAGCTATCGACTGATTGAGTGTTTAATTGAACTACTAAACTCCTTTAGTAATCAATCTAAACATTGCTTGTGGACAAAACTCCTCTTCCAGGTTAAATCCTATGTGTGTGACCCTGCAGGTCCATTTCACGTTGGCAGTGAAAGTCCATAACACTTATGACTTCACAAGCAAAGAGCGGTGTCTAGTCACACATCAGTGCTACCCAAGTGAAAGTAGAAAGTTGGAGAACAACTTTCATCCTACAATCCGTGAATGGTGTTACAGTGAATGTATAATTCCTTTGTCACTGATATCCCGAATGAACTCGAGGCATGGAACAGTCATCCTGTAAACGTTCATTCACTTTCTTGATCTCAGAGTAGATTGAAGGAGATATGTATGACATCAATATCACATACTGATTCACACATGCGTGCGCACGCCTATCTCAATCCTACTCATCAAGTGGCCTTGGATATCAAACTCCCTTAGGAGGGACAAATCCCATATCTATCACTCACCCCTCAAAAGCCCCATGTGTCAAAGCCACCCAATCATCACCTTTATAACAACCCATGTTGCAGGACTGCGTTTGATGATGTCAAAGTGTGCCCAACGACATGTGTTGAGTGCAGTGATTTCAGGTCTAAGAATCACACTCACCACCATCACTGTGAGTACTGACTGTGACTACCATCTCATGGTTCCATGTGTCAAACTCACGGTGGGTCTGTCCGGTACCTTGTTCTCTAACAAGTACCTATGTGTTTGGTTTGATATCTCTATATCATGACTAATGAGATTCTATCATCAACCAACACCACAATCTAGTCTTATGTGTCATTGCTGTCTATCTACCTTCCACAATGACATCCGACTAGGGACATAACAAGAATGTACAAACTCTTAGCATCCGTATGATCTCATCGTTCAGGTCCTCAACCTGAAAGCATGCGTCATTGAGTATTGTCATTCTCTAGACATTCAATCTGTTCTATCACTATCTCATATGACTGAACCAGAATGAATTGGAAGCTTGCCTTTGATGTTTATCAAATCAATCTTAATGTATCTCACCAATCATCCCATGATTGGCTCTCAGGGCATACATACCAACAATGTTGTACGGCGCCAAGCCGCGAGAAGGGCGGAAGGTAGGGGATGACTAAGTCCCGCTACCCGGACCAGGCCGTTCGCCAGCCGAACTGGTTCTTGGACCAAGGTCCAGACCGAACCAAAGAAAATTAACCAAGTAAAGGTTAAAGGCACACATAACCTAATAGGGTTCAATTGAGGGTGCATTTGATGTCCAAATGACCCCAAAATTTGAGGGTTAACTAATTAAGATGTGAGGAACCCGATTATAAGCTTAGATTTGGGTTTTGAGGTCACTTTAGCTGTAATTTTACCATTGTGAATTAATCATTCAATTAATGAAATGATCATAGCCTAATGATCAATTATGGTGAAACCTTCCATATTCCTTGCTCTAATATTCTATGGTTATTCTAGGATGTTAAATAATGGTTGAGGCTATAACATAATATTAGTATCCACCAATTCTCATCCTTCAAGTATTAGGATTATCACATTCGAAGATTTCATGTTCATGTGATTCAAAAGATTCAATTAGGGTTATCATATCCTAATATGGTTTGGTCTATGCTATTACAATGAAATATAGACATCAAAGGGTAGCCAAGTAAAGAAAAGGGACAAGGGATTTTTGGATATCCACCTAATCAATTAGGGGCCTAGAAGGAAGGGAAATTAGCCGATGTGTCTGGAATCGAGTATGTTACAGCGGCAGCCTTACTTGGAAATGACGGCGACCTTCGTGGAGGATGTGATGACCTTCCCGGAGAGGCGGCGACCTTCGTGGAAGTGTGGAGAGGTAGTGACGATGAGCTCTTTTCGCGGAGAGGAGGCAAAGATTTGGCGGTGCGGAGAGGCGGCAAGGGCTTCACAAAGAGGAGGCAAGGCTTTGACGGTGAGCTCCCTTCGAACACGACGACGACCTTCTTGGCAAAGCTTTGGCGGCGCGGAAGATCTTTTGGTAAGGAGAAGCTTTGGCAGAGCGACAACGAGATTTTTTTGGCAAAAGAGCTTTGGCGGTGCAAAAGAGAAAAGAAGAACTAGGTCTCGGAAGCGAGAATGGAGGGAAAATGAGACCCCGACTCGCTTTGTTACCCTCGAAACCTGTAGGGTCAGTTATTTGTAAACAACCGACCCAATAGGTAAGCGATGCCCGAACAACTTCTCGGTCGACAATTTTGTCGACTGAGTATGCCTCCTACAAGGTCGGTTATATGGATAAAACCGACCCTAGAGGTAATAACAAAGACTTCTCGGTCGACGAATTTGTCGACCGAGAGACTCTCTAGGGTCAGTTTTAAAGAAAAAACCGACCCTAGAGGTTCTTATACACGCACGAAAGGAAATCTGGCTCTTCTTTCGGTCGACAAATTTGTCGACCGATATGTTATCGGTCGACAAATTCATCGACCGAAGGGAGCTCTAGGGTCAGTTAAAAGTAAAAAACCGACCCTAGAGGTTCTTATACATGCGTGAACTAAACTGGATCCAAAACTCAACTCGGTCGACAATATTGTCGACCGAGAGACCCTCTAGGGTCGGTTTTAAGGAAAAAACCGACCCTAGAGGTGCTTATACACGCACGAAAGGAAATATGGCTCTCATTCTCGGTCGAAAAATTTGTCGACTGAGATGTTATCGGTAGACAAATTCGTCGACCGAGGGGAGCTCTAGGGTCGGTTAAAAGTAAAAAACTAATGCTAGAGGTTCTTATACATGCGTGAACTAAACTGGATCCAAAACTCAACTCGGTCGACAATATTGTCGACCGAGAGACCCTCTAGGGTCGGTTTTAAGGAAAAAAAACTGACCCTAGAGGTGCTTATACACGCACGAAAGGAAATCTGGCTCTCATTCTCGGTCGACAAATTTGTCAACTGAGATGTTATCGGTCGACAAATTCGTCGACCGAGGGGAGCTCTAGGGTCGGTTAAAAGTAAAAAAACTGACCCTAGAGGTTCTTATACATGTATGAACTAAACTGGATCCAAAACTCAACTCGGTTGACAATATTGTCGACCGAGAGACCCTCTAGGGTCAGTTTTAAGGAAAAAACTGACCCTAGAGGTGCTTATACACGCATGAAAGGAAATCTGGCTCTCATTCTCGGTCGACAAATTTGTCGACCGAGATGTTATCGGTCGACAAATTCATCGACCGAGGGGAAATCTAGGGTCGGTTAAAAGTAAAAAACTGACCCTAGAGGTTCTTATACATGCGTGAACTAAACTGGATCCAAAACTCAACTCGGTCGACAATATTGTCGACTGAGAGACCCTCTAGGGTCGGTTTTAAAGAAAAACTAACCCTAAAGGTGCTTGTACACGCACGAAAGGAAATCTGGCTCTCGTTCTCGGTCGACAAATTTGTCGACCGAGATGTTATCGGTCGACAAATTCGTCGACCGAAAGGAGCTCTAAGGTCGGTTAAAAGTAAAAAACCGACCCTATAGGTTCTTATACATGTGTGAACTAAACTGGATCCAAAACTCATTTCAGTCGACAATATTGTCGACCGAGGGACCCTCTAGGGTCGGTTTTAAAGAAAAAAACGACCCTAGAGGTGCTTATACATGTGTGAAGGCAAACTGGATTCAAGATGTCTCCCGCGTTTTTTGTAGACATATAAGGTCGGTTATTTGGAAAAACCGACCCTATGGATCGAGGCGCGAAACCAAAATCAAGCAAATTTTTGCCGCGGGAAACTGTAGTTGGCTTTCTAAATCCAATTGTCTATATGGTCTCTTATTTTATGAAAACTGACCCTATAGAGATACACTACAAGGTCGGTAATTTTAAGAAAAGTGACCCAAGAGGTCTTAAGTGGTGCCCGTGTTTTTATAGACATATAAGGTCGGTTATTTGGAAAACTGGCCCTATAGAGTTACACTACAAGGTCAGTTTTGTTAAGGAAACTGACACAAGAGGTCTTAAGTGGTGCCCGCATTTTTTTTAGACATATAAGGTCGGTTATTTGGAAAAACTGACCCTACAGGTAATGACGTTATAACCCATTTATGTACTAGTGAGGATGTTCAGAAGGGAGAACGTTGGTGGGTGACAGAAGATTGAAGATGAGGTGGTGAGATATTCTCAAGTTGATGGGCTATAAATGGAGTGAGAGGAGGGTCTTAGGTTTTATGATGCCCCTGAGACCATGTTCAACACTCTATAGCTGCAAGAACTAATGGTAAAGAAGGATGATGACAGAGAGAATTGGGTATTTCTCCTTGCATGCAAACTAGGGTTCAAATAGAGGTTTAAACGGTGCTTGTGATCTCACAAAATTAGTGGTGAAACACGTTACAAGTGTGATCAAAGGGATTGTAAGATAATCATGAATAACTACCAATTGGAATCCTAGTTTGAAGCAACTAGAGGTCGAAGAAAGAGGGATGAATGGATGAGATCAGAAAAATTAGGGATAATGATCCATTTATATAATGACGACCTTGATTAGTATGTACTTAGGAAATTATATTAAAGTGCTTAAAAATTAGGATGTTACATCTTATTTCCTGTTCCTCCAACCACTGATGATGTTCTCTTACTTATATATGCAAATACCTCACCTAGATTGAGATTGTATAGAAGCTACATACTTGTGCACACCAAACTATTATCCCACCTAGGGATGTATGTTTACGCATGTATATAGTCATCTAACACCCACAATCTTGATGTTTCTACTAAATGACATCCACCAATTGTAACATCCCTGACCTGGGTTATGCTTTAACCCTAGATGTTTTGTTTAAGAAAGATAATTATATGCTTGCTCTTATCTTTTGAAAAGTAATTAAGGCTCAAGGGGAACTTATGTTTCAATTTTAGTCCTTTTTTAATAATGTTGAAAACAATGTTTTGCCCGTTTTGGACTAAAGTGCAAATTACCCAAGTTGAGGGGTTAACTTGCAAATGTTACATGATAAAATGTTCCTCAAGTGTTGAAGCATCATAAGAATGAAAATGATGCAGAGGTATTGTAATGACAGTCGTCAAACCGATAGACAAATCGTTACTAATTAAGTGGAATTTAAACATAAACAGCAGATTAACAAAAATCACTAAAAATTAAAACCAATTTGCAAAGAGATCCATTTCTAGGAAAACTCTTTAAGGCAGAACCAAAACTTTATATACATCATTGCTCACATTGTACATACACGTTACCATCTCTTCTCGAGGATAACATATAACAGTTGCTTTACCAAACTATACATGAGCAATATAAAACCTCAAGGCGCGTAAACCAAAATCTCTTATTGATCATAAAACCAGTAGGAACCAACTCCAAGGACCTGAGAGTACAGAGACGACACATAGGACTCATATCTACTAGACATGACAAACAATACACTCAACCTGAGCTGTCACTGCTGCCTCAGCTGTTGTTCTTCCTCTGCAAAAAGGTCTTCACCTCCTCGTGCACGTTCACCTAAAAATTTGGGCCCCACGGGGGTGAGACAATTGAAAATTGCCCCAGCGAGAGATATAACTCTCCGCCGACCATATTATTATCACAGATTAAGCAATTATAAATTGAGTAGAGGTTCTCTTTATATTAATAGGCCGGATAATTCACTATATGAACAGAATGAAGTAATCTCCTTTCTTAAGGAGAACATTGCATCTACCCATGGTAGAGTTATAAATCATCTATCTGCTTTGCAAGGAATGTAAAGAAACATAAATAACATCTATCTACTAAGATGTATAACTGATTTGCGCATCAACCAATGTTTCTCGTATTCGATCCTTAAGCAGATATGCTACACGACTGATTACATTTTACAATCACACTTATGCCCTGAGGAGATGAGGTATATCGCTCATACTCCAACCGACCATTGCGAAGTCGAAATCGGTACCATACAAGGTCAATGGAAGAGCTGGACTCCATGACCTCACCCGTCTCAGTCAGTGCGAGAAAAGAGCATGACATCTCGTGTCTCTACTAAATAGTTTTCCAGGGTATACTGGCAACTTCGCTATAGAGCTACAGCGGCGGCTGCACTCCTTCGGCATCGAGAGATTTAATGTTTATCTCACATCGATTCGGCATTAATCATCATCGGGAGATTCGTGATACATCCATCTCGGCCTTTATAATGAAGGATTGAGAGATTTAATGTTTATCTCACATCAATTCCTACATTAGGGCATATGGATATTTTTGCCCATCACCCCCGCATATTCAAAAATATGTGGTCTCCAGGAGATCCCGTGGGAAAACCTGCTTCACCATCACCAGCTGCTGACGATGATGGATCTATGGTCAGGGCTCTACATGATAAAATTCCACTTGATTAATTAAGTGCATTACCATATTCTTTTAGCATCAGTCAAGTTTTCACACAAGAATTATTATGACAAATGCTACAGAGAAAGGTATAATACATCTATCACATATTTTTCAAATCTTTAAAACACATGATACTTGGGATCTCAGTCCCTTATCATATTACTGGGAATTCTCATCCCTTCACATCATCATTATCATGATTACTGGATCTGGGTATTCAAACCCTTAGATCATCACAGAACACTGTTACTACTATAACAGGTAACCATTACCTCTAGGTCCTCAGACCAAGGTATTTATTTCACTTGTTGTGCAAGTATTCACATGGCTCACAAGGCCATCACACATCTTGTTACCTCTCACTAGGCAACAACTTATTCACATGGCTCACAAGGCCATTAATCATCTTGTCACCTCTCACTAGGCAACAACTTATTCACATGGCTCATAAGGCCATTCACATCTTGTCACCTCTCACTAGGCAACAACTTATTCACATGGCTCATAAGTCCATTCACATCTTGTCACCTCTCACTAGGAAACAACTTATTCACATGGCTCATAAGGCCATTCGGCATTATACTTGTTATATAAGTATTTAACATAGCTCACAGGGCTATTGTAATAAGAGAAATACAACCTTCCCATCATTAGGGTTAGGGTTTCCCTTTTTTATCGATTAGGGTTTCTCTTACATGTCATTACCCTTCATTAGGGTTAGGGTTTTCCATTATTAACCATTTAGGTTTTCAAGATCATAATATCAATGGTCAAACCCTAATTCATTGCTCCACACATCTAGGAGCCAACATTGATACCATAAGTATTCAATCATACTTATTTATTCTCATTTATTTATCATTAAATGAATCATCAACACAAGGTATGAGTTCGTCTCTCATCCTTACCAGGGTATGACTACATCATACTTTATTAACTTGGCTTAATCCTTTCTCAAGGTATGTTAGCCCACACTTATCAAAGTGCATCAAACTCATTACATTTCAATGTAATAATTGACATAACACACTTCATGTATTACTCATCCAAGTATATTGGATTTGAGGTGCATTAAGGTGTATCAACCTTGGAGTGTTGGATGTGATATCTATCATGCCTTGATGTATCACTTCCCTCATCACTTTTATCTTATTTAAGTTCATCACTTATCTTGTATTAGGGTATTTCCCATCCTAATACTTTAAGCACCAACCTATCACATTTATCATGTAATGTATTGGTCATAAGTCACACAATTGAATTATTCAACCATCATTAATGATATGAACTCATCTCAGGTTAAGGCATTATTGATATAGGATTAACCATTATCAACCACTCTAGGTGTTTCACCTATCAAGGTATTATCCACACCATTACTTGGTGTCACACTCATCACTCCTAAGAGTGTATTGCCCTTACCTTTACAAGGTGTATAGGGTTAAATCATGTGCATATGTTCACCATATCGGGTTGTAGGTGTATAGAGACTTACCATATCGGGCTAGGATTTGCACTTGTCTCCATATCGGGCATGAGGTACCTTCTTGACCTCATATCGGGCACAAGATATATGTATGTGTTTCCCATGATACTTATGATGTATCAACCCATCACCATGTCGGGCTAGAAGTACATTCAATCACCCTATCAGGCTAGTCACCATCTAGGGTTAGCCATGACAGGCTAGGGTTACCATATCAGACTCAACCCAATATACAAGTCAATTGGAGTGTAGGGCACCAAACCATATTGGGCTACATCATCAAACATTAGGTTGCAACACCCATGTCGGGTTAGGGTTGATTGTGTTGGGCACATGGCATATACATGTGTCGCCCATGATACTTAAGGGGTATCAACTTATCACCATATCGGCTATCATATTGTCTAGGGTTGTGTATCGTGCAACCCTATCGCTCAACCCTATCATGCAACCCTATCATGCATCCATTTCATGCATCTATGTTGTGCATTCATGTCATGTAATAACACTTGTTACTCTTCTCTTATATCGGGTTACCCAAATTAGGGTTTCATGTCAACTTATAAATATTCATTCAATCTTGTATTGTGTATGGAGTCTATACTTGACTCCCTATCATTCAAGAGGTGTACACTACACCCCCATATCGTTCAATAAGGTTTACAAACCTATTCATATCATTTTAGTGAAATAGGTGCATCATCATATCGGGTTAGAGGTGCTTGCATATGTGCTTGCACCCGATATCACTTTTATAAAGTGATACCATCATCTTCAAGCTCTAGACCTTTGTTCTAACTGATATAATTCATGGAAACAGGTCTAAGAAACTAATTGAACTCATAATTTCATCAAATATTTCAGGAAATTTCGGAATTAATAGTATTTCACTAATTAGAGCAATTTAGGTGAAGAATAATAACATGGTTGAGTTCAAGTTATATAACCCGCCTTAAGAACCACTTCAAAGCTCCAAGATCCAAAGATCCACGTTCCTAAGGTTGAAGATGGACTTCACAACTCCTCTATATGCAAAGAATCACCATGGATAAGAAATTGGTGAAGAATAAAAGAAAGGAAGATCAAAACCCTAAATTCATGCTTCAAACCAATGTTGAAGATGATCTTATCCTCACCTTAGGGTTAAGTTTTGAGTTCCTTAGCTCCTTGGCTGACACCCCACCACTCTTGGGCGATATGGACTTCCTCTTGGCCGACACAACTTTGCTTGTGGCCGATACCCCCTCACTTGTGGCCAAAATCACTTCAATTGGCCGATATCAACTTGCTATGGACAATATCAACATGGTATGGCCGATACACTTACTATGGCCGATACCCAAGGCCTATGAACGATACCTTTGTGCTCTTGCACGAAATGCCAACCCTCTTGCACGATATGGCACTCACTTTCACGATATGGCACTCAACTCTTCACCCTATTGGCCGATATCACCTCATATGGCCAATTTCACCTACTTGGCCGATATGCTTTTGCTATGGGAAATATCCAAGGGCCTATGCACGATATGCTTTCTCTCCTGCACGATAAAAGAGCCCCATGCACGATACCACAAGTTAGGAGGGTGGTAAGGGTCGAAAAATTCCATTAAGGGGTCAAACTAGGGGTATATATACTTGTTGCACATGAAGAAAGGTAAAAATGAGGTGTCAACATTTTGAGCTAGTAGGTTCCACGTGTCCATGCATGGGTGACACGTGTACATGCATACATAAACATTTATCTTGACATGCAAAACAGTTGAGGATCATTGGGAGATAAATATTCGGCCATTACATATCCTTTTGAATAAAATATATTAATCAATTCATCACTTTATGCACAACCCATCATAACTTTACTAAGGAAGTTGTAATCCGACACACCTCACCTCCTTGAGGTGCTTTTCACGATATGAACTTTTCCAAGAGTCCACAAGACGATATGGAACACCTCCTTGGGCTCCATGGCCGATAGGAACTCATATATAAGCTTTTCAACTTGATACAACTCAAGTTAAGCTTCTAAATTCAACCCTTTTTCTTGGTCATTTCTTCACCAAGATTACCATCATTCATAATGGAATCAAACTTGGTGTATAATTCATTATCTCTCCTGTAAATGATACATATAGGAAGTAGGAACACTCTAGAGGTGGTAATTTGCATATCAAACCCACATTTTGGGTAAATTACAATTTGTACCAAAATTGGTGCACAATGCTCCAGCATTGTTCAAACAAGTTCAAACTTGGAATTTAGGCTTTCCACAAGCCACCACTTAGCATCATTCTCTATATTATGATTCTAAAACATATAAGGCACATTCAACATGTGACATTTTGCATTATAGCCCCTCAATTTGGGTAAATTGCACTTTGGTCCAAAACAAAGGAAAAATTGCTCAAACAACATTCAATTGGGACCAAAATTGAAACATAAGTGTGTCACATGATAACAAAGCACCTTAGAGGATTATATTAAAGTTATAATCAACTTTATTAGCCAAAACAAATAGGGTTACCTCATAACCCAGGTCAGGGTCGTTACAGGTATGGCTTGTGGAAGCCTGAGCACCAAGAAAGAGCTTATTAAGCAATGTTTGTGCATTAAAACCAAGTTTTGGTGTAATGTGCAATTTACCCAAAACCTAGGGTTCAATATGAAAAATACCACTTCTAGAGAGTCCCTAATGTTTCTTGATATCAATTAGAGACAAGAAAATCAGAGTGGCATCTCATTTGAATCTCTTTGGGGGAGAGAGAATCTTGATATTAAAATAATCAAGATTTAAGCATAATTGAAACCCTAAATCAATTTAATGCAAAAATAAATATATTAATGGAAGTTCCCTTCAACCAAAAATGTGATGGTTGAATTTATATAAGTATGGACGTCCTTGTTCCTTGCAATGGCACTGAAATATCTAAAGTGAGTGGAGAGCCCACTCACATTAGTTAAAGGAAAAGTAATAGCCACTAATTTTTGGATATTATTATTAAATTGATTAAGGTGCTTAATTGTTTTCTTTTCATTCATGGATAAATAGAAGGATTTATAAGGGGAGGATTATGGCTTCGTATGCAAGGAAGTGAGGGGGATAAATGGCACCAATTTAGGGAGTTGAAGGATTTTTATAACACTTTCTCTCTCTTGAATTTCCCTTATATACACTCCATTTTTTCACCCCACATGAAAGGCTTTTTTGACTCTTCTTTCTTTCCTTGCTTTGGCCGAGCACAAGGGATCTTAGGATAAATAGGAGGACGTACCCCAACCTATAGGTGATCTCCTTAATCATCTTCAACCTTGATTTCATGGTGGAAATCGAAATTCAATGCTTATTTTCTTCTTTTCTCCATTCAATCTTCAACTTTAGCCATTCTTTTCACTCAAAGATTTGAGGACGGACCTTGGGAAGTTGAGAAAGCTTCATTCACCATTAAATACGTGAAGCTTGAAGCTTGGATTTAACTTTGAAGGCGGGTTATATAACTTGAACCCTTAAATATCATTATTTATTTCATTTCTTCATCATATGTTGATTCCTTTTTCTTTCCCGAATTTCCTTTTAATTAATTGTTGAAATCACCACAAAGATCACAACAAATTTCGAAGGTTTGAAGCTTGAATATGATGATGTCATCTTAGCACACACCTCAAGAAATATCAGGTCCAAACGGTTTCAACTTGAGACCAATCGGTCTCAAGACCGTTTAGAGGCCAACCGGTCTCAAGACCGTTTGAGTCCAAACGGTCTCAAGACCATTTGGAGGTCAAGGGCTGTGATGGATGGTTGGAGATCCAAGTGTTATAATTTGATGTACTGTCAATGGTCCAATTGATGAATGATTCAATGAAGCAAACCCTAATTGATTGGTTGAAGGAAACCCTAGAAGATCATTTTGGTTTCAAGGTAGTTTGGACCAAAGTGTAAGGACCCTGACCCGCGTCTAGGGTTTACCATGTTTGTCTTGCTTAATCTTGGTGCTTTGATGATTTCTAATCACCTTTGAGTGGTGATTAGGATTTTTGTTGTGCTTTGTTGAGAGTTCGAGGGGCTACTTGCAAATAACCCAAGTCTAGAGTTTTGTGTGCAAGTTTGCCATCTTGTGAGATGTTTTCCCCTCTTTGCTTCCTCTAGGGTTGAGAGGAAGGCTTGGGCTTGTTGTTTGAGTTTCTTGGGCCTTGCCTGAGCTTGTTTGGGCCTTGGGGTGCCTTGTTTGGGCTTGCTTGAGCCTTGTGTCGGCCAAGTGGAGCTTGTGTCACCCAAGATGAGTAGGGTGTCGACCTGGAGTAGTGTGTGTCGCCCAGTAGAGTTGTTGCTTGTGTCGACCATGAGGCTTGGTCTTGCTTGGTGGACACTTGGTGCATATCTTTGACAAGTGTCTCTTGGTGTGCTATAGTGTTGGCTTGAACCCTAGGACAAGTGTCCCTTGGGTGGACGACACTTAGCATGGATCTACCTTGTTTTCTCCTCCCTTCCCTTATATATATGTGGCTCTTTCCTTTGCCTTAGCTTCCTTTGATCCTTTGGTCTCTCCTCCACCTTGAGTGCACGACACTCCTCCCTCTCTTGCTTGTGTCGGTCGAGACACTCTCCTGGAGTTGTAGTGGTGGCTGATACCCTCTCTTGGAGAAGCTTTGGTGGACGACAACCCTTGGACCTTGGAGTGCTTCTTCTTCCTTGGAGCTTGGAGCTTAAGGCGGGTTGCATAGCTTCTAACCCTAACTCCTTTACCTCTAGCTATGATCTTGTTGCATGTTAGTAGTTTAGCTTAGTTCCTTGCTTTTATACCTTGCTTGTGTACCTTTGGTGGCCGATCCCTCTCTAGGGTTTAGGGTTCCTTTGTGCACCTTGCTTTCTAGGGTTTAGGGTTCCTTTGTGCACCTTGCTTTCTAGGGTTTAGGGTTTCCTTGTGCTGGAGGTAGGTGATGACCCTTGGTTGGGCGACATCCTCTCTTGCCTTGATGATGGGCGATATCCTCCCTTGGTTTGGGTGTGTTGGGCGACACCCTTATTCTTGTGATGGGCGACATAGTGGTGTTCTTTGTGTTGGCTGATATGGTGACCCCTGTTTGGCGATACCCTACCTTGTTTGAGTGTGTTGGGCAACATCCTCTCTTGTGATGGTGTTAGGCGACATGAGTGTTGTGTGTTGGACGATAGGTTAGTATGGTTGAGTTGGTCGACATGGTGACCATGTTGGGCGATATGGTTCCTATGATAAGCAATCCCTTTGTTCTTGTGTTGGGCGAGACCCTCTCTTGTCTTGGTGTTGGGCGAGATGGGTACCTTGTGATGGGAAACATGATGAGTGCTCTTGTGTTGGGCGATAGTTCAAGCTAGTGAGGAGTTGGCCGATATGGTTGAGTTGGTCGATATGGCTGAGTTGGCCGTTGGATGTTGTTGGGCGATACATCTTGAGGTGTTGGCCGATATAGCCTTGTCAAGCTTGATGGTTGTTGGTGTCGGACGACATGGCCATGTGTGGCTTGTTTCCTTGTCTTGAACGATAGACCATGCATGTTGGCCGATAGCCATGTTGACCGATAGGCCATGCATGCCATGGTGGCCGATAACCATGCTGGCCGACACCCATGATGGCCGATAGCCATGTTGGGCGACAGCCTTGGGTGGTGATGGCCGATAGGGTTGGTGTGTGTGTCGGCCGACAGGCCTTGATAAGTTTTAGTGAGGGTGGTGATGAGTTATGGTGAGAGTCTTGGGATCCTAAAGTAACGGTTCCATGTGTTATGAAAGTGGATGTTTATGCTTAATGATGGTGGTGTCTGGTTAGTGATAACAACAATGATTATGATACCTTGTAAACAATAATAATGCTAATGATAGTAACAATGATGATAATGGTAGTTGCATAAATGAGAATGATAGTAATGATGTTGATCATAATAATGATGACAACAATGATAGTAATGATATGCATGAAGTAATCCTTGTACTCAATTGTTAAATGAGAATGGTGATAGTTACCCTAGTAGCTTGCCTAATAATAATAATGATAATATTGATAATAGTGGATGGTGACAGTAATGATAGTAGTAATAATAGTGTTTGCTCTACATACTCAACATGATTCTATATCAAGTAAACACCTTGATTACTTGTATAATCTTGAGATAAGAGTAAGCATGTATATGGCTTGTTAATGATGTGACTTGATCACCAAATAGGGTAAGAATGGCAAGTAGAGTATCTTGAATGGCATTTCATGATGATAGCATATTCCTTATGTTGAATCTACAATTATTGTGTACTCTAACCATGCAGGTGATGATCAGCCTTGAAAGGACTATGAGACACATGTGATGAGTAACATCATTTGATAATTACCCTGATTAATGAGATGATATGTATAATGTGTTAAGTTCCATGATGATGATGTGAGCCTTGAGAGGCAGTAACAGTACATGATGAGGGATTGAGATCCCAGGGTATGTGATGATCCTTGAGATGGATCTGGATGGTTGGCAAGAGGCCAAGTGGTAACATGTGAGGTTGGATCCTTGAGATGGATCAGGTTGATGTGTTTTCAATAATAATATAATGTTATTTACTTTCTATTATATCTTGCATGTTATACAACTTGGTTGAATCCTGCAATCTATCTAAAAGATACTAATTAATCACAGTGAAATATATCATGTAGTTTGCCCTGGCCATAGATCCATCATCGTCAGGACTTGGTGATGGTGAAACGGGTTCTCCTACGGGTTAACCTGGAAGCGCATATTGTTGAATATGTGTAGGTTGCTCCTAGCCTAAAAATGAGGAGGTAAGAGTGTAACTTCGATTACAGACTCAGATACATAGAAAGAGCATGGTGAACAAGCCCATGGCTCAGGATATGTGATGTGTGGAGCATGAATGCGTTCATGGCTCAGAGCACGGTAAACAGGCCCGTGGCTCAGTTTTACTAGCGCCGAGACCTGTACCAAGGCGGGCTAGAGTGAGGGTAGCCTATGGAGCTGACCCTGTGGCTTAGACCACTTCAGCATGTGACTGTGGTCCTGCTTGTGTTGTACTCGTGTACTGACCACGAGGTGGGAGGTTGTGGAGTCCGGCTCTTCCATTGACCTTGTATGGCACCAGCTTGGGTTTTGTAACCGAAGGTTGGATTTGAACGGTACGGTTCAAATCCTCAGGGCATAATAATACATAATACAGCCGTTTAGTACTTATTGCTTAGGATAAACATGAAACATTGGTTGAGGCCTTGTTTGTGTAACATCTTCGTTATATCTTGCAGGTTATGTGATAATATGTCTGATCTTGATAAGCAGGTTATGTGACACTACATCTTGTTCTAATAATCATGTTACATAGGGATACATCTTATCTTGCTAATCATATTCCTTGAGATATATCTGGTTATATGCTTTTGTATAGCGGGTAAGCTTGTCGGTAAGAATAATCTATTTTATATAGACTGCTCTTGTTATACCTGTTATTAGATATCGGCTGTTATAGTCTATCTTGCTGAGGTTCTGTAGTTGCGGTGGGGAGTTATGTTTCCCACTGGGACAATTGTTCAATTGTCTCACTCCGCTGGTTTACACCCTTTTTAGGTGGTCGAGGTAGATGTGGTCGTGGTCGTGGCATTGCGGCCGAGCAGCTTGACGAGCAGTAGAAGGCAAGCGATGGACATGCTGCTATTTTGGATGTTTTGTAGTAGAGTCTAGAGTCATCCCTGTACTCTCAGGTCCTTGGCAGTGTTTTGATGTTGTTTCACGATGATCGATTGATGATGTTTGTATATCCTGTTGTTGGCCGGATATGGGCCGTTATGTATATGACTCGGTGGTGAACTCTTGTGATGGATGAACAGCTATTTCTGAGCTGTGGACACGTATCAGATCTCGTGGATGTATATATATATGCCATGTTTCCGTGCAGGATGAGGACTGGAAAGTAATAGTTTCATAGTTTATCAGTTTTCCGCAATCGGTTTTAATTAACCCGTATTCTCATAATTTGTGGTTATGGTGATTTCCGCACGTTTTCGCGTAACACCTCGTTATCTGTGTGATAATGGGATGTGTTGCCACAAGTTTTGGTATCAGAGCTTTAGGTTCGCTGAGTCTACAGGGATCTAGGACTAGGTTGAGTCTGTTCTTATGAGTTTTCCAGGATTTCTTACAAAAGCTTCTGCCCTCAGCGGAAGAAAAGACAAGATGTCTGGAAACCATGAAGAACATGCTCCTGAGCATAGTGATGTTGCATCGGTTGATGGAGCAGATGGAAAGGCACATGAAGATCGGGTGCCTGAGGTTCCCCAATTTAACCCAGCCATACTTGAACACCCTGCCTACCAATAGCTTATGGGACAGTTAATGGCTACGATGAATCTCATGGTTGAGCGATTACCAGTGCCTCCTCCGCGAGCATAGGTTCCCCATGGAGAAGCATCGGGTATTGGGAAGATCTTTGAGCGGCTTCGCCGAGTTGGAGCTTCAGATTATGCTGGGACGGCTGATCCAACGGATGCAGATCTGTGGCTGACAAGTCTCGAGAAGGCTTTTCAGATCCTTGACATCCCCGAACAGACAAGGTAAAGCATGCTATCTACCTTTTGAAAGGTAGTGCTGGTCACTGGTGGACCATCGAAGAAGAGAAGCGGCCTGGTGAGGTGGTCTGTTGGGAAGTGTTTCGACGTGAGTTCGTCACCAGATACTTTCCAAAGACGTATCTGGATGAGAAGATCAGTCTGTTTGAGAAGTTGTGGCAAGAAACGATGAACATCACCGAGTATGAAGCCAAGTTTATGGATCTGTTGAGGTTCTGTCCTCACATGGCGGCAACAGACGAGGAATGGATCAGACGTTTCGAGAAGGGTTTGAGTGATGATTTGACAACCCCGGTGTCTGCGTTGGAGAACCGAGAGTGGTTTGCTATGTTCGTGGAATCTGTTCGACGGGTCGAGAGGACAGTAAGGGAGAAAAGAGAGTCTATGTCTCTTAAAAGACCTGCTCAGTTTCAAGGACGGAGGTTTGGTGGCTTTAAGAAGCCCAGGTTTTCAGCACCGTCAGCGATGAGAAGTTCTGGTGTACCATCTCAGTGGTCTCCGAGTAAGGGGAGAGGTTATGTTTCTTCACCGTCTAAGGTGCACAGATCAGCTTCTGTGGTAGTGACAGGGCCAGCTAGGCCACGGGTTGAGGACAAGTCATGTCATCTTTGTGGACAGGTCGGACATTGGAAGTCCAATTGCCCGAATAGAGACGTTGAAGTGACGCAGCAGCCGAGATAGAGTTTTCAGAGGTCAGAGAGACCGCAGGCTAGTGGTAGCAGAGGTCGAGGATGCGGTCAAGCGTCTCAAGCTGGATCGTCTGCTCAAGGAAGCAGAGGTCATGGACAGCAAGCAACGACTCGATTCTATACCATGAATCAGCCGGAGGCGATAGTCAACCCGCGAGTGGTGACAGGTCAGATGGAGTTATTTCATTCTGATATGTCTTCTTCTTGCTTTATATCTATTCTGGTTGACCCGGGTGCTACACACTCTTTTATCACCTATAGTATGCTTGAAAACTGTCGTTTACCTGTTAGCTGTAAGAAGGATAACTTGTTGTTAGAAACCCCTCTCGATGGTTCCTCTTTGCTTTGAGAAGAGTGTCCATCTTGTGTCTTGTCTTTCTCGGGACACCGCATTCAAGTGGATCTCATACCACTTGATATGCATGGTTTCAATGTTATCCTTGGGATGGATACCTTAGAGAAGTATAAGATTGTTTTGGACTATAGTTCCAAGCAGGCAGTGTTTGATGTTGCTGGAGAGAAGTGGATCTTCCCGGGAGATAGGAAGATTCTTCCAACATGTTTGGTATCAGCGATGGTGGCAGATAAGTTGTTAAAACAAGGATGTGAGGCATTCTTAGCTCACGTGGTGGATACCGTTGTGGTTACCAAGGCGAAAGGTCCTAGCCTCGAGGAAGTGGCAGTGGTTCGAGAGTTTGCAGACGTGTTTCCTGGGGAGTTTCCTGGTGTTCCTCCACCCCGAGAGATTGATTTCGAGATCAATCTAGTTCCTGGAACACAGCCAGTTGCACAGTCACCGTATAGGATGGCTCCAGCAGAGATGGCAGAGTTGAAGAAGCAGTTGCAAGAGTTGTTGGAGAAAGGTTTTATCCGACCGAGTACGTCGCCATGGGGTGCTCCCGTGTTGTTCGTTAAGAAGAAGGATGGATCGATGCGGTTATGTATAGACTACCGACAGTTGAACAAGGTCACGATCAAGAATAAGTACCCGTTGCCGAGGATAGATGATCTGTTTGATCAGTTGCGTGGTGCTACAGTGTTTTCGAAGATCGATCTACGGTCTGGATATTATCAGTTAAGTGTAAAGGCGGATGACATACCAAAGTCAGCTTTCAGGACGAGGTATGGTCATTTCGAGTTTGTGGTTATGCCGTTTGGGTTAACCAATGCACCTGCAGCTTTCATGGACCTAATGAACAGAGTGTTCCGTCCGTTCTTAGATTAGTTTATTGTAGTCTTTATAGATGACATCTTGATCTATAGTCAGGACATGCTAGAGCACGAGCAACATCTTCGTCGAGCGTTGACTCTTCTTCGTCAACATCAGTTGTATGCCAAGTTCAGTAAGTATGAGTTCTGGTTGGATGAAATGACTTTCTTGGGTCATGTGATATCTGCTGAAGGAGTCAAAGTAGATCCGAAGAAGGTGGAATCCATTGCATATTGGGAACAGCCGAAGACGCCGACAGAAGTTTGTAGTTTCCTTGGTTTGGCAAGATACTACTGGAGGTTTATCAAGGACTTCGGTGTGATCGCGTTGCTGATGATGAAGTTGACCAGGAAGGATGTACCTTTCATTTGGGATGATCGATGTCAGCAAGCTTTCCAAAGTTTGAAGGAGAAGCTGACCAATGCTCCAGTGTTGATCTTGCCAGAGCCTGGGAAAGGCTATGTTGTTTTCTGTGATGCTTCCAAGAAAGGTTTAGGTTGTGTGTTGATGCAGGAAGATCATGTAGTTTCTTTTGCCTCGTGACAGCTCAAGAAGCATGAGGAGAACTATCCGACTCATGACTTGGAGTTGGCAGCAGTGGTTCATGCGTTAAAGATTTGGAGACACTATCTGTATGGGGAAGTGTGTCGGATCTTTACGGATCATAAGAATCTGAAGTACATCTTTACACAGCAAGAGTTGAACATACGATAGGGATGATGGATGGATTTGATCAATGATTACGAGTGCACTATCGAGTATCATCCTGGTAAGGCGAACGTGGTAGCTGATTCTCTTAGCAGAAAGTCTTCTTCTCTTTCTTTAAAGAAGGCACAGTTGAGTTCTCTAGCATGCCATAGGCGAGATATGTATGTTTCTCTTCGACAGATGAATGTACAGATGGAAGTTTCTTTGTTGTCTGGTCTTTTCGCACAGATGCAAGTTAAGCCTACGTTGAGACAGTAGATCAAGGATACCCAACAGACTAATGATGCAGTAAAGTTGATTAGATCAAAGTTCGGCAGCGACAAGCGTGATGGGTTTCATGAGTCCGAGGATGGGCTAGTTTGCTATCGTGATAGGATGGTGGTTCCAGATGTTGATAATCTGAGGAAGTTGGTTCTTGAAGAAGCACATACGTCGATGTATGTGATGCATCCAGGTGTCACCAAGATGTATCATAGTCTGAAGGACTTGTATTGGTGGCCCAATTTGAAGAGAGATGTAGCTGAGTTTGTGGCGAGATGTGCGGTGTGTCAGCAAGTGAAGGCTGAACATCAGAAGCCGGCAAGTATGTTGCAACCTTTGCCGATACCGCAGTGGAAATGGGATCACATAACCATGGATTTCATAGTTGGTCTACCCCGGACAACTAGGAATCATGATTCCATTTGGGTGGTAGTGGACAGATTGACTAAGTCTGCCCATTTTCTACCAGTGAAGACGACGTATACAGCTGAGAAACTAGACAGAGTATATGTTGATGAGATAGTATGTTTGCATGGAGTACCAGTAACAATAGTTTCCGACAGAGGTCCTCAGTTTACGAGTCGTTTTTGGGAACAGTTGCACCAAGCGTTGGGAACGCGGTTGAGGTTCAGTACAACTTTTCACCCACAGACAGATGGACAATCTGAGAGGACTATTCAGATTTTGGAAGATCTTCTTCGAGCTTGTGTTTTGCAGTTTCTAGGCAACTGGGATGTACATCTAAGTTTGATAGAGTTTGCCTACAACAACAGTTATCAGCGGTAACAACAGTTATCAGCGGAGCATCGACATGGCTCCTTATGAGGCTTTGTATGGAAGGAAGTGCAGAATCTCCTTTGTGTTGGTATGAGTCTGGTGAATATCAACTTTTGGGTCCTGAGTTAGTTCAGCAAATGACAGATAAGATCAAAGTGATGTAGCAACAATTGAAAGTGGCACAGGACAGGCAGAAGTCTTATGCAGACAATCGCCGATGACCTTTGGAATTCCAGGTGGGAGACAAAGTGTACCTTAAAGTCTCGCCATGGAAAGGTATGCTAAGGTTTGGACGGAAGGGTAAGTTAGCTCCCAGGTATATGGGGCCTTACCCAGTCAGAGCACGTGTTGGCAAAGTAGCTTACGAGATAGAGTTTCCTCCAGAGTTGCACAGGTTGCATCTAGTGTTTCATGTCAGTATGCTGAAGAAAAGTCATCCGGATATAGGTACAGTGATACAACCAGTTGAGGTTGAGCTTGATGCAGATGTGACCTACGAGGAAGGTCCTGTGGTGATCCTTGACAGAAGGATCAAGAAGCTGAAGAGGAAGGATCTGGTTCTTGTGAAGGTTCTTTGGCAGCGTCGTGGCGTTGAGGAAGCCACGTGAGAGCTTGAGGAAGAGATGAGGAGGAAGTATCCCTCGCTTTACTCTTCAGATTTTGAGGACGAAATCCCTTAAAGGGGGATAGATTGTAAGGACCCTGACCCGCGTTTAGGGTTTACCCTGTTTGTCTTGCTTAATCTTGGTGCTTTGATGCTTGCTAATCACCTTTGAGTGGTGATTAGGGTTTTTGTTGTGCTTTGTTGAGAGTTCGAGGGGCTACTTGCAAATAACCCAAGTCTAGGGTTTTGTGTGAAAGTTTGCCATCTTGTGAGATGTTTTCCCCTCTTTGCTTCCTCTAGGGTTGAGAGGAAGGCTTGGGCTTGTTGTTTGAGTTTCTTGGGCCTTGCCTGAGCTTGTTTGGGCCTTGGGGTGCCTTGTTTGGGCTTGCTTGAACCTTGTGTCGGCCAAGTGGAGCTTGTGTCGCCCAAGATGAGTAGGGTGTCGACCTGGAGTAGTGTGTGTCGCCCAGTAGAGTTGTTGCTTGTCTCGACCATGAGGCTTGGTCTTGCTTGGTGGACACTTGGTGCATATCTTTGACAAGTGTCTCTTGGTGTGCTAGAGTGTTGGCTTGAACCCTAGGACAAGTGTCCCTTGGGTGGACGACACTTAGCATGGATCTACCTTGTTTTCTCCTCCCTTCCCTTCTATATATGTGGCTCTTTCCTTTGCCTTAGCTTCCTTTGATCCTTTGGTCTCTCCTACACCTTGAGTGCACGACACTCCTCCCTCTCTTGCTTGTGTCGGCTGAGACACTCTCCTGGAGTTGCAGTGGTGGCCGATACCCTCTCTTGGAGAAGCTTTGGTGGACGAAAACCCTTGGACCTTGGAGTGCTTCTTCTTCCTTGGAGCTTGGAGCTTAATGTGGCAACACATCCCATTATCACACAGATAACGAGGTGTTACGCGAAAACGTGCGGAAATCACCATAACCACAAATTATGGAAATACGGGTTAATTAAAACCGATTGCGGAAAACATATAAACTGTGAAACTATTACTTTCCAGTCCTCATCCTGCACAGAAACATGTCATATATATACATACACGGAATCGGATACGTGTTCACAGCTTACTGAAACAGCTGTTCATTCATCGCATGGGTTCATCACCTGTTCATATACACGGAGGCCCACATCCGGCCAACAGTAGGATTATCGATCGTTCATCGTGAATCAACGTCAAAACACTGCCAAGGACCTGAGAGTACATGGATGACTCTAGACTCTACTACCAAACAACCAAAACAGCAACATGTCCATCACTTGCCTTCTACTGCTCGTCAGGCTGCTCGGCCGCCACACCACGACCACGACCACGTCTACCTCGACCACCTAAAAAGGGTGTAAACCAACATAGTGAGACAATTGAACAATTTTCCCAGGGGGAAACATAACTTCCCACCACAACTACAGAACCTCAAGAAGATAAACGATAACAGCAGATAACTAACAACAGGTATAACAAGAGCAGTCTCTATATATATAAGGCATAGTTATTCTTACCGACAAGCTAATCAGCTATGCAAGCATATATCCAAATATATCTTAAAGAATATGATTTGCAAGATAAGATGTATCTCCATGTAACATGATTATCAGGACAAGATATAATGTCACATAACCTGCAAGGTATAATAGAGATATTACACAAACAAGGCTTCAACCAATGTTTCGTGTTTATACTAAGCAATAAGTACTAAACGGCTGTATTACGTATTATTATGCCCTGAGGATTTGAACTGTACCGTTCAAAACCAACCTTTGGCTGCGAAGCCTAAATCCAGTGCCATACAAGGTCAATGGAAGAGCCAGACTCCACGACCTCCCACCTCGTGGTCAGTACATGAGTACAACACAAGCAGGACCATAGTCACATGCTGAAGTGGTCTAAGCCACATGGATAGCTCCATAGGCTACCCTCACTCTAGCCCGTCTTGGTATAGGTCTCGGCGCTAGTAAAACTGAGCCACGGGCCTGATCACCGTGCTCTGAGCCATGAACGCATTCATGCTCTTCACATCACATATCTTGAGCCATGGGCCTGTTCACCATGCTCTATATACGTATCTGAGTCTGTAACCGAAGTTACACTCTTACCTCCTTACTTTAGGCTAGGAGTAACCTCACATATTCAACAATATGCGCTCCGGGTTAACCCGTAGGAGAACCCGTTTCACCATCACCAAGTCCTGACGATGATGGATCTATGGCCAGGGCAACTACATGATATGATTTCACTGTGATTCATTAGTATCTTTTAGATGGATTGCAGGATTCAACCAAGTTATATAACATGCAAGGTATAACAGAAAGTAAAGAACATTATATTATTATTGAAACCACATCATCGTGATCCATCACGAGGATCCAACATCACATGTTACCACTTGGCCTCTTGCCAACCATCCAGATCCATCTCAAGGATCATCACATACCATGGGATCTCAATCCCTCATCATGTACTGTCACTGCCTCTTAAGGCTCACATCATCATCATGGGACTTAACACATTATGCATATCATCTCATTAATCAGAGTAATTATCAAGTGGTGTTACTCATCACATGTGTTGCATAGCCCATTCATGGCTACACCTTACCTGCATGGTTAGGATACTCAAACCATAGGTTCAACATAAAGAATATGCTCGCTATCATGAACTATCATTCGAGATAATCTACTTATCATTTTTACACTACCTGATGTATTAAGCACATCATTAACAAACCATATTCAAGACTACCCTTATCTTAAGATGATACCACGATTAAGGTATTCACTTTATATAAAAGCATGTTGAGTATTCAGAGCAAATACTGTTGTTACCAATATCATTATCTTTGTCATTAAGCCACCATTAATGTAACTACTATTAATCATTGTCATTTAACAATTAAGCATACGACCTACATTATGCATAGCATTACTACTCTGGTTACCATCATTACCATTATTAGCATCATCATCTATTATTATCCTTATTGAAATGTCATAAAGCAGAATATTAATGTAACTGTCACTTAGCCACATTATTCCAACCATTATCGTCATTAACCTCACTATATTATTAACATCATTATTGCTTTCTCTATGAGCAAGGCGTTACTACTGGTATCTGGTTATGCATAAGCGTCTGCTGTCACGATACTTGGGAACGTCACCAAAGGTCCTAACTATCCTCACCTAAAATCTCACAACCTTATTATATCTAACATGCTCGGCTAAAGCATAGGGAGGCAGCAACGCTGCGCTACACCTAGCCTACTGTCTGCAACGCCGCGTTACAAGGGAAGAGTAGCGTGTGTTAGGTGTATAGCGCGTCCCACCCTATCGGGCAACGCCCGTCACAGCTACTCCTGACGCCCGATATGCTAGGGCTTATCGTTCAGCTCACACCTCATCTCAACCACCAGGAGAGAGAAAAAGAGAGAGATATCACACCCTCAAAACTAGCAACCACCACCCAAGGCCTATCGGCCGATACACACCAAAGGGAGGGGCGTGACGCCCGTCACATCCCAAGCCATGTCGCCTGTCACGCACAGGAGAGCAACGCTCGTCAGGGTTATCGACCACCAGCAACCATCAAGTTCAACAAGGGTATATCGGTCGATACCTCACTCCAGCCTATCGCCCAACCCAAATAAGCTAGCCACACATGATCATATCGTCCAACTCAAGCCAACCCTCAAGCCCCTTCTTGGTCTGTCGTCCGTCACAAGAAGATATCGTTCAACACAAGGAGACCATGTCACCCAACAAGAGGTATATCGACCAACTCACCCAACCCAAGGAGGGATATCGCCCAACACACTAAAACAAGAGAGAAGATATCGCCCAACTCCAGGCTGACGCCCGTCAGGCCTGCTACCCAACACAACCATATCGGACAACATAGGTACAAAAACAAGGTACACTAATCTACTAGCATGTGAGCAAGAACATAACTAGAGCAAGGGATTTAGGGATAGAAATCATGCAACCCGCCTTGAAGCTCCAAGGAAGAAGAAGAAGCACTCCAGCTCCAAGGGTATCGTCCACCACAGCTCCAAGGGAGGTGTATCGGCCAACACAACAGCAAGGGAAGGGATATCGTGCACTCAAGGTGGAAGAGAGACCAAAAGAGCAAAGGAGACTAAGGCAAGGAAAAGAGCTACATATATAGGAAGAAGGGGAGGAGAAACCAAGGTTCAATCATGCTAAGTGTCGTCCACCCAAGGGACACTTGTCCTAGGGTTTAAGCTAACACATTAACACAACAAGAGACACTTGTCCAAGCTAGACACCAAGTGTCACCAACCAAGGTCAAGCCACATGGGCGACACAAGCAAGAACTCCTGCTGGGCGACACAAACAAGCTACTGGGTGACACACCATGGTGTTGGACGAAACAAAGCTCTCTTGGACGACACACACAACCCCTAGGTCGACACAAACTTACCTTGGACGACACAAGGCAAGCCATGGCCGACACAAAGCTCAAACAAGCCCAAACAACACATCTCAAGGCCCAAACAAGCTCAACTCAGGCCCAAAGAACTCAAACAACAAGCCCAAGCCTTCCTATCAACCCTAGAGGAAGCAAAGAGGAGAAAACATCTCACAAGATGGCAAACTTGCACACAAAACCCTAAACTTGGGTTATTTGCAAGTAGCCCCTCAAACTCTCAACAAAGCACAACAAAACCCTAATCACCACTCAAAGGTGATTAGCAAGCATCAAACCACCAAGGTTAAGCAAAACAAATAGGGTAAACCCTAAACGCAGGCCAGGGTCCTTACAATCTAACCCCCTTTAAGGGATTTCGTCCCCGAAATCTGAAGAGAAAAGCGAGGGATACTTCCTCCTCATCTCTTCCTCAAGCTCCCACGTGGCTTCCTCGACGCCAGGACGCTGCCAAAGAACCTTCACAAGAACCAGATCTTTCTTCTTCAACTTCTTGATCCTTCTGTCAAGGATCGCCACCGGGCCTTCCTCGTAGGTCACATCTGCATCAAGCTCAACCTCGACTGGCTGTATCACTGTACCTGAATCCAGATGACTTTTCTTCAACATGCTTACATGAAACACTGGGTGCAACCTGTGCAACTATGGAGGCAACTCTAACTCATAAGCTACCTTGCCAACACATGCTCTGACTGAGTAAGGTCCCATATACCTGGGAGCTAACTTACCCTTCCGTACAAACCTTAGCACACCTTTCTACGGCGAGACTTTAAGATATACTCTGTCTCCTACCTGGAAATCTAAAGGTCTTTGGCGATTGTCTGCATAAGACTTCTGCCTGTCCGGTGCCACCTTCAACTGTTGTTGTATCACTTTGATCTTATATGTCGTCTGCTGGACTAACTCAGGACCTAAAAGCTGATATTCACCTGATTCGTACCAACACAAAGGGGATCTGCACTTCCTCCCATACAAAGCCTCATAAGGAGCCATGTCGATGCTTCGTTGGGAACTGTTGTTGTAGGAAAACTCTATCAAACTCAGATGTACATCCCAGTTGCCTAGAAACTGCAAAACACAAGCTCGAAGAAGATCTTCTAAAGTCTGAATAGTCCTCTCAGACGGTCCGTCTGTCTGCGGGTGAAAAGTTGTACTGAATCTCAACTGTGTTCCCAACGCCTTGTGCAACTGTTCCCAAAAACAACTCGTAAACTAAGGACCTCTGTCAGAAACTATCGTTGTTGGCACACCATGCAAACGTACTATCTCATCCACATATACTCGAGCTAGTTTCTTAGCTGTATACGTCGTCTTCACCAGTAGGAAATGGGCAGACTTCGTCAATCTGTCCACTATCACCCAAATGGAATCATGATTCCTAGTTGTCCGGGGTAGACCAACTACGAAATCCATAGTTATATGATCCCATTTACACTGCGGTATCGGCAAAGGTTGCAACGTACCTGCCGGCTTCTGATGTTCAGCCTTCACTTGCTGACAAACCGCACACCTTGCCACGAACTCAGCTACATCTCTCTTCAAACCGGGCCACCAATACAAGTCCTTCAGACTATGATACATCTTAGTGACACCTGGATGCATAACATACATCGACGTATGTGCTTCTTCAAGCACCAACTCCCTCAGATCATCAGCATCTGGAACCACCATCCTATCACGATAGCAAACTAGTCCATCCTCAGACTCATGAAACCCATCACGCTTGTCGCTGCCGAACTCTGATCTAATCAACTGTACCGCATTATCAGTCTGCTGTGCATCCTTGATCTATTGTCTTAGCGTAGGCTTGACTTGCATCTGTGCGAAAAGACCAGACAGCAAAGAAACTTCCATCTGCACATTCATCTGTCTCAGAGAAACAAACATATCTTGCCTATGGCATACCAGAGAAGTCAACTGTGCCTTCTGTACCGCAAGAGAAGAAGAAGACTTTCTGCTAAGCGCATCAGCTACCACATTCGCCTTACCAGGATGATACTCGATAGTGCAGTCGTAATCATTGATCAACTCCATCCATCGTCGCTGTCGCATGTTCAACTCTTGCTGCGTAGAGATGTACTTCAGATTCTTATGATCCGTAAAGATCTGACACACTTCCCCATACAGATAGTGTCTCCAAATCTTTAACGCATGAACTACTGCTGCCAACTCCAAGTCATGAGTCGGATAGTTCTCCTCATGCTTGTTGAGCTGTCGCGAGGAAAAAGACACTACATGATCTTCCTGCATCAGCACACAACCTAAGCCTTTCTTGGAAGCGTCACAGAAAACAACATAGCCTTTCCCAGGCTCTGGCAAGATCAACAATGGAGTACCGGTCAGCTTTTCCTTCAAACTCTGGAAAGCTTGCTGACATCGATCATCCCAAACAAAAGGTACATCCTTCCGGGTCAACTTTGTCATCGGCAACGCAATCACACTGAAATCCTTGATAAACCTCCGGTAGTATCCTGCCAAACCAAGGAAACTACGAACTTCTGTCGGTGTCTTCGGCTGTTCCCAATCCGCAACAGATTCTACCTTCTTCGGATCTACTTTGACTCCATCAGCAGATATCACATGACCCAAGAAAGCCACTTCATCCAACCAGAACTCACACTTACTGAACTTGGCATCCAACTGATGTTGACTAAGAAGAGTCAACGCTTGACGGAGATGTTGCTCATGCTCTAACCTGTCCCGACTATAGATCAAGATATCATCTATAAAGACTACAACAAACTGATCTAAGAACGGATGGAACACTCTATTCATCAAATCCATGAAAGCAGCAGGTGCATTGGTTAACCCAAACAGCATAACCACGAACTCGAAATGACCATACCTCGTCCTGAAAGCTGACTTTGGTATGTCATCCGCCTTTATCCTCAACTGATGATATCCGGACCGTAGATCGATCTTTGAGAACACTGTAGCACCACACAACTGATCAAACAGATCATCTATCCTTGGCAACGGGTACTTATTCTTGATCGTGACTTTGTTCAACTGCCGGTAGTCTATACACAACCGCATCGAACCATCCCTCTTCTTAACAAACAACACAGGAGCACCCCACGGCGACGTACTTGGTCGGATAAAACCTTTCTCCAACAACTCTTGCAACTACTTCTTCAACTTTGCCATCTCTGCTGGAGCCATCCTATACGTTGACTGTGCAACTGGCTGCGTTCCAGGAACCAGATTGATCTCAAAATCAATCTCTCGGGGTGGAGGAACACCAGGAAACTCCTCAGGAAACACATCTGCAAACTCTCGAACAACCGACACCTCCTCAAGACTAGGGCCTTTCGCCTTGGTAACCACAACGGTATCCACCATGTGAGCCAGGAATGCCTCACATCCTTGTCGTAACAACTTATCTGCCACCATAGCTGATACCAAACACATCGGAAGAATCTTCCTATCTCCCTGGAAGACCCACTTCTCTCCAGCAACATCAAACACTGCCTGCTTGGATCCACAGTCCAAGATGACCTTATACTTCTCTAAGGTATCCATTCCAAGGATAACATTGAAACCATGCATGTCAAGTGGCATAAGATCCACTTGAATGCGATGTTCCGAGAAAGACAAGACACAAGATGGACACTCTTCTCGAAGCAAAGAGGAACCATCAAGAGGGGTTTCTAACAACAAGCTATCCTTCTTATAAATAACAGGTAAATGACAGTTTTCAAGCATACTATAGGTGATAAAAGAGTGTGTAGCACCTGGGTCAACCAGAACAGATATAAAGCAAGAAGAAGACATATCATAATGAAATAACTCCATCTGACCTGTCACCACTCGCGGGTTGACTATCGCCTCCGGCTGATTCATAGCATAGAATCGAGCCGTAGCTTGCTGTCCACGACCTCTGCTACCACTGGGTTGTTGTCTCTCAGACTTCTGGAAACTCTGCCTCGGCTGTTGCGTCACTTCAACATCTCTATTCGGGCAATTAAGCCTGAAATGCCCGACTTGTCCACAAAGATGACATGCCTTGTCCTCAAACTGTAGCCTAGCTGGCCCTGTCACTGCCACAGAAGCTGAACTGTGTGCCTTAGATGGTGAAGAAACATAACCTATCCCCTTACTCGGAGACCACTGAGATGGCACACTAGAACTTCTCGTCACTGACGGTGCTGAAAACCTAGGCTTCTTAAAGCCACCAAACCTTCGTCCTTGAAACTGAGCAGGTCTTTTAAGAGACATAGACTCTCTTTTCTCCCTTACTGACCTCTCTATCCGTCGAACAGATTCTACGAACGTAGAAAACCACTCTCGGTTCTCCAATGCAGACACTGGGGTTGTCAACTCAGCACTCAAACCCTTCTCGAAATGTCTGATCCGTTCCTCGTCTGTTGCTGCCATGTGAGGACAAAACCTCAACAGATCCATAAACTTGGCCTCGTACTCGGTGATGTTCATCATTCCTTGTCGCAACCTCTCGAACTGACTGATCTTCTCATCCAGGTACGTCTTGGGAAAGTATCTAGTGACGAACTCACGTCGAAACACTTCCCAACAGATCACCTCACCAGGCCGCTTCTCTTCTTCTATGGTCCACCAGTGACCAGCACTACCTTTCAGAAGGTAGACAGCATGCTTTACCTTGTCTGCTTCGGGGATGTCGAGGATCCGGAAAGCCTTCTCAAGACTTGTCAGCCACAAATCTGCATCCACTGGATCAGCAGTTCCAGCATAATCCGAAGCTCCAACTCGGAGAAGCCGCTCGAAGGTCTTCCCAATACCCGATGCTTCTCCATGGGGAACCTGTGCTCACGGAGGAGGCACTGGTAATCGCTCAACCATGAGATTCATCATAGCCATTAACTGTCCCATAAGCTGTTGGTAGGCAGGGTGTTCAAGTATGGCTGGGTTAGGTTGGGGGACCTCAGGCACCCGATCTTCATGTGCCTGTCCATCTACTCCATCAACCGATGCAGCATCACTGTACTCAGCAGAGTGTTCTTCATGGTTTCCACACATCTTGACTTTTCTTCCGCTGAGGGCAGAAGATATTGTAAGAAAACCTGGACACACATAAGAACAGACTCAACCTAGTCCTAAATCCCTGTAGACTCAGCGAACCTAAAGCTCTGATACCAAAACTTGTGGAAACACATCCCATTATCACACAGATAACGAGGTGTTACGCGAAAACGTGCGGAAATCACCATAACCACAGATTATGGAAATACGGGTTAATTAAAACCGATTGCGGAAAACATATAAACTGTGAAACTATTACTTTCCAGTCCTCATCCTGCACAGAAACATGTCATATATATACATACACGGAATCGGATACGTGTTCACAACTTACTGAAACAGCTGTTCATTCATCGCATGGGTTCATCACCTGTTCATATACACGGAGGCCCACATCCGGACAACAGCAGGATATACAAAACATTATCGATCGTTCATCGTGAATCAACGTCAAAACACTGCCAAGGACCTGAGAGTATAGGGATGACTCTAGACTCTACTACCAAACAACCAAAACAACAACATGTCCACCGCTTGCCTTCTACTGCTCGTCAGGCTGCTCGACCGCCACACCACGACCATGACCACCTCTACCTCGACCACCTAAAAAGGGTGTAAACCAACGGAGTGAGACAATTGAACAATTGTCCCAGCGGGAAACATAACTTCCCACCACAACTATAGAACCTCAGCAAGATAAACGATAACAGCAGATAACTAACAACAAGTATAATAAGAGCAGTCTCTCTATATATATAAGGCATAGTTATTCTTACCAACAAGCTAATCAGCTGTGCAAGCATATATCCAAATATATCTTAAAGAATATGATTTGCAAGATAAGATGTATCTCCATGTAACATGATTATCAGGACAAGATATAATGTCACATAACCTGCAAGGTATAACAGAGATATTACACAAACAAGGCTTCAACCAATGTTTTGTGTTTATCCTAAGAAATAAGTACTAAACGACTGTATTACGTATTATTATGCCCTGAGGATTTGAACCATACCGTTCAAATCCAACCTTTGGCTGCGAAGCCTAAATCCAGTGCCATACAAGGTCAATGGAAGAGCCGGACTCCACGACCTCCCACCTCGTGGTCAGTACACGGGTACAACACAAGCAGGACCGTAGTCACATACTGAAGTGGTCTAAGCCACATGGACAGCTCCATAGGCTACCCTCACTCTAGCTCGCCTTGGTACAGGTCTCGGCGCTAGTAAAACTGAGCCACGGGCCTGATCACCGTGCTCTGAGCCATGAACGCATTCATGCTCTTCACATCACATATCTTGAGCCATGAACGCATTCATGCTCTATATACGTATCTGAGTCTGTAACCGAAGTTACACTCTTACCTCCTTACTTTAGGCTAGGAGTAACCTCACATATTCAACAATATGCACTCCGGGTTAACCCGTAGGAGATACACACACTTAGGCAAAATCATACACTCTTACACCTAGAATCTCCATCAGATCATGGATGTAATTAACCAAAACACAACCATTAGATCATGTACTTCAAACTCAAACCATCAGATCATATATACCCAACACAAACCATCAAATCATGTGTATCAAAAACAAGCGATCAGATTCATGGTCACTAGAAAGACCATTGGTTCACATACTAAGAACAAGTATAGGCTCATACATAACACAAAGCATGACCATCAATTCATGGACTTAATCAAAACCATCAGATTCCATATAGGGAAAAACCATCAAATCATGCACTCCATCAAATCATCGGATCTTAGGATTCACAAACCATCAGATTCCATGTGGGAAGAACCATCGAATGATGCAACTAGGGAAGCCATAGTTTCTTGAACTTAAATGACTAACCATCTCAATGAGTAGTAGGATCTTCGGTTGTCAAACCTAAGGAGACCATCGATTATTACAAATAAACAAACCATCATTTTATAGTACTAGGACAACCATCATTTATAAAAGCTAGAAGGACCATCGACTGTAAAGTAAGGCAAGCCATCGGTTTCAAGAGCTAGAAAGACCATTGTTTGAGAACCTAGGTAAACCATCAGATGTCAATGCTAGGTGGAACCATCGGTTGAAGGGCTAGGAGAGACATCATTTGATAAAGCTAGATATACCATCAAATGTCAAGACTGGGTGAAATCAAAACTTTTACATCAAGAGAAAACCATTGTTTGTTTAGGATTAAAGAACCATCAATTCATCCATTGATGAGGGAATCATGACCGTCGATTCTTGAGATAAACATAACCATAAATTCTTAAGTATAGAAAAGTCCATCAAAATAACAATTAAGTATAAACCATCAGTAGTCACAAGAAGTCAATCCATCTATTCATGAATCAAGAGGAAAATCAGTCCATAACAACTAAGGAAAAACCATAGTTTCTCACTACAAGGAAATAATAGATTCATGGGCATCCAAGGTCTAGGACACCTACTTCCAAGGAATAACCATGCACAAGATTAATAGGTACATCAAGGAAGATTATCTACACAAGAACTACCACATATGCTCAAACCTTAATCAAAGAATCAACCTTTCTACTTGCTACTATGTTGTTAGAGCAAGATCTACACATAGAAAATTAGGAGTAAATAATAAACATTAATAAGGTTATATAACTCACCTCAAGGAAGGTGATGAAGGTCCAAACAGCGTGGTAGCTCGAAAAGAGAAGAAAATTCTAGCTTGAGCACTCCAAACGTCCAAGCTAGCTCTTTCTTCAAGAACAAGGAAGAACCTAGGGTAGAAGAGAAGAAAGAATGTGCTTTTCAACCATAAGATAAAGCTTCACCAAGAACATTGTGTATCTATTCAAGAAGGAAGAGAGAAGAAGGAGGGAAGTAAGGAAAATGAAGGAAAGAAGATGATCTTACTTGCTTGAGTCAAGAAATAAGGTTAGGACGCTCCAAACATTCCTAGCAAGGGTAGTCCAAACCCTAGAGCCACATGAAACCAAGATCGACCAAGTTATTTCCTCTAGAGATCCTTATCCACCACCAAGTAAGAGGGTCGGACCTCCCAAGCAACAAGAAGATGAAAAGGGTGTGTAAAGAGCTCATTTGGGTGAAATGAGATAGGTATAGAAAGTTGAGGGAGAGAGAGACGGGTTGACATGTCAAAGCATGCATGTCCAGTGTCCAAAAGCCAAAACCTCACATCCATGCAAATCAGGTCAACCATCATATTTTCATGCTAAGGAGACCATCAATTTTCAACACTAGGAGCACCATCAAGCACTAGGTGGCTCATCGAATCATGTCATCACTTGGTCACAAAAGCAAATGCTAACACCACCATCGGTTGTTGCATACCACATGCAAAACCATCGACCCTTGAACCTCAAGAGCAAGCCATGAAATCTCATGCATCATAGGAAACCCATAGGAATCCACTCTCCCAGTGGAACCATCATATCCCAAGCCTTCAAAGGAAAACCATCGAGTTTGGGCATGTAGGTGAGAAACCCTAGGTCTCAACCCTAAGTTAGATAACACCTCTAATTCGATGGTGCATCAACGTGCCCTTAGTGACCAAATATGCAACCATATCAAATATGTTATGAAAACTTATGAAGCACAACATACATGTAAAAAGTTACAGACAAACCCTAGATGCAAAAAAATTGCATAAAAGCCCTTATAGGCACATAAATTGCAAAACTTACTCAAATAGTGTCTGAATTGGACAAAACTTGAAACTTAGATTTGTCATATGATATAAAAGCATTGTGTTAGGGTTTTATTAGGTTTTAATCACTTAATTAAGATAAGTAAGAATTTTTAATCCTTAATCCAGATTAGGGGTCCTATAATTAAAGAAAATCTCTTCATCAATAGGAATTTCTTCAAACAACATGACAATATCAAAACTTTGATTGCCCTTGTGAGGCCCAACTTCAAAAATAGCCTTTAACCTTTGTACATTGACTATGAACTCCTTGGCACTTTCTTTCTCATCGATTATTGTAGCACCATATGGATACACATGTTTCACTAAGTATGGTACTTCCCATTTTGATCTAAGCTTTCTAGGGAAATGTTTTATCTGTGAGTTGTAAAACCACACCCATTGTATGGGCTCAAAAGATTTCTCTTCGATCAATTTGTCGTGTAAGAACTAGATTTTGTCCTTATAGTTCTTAGACATCTCATAGGCTCCATGCCTCATTTCCACTAATTCATGGAGCTACAAGTTTCATCTTATCCCGTCGGTGTTTATATCCATATCCATAGACTTTAAGGCCCAAAATGCCTTGTGTTGTAATTCCATCAATTGGTCATAGCTTTCCAGTATATGATCTTGAATGGTAAGGTGCCAATCGGGACCTTGAATGTTGTCCTATATACCCACAAAGATTCATTGAGTCATGAGACTGATCCTTTTGGTTAGGTTTCATCATATTCTCAACAATGATTTATCTCTCAATTGGCCAACTCAACTTAACCACTAGTTTGAGGGTGGAAAGGAGTAGCCACACGATTACTTACACCATCCTTTTCAACAAACTTTTAGAGGATCTATGAATGAAATGGCTTCCACCATCACTAACAATATCCCTTGTCACATAAAATCATCTAAAGATGTTTGACGTGCCAAACTCATATCACCTTGTGGTCATTTGTTCTTGTAGAAATTGCTTCAACCCACTTTAAGACATAGTCAGTGGACACTAAGATGTAAACGTACCCAAAAGAAGGGGGAAAAATATCATGAGATATAGGTATCATGTCCTTATTTGAGATTGTTCCCACGTTTTGGCACTTCAAGCAAGTTTTGCAATAGTCATGAGAATCCTCGAACAAGGTCGCCAATATAAACCACATTGAAGAACTTTTACAGTTGTTCATTATCCACCAAAATGACATCCACATATGCCATAACGACACATGGAGAGAATTGTCATGTTGTTCACTTTCTAAAATACACCTTATTATGAGATGGTCGAAGAGATACTTGAAGAGATGTGGGTCATACCACACATACTTTTTCACCATAGTACACAACCTTCTACTTTCCTCCCTAGTCCAGGTTCTCGGTACTCTTCCACTAACCCAGAAGTTGGTTATGTGAAACATGTACTATGACCTTTGAGTAGAGTCAAGAAATATGAGTTTCTCATGGGGCATCATCTCCTTGATTTTGTTCACATCATCATAGGGTACTTCAATGAGAGAGAGATGATTGACTGCAGAATTTTTCCACCCCTTTTTTGTCAACAATCTCCAAATCAAATTCTTAAAGCAATAGAATCCAATAGATCAATGTAGGATTTGGGTCCTTCTTTGACATGACATACTTAAGAGATGTATGATCAGTGTAAACAACACTTTGTTTTGTAGAACATAAGAGAGGAACTTGTCAGGAGCAAGAATCATGGAAAGAATTTTTTTGTGGTAGTGTAGTTCCTTTAATCCGTATTAATTGTTTTACTTGCATAATAGATGGCATGTGGGATCTAGCCAATCCTTTGGCTATGTAGAGCCCCCACAACCATATCTGATGCATCGATCATGATCTCAAATGGCAAAGAGAAATTCAGGGGCTGCATAATAGGATCTGAAATCAACTTGTACTTCAAGTGGTATAAGGCTTCAATGCTTTTGTCATCAAAACTGAATTCAACATATTTCTCAAAAAAATGGCACGATGGTCTAGAAATCTTGCTAAAATCATTGACGAAATTGCGAAGAAACCAGCATGCCTCTAAGAAAGAATGAACATGTCTTATGGTGGAAGAAATAGTTGAGTAGAAATGAAGCCCACTTTGGCCTTATCAACTTCAACCCTGACTTTGGATACTCCATGACCAAGAAACATACCCTCAAGCACCATGAAGTGACTTTCCTCTAAAGATAGAACCAAACATTCCTTAGCACATCTATCAAGAACTGTTGTTAGGTGGGAAAATCATTCATCAAAAGACTTGTCGAATAATGAAAAATCATACATGAAGACTTCAAGAGAACAATAAAGCATGTCAGCAAAAATTGATGTGAAACATCTTTGGAAAGTAGAGGGGTGTTGCAAAGCAGAAAAGGTATTCTTCTATAAGAAAAGTTACCACTTGGATATGTGAACATGGTCTTATCTTTATCTACAGGATGCACTGCCACTTGGAAATATCCTAAGTAGCCATCAAGAAAGCAATAGAATCTCTATCATGTAAGTCTCTATAAAATTTTATCAATGAATGGGAGAGGAAAGCTGTCCTTCTTTGTCTTCTCATTTAAACTCCTATAGTCCACACACATCCTCCACTTGGATTGTTTTCTTACTAGCATCATTTCTCCGTCTTCATTTTAGGCCATGGTGATCCCACCCTTTTTAGTACAACTTGGATGGGACTCACCCAAGGACTACCAAAAATGGGATAGATGATCCCAACATCAAGTAACTTCACAACCTCTTTAGCTACAACTTCTTTCAACTTTGGATTCAGCCTTCTTTGCATTTGATGGCCTGGCCTTGTATCATCTTCAAGTTAGATCCTATGGACACAAATGGAGGGGTCAACACCCCTAAAATATGCAATAGACCACTCTATGGCTTGAATGTTCCTTTTCAAAATAGAAATGAGATCATCTTCTTGATCTAGAGAGAGAAAAGAAAAATGTCACCGGGAGGGTGTCATTTGAACCAAGAAATACATACTTCAAATGTTCAAGAAGGGATTTAAGATCAAGGTTAGGAGGTTCTTCAATAGAATTTTTCAAAGGTTTCTCAAAAATAGAAGGAGACTCTTCACTTGTGGAAACCTATGTGATCTCATTCTTCTCAACATTGTCAACATTGGGCAGCTCAACAATAGGCTCTAAACCTCTACCCCTAGGGGCAGTCTCAATCTGCGTAGGTAGGCATTCCTAAAAAATCTCCCCAAGGAAATCAATGAGGTAAAAATCTTCTTATGTGGCACCTATAACCTCGTCTTTGGCGGAAGCTTTGAAGATGTTCAGATTTTCATGTGCATAAACATCACATACATGGTGTTAGTTCTTACATGTATAACTACATTAGTTGTATCTAGGAAGGGTCTTTCCAGGATAATAGGTACCTTCCTTGTGTCCTTTTCCACATCAAGCACAATAAAATCTATAGGAAAGAATGCAGATGTGTCATCATCAAGTCTCGGCAACACATCATCAATTTACCTGAAGGAATTTTCACATAATTTTTGACCAATTTCAAGGTGCATTTATCTGGCTCCAATCGTACCGACTTCAATTCAGAATACACATAATAAGGCATTAGATTCACAATAAAACCCATGTCAAGAAGAGATTGGTCTATGTGGTGTGTTCCAATGTAGCAAGGAATGATAGGTGCACTGAGATCTTTCCTCTTATTTGGAGCGACGTGTTGCAAAATGGAGCTCAATTATTTAATGAGATTGGCTTACTTTGGCATTCTTCCAATTGTTTTCCTCTTAGAAGTGCACACATCCTTCATCAACTTTGTATAATAGGGAATTTTCTTAATGGCATCTAGCTAGGAATGTTGATTCTCAGTTGCTTGAAGGTTTCCATGATGTCCTCAGTGTGCTTCTTCTTCCTTTTGGAGGTGGAAGGCTCTTCAAGAGCATCGGGAAAAGGAGGGAGTTGTTCACCTGTCTCGTTCACATCCATAGGATCATCAATCAATATCATATGAATCACAATATCATCATCCATTGTCAAAATATCACCTTGGTTGCCTATCATAGTATCATCACCCAGAATCACAATATCAATGTTTTGAATTGTGGTATCAACTCTATCTTTACTGACCAAACCATCAATTGCTTTTCCATTTGTCTGCTCCAAAGTCTTCCCACCTCTCAACATAGTCACAACTTTCAATTGCTCATGAGTAGAAGAGGAGGGAGCTTGTGGTGGATGTTGTGATCCTTGAGGTGGCCGCCTTTGGTGTGGGGGGGTTGGGTTTTAGAGAAGAAATTGTGGTTGGATGGAGGTTGTTGTGGTGGTTGTTTTGGAGAGAGTTGATATTAAGGTGGAGGTTGTTGGTATGAACATGGTGGAGCTGGAGTGTATTGATAGTTGTAGGTAGGTTGTGAGGGTGTGGGAGCATATGCATTTTAAGGCCCTTGGTATTGCTGCAATGTGGGCACTTGGCCTTGTTGTGGGCCATAGGTTCTTTGAGGAGCACCTTTCGTTCCACCAACACTATTGGGGTTCACCAAGGTTTGGGAACGAAGCCTTTGATCTTCACATATAGAAAGAGATAGCAAAATTTGATCGATCATTTTATCTATCTAGATAATATTTTTGTCCTTGAGTGGACACATCTTTTTTCACATCATCGAGTCTCCTCAACCTCCCAATAATTTCCTCTTCAAACTTGGAGCTATACTTTGACCCTTGATGTTGCCGTGTATATCCTTATCCTTCTTCCCCTTGCTTCTAATAGAGTTTTGGGTGATTTTTCCATTTTGGAGCATAAGTGTTGGACATGGGACATTGGTCATTCCTATTTTCAAAAGATTTCAATGCTTTCACGTCTTCACAAATAGTCTCCACAGAGTTGTTGGAGTGACTAGAAGAAACCCCACTTGATTTTTCATGAGCTAATATCTTCATCATTTGTGGATTGAAGTTGTCTTTTTGGTGAGGCAGTGAAGCTGACTGGTTTCTATCACAATGCACATCCACGTTAGAAGCATGGTGATGGGAGTTTACAGCCAAGTGAACAAAGAGAGGCCACAATTGTTCGGGGGCTTGTCCATGAATACTTCACCACCTGAGGATCCAACCTCTATTTGGCCCATTTTAGAGAGACCACTGTAGAAGGATTAAGACAACTACCATGTGGGCACTTATGATGAGGGAAATCCTACAACAACTTTTGGAATCACTCCCAAGTTCATGAAATTGCTCGTTCTCCCTTTGGCTGAAGGAGGTGATGTGTCTTCGCATTTGAGTTAGCTTGGATATGGGGTATAACTTCTTCAATAAGTCATTCTTCACACCCTCCCAAGTGACAAGCTTTGTCTTAGACAAATACCATTCTTTCGCCTTGTCCTTGAGGGAAAATAGAAATAGTATATGTTGAATCGAGTCATCTATAGCAGTGGGAGTGTAGAAAGTGGAGCATGTCTCCAAGAAAGCATCGATGTGGTGGTAGGAATTCTCATTCTCAAGATCGTAAGGTAGGAAGGAGCTCAAGAAGAGATGGTGGGTTTGAGAATTGTTGTCTTGGAATATGAACCACTCTAGTGGCGATTGGAGAGGTGTAATCTTCAGGCATAAAGTAGTCACGTAGAGGCTATGGTGGAGGACCTAGTGGGATTGGGGCATCCACTACTGCCATCTCAACTTCTCAATGTTTCCTGCATCGATGTTCATGTCATATTATACCTATCTCAGGGAACTTTGGAATCAACTCAATAGAGAGTGAATGATGCTAAAGCATGCACAATTGTCACCTACACAAAGAATAAATAAACTATAGAAGCTAAGTCATAAGAAAAGTTTGCACAAAGAATACAAACAATACAAAATATCAATGATGAGGGAAATAGGAAAAATAAAGATAAATTAACTAGCTAGGCCAATCACCTCTATCCCTGGTACCGGTGCTAGAAAGCTTGATGTGGTTTTCACTTAAGGCACACCTAACCATTTGATTTTTTATTAGATGTTCTCAAAGAACACACAATAGGGTTCCTTCAAAATTTATAAATCCATAAAAGGCACACTCACATAGACTAACACACTAACCCACACGTGCATGGGGTTGTATTATAGTATAGGTAAGAGACAAGATAGAGATCAGACTATAGGGAAAGAGGGGGCACTAGATCTATGTTAGTTTGAATAGGCTCCTAAAGTGAAGTCTAGGGTTCAAGGTTTTGATTGGAGTTGTTTGTTAAAACTAACGATGGTCAAGAATTTTAAGAAAAATCAAGAGGCAAAACCTAATTTAACCCTAGACGATTTAGCTCTAATTAGCAAGAAACACAACTAATCCAGAAGCAAGCAATTAAGACTAGGGAAAGAAAATCAATAAATACACTACACTAACTAGCAATTGACAACTAAGGCAAGCAAGAGACTAAGACTAGATCTAACACTACATTAGCAAAGTGTCCTAGTTACCAACCTAGAGGAAAACTAGCTAGAGACTAACAAGAACTAGCATAAGAAAGAAGAAAGGTGCACTAACTACTCTTCTAGAACCTTGCTATCAAGAACAAAGCAACTAGCTAGGAAGGCAAGTAAAGTAATTAACTAAGCAAGCATGATCTAACAAGAAGGAAAATTGAGGTTTCAAGAAATTAATGGAGGTGTGTGTCGTTTAGGGGAGAATAATTAGAATCCAATTTGGGGGTTAAAAATATGCAAATTCTATCCATTCATTGTAGATTGTTAAACCAAGCAACAATACAAATGCTATTGAATTATCCTAAGCTACTAGTTGTCCATGGGTGGTATGAGGTGTGTGAGGGGGAACTACACCCTTGCACACCCTATCCAACCATACGGGGCTCAGTTGAACTAGGTCTTATGTGAAATTCCAATAGTATTTAGAAAGTCTAGGTTCCTAGAGTAAGTGTCCTTAGGTCAATTGGGAGCCATAGGTAGGAATGGAGATTAGGGTGAGGGTGTTTCACCTCACATCACTCACCATCTAGCTTTTAGGAAACTCTTGGTCAATTACACTAAGCACTCCTACACTAGCTACTTATATCTACCACTTAGAAGTGGGAGAGGGGATGTGTATGTGAGAAGATAGGGTGCTAACTAGGGATCCATTAGTTTGACCTAGGAGAAATTCCTAAGATAGCCTCATATAAGCCATTCTCTCCTAGACTCTAAGTGGTTTCAAGAATAGATCAACAAGCAATCCATGTTTTCAAGCACAAACATAAGAAGATATATGGAAAATAAGATAGAAGTAAAAGACAATCATCATAAAATGAAATTATAGACTTTACAAGTTATTTCCCCCCAAATGGTATCAAAGTCACTTTTTAGCCCCAAACAGCCCACCTAAGGGGCTTATCTACTCATAACAAAACAAAAGAAGAAGAATGAAGGAGTAGAGGAGTGCATAGTCATAGAATATTGGTGAAGACTCCTCCTTCTTTACCTCCTAGCAGATGGAGCACACCCTTCTTCTCCCAAGATGGATGGATGGAACGGAATGGTGATGGAAGATGGCCAAAACCCTAGAAAACTAAGGTTTTGAGGTTGAGGAAGGTGGAAATGAGGTGGAGGTAGATGGGAGTAGGTGGGAGCTCCTTGAATGTTAAAGGTATGTAGAAATGAATGCTATGGGAGTGCAACCTCATGATACAACCAACACCTAGGAATATACGGGTGGTAGGGAAGCATTGGGTTGAGCGGGGGTAGTTTGGGAAAATCAGTGTAGAAAAAACTCAAATTTAGGGGTCGGTATGGCTGAGGTGGGTGAGGTGTAGCATAGTCATGCTGAGGAAGACCACTCATGTTGATGGAGAGTAAAAGTTAGGTTGGTAATTGGAAAATAAAGGTTGGCAGCATAGTCGTGGTGGGGGCTAGGTAGCACGACTGTATTGGGTAGAACGGCCATGGTGGGTGACTTGGTTGTGGGTCGTTCTCTTGGGCATGATCACTATGGAACTGGGCAGCATGACTGATTTGAATGGCACCCCGTACAAGGTTCATGTTGGCACAACTGTGCGGGCTAGCACGACCGTTTTGCTGGAGTTTTTATAGCATCATCAACCTTGGAATTTAATCTATGATTTTGGCATTGGTAGCATAGTCGTTCATGTCACCACGGTCCTGTTGGGGTCTTTTCATGCACTTTGAACTTCCAATTTTGATATCCATTGACACCTTCACTTCAACTCGACCCTTGGTGACTAGGGTAGGTTGGGGGAGTTTTAGGGCCTTATTTGGGCTCCTCTATGGGTGGAAGAATCCTAAAATCATACTCCCTCTCTCCTATCTATCCAATGTATGGTACTAGTACCTTAAAAACATGCAAAGAGTGTCCATAAGTGTTTTTGGTAGAAACCCATTTATTAGGGGAAATAGCTTACAATGTAACATGTCTAGATGTGATTAAAATGCAAGAAGACACAAGATGTAACCCTAAAATAGGGTTGCATTAGGAACCTTGATACCTTGGTGGTGGCTAAAGAGGAAGTGTCTTCAATTGACGTTCTTCAACCAAAGAAAATGGTCAAAGGCTTCTTCAGGTAAAAGGTATGGAATGAAGGTGGCAGCCTTACAACGTCAATGATAGTTATCCTTTTTATGGAGGTGAAGGCCTTGTAGTTATAGTCAGAGGTCATGGTTTTGAACCCTCTCAGTTTCCATGGAGTGAAGTCTTCGATCACCCTAGAGGTGAAAAGACAACAACGGAGGTGCGAGGAAGATGAGGGGTCCATGAACCATAGTAACTCCGTTGATAGGTGAATAGTTAGAAATTCCATCAGAAGTGAGTGCAGTGGTTCCATCAAAAGGTAGCCACCAAAACCCAACTGTAGGATGTCCTTCAAAAGGCATGTTCATAAGTTCCATCAAAGGTCAAGAACAGGACAACCATCAATTGTTGTCCCTCAAAAGATAGGCTTTGGAGATCCTTTGGTCGACGGGCACAGGAATTCCTTCGGTAGGTAGATGCGAGACAACCATCAGTTTTTGGCCTTTGGAAGACAAGCATTGGGTTTCCTTTGGTTGTCAACCAAAGGAAGGATTAAGTGATGTGAAGTGAAGGTTTGACAAATGTAATTCAAACTCATTATCCCCCAGAAGGATGGAAACCCAAGGAAGTCTTCCAGTGGTTGTCAATTGATTGAAAGGGAGAATGACACAAACCCACTTCGTGAGGTGTCTATTGGCATGTGTCATGGGTTTTGCGTCTATGAGGCATCAACTGACAGAATCAACAACTAATGAAGGAAAATATAAAAAAAATTAGGTTCCATTTATTTAAAAGTTTCTTATTCCTGTTAGTCAGTTAGCGGACCACCGCCTCCTACACTCCCACCATGCAATGAAGTTCATGCCTAACATGAAAACCAATAATTTGGATCAAAGCATGATAAATTACCATAAAATTAAGAAATATAAACACAACCTAGTTTTAAGCTACAATGATGGAAATAAATGCAAAACTAGAGTGAAAACACAACTAAAACTAGAATGAATATGCATTCATCAATATTTTTTTATTCTCTAGTATGAGATGTAAAGGCAAGATTTCATAATTCTATATTTTGGGTCTTCGTATAATCTCTTCATCTTACTATATTAAGATTTAATCTAATATCATTTAGATATTCTCTTACTATCTTTTTTTTGGCAGGCCTCATTATATTGTTTATTGTCCTTTTTCCCTAATATTATCCAATCTCTATTATATGTACATACCGAAGTCTATGCTGACAACATCAAATTTTCTTCTATTGTGGAGTATGCTTCTAGCCCCTTGTGTGGAGAAGATCTTGTTTTAGGTGACCACAATAAGTAGCATGCAAAATATTCGATTGGTTGGAGATATACTGAAGTAACCAGGTTTCCCTCTATAGCCTCTTAGCTCTAGCATAGTTTCCTTTAGATCTTATATTCACCCTACATGGTGATGAAACTATGATATAAATGAGAATTGTAATAGTTAGACTTTTATATTCTGCTTCTACACTTTTAGTATTTGATACATGCCATACTTGAATTGTCATTGATCATCAATTGTGAAAAAAATTAATTGTTTTTTGCTTTGGATGGTTTTGTATTATTCACTCAATTAAGAGAGTGGCTTCATTATTAGGTCCCACTCCTTACAATTTTTTATTTATATTTTTCATAAAGTAAACCTATGTGTTCCATCTTTTTTTCTTTCTTATGGAAAAAATCACACATTATGTTACTGGAAAGAAACCCCTCAATAATGAAACTTTGTCATTTTTCTATGGAAAATATCCCTGATCAATATTTATCCTTCCCATGGATCCTTTGTGATTCATCTTTTGTTTGCCTTCACAACATCACTCCTTAGTCCACCAACTTTCTTTTCTTTTGAGTAACCTCAGATGGAGATCACATTTTATCTTTATCTTAGATCACTACAAGTGAATATCATCATCTTTATCTAGTCTCTATATAATCACTCCCTTACTAGTTCATCTTCTCACCTTGGCTTCATCCCTATAGAAACTAGTTGAATTCGTCACACCTAGTTTCACCCGTTGAGGTTGTATGTTTTCTGTCACCTTGGGCTTAGAAAATAATATAGTTCCCTTCATCCTTAATCGAGGTTTATCTCTAAGGAAATCTTTTTTTATCTGATGACTCCCATTGGTAGTGCATACTCATAGAATCTTAGGTTTCGACCCTAGGAGTAGTTTATTTTCTTCTCATAGTAGTTTCACTTTCAAGGTAGTTTGTTCTTTTTCTCACCTTTGATTTTCCTCAATGAAAAAATATTTCCTACCGGTCTCAAGTTTGTCTTCATATTGGCTAGGATTCATACGCAAGGATAGTTGACATGCTTACATAGATTATATACATTTCATCCTCAGGGAAACAAATTGGGTTTTCACCATGACTCCATCCTCTAAGACAATATTATTCTTCATACTAGCCTCATACTTGATGAAGATTTCTCATTTTTCACCTTACTTAATTCCCCTAGACTCATTATTTTTTCTTATTTACATTCAACTTAGACCTGAGAGGTATTTGAAATACTAGGAATCATTTCAATTTTTAATACCACTAGGAAATCAAGAAACATTTCAAATACAAAGCACACTTAGTTTTTCATTTCCTAATACAAATTAATACATTATATAATCTAGAATAGTCTTCTTATATGAGGTCTAAAATTGACTACATAATATTATTAGTCGATGGAGAAAATACCTTTGATAATTGTATTTTTAAACCTTATCAAGGCAAGGTTTTGTGGGTCCAGTACCAACATTTGACCTTCTATAACTTATGTGGTGGTAAATAATCTTAGAAAGATAAGATGTACATATGAGACACTCAGCCATGATTATCATGACAAGGTAGTATAATCCTTGAACTGGATAAGATTTGGTGGTAAAGTAGACTATAAATTGCACCATGCCTCTTCAATCTAAGTGAACTAAACATCTTTGAAATGGGTTATACCTCCATGATCTTGTACTCAAATCTCCTTTTTCTTAAAAAGATTAAATTGCTCCACATTGTATGATAGCCTCTCAAATCTTGATTATATAACAATAATATGGTTCCATGACCATAAAATAAGGTTAACTTCTCATGCAATGTACATATCATATAATGATAATCATGTATCCACACCCAACATATACACCTAATATAATTCATGAATGCATAAAGGATTACATGTTCCTCCCAAAAAACAGTCAACTCCAACTCGTTTCATTTGAATACCATGAATATATGTAGTGAAAATACTATTGAATGGTTTACAATTGAGTGACAAGGAATGATCACATTCCCCTTTTTTCTTGGATATAGTCAAATGCTAATCACAAAAGGAATATTTCATCCTATCTCTACTGATAATCATGAAAGAAAGGTTATTAGATCTAATCCTACCAAAATAACATTCTAGTGGTCAAGCTAAGTTATGAAGTTTAACATAATGCCAATTCTTAAGTGTAATTGAGCACCAAGAAGGTCCTGCAACTTGAATTTAGTTTTTGAGCTTTATAACTATGAAGGAAGTCTATGATCCATACATTGAAACAAATTGAGGGTTCATACAAAACATGATACATTTAGTCTCCCAACTTTTTTTTTGGTGAATAAGCACAAACTCTATTAAAATACCAAAACTTTGGGCACAAGAAAAGGTAGAACCCCCATACCTCAGGATATCTAACCTTCTGAACAGAAGGAAGGTTAGAGATCACAAAAGTGGAAAAACAGAGATCCACAGCCAAAAAACTTCCACGCAGGGAAGTAAGGAAACCAAATATCCACAAAGACAAATAGGAAAGACATAGGAACAAATCATACACAAATTAGATGGGAGACCTATCGTACCAAAGCCCAAATCCTTTCACAAACCAAGCAGAACACTAGCATTAAAAACATACACAAAGAGTGTAGCTTGGAAGGCTAACGACAGAGCCTGGAGAAGGATAGGAGAAAGGTCCCAATCACAGCTGCTTCAAGATCTGAATTCCATGTCCACTGTGTCGACTAAAAGCACAGAGCAGAAAAAAATCCAAGGAAGAGAAAAAGCTCAGGTAGAAACATATAAGATCATAGAGTCAATTAACTTATCAAAATCAACTCTAGGGATATCATTGGAATTCCCTCTAGGCTTCTTCTTCTTCTTCCTAGGTCTATTCCCCTCTTTGACTTTGAATTTCTTCATCAAATCTGGTTCTAGATCCCCAGCATTGTCAGACAATCCACCATCAGACACACTATATTTGTCTCTGAACTGATAATCCAATGATAGTCCTAAACTCACCAGCAGCTGCCTCACACACCTGGGAGTTTGCCTAAAGGAAATGGCCAATTCCCAATCCAGGTTTAGACCTCCCACTGCAATCATCTGCGGGCTGCAGAACATATCCGGCTTGGGTAGATAGTGAACAAGAGGAGTCTCCCGATTAGTAGCTTGAGCTAAGGCCCTACTATCAACCAGTTGATCATCCTCCACATCCATTGCCTCACATTCCCCAGTAACAATAGAAGAATTACACTGAGTTTGAGAATTTTGTTCAAGATTTCCCTTAGCTTCGGCCTCGTCCAGTTCACCAGTAGAAACATCCCTAACAGGGTTGGACCTCCTCTCTTTGGCATTAGGTCGAGCAGTTGAGGCCTTACCAAATCGAAGTTGCAATTCGACTGATGGAACCTCATTCCTTGTCACGGTTGGGCAGGAACTCCCCTTGTGTCTGAAGTGCTTACATCTCGAACAAACAATTGGCTTAGCGATGACGTCAACTTTCAGGAGCTTGGAGACTCCATCCACTTCAACCATCATCGATTTGGGAAAAGTTGTCGTGGATTTCAACTCCACACAAATCCTCGCTTCCTCCAAGCACCTGGTCGTGATGGACGCATCTTCGTAGTCAGGAGACCTCCCAAAAGTACTTGCAACTCAAGATATTCTGTCTATGTTCCATGGAACACCTGGATTCTTGACCCTTACCCATATGGGAACTGACAGAAGGGATAGAGGGGTGAGCTTATATCCTGGTTCCCATGGATGGACCACTAACAATGATCCGTCTATCGTCCAAGGAGCTTCATCCAGAACCTGCTCCCTCTCCTTGGAAGAAGGCATCGAGATGATGAAGCCTTCTTTCTCTTCTGCAATCACCTCGAACTCGCCACTGGGTTGCCACGGTCTCTTGATCCAACCCTGAATCTGACATCAAAACGGCTTTCTTCCAGTGAACCGGATAGATAGGTACGAGCTCCAGTCAGGGGAAGGCACACCTTGACTTGAGATGGAGGCACAGCTGACTCCGTCTCTCGTTTCTAGATCAACAAAGTGTAGAATCACCACATCCCCGCTGTCACGACTAGGGCGGCTGATAGAGATCCAATCGGTGATTGAACAAGCACTAGGAAGCTCCTTTGTGCTATCGGGCAGAGAAGGAGGTGAGGGTAATGGAGAGGAGGGTGGAATGGAGCCATCCAGGTTGCAATCGCCATTTTCTTACGAAACAGACGCAGTCATCTGTAGATTCGACGAAACTGATGGGGATGACGATGTCTGGATAGATTCAACTGATGACTCCTCTCAATTAGCCACCCTTGAGCTACATGGAATATCTGCATCTATCGCTCCTCCACCAGAATCAACCCTCCCTCTAGGGTTCCACCCACTACGACCTCTCCTCATGTCGCCCCTTCCTTTCCCCTGAGCCATTTTTATTATCTGCCATTTAGTCTCCCAAATTTGTTATATCTTTAGATGTTTTCTAATAATTTATAGACAAACATTTCGATGTTTTTATAATATTTCACAAAGTTCACAAATCTTCATGATAATCTTGTTTGATTTCTAAATAATTCCCTCATTCAATGATTTTCTTAATCATTTCACTAGTCGCATGATGGGGTTGGATTTTTCAATGATCCCGGAGCTCCATATTTAAGTCCAATTCAAATATGGAGATAGATCCTTAGTGATGTCTTATATTTCCCTAAGATGAAATTGTTTAGTGTTATGTCCCAATGAAGTCAACATAATGTTTTACTAACCTCCATGGATAATCCATGTCTTCGGTTGAGACTTTTCCTTCTTATCATCCAAAATAAACTAGTTCATCATCCATTCCAATGACTTTGTCCTCTAGTGGACATTCTCTCATGTATATCTTTTGTCTCATATGAATAAGTGGTAGATAGGTTTCCTTTTCATGTCCTTAATCATCTAATGTCATGGTAAATTCCTAATAAGGCATCCCATAACCACTTTCATTTAATTTTAAAACCTATTATAGCATGCCAAATCCTATGAGTTTGGTGATTTCATTCTTCTTTATATTATAATCCATTTTTAGTTGGTTTCTCTCTCAGTACTCATGATTTCATTTGTTGGTTTCAAACTTTATAGGGGCATATTAGTGCTATTAGAACGCGTGACTTTGACACCAATTTCAAACCTTGATTAAAAATTGACTCAAATTCTATTTTGAGAAACTACAATTCTGAATATTATCATTCTACAAAATACCCTATACGCATCAGATTTGATTGATATTGGCCTAAGAAGTAAGACATGCTTGGGCTTGTACCACATGTGATGCAAGATGTGGTCCAAGTGACCCATCCAAAATTTCATCCAATTTCCCATATGATTTGACATGATGGAGTATGATGTGCTGGTATGAGACATTAGCATGTAGGCCCGACCATGAACCTTGAAATTTGACTTGAAGTAGCTCAATTTTGAGTGAAAATCCTACATTTTATATAACTTCCACTACTTCTGCCTATAAATAGACCTTCATATAATTCTCTTAAAAGTTTGTGTTCATTACAATCTTCTCCCTATACTTGAGACACCATGGTCACACTTGGATACAACTAGGAATCCAAGGCCTTTGGTTCTTGTACTCCCAACTCACACATGTGAAGGGGGTTAAATTAATTGGTTCAAATTTGTTATAGGCCTCTAATGATCATCATGGATTATCTCTAAAGATGTTTTTTTATATAAAATGAAGGATTTGTGGTGCTAGATTTGAGTATGTTGAACCAATGCATTTCTCCTAGGAGTCAAGTATTGTGTTTCTTTATTTATACCTAGGTTACACTCCTAGAGTACCCTTAAAGAAGAGTTTCACTCATCTTTAATAAACCATTATTTTTTCACAACTATGGCTTTTGATTGTGAAATTAGACCAAGAGAATTTCACTAGAGAAACAATCATTATTTCCAACTTTCATGAAATTCGGCATGTCACTCAACTGAAAAATCAATATGATATCAAGGGTTGCACCTATTGTGCCTTTTTTTATTTCACATCATGTTGTCATGTTGGCTCAATTGATCTTTTAGACACACATTTTTCTACCAATCTTTCTTTTTTCTCATAAAATTTTCTGTTACTACTTTTTTCTAATATTGGAATATAATTTGATAACAAATTATATCATCAGATGGGTAAAGTAAGGGTGCATGCCCTCTTTTCAGGTCATACCTAGATACTTATAATATGAAATTTCATTGAACACCAACCATCATTTTACTTATTCATATTTTATTTTCTGTTTAGATTTGCAATGCCATCTTCTCTATTTTCCAATGTTTCCATGAATTTGATTTTTTTGTATGTTTCGTGAGATCACCAATGGTTGCATACCCTTCATTCCATGGTTATGGTGCATTACAATTTGTAGTTGTTGGTATATACCGGTAGTGTGATTTCCCCAGATTTTCAATACCTTGGCCACATGTGTGACATCCAAATTGAAATTGTCACCTTAGTGAGAATTCTAATTCTTTCACCACACACTAGGCCAAGATGAAGAAAATTAGAAGAAGTCAGAAGGAAACAACAGTAGCACAACCACATGAACAAGAACAAACCATACAACACAAGCATGCCATTCAACATATGATTACAAAAATAATTGTTATAACTTTTGAGATTAAATATTGAACAATAAACGTTTACATATGCTACCACCACAACAATATATTTTACTCAATAGGTCCACTTATACATTTGCTCACCACACAACTCCCAACTATTAAGGTCTTCAAGATCATATATCCACATCACCTAAAGAAGAGATTACCAGTGGTACAAGTCAGGACAATATACAGAAATATTGTGTTGAGTATGATAAAGAGATCATATATTCATAGAACTCAAATATAGGCATTTATGCTAAGTATTTGTCTATAGTTTTGTGTCTTTGTAGCCTTGATATGCCCAAAATAACTCTAGACACTTACCTTTTTGTAATTTATCTCCTTTTTAAGATATAGTAGCTCAACTAGCCAATTTTGGGACTTTCCGGTATCGAATAAAAAAAATCATCGATCCTCCTATACAACCAAAAAAATTCAACTCAAATTCCCTGAATTCAAGTCACATTCATCACCTTTTTATGCAGCAATACACATTGGAGATCTATCTACTCTTTTTCTTTGGAAGACACCTAAAGGACCATCTTTCAAAGGCCATATTCTGATGGCACCAACCAAAGGATGGTCCCGAAGGTACCTCTTCTGACGGTTCCTTCCAATGGACACTTCTAAGGGACTGTCCTATTATGGTCTGTTGTGAAGGTCACAACTGAAGGCCAGAAAAACATCCGAAAGAGTGCTTCCATAACCACCTACCCAAGAAATGAATGCATATCGAATTCCTTGAATTCAAGTCACATCCATTTCCATCCACCTTCGGTCTTTTTCCTCAGAAGACAATCAAAGGCTTGCTAGCTAAAGGTTCATCTCCTGATGGTACACCAACAAAAGATTGAATCTGAAGGCCAAAACTTGATGGTGCCTTCTGAAGAGCTCTTCCGGTGGAACCTCTTCTGAAGGCACCTGCCAAAGGCCAGTCTCAATGGTGTCTTCCAAATAAGAGCCTTCCAATGATCCTTTCCAGTCAATATACTCAAACCAAAGGTTCAAATTTGACTCACATTCCCCAAATTTGAGTCGCATTCAAGCCCACTCACATATACACACCACCTACCACTATAAATAGCCACCCCTACATACCTAACAAGGGGTTCCATTCAGATTTTTAGAGTGCCTTCTACATCTTTGACCTTTGGTTCCCAAAACTCTATCCTAGAGATCCAAGGCCCAAGAGGGTTGAAGATATAATCTTACACCCATCACATTCGATTTTCCCCCTATATACCTTTAGTTCCCATTATCTTCCACCTCCATCAACCACCTTCCATCCATTACACCACCATTTAACAACCTTCCAACCATTTCCAACATCTTCCACCTTCATTCATCCATTAAATATATTCTTGGGGTGGAATCAAAGAGAAAGGAGACAAAGGAGTCTAGAAGATCAAGGAGGACGACCCCAAGGATGAGATCCTGACCATACAGAGGTTAAGGAGTGACAACAACCTCTCTTTCATGGGCTAAATATCTTCTTCTTCCTTTTTCTTCTATTGTTCTTCTTCATTTCTATACAAATGATGTTTTTCCATCTTTGTTTGGTGTTCGCCATGCTTGTCCATGGTTAGTTGAGCTCCTTTTTGGCTATGCAACCTGCTTTGGGAATGCTTTATGTTCTTTTACTATAAGGAAGTAGTTTTCTTTTGAATCTAGCATCTTTTCTATTTTGCCTTCTCTTTTAGGTTATGATTTTTGGTTTGGTTGATATCTTTCCCGCTTGAACCTACTTTTTCTAATAAGATCAAGAGATTTGCTACCGAAATGGGTAGAGGGGGTAGTTTGGATCGAAATCCAAGAGGAGGACGTCCAAGGGAGGATCTATCACCAGAACTCAAACTCTGAGAGATCTGACTCATACTTGTAAATTTGGCAGCATTCAAATGAATTCGAAAACATTCATCTGAATGCGACCAAATTTGTCTGAACCATATTCCCAACATGTGTTCCATGCATATTGTTATTGTTACTAACATCATTGGATATTATGGACCTAAGAGGATATTTGAAATATTCAGGAGCATTGGTCTGATATTTTTGAGAAAGGCTTCAGATCATTGATAAGGTTTTAGTCACACATCATGAGAACAAGTGGGATGACCCCCACAGGAGTAGCTACCATGATCCACACTATTTTTGAATGTTATTTGCTTTCTAGGGTGTTTGAGGTTTATCTATGCTCGAGAAAGAGGTGCATAGACTACCTAACTTGTGGTTACATAGCCAGGAACACCTCATGATTAGTAAGATTTGGCAGAATCTATTTTATTTGTTTTATTTTATTTTGTTCGGTTCTATTTTGCTAGACTTAGTATAGTCCCTTGCATATACCAACTCCTAATTTTTCTTAAATGACTAAGAACCAAATCTTAGGCAGCTTAGCGTCCCCACGTACATGTGTTTGACCTTGTATGTCTACTTCAACCCCTTATTGAGTTGTGGGGGTCCTTGAATGTTTCAGGTTATAAATTTAAAGTTTGATCCTTCTGAATCCACCTGCATTTTGGATGTGCGATTACAATCAACTTTTGATGTCTTTGTTGGGAAATGGTTTCTCCATATATACACACCCAAATATTTTGTTGTGATAGCATAAGCATGTACATATATGCATACTTCTTCCTTTGTTTTGCACATCCATACATACTAAATTAAATTTTTTTTCTTATACTATTACAGCCATGGACCTTGCTTCATCTAGGCATGTTATCTTGTCTACTTGTCCTCCCCAATTTTTTCGCAGCCCAGATTGTTGGAAAATAATTGAAGGTTGTGCACTCCCGTTAGTTGAGTTGTACTCACCCCCACCACCGTCATATGTAGACTCTCTAAGAACAAAGACATATGATTGGCCTTTGACCTCTACTTCCTCGTGAGATCAAGAATTGATTAGAAAAATAGCACTATGGAGGGAAAGTGTTGATGTATTTATGTTGGCCTTGGAACCTCATCTCTAAGACCAAGTTGATTCGCTTCACGAGCTACTCAAAATGCAGGATCATCTTCTCTAAGTAGCCATCGAGATCATAGACCAAAACATAAATATGCTTCAAGCTATTGAACAAGGAGCTATTAAAGTGCAGCAGATTGACATAGTGGAGTTTTAAGAATCATACACGACAGCAGTGGCAAACCTTGAAGGCATTTTGGCTCAAGTCCAACAACTTCAGAGTGAGTGGTAGGAGACTACATGACCTCGTCAATTTATTTATCACACACTTGCAAGTGTTGGTGTGTAGTTAAAATGACTTCAATCATTAAAACCACTCCATTGGGCCCTATGCGCAACTTATCTCACCATCCTATTTGGCATGCCAACTTGACTCACCTGGATTTTTCTATGAAGACTCACTCATCCAAGGAAGTCCTTCATTTCTTCTTTTTATTGCATCAATCATGCTTCTCCTCTTTTTTATTTTTATTCATATGAATAGGGTCTTGAAGTCCTTCATTTCATATGAATGGTTTAGTTGATCATCCAATGGAGGATACACAGTGTGTGCACGTATGGTTTAATGACGATTACTTTTGTCCTCATCAGGGCAGCCAAGAAACCACACAACTAGAGGGGCATTTTGAGAAAAGTCTGATTCAACTTCTATCCCAAACTGTGGTGATAACCCTCAAGTTGAGACCTATCACTTTGTTTCAATCAGTATACCTACAATGGTCTGCAATAACTTGTTCAAGGAGGAGGAGTATTGCTAGAGTTGGGAAAGTGAATATATTGATGACAATGAACTGGAGTTGCATGAGTTGACATTTGCTACCATCCCCTTACAAGGGTTGATCAACAGGATCAGGATGGACAATCCATCACAACATGGTTGTAGAATAGGAAGATGACCCCGACCCCACAAAAAATGATAAGCTTGGGATTACTCCCTATTCATAAGATGATTGGATGAATCCATGTGAATTGAGATTTTTCTAAGCATCCAACTTCAAGTTTAGAGACAGAAAGAGAGGATATGAGTCTTCTATAAAACTTATAAGATCTTCCCTCCATCTCGTCTTGTGCCCACCTATTTAGACTCATATCTAGGAAGGTACCTTGAGGATGATTTGCTGAGGAACTCATTCTAGTGCAACTTTAGTTAATCCCAACACAGAGTTGAATTTGACAAGTCACCAGATTTTATTTCTCTACCTCAGGCTATGAAGGGCGCACAACTCCGCCTATTATACTCTTATTATATGGCAGACTGCATTGGCAAGACACATGTGACATCCTAGTGTCAGTATGTGGGAAACAAAACCCCTTTCTCTTACTCCTTTCTTTTCTCTTTTTGTTAAAATAAAATTCTTGTTTTCATGTTCTTACTTAGATAGTTCCTTTCCTCGAACTGTTTAAATAAATCTTTGCATACATGCATCATTTTAGGACTTTTATAAAAAAAATTATTCTACGTGCATGCATTCCTTTCCTACTATCCTAAGTTTATATGTTGCTTGAGGATGAGCAAAGTTTTAATCTTGGGGTGGTAGGGCTATTTGTTGGTATGTATGCCTAGAGAGTCAACCATATGATGATTTTAATGGAGCTTTAGATACCTAATTTGATATTGATAAAGGTAATTATGTCTATTATGTTTGTATCGATCATGATATGATTACACATACATAGTATATAACTAAAGAATGATGTTACTCAATGACATATGTCTTCAGGTTGATGACCTCAACAATTAGATCGTATGTATGATAAGAGTCCATACATTCTAGTTATATCCCTACTCGGATACTAGTATGAAAGCAAAATAGACAACAATAACATACAAGACTAGAGTGTGTGTTGATTGATGACAGAGTCTCATTAGACATGATATGTGATATCAAGTCAAGCACATAGGTATATGTTAGAGAATAGTGTGTCAGACAGACTCACCTTGAGAGTGATACATGGAGAACATAGAATGGTAGTCAGAATCAACTCTATAGTGATAGAGGTGATTGTGGTTCTTAGACCTGAAGTCACTACACTCATCACATCTTTTTTGATGTATTGAGGCATCATCAAACGTGACCCTGAATAAGGGTTTCCATAAAGATGATGCTCAGGTGCATTGTGACACATGGGGATTGAGTGTGAGTGATGTAGATGGCATTTTTCCCCACTACAAGAGATTGATATCCATGCCTTTTGATAAGCGAGACTAAGAAATGTATTTCTATACTCATGTGATTCAATATGTTACATGTGAACTCACATGCATATCTAATAGTCTGCTCTAGTTCAAGGAACATGGATTGAACATTGAAGAGGATGACAATTTCATATCTCAAGTTCAATCCAGATATCAGATACAAAGGAACTATACGATCATGATAACACTAATCATGGATTGCAAGTTGAAGTTGTTCTCCAACTTGACAAACTACTTGGGTAAAAATGATGTGTTTCTAGATACCACTCCTTGCTTGTGATGTCATAATTTGGTTATGGACATTCTTTGCCAACGCAATTTGGGACCTATAGGGTCACAAACATAGGATGCATTTGGAATAAGAGTTTATTCATGAATGATGTTTAACTTGATTACTAAAAGTGTTTAAGTATTCAATTAAACAACTGAGGTTCAAAATTTACTGACTGGACTCTGAACCGACCAGTTAAAATGACGAATTGATCGATTAGAGTGTCAGGTCAATTGGAAACAACATTGGCTGAATATTTGTTGAAGTGGACATAAGAAATGACCATTTCACATATGAAACAATTATTTCATAATGTGAAATGACCTTTTCATGATGTGAAAATAATTTCATGATATGAAATGACTGTTTCAAGAGTGAAACAACTGATTCATCATTTGGGTTGTCTGGTTCAATGATCAATTTGATTGGATAAAGGATTTGATGATGGCATCATGTTTTTCATTAATCAAATATTGAATGCCAATTTGATTCTAAAGAGGAAAGCTACTAAGTCAACCTATTTAAGGATGAGTCAATAAGTTCAACCGATCAACTGACTGGTTGGATAGTGAGATGATTAATTCACCATTCGTAGTTTCCAGACAATTCATAGACTTTGTCTCTTTGACTCCCATACCAATTGGAAACCCTGACCCTGACCTCTCCTATAAATAGAGGGGTATTGGGGGCTTCCCATAGACAACAATAAGCTCTAACAATTGTTGTCCTTTTTGGTTGTGGTAACTAATAGAGATCATGAGCAAGTCCTACCCAAGAAGGGAGGGATAGCAAGGGAGAGAAAATTGTGGGAGAGAAAAATTGATGCTAGTACACTGGCGTTCGAAGGGACAACTCCTTACCATTGGCTCTGGTAACACAAGATGGAGTTCATGTTGGTCCGCATGGACTACACTAGAGGTGAGGAGTTTTTCCATCTAGGAGGACAATGCCAACTCCATCCATGGTGTTGCACCAGGAGGTCATTGTTGATGACTGTTCGAGTGCTGCCTACAGAAGAAGCACACTACAAATTTGAAGAAAGGTGAATGCTACTGCAATAAGAGTTTTCATTGGACTCGCTCTAGGACCAAGTATAATTCTAGTTACCCTCTTTCCTAGATACATTTTTGTTGATGGAATCTTACTTATTAGGGCACCAAACTTCAAATTTTTGCTTTTGTTGTTGTATCTGTCGTCCCAGATTTCCCAACAATGGTATCATAGCCACACCAATTTATGATGTAAAATTAATATGATCAAATTTATTTTGAATATTAAAATGATTAATGTACATATACTATTAAATATCACATACAATATCAATTAATATATATGAGGTATATATGCATTTTACACATGTCACCCTAAAATTGGTATTGATGGTGAATGTTAGCATGGTTAAGGCCAGTAACCATAGATTTGTGTGTACATGGTTGTGGTTCTTGATTCCTATTTATATCTCAGTTTGCATACCAAGCCTCTCGTATCCTTTCTAAACGTAAATTAATGCTCTTCTTTCTATTTCCCCTCGAATGTAACTCAAGGTTTTCCCTTCTACAATGTAATATGAAATATGATAGTTTTATTTATGTTTCATCGTGAGAAGGCGCTCTATACTAGATGAACTGACCAGATTGTGAGACAAACTAATTGACTATAGGACCAAGAAGGCTTGATGATAAGTGGATGAATCGATCAACTGATGGCCCAACCATTTGGCTGAATGAGTCCAGACATCAATCGAGCCTAAGACCAGACGACCATTTCAAGAACCCAACCGAGAGTCAAGGAGGTGAGTCGATCATTTCAAAAGTTAGACCGATCAACCTAGATTGGTTTGAGCATGGATCTTCACCAACAACAGGTTGCTACATGCGGTGTAGACCTTAGGTGGTATTGATTCCTTGTGTCTCCAAGGAATTACAGTAGTATGGCCATGATCATCGGTTATGTTTATATTTGCATGTTTCTCATTTGTGGATATAGAATGTATATGATATGTACTGTAAGTATGTGGTCTTTGGATATATACATGTATTTATATATTAAATATCTCCATCTAATATTAAGAATAAGATGTTTTTCATTAGAAACACAAATGAAAATCTTGATCAACTAAGTACAGACAGGCCAAGCGTGGTGCATCGTCTATCTCGTGGAAGTGTGATGGTAGTTATGTAGGCCTGCCAAGAAGGGTGCATTACTATCGTGTTGGTTGTTATGCCAGGCTTAACTAGGTGATCTTAATGAGATCGATCACCTATAAGAATGCAAATGGACTATGGCAAAGAGTTGTGTATACCATCTATCCAAGAATTATATTATATGCAATTGGCAAAAGTTGCCTACCATAATAATTGGTTATGGATGCTAGAGTCGGCCAAGTAATAATTCAATTGTTTGGGTCTTGGATCACTAGAAGATTGTGCGCTACAATATTCTGAATTGATACATGAGGGTTATCAATTTAAAAAAAATAGTGGGAAAGATAATTAATTAAAGACCTAACTAATATCAAAAATATTATCAGATTAAATCAAAATGTTCTGACAGAATTACAAAAAACTTTCTTGCGTTGAATCTAATGGAAAACACAAACATGTTATTATTGCGATCAGTCCTTGAGTAGGAAAAGCTAAACGGGATAAACTTCCACATCTAGTTTAGGACTTTGAGAAGCATTCACACCAATGAGCGAAAGCTCTATGTCCTTGAAAGACTAGAGCCAGAGGAACCTGATTCAGATGCACCTAAGGCTGAAATGGATGCTTACTTGAAGCATGACAGTGATGCCACAAACATCAAAGACCTCATGCTTAGTTGTATGAATTATGAGTTGCATGGATAGGATCAAAACATGGACATTCTAGAGATAATAAACATATTAAGAATCGTGTAAATCCAATAAGGTATAATGTCTCCAAAGCGTTGTTTGAGTGCAAAATGACAGAGGGAGATCTAGAAGAGCCCCATGTGCTCAATATGATTGGGCATGTGGAGAAATTGGGATTTATTTTAGGTCAAGAGTTGTCCATGGATATGATTCTACAATCATTGTCTGAATCATATATCTAGTTTATCGAGTGATATCACTTAAGTAACTTGGCCAAACCGCTATGTAAATTGCTTAGCATATTGATGAATGTTGAAGCACAAATGAAGATGGACAAACCCATAATGATGATCAATGGAATAGAGTCCAAGGACAAAGGCAAGGTCGAAAATAGTTCTTAGGCTAAGCTAAAGTCCAAGTTTTCAACATTCAAAACTAGGAGAAGGGTAAGTGTGGAAGGAATTTGTCCTTTTCATTTAAATGATTAAAGAATGAAGTGCCATTATCTTCACATGCCTAGACACTGGAAAAGGAATTGTCCCCTTTATATAGAGGATCTCAGAACGAATAAGGAGATAGAGATCTCTACTTCAGGACCTAAGAAGAAGTAAGCTAAAATTGTGCGGAGTAAGAGTTGTTGACACTACAGTTGGAATTTTTCATTCTTCTAATGGACATGTAATAGAACTAGTGAATCACTATTATGTACATGTCATAAATGAAAACATCACGTATCTTGTATGGACAAAAATATTATGAATAAATTGATGTTTAATTTTAAAAGATGAGATCTTATATGTCAATATCTACAATCTATACTCGATAGTTGTAGAGACAAATGTGTATGACACATATACTGAATGACTTGATGACTCAAACAATGAGTACCTACAACATTGTCATCTAGAGCGCATAAATGAGAAATGTATTTCTAGAATCCATAGTGATGGTTATCTAGACTCTTTTGGTTATTGAATCGATAGATACATGCAAGTCTTATTTATTGGGAAATATGACAAAAGCATCTTCACTAGATGTAGTGGGAGAGTGACTATTCTATTAGGGTTCATACATAATGATGTATGTATACCTTTTAGAATAAATACTAAAGGTAGTTACCAGGACCTCATTATATTTACTGATGTTATTAGTAGATATGGAAGTTTGTATTCAATGAAATACAAGTATAGATCTCTTGAAGTGTTCAATGAGATCATGAATGTAGTACGTAACTAGCTTGGTAAAAGTATTAAGACATTTTGATATGATCGATGTTGAAATACTTTTAACCAAGAGATTGAGGACCTTCTAGGAAATCATGATAGTGTATCATGATTAACTCTGCCTGAAATATTACGATGTATCAAAAAGAATGTATCACACCATATTGGTCATGGAGTGATTATCAATAAATCTAGCTAATCTTACATTTCCTTTATGACATATGCTTTACACTAAAACAATGTATCGTCTAAAATGGTTTAAAAGACACCATATGAGATATGGCATGGGAGGTGTCCTGGCATGTCTTTTATAATGATTAGAATTGAAATCTTGCATAAAAATAGTTTCTTAAAAAAAAAATTCCACAAATCACATAAATGTTATTTTGTTGAATACTACTTTGTATTCCAATCCAAGAACAAAATTGTATGTTGACTAGGATGGCTTATTCTTGAAGGGGAACTTAGTTCTAAATGAATCAGTGGGAGTTAAAGTAGAACTCAAAAATTTCAAGACAAACAAGAAAACATTGAACCTAAAGAGGTACAATAGGAACAATGGGAATCACAAATTGTTGTAGACTCTCAAATTTCATATGTAACACAAACCCTCATAGGTCTAGTAGAACACACCTTGAGTTTGAAAGATTATGATATCTAATAACTCAAGAAGGCAGAGATGAGTCAACAATCTACCTAGAAGCTATTAAGGAACCAGAATATGAGAAATGGCTTGAGGCCATGAGATCTAAGATGGACTTCATGTACACCAACAAGGTATGACCTTGGTGGATCCACTTGAAGGGGTAAAACCTGTAGGGTGCAATTGAATTTTCAAGAAGAAGACTGATATGGATAGTAGTGTACCAACCTACAAGAGCATATTGGTTGTAGAAGGTTTCAAATAAGTTCAAGGCGTTGAACATGATAAAATATTTTCACCAATTTTCATGGTTGAATCCATCAGGATCATGCTTGCCATTATATCTTAGTATGACTATAAGATTTGGCAAATTGAATGTTAAAATTACATTCCTTAACAAGAATAATTGATAGGATGTGTATGTGACACAACCTAAAGATTTTATAAATCTAATTATTGCAATTAAAGTCTATAAGCTACAAAGTTCAATCTTTGGATTGAAGCAAGCATCTCAGAGATGGAATCTTCAATTTGACAAGACAGTCAAAGAGTTTGACTTGAGTCAGTATGAAGAAGAAATATTTGATCACAAAATATTTAGTGGGAGAATACTTACATTGCACATAATGATGGGAATAACATCCTTATACTACAAATGTTAATACCTGGTAAGGAAAGTACCTTCTCTATGAAGGGCTTAGGAAAAGCATCCTAAGAGCACATACATTGGCAAGATGTTATAGGGGGTTGGCATACAAAATTCAACGAGAGAAGATTTGTCCATGTTCCATGGAATTGGTCTCTTAAGAGCCTAATATTGTAGTTCTTATGAAGAATGGGAAAACATGAGTAAGATGTCATAAGCATTTGCAATTGGACATATCATGTCTGCAATGTTATGTACTCATCTTGTTGTATCATATATGTATTGGACATGACGAATGGATATCTGTCATATCCCAGTGAAAGTCAATGGAATACCATAAAGAACATCCTTAAGTGATTGAGAAGCACTAAAAGGATCAGTTCCCTAGTTATGGTAATAGGGAAGAGTTGGGTGTAAAGAGTTACACTAAAGCAAGCTTCTAAAATGACAAATAAAATTAATGATTGCAATATAAATTTGTGTTTGACCTTAAATAAAAATTATAAGCTACAAAAGTTTAAAGTGAGAGACAGTTGTTTAATTCTACAATAGAAGTCGAGTATCTTGGTATCATGAACACAACAGAGGATATTGTATGGATCTAGAAGTTCATATAGATGAACTTATAGGAGGTTCCAACCATTAGTAACACGGTAAAGATATTGTGACAACAATAGAGATACGGATAGGAAAGAAATCTCATATAGCATACAATGACACCTCCATCTCATATGAGATTTTGTACAGTAAGGACATGTGAAACTTGCAATATATTGACTAGAAGAAAATGTTTCTAACCCACTATAAAAGCACTTGTGCAGTAGAAGCATGATGGACATGTTAAGATTACTTGGAACAAGATTCATGGGTGATTATCTTTAAGTGTAAGTATGAGTCTATGGATATGTATGCCTAGAGCCTAATCATATGATGATTGTGATGGAGCATCAGATACCCATTTCGATAATGATAAAATTAATTTTTCTATTATGTTTGTCTCAATCATGAGATGATGACACATACATAGTAGATGTATAAAGAATGATGTTACCCAATGACATATTCTTCAGATTGATGAACTGAACAATGAGATCATATGTATGATAAGAGTACATAAATTATTTTTATATCCCTAGTCATATATTATTGTGGAAGAAAAATGGAAAATAGTAATACATAAGACTAGAGTGTGGGTTGATTGATGACTGAGTTTGTGATATCAAGTCAAGAACACAGGTACATGTTAGAGAACAGTGCATCATGTATACCCATGCACCTTGAGAGTGATACATGGAGACCATGGAATGGTATTCAAAATCAACTCTCATTGTGATAGTGGTGATTATTGTTCTTAGATCTAAAGTCACTAATAACATGTTGTTCGATGTATTTAGACATCATCCAACTTGACCTTGAATAAGGGTTGCCATAGAGGTGATGCTCATATGCATTGTGACACATGGGGATTGAGTGTGAGTGATGTACTAGATGAGATTTGTCCCTCCTATAGGAGATTTATATCTAGGCCTCTTGATAAGGGAGATTGAGAAATGTATAGCCATACTCATGTGATTCAATATGTGATATGTGAACTCACATTCATCTCAAACTATTCTCTCTATTTCAAGGAACATGGATTGAACGTTGAAGAGGATGATGATTCCATGCCTCGAGTTCAATATGGATATCAGAGAAAATAGAACTACATGATCATGATAACACTGATCATAGATTATAGGTTGAAGTTGTTCTCCAACTTTTCAAACTACTTGGGTAGCAATGATGTGTTGTTAGATACCGCTCATTTTTTGTGAAGTCATAAGTTGGTTATGGACATTCACAACCAACAAATTCGGGACCTATAGGGTCACACGCATAGGATGCACTTAGAATAGGAGTTTATTCATGAATGATGTTTAACTTGATTACTAAAAGTTTTAGGTATTCAATTAAACAACTCGGGTTTAAAATTGATTGACTAGACTTTGAACCGACCGGTTTAAGTGTTAAACTGATTGGTTGGGGTGTTAGGTCAATTGAAAACAACATTGGCTGAATATTTTCTGAACTGGACAACTGAAAAGACCATTTTAAATATGAAAAACCATTTCATGATGTGGAACAACTATTTCATGATATGAAATGACTATTTCAAGAGTGAACTGACTGATTCATCATCTAGGTTGTCTAGCTCAATGATCAACTCGATTGGATCAAGAATTTTATGTTGACATCATGCTTTGCATTAGTAAAATAATTAAGGCCAATTTGATATTAAAGAAGAAAGCTACTGAGCCAACCAGCTGAAGGATGAGATGATAGGTTCACCCTATCAACCGACTGGTTGGACAGTGAACCGATCGGTTCACCGTTCGTAGTTTCCAGAACATTCACAAACTTCGTCTCTTCGACTCCCATATCAACTGGAAACCCTCACCCTAGACTCTCCTATAAATAGAGGGGTATCAGGGGCTTCTCAGAAATAACAATAAGCTCTGAAAATTGTTATCCTCTATGGTTTTGATAACCAATCGAGCTCTCGAGCAAGTCCTACTTGAAAAGGGAGGGATACTAAGGGAGAGGCAATTATGGAAGAGTGAATCAGTGCTATAATACAATGACATTCAAAGGGAAAAATTGTTCCTATTGGCTCTGATAGCATAACGTGGAGTTCTTGGTGGTCCGCGTGGACTACTCTAGAGGTGAGGAGTTTTTCTTGCTAGGAGGACAATGTCAACTGTCGTTTGTGGTATTGCACTAGGAGGTCGTTGTTGATGACTTCTCAAGTGTTGTCTGAAGAATAAGCACACTGCAACTTGAAGAAAGGTGTGCATTACTACAACAAGAGTTGTCGTTGGACTTGCTCCAGGATCAAGTATAATTATTGTTACCCACTTTCCTAGATACATTGTTTTTGACGTGATCTTGCTGAGTAGGGAATCATGCTATAAATTTTTTTATTTGTTGCCTTATATGTCACCCCAAATCTCCCTACACTATTCACCCTTATATCTCATCACTTTTTCTCAATCATGCATGTTTACTTTCTTGTTCTTGCTTTTAGCATTAAATTCTCAAAATTTCAACTTTTTATCCTAGCTTTACTTCTTTGTAGAATTTTGGTGCTTAATTTATTTCTTTGAAATTAAGGCTATGTGATGTAAGTCCTATAGTTAAATTCTTATCCATACATTTAATTACTCGGTCTTTGTCTTAAATTCTTGACTTCTTACTCTGATTAATTATTTGACTCTTTCCTTAAGTTTGTCAATCAATCTAAGGTTATGCACCTTTTTCATAGTCTAAAACTGTGTTCCCTTGATCTATGTTTTGAATGACAAACTCAAGATTTTGGACCATTGGAAGGAGTTAGAGTTTTATAAAAAAACATGAGCCATGTTTTTCATGAACCCAAAATTACTATAAGGATCCTTGAATCATAATTATAATTTTTCACATAGATCAAATGGGCAATGATGAGTTTTCGAGCCATAATCAAGTTGACGTGTTTTCCTTTAATGGTATGTGTTCCTCCTTCCACTATATTTAGTCAAAAAGATGAAAATTAAAAATATGCAAAAGAGGCTTGACCGCCCCAAAAAAAACTATATAGCTCCTCTCCCAGTCCTACAATTTAGAATGTAGAGAAGAAAAAAAGCTTTAGTGTGAATAAAGACATGAGTGTTTGTTTTCTCTTTTAGGAAAGTTGAGGATGATGCCCAATAGGTGTATGATTGTGCTCAGGAACACGGGTATGTCATACCCGGTAGTGCCATCCCCAAAGCTCATTAGAGAGTCCTTAGGAATCTCTTGGAGACCTATGAGATAATCCCAATAGCAGGGTTGGTTCGAGCATGATATGAGGAGCTTATCTCACTCATATGGGCCAACTGGCTTGGACTGCAAGGACCACTGCTCGTTATAGGGACCGGTATGACACAAATCACGGTCCTTAGAAGTTAAGATAACCTTTTTCTCTTTTCTTTTTAGGACTTGAATAAGTAGGAGGCACATTGTTCCTGATAAGTCTACATAAATATATGATGACAACTCATTACTCACCTTCATACCCTGATTCATTACCTCTGTGACAATCACTTGATGTTCAATACTATGGTTCAAACCCTTATGAATAATTTTGGATTATGGTGGATTCACTTCAACATGCTTTGATGTTTTGATCTTACTTAAGTAGGGTTTATTCGAATGATGGGAATTTGTTCTGAAATAACATGGAATTGGAGATTTTTTGTTTTTAAGTGTTTTTTAACTTTAGCCTTTATCTCTAATTTTAATTTGAATGTTATATTTTTGTTCTTTGATTTAAGGTCTTGCTTTCTGACAAGAAACGTTTAAGCTTGGGGTGGTTGATAACACCCAAATTTAGTCATTTATGATAGGTATCTATCTATAGTTTCTTACCTTCATAGACTTGATATGCTCAAAATCACTCTAGATACTAAGTTTTTTGTAATTATCTCTTTCTAAAGATATAGTAGCTCAAGCAATCAATTTTAGGACTTGTAGGCACCAAATAGAAGAAAAATCGATCCTCCAATTCAGCCCGTCAAATTTGACTCAAATTCCCTGAATTTGAGTTGCATTCATTCCCTTTTTCTAGTAGTACACATCAACACCCCATCAACTATTTTTCTTCAAAGAAACAACTGAAGGACCATCTTTCAAATGTCATCTTCCAATGGCACCAATCAAAGGATGGTCTCGAAGATCCCTCTTCTGATGTTTCCTTCTGATGGTGACTTCTAAAGGACTTTCTTCTAATGGTCTCTTCTAAAGATTACAACTGAAGGCCAACTAACCATATGAAAGAGTGCTTCCACAACCACCTACCAAAGAAATGAATGTTGATCAAATTCCTTGATTTCGAGTCACATTCATTTGCACCCACCTCCAATCTTTTTCCTCGAAAGACAATTGGAGGCCTACCTTTGGAAGGCTCATCTTGTGATGGTATACCTTTCGATGGTCCACCAACTAAATGTTGAGTCTGAAGGCTGAAATTTCACGACTCCTTTCGAAGGTATCTACCGATGGCATGTATTCTGATGGAACCTACCGAAGGCCAATTCCAATGGTGTCTTCTGAAGACGTGCCTTCTTATGGTCCTTTCTAGTCCATTTCCGCAAACTAAAGGTTCGAATTCAACTCGCACTCTCCCAATTCGAGTTGCATTTGACCCCACTCACATATATGTACTTCCTACCACTATAAATACCCACCCTGGCTACCTAGGTAGGGTTTTGTTCAATTTTTTCAAAGTGCCTTTTGCAGCTCCTACCTTCGGGTCTCAGAGCTCCATCCTAGAGCTCCAAGGCCCAAGAGGGCTGAAGAGCTAATATTACACATATCCCCTTCGGTTTTCCTCCATCTACCTTAGGTTTCCATCATATTTCACCTCCATCAACTAGCTTCCATCCATTTCCACCACCATTCAACCACCTACCAACTATTTCCAGCATCGTCCACATTCATTCATCCATTGAAGCTATTTTTGCGGTGAAATCAAGGAGAAAGGAGGCCAAGGAGTCCGGAAGATCAAGGAGGATGACCCCAAAGGATAGGATCTAGCCCATTTGGAGTCTAAGGAGCGAGAGAAACCTTTATTCCAAAGAATAAATCTCTTCTTCTTCCTTTTTCTTATACTATTCTTCTTCATTTTTGTAAAAATAATGTTTTTCATCTTTGTTTGGTGTCAACTATGCTCGCCCATGGCTAGTTGAGCTCCTTCTTAGCTATGCATCCTGTTTTGGGCATATTTTATGCACTTTTATACTAAGCAAATAGCTTTCTACTAGATCTAGCATGTTTTTCATTATATCTTATCTTCTTTGTTATGATTTTTTGTTTGGTTGATCTCTATTGTTCTTGAACCTCCTTTTCTACTATCATCGAGAGATTTTCTATAGAAATGGGTAGAGGAGGTAGTTTAGATCGAAATTTGAGAAGAGGACATCCAAGGGAGGATCTTCCCAGAACACAAAGTTAGAGAGATCTGACTCAGAGTTATGAATTCGACCACATTCATTTGAATGCGACCGAACTCATATGAAGTCGACTGGATTCACAACATGTGTTCAATGCAGATTCTCTAATTGTTCCTAGTGTCTTTGGATATTCTAAACCCAAGAGGATATTTGAAATATTTAGGGGTGTTGGTCTAATATTCTTGAGAGAGTTTTAGATCATGATGGGGTTTTAGTCACACTTCATGAGAGCGAGTGGGATGACCCCCAATGGACCAACTACCACCATTCACGCTATGTTTGGATGTTAATTGCTTGATAAGGTGTTCGGGGGTTGTCTACATGTGAGAACAAGGTGCATAGACTACCTAACTTGTGATTACATAGCCAGGAACTCATTCTCCTAATTAGTAGGATTCAACGCAATCTGTTTTCTTTGTTTTGTTTTGTTTTGTTTTGTTCTGTTGTGCTAGACCCAATCTAGTTCCTTGCATACATCAACTCTTGACTTTGCTTAACTGACTAAGAACCAAATCTTAGACGTCTAAGCATCCTCCACGTCCCTGTGTTTGACCTTGTATATCTACTTTGACCCCATATTAAGTTTTGGAGGTCCTTGAAGGTTTCAGGTTATAAATTTAAAGTCTAGTCCTTCTGAATCCACATCTACTTTGGACAAGCAATTTAGGTTGATCATATACCTCTTTAATACTTTGAATTGGCAATAATATAAATCTAGAACTTGGTAGTAATAAACAAATTTAGTAAGAAGTCATACTTGAACAAAGATATTTATTTACAAAAAGAGAACATGTCTTAAGTACATTTTCTATTATATATACACACATTGACCATTGAAGATTTTCATGCACCTAAACTCTCAAAGAGTTTGAGATTAAGGCTTTTATGATCTCCTACCAAAGAGTAGATCATATGTACAATGTGACTGACTATCAAAGAGTTAAGTCACTTCCAAACATTATACTACCAAAGAAGTCAGTGTTTTCATATAATGGACAGATATCTTATGTTATCATGTGTTCAAATCTATATATACAGAAAGACAAGCAAGGAAACATACAAGAACATTAAAATATATCCAATACCATCTCACAAGTATTTTGTAAACATATAGTACAATCATACTATGTAGTAGGCTAAGAGGTAAAGTGTACCTTGAATTGAGATAAACCTAATCCATATATTCTTGGTGTCAACTATCACTCTTGGTCAAACCCTAATTAAGACAAGATCACATATGACTTGCATCAGATTCTCATTGTCATTAACCCTAGTTATGATTCATTATAAAGTTTTTCTTAGTCATTAGGATATTTCCATTATTATTTCTTGTCTCATTATTTTGTAATTATTTTACTGATGTTATGTTATAGATCAATATTTGTTCTGTAAATATTATATTATTTTCATTATTCGTTATACAACTCATTAATCCTATTATTACATGCAATAATTGTGTTAGGGTTTATATCACAACATGAGTCATTATCATCATAAAACATGAATTGTGTGTATCATCATGATCTTAGAATTACATATTAGGTTCCATGTATTCATATGAGCTTATACTTGATATTTCATCATTCAGGTTTTTATTACATTTTATTTGGTGGTATTAGCTATGATTAGTTATGTGAAACATTTATTATGATTTCATGTTTAAACAACATCACTTCAGACACCATATAGGTTATCTGTGATATTTTGGAGTTACTGTTGCATTTTCATAATTTTTTACTTTGAATTATTATTTATTACACATGATATAGACATTATACAATTTACTTAATATCTATTACAATTAAGCATCAAAAGCCTGATTTTAGAGCTTCATATTGTCCTACTGATTTTTGTGAAAAAATCTATATCTTATTTATAATTTTTAGACAATTGAGATAATTACTATGATTTATGGAATATCTATATAGTTTTTGGGATTTTGAAGGTATTTACCTTGTTTGATTTAACTGGACCGTGGATCATGGCAAAGCGTCGACCAGATTGGGCGTGGCTCCTTTTTTGGGTTGGGTCGGGACTTAATTTTCCTCACACCCTATTCCCCCTGATGCACTATTAACGCGGGGGCAATACCACCTACCCACCATTTTTGCAATCCCCACCTGCCATGCATGCCAATTTTTTTTAACTAATAACTTTTGAACCATAAGGAATTTTTTTATGAAATAAAATCCATTACAATCCTTATAAAAACTACATTCCAACAAGACAAATTCGACATATTTTAATTAAAGAGATAAAATAATGAGGGGCAAAAAGGAGATAGGAGGGAAGTAAAAAAGTAACAAAATGAGATAGGTAATGTGCCTAATATGGTGTTAATGCGCCTAATTTGTATATGAACACATAATAGCAAACGAGTCAAATGTTATCATAACACGTCCAATATGGTGTTAATACGCCCAATATGAAAATAAACACAAAAATCTTATTTTGCATGCTCATCGTCATCATCATCATCAAAATCATCATGATTTACTGTTATGGCAAATGCACCTAATTGTGTGATACATGCTCCTAATTGAATAACCATGCGCCTACTTGTATTGTTGATATGTCTACTTGTACATCAATGCACCTACTTGTATGGAAAATAAACATACTTCTATGATACATGCTCTTAAATGAATAACTATGTGCCTAATTTTGGATGTAATGGCCTTCTTGTATATTAAATGCACCTACTTGTATATAAATGTACATATACAAGCAATGTACCTGCTTGTATATAAATGTGCCTACTTGTATGACAATGTGCATACTTGTATATAAATGTGTTTACTTGTATGACAATGTACCTACTTGTATATAAATATTCTTACTTATATGGTTATGCTCCTACTTATATGGGAAATGCGCCTACTTGTATGACAAATGAACCTACTTATATGGAAAATGCACCTACTTATATGGAAAATGTGTCTACTTGTCTGGAAAATGTGCATACTTGTGTGGAAAATGTGCATACTTATATTGTCTTGAATGCACCAACTTTTGATTGAATAATGTGTCTACTTGTGTGGCAAATGTGCATACTTATATTGTCTTGAATGCACCAACTTTTGAATGAATAATGTGTCTACTTGTATGACAAATGTGCCTACTTGCATGGTAAATGCGCCTACTTGTATGGCAAATGTGCCTACTTATCTGGCAAATGCGCCTACTTGTTTGACAAATGTGCCTACGTCTGACAAATGTGTCTACTTGTATTGTCTTGAATGCGCCAACTTTTGATTGAATGGACCCACTTTTGATTGAATGCACCTACTAATATCCTCAATGTGCTTACTTGTATATAAATGTGTCTTCTTGTATGGCAATGTGCCTACTTCTCTGGCAAATGTGTTTGCTTGTCTGGCAAATGCGCCTACTTATATTGTCTTGAATGTGCCAACTTTTGATTAAATGTGTCAACTTTTGATTGAATGTGCATACTTGTATAGAAATGTGCCTACTTGTCTGGCAAATGTGCCTACTTGTCTTGCAAATGTACAACTTTTGATTAAATGTGCCTAATTCTTAGAGTATGTGGACAAATAGCAAACTAACACAAATCCTAACATAATGCACTCAATATTTTATAAAAAAATGCCCAATCATGGTGTGAATACGCCTACTTCTTAGATGTTGTAAATTTCTCTCTTATTTTTTCTTATTGTTATATGCTTATTTTTATGTTGTATATTATTTTTTAAAAGTATATTGACATTAGTCTTGTTGGGTTGTATTTTTCATAACGAATCCAATGGTCTTTATTTGACCAAAAATTCATCATGGGTCAAAAGTTATTAGCGAAATAATTTTTTCTTTCATATTTTTTTCTTTTTGTTGTCCTTTGTCATGCATATGTCACGTGGCAAATAAAAGCACCCCACATGGACAGAAAGGGAGAAAAGAGGGGGAGAGAAACCACCTGTACTTGGCTAGGTGGGAGCCAAACCCCCCCCCCCACGTCAAAAGAGCTTGAGGGGGCTCGCCACGTCATCTATCTATTTCCGGTTGGGCCACCGGTTCACAAGTCCCTCTCTCTCCTCGCATTTGACGTGGTTGTCATGTCATTCCACACGTGCGTCTCCCGCCATGAGGCTTCTCTCTGGCGAGCGACTGATAATTGGGTGATCCTCCTTTCTTGGATGATTCTTCTTACTTCAGGTCCGCGCCCTTATATAGCGATCCTAGGTTCCCTGGGTCGCCACGTACTACTCCAGACCTCTACCACCTTCAAGCTCGTAGCAGCTAGCAGCTGTTTTGGCTGGGCAAGGAGGAAAGGCACCCTTGCATCCTCCAGAGGTGATATTTGCTAAAGTTGCCACTGTCCATCATGAATTCAACTCTAAGCTTCCCCGGTGTTAAGAACTCCTCGAGATCTTCCCCAAGCTCCGCCTAGATCTCGGTGGTTGATGCATGTTGGCCATGGAAGTCCACCACAACCGCGCGCTAGCAACTCCTTCAGTGTCATTAGTGTTTAGCCTTCTTTAGACGAGCCCAACACAACCATTCAGTCAGAACCCCTCTCTGCCACGACCTCCCAGCATCATGTGGTGGGAGGGTGGTCTTCGGTGGTCATATGTAACCGCAAGGGGAAGAAGATGAACCACCACCGTTTGATCACATCAAGGGACATGATCTCTCTTAACTTAACTCAATCCCTAGAACTCAAACAAAATGGATGCAGCGTGACATTCCTACATCAACACTTCCACAAATAAATCAAAAATCTTGGTCATCATGCATCAATGCACACTTAATTTTATCATTTTCAAATCTCAATAACTTTATCTAGGAACATCAAAACCTAATGAAACTTTGACCATAGCTTTATCATCATCCAAGCTACGTCTCACACAATTTTGATCCCTAAATATAACTATATGATCAGTCAATTAAATACTTCAAAAGGTCAAACTTGTGGAACTTAATCATGATATATACATCAATTAGCATCTATATTTACCGAACCACTTGGAAATTATTAATATAACCCAAGAGAAAGAATTTACTCATCTCATTAGACATTCAAAGACGCAAAAGATCACTCCATCACGGGTAGTCAATCAACAAGCTTCACATCTTCTCTTTCATTGCTCGATCCCCCCTGTGGAATAGGTGCATCGACATTCCTTTGCCTCTCTCACAAAACTATCATAGTAGTCAATCCCAAAGGGTGGCATTAGAGTGACCTCACAAAACCATCTAAGTATGTCAATCCCCAAGGCTGGCATTCAGGTGAACCTTATTTACGGAAACTTCAAGATTTTGCTTCACCTGCAAGGATCACCTCGTTAATCAGCCTTAGTTGTACTTTAGATCCTCAAATATAATACCACATGTCACGGCTGATCTGTGCTAGTTCACAAAACAATAGATTGCATACAAAAATCTCAAATTTAGCATGTAAGCCAAGTCAGTAACCGTGCGTATAGAAAATGTGTGTATTTCGAGTCAACTGCAGAATTCATTAATAAAGGTGGGTCTAAATCCCAAACCACTTATCATTATTGATCAATATGAATGAAACATAAGGTGAGAGCCATACTTTCTGAGAATACAGCATCCTGCATTACTTGGTGACAAAACGCTCCTAAGCTATGTACATTTATATAATGGGAATCCCAAAGCACTTCTAAATCAGTCTTACGATTTCTATCACATAATCCAGAAAAGAAAATGCCTTTTACTTGGACAACACATCATTTCCACAGAAGAGTGAAGACATCGACAAAAACAGAAGTTTGTAAGTTGGACCGGAAAGCAGACCCAGTTACTAGCATCCCAACTGTTGATACAGTATCTCAGATTTCCATTGTCTGCGTAACCATTTTCAATAGAACTGCACAGGGTTTGTTTCAATCACCCTAACGGCATATCTTTTTCGACCTTTTATTAGAGTCAGAATGTGTTTACATTGTTCGCAATTCTGGTTTACAATATATCAATTATAATATAAAAACGATATTGTAGCAATTTAGCTGATATCTATATAACAAAACCTAAACTACAAAACATATTCACTCCTCCATTTTCTTAAAAACACCAAAAATGGAGTATGACGTTGACATTACATGATCAGAGTGCCGGCCATTGAAAGTCAGAGATGAATCAGCTTTCTTCTATCAAAGCACCACTATCTGCAACGTCTCTTGTGGGAGAGTTATCTCTAGCATCATCATCCAATGTCAAATCTGAAACATCGTCAGCAATAGTATTGTCATCTCCATCAGCAGCCCCATCAGCTCGTTGCTGCAGGCTCCAGTACATGATGCTTGCAGTCAAGGTCAGAATCATCTTCTGATTGACCTGCAAAAGCAAATTTCATATGACATGTTTCATATTGCTGGTTCTGAATGCGCTTTTGAAAACAACGGATTATCCACTAGAAAGGTGCAATGAACAACATAACAATTTCTTAATTGTTGGCAACTTGGCAAAAGGATTCTTAAAAATTGCTTGCAACTCTCAGATATTTGTTCAAAGCTTCTACAATCAAATTATGAATGAAATGAAATGCATATATGATACACTTAACAACCCATAATACTAAGATTAAAACTATGTTAAGAGTGAAATATTTTGGTTCAAAGGATTTCCAAACTCCACAAGACTAACTTTGACACTGAAGATTGCAGCACTTTATAAACTCGCCTGACTTATCAAAACAGACTGACTTCAACCAAACGTCAATTCTAGGATGACCCCATCTCTTTGTTTGTGTGTGCGTGTATGTGTGTGTTGTTGGGAGTTGGGTTCTGTGCAGCCATTACTTGAAAACGGTTACCAGTTAAGTATGTGTCTTGTTTCTTACTATACTGGATCAAAGAAAATGTTGTGAAATAGGCAGTTCTTCTGTATTGTGGAAACATTCGTCAGAGAGTCCTCTGTTATCATGCTTCTAATAGATCAAGATCAATAATTCACTCGTCAATTTGCAGAATAAAAGGTGGCTAACTGGCTACCAAAGCAAGCAAATAGAGTTCCTGCTAACCAAAAAGAAAGCAACCCATCATCTTACAATCAGAGTTCCCTTTTGAGGCCTTGGGTAGTGTGTGTAGATGTGTGTGTGTGTGCATACATACATCTCTCTCTCTCTCTCTCTCTCTCTCTCTATATATATATATATATATATATATATATATATATATATATATATGCAGTTTATGACATGTTGCTGACGAAATCAGCTGTTGCAAGAGAAACGAGCTGGCTTTCGCTTCATTCATTCATCTCTCCTCCTAATTAAATAGATAGACAGATGGATGAATGAAACAAAAGCCAGGTCGTTTCTCTTGCAACAGCTGATTTCAGCAGCAGCATGTCATGAACTTCATAATTCAACCAATATTTTTGCACAATCCAACTAGGAGAGAATAAAACCACAGAAGACATGTCTTTATGTATTCAGGCCGAACTCCAACTTAGAACTTAGATTCCATTCGAAGAGAGTGACAAAGTACACAATATTGATGAGTAAAGAGAGAGAGACAAGACAATAGTAAAGACCAAAAATTTCTATACACCACAAAAGAATTTAAGAACAGAAAAAAGACTTCACAAGGTAAAATTGTAGAAAGAACTAAGGCTGTTCTTGCTCATAGAACGTACTTGAACCTCACAACGTCAGGTAGGACGATACCACCAACTCTATGTTTCCCTGTGGTCTGGATAGAGAACCAAAGTGGCGCTCAACCAGCACCACCAAAAGTAAGTCTGTCCGAAAACTAGTGTGCCACTGAGTCCAACCCAAAGTTAGTTCATCAAATACATGAGATGAGCTAGGTCACGAGGAAACTACAATCAGAACACAATGTCCTGACAACGTGCTGTTCATGTCCTCACAGGAAGCCGTACTGTAAGTTGGAGGATTTTTTTTTTTGCGTGCAGACGCATGTGGTGTTTTTTTTTTGGTTGGGGGGGGGGGGGGGGGGGGGGCGCGCACACCAAAACCACATGGTATCAATCAACGGATTCTCAAAGACAAACCCATAATGATTTGCAAAGCTCTGTTACAATACCTTGACCTTGGAAATAATCCAGCTAACAGCTATCTCCAATTACTACACTCTGAACATTAAACCTCGACCATCTTTTCCTTTCATTAAATCATCGTATCTCATGCAAAGGGCTTCTTCCCAAATGTAAATACAATGAGCTTGAGTCATTAAACGGAAGATTGTTTTGAAAATCAACAAAGAATAGAAAAGGTGTCAGTTTTATTGGATGGAACACACTATGCTAAGTTGCGAAGAGAGGGGATTTGGGATTGTAAAATTCTTCTTATAGTTGTGGAAATAATCCAACTAACAGCTATCTCCGATTACTACACTCTGAACATAAAACCTTGACCATCTTTTCCTTTCATTAAATCATCGTATCCCATGCAAAGGGCTTCTTCTCAAATGCAAATACAATGAATGAGTCATTAAATGGAAGATTGTTTTGAAAATCAACAGAAAAGAGAAAGGGAGTCATTTTTATTGGATGGAACACACTATGCTAAGCTGTGAAGAGATGGGATTTGGGATTGTATTCTTCTTATAGTTGTCTTTCTCTTGAACACCCAACCACTCACCCACCCGTCACAACAAGTGTGTGGTGGAGTCATCAAGACAGATGTGCAGTGGAGATTGTGGGTGGAAAAATCGTTGCATTCCTTAGTTTGACTGTCATCCCTGGGAAGAATAGCTTCTTTTTCGTTTGGAAGTTTAACTTCATTACTTTTTGCAGAATATATGCCACAAGAGAATGTTGGGGAATAATTGAAGCCAAATTTAATCATAAATCATCTTCCTGGACACTTACTACAAGGCCAGTATTTATAATAGAAGACTGAACCCTAGTTGTCACAACAATTGCGACAGTCCCTAATAAACAACTAAGTAAAACACAGTTAAACCAAAGAAACTTGGGACTTGCAAATAGGTTCCTGGAATTCCTACCAAGTCCCTATAATAGCTAAATCAACTAGATAGAAACAAAACTCTAATCTAAGTTGATCGATCGACTGAGGTCCTCACGGGGGCTACCAAGCCCGATGACGGTTTGGATTCTTAGGCTACCTTACATCAACCCCCACTGGTTAAGAAAGACAAGCCTCTTGCGAGTCATGTGGCCACTCACGAATGTCAGTCAAAGTTGCCACAGGGGGTATGTAGCATAGCATGCACACAGGACAAGACTACAAAGAATCTAGAAGGATGAAGTTTTGGTGTAGCCTTCATGTTGTGCTTTGCAATCGTACTTCCACAATTGACCCAAGATGTTGTATACTAGGCTATAAGGTTACATCACTCAACACTGTGTCAATATAGACATTGTGGTATAGGAATATGACACAACACCTCTATGTGACGCATCAATTGGTGTTGTCAATCTAGGACAAGCAGTACAGCGACATGTATGGTTCTACACACAACCCCAAGGCCTGGACAGTACCTGTAGAAATGACATTAGTGGCATTTACGACCATTGATGATACCATACACCTACATCCTGCACTCTCAACCTTCGAGAAAAATAGACTCCCCCACATGGGATTGAGCTTTAAAAGCCCAAGTGTGAGAATGGCAAGGACATCTGCACGTGTAAGATCTTGGAAGACATCCTCATCGTGGTGGGCTTGCTACATGGGTGCACATCCTCGTACTCCCCATCATTTTCCTTCTTCGTGTCTAATTTCGTTGTCATCATACGACTAGGGAAGTGGTTGGAGCGGCGACCGTAGCCCTGGTAGGAGACACTACACTTTGTTGGAGATTGATGCAACCTTCAACGATGACGAGGGAGTGCCTTGCAAGGCTGAATTTGCACCATTAGTTCGTGTAGACATAGGCTTTTGTTTCCCATTGGTGGACTCTCTCCTAGAATATTGACGCCACTTCTTGTGCTTAACCTGAGTAACAATATGGACAGCATCATCCATATAGACGTGTGAAGCTTCAAGTGTCAAGCAATGGATTCAAAGAGGCTTCATAGCACATGTGAACATTGTCATATCGTCCCAGTTGACCTCTAATTTGTTCATCAAATCATAGACACTGCAGGTGTACTCTTTTACATAACGTTTGCCCTACTCTCTGACATACAACTTGAGCAAAATTGTTGCTTGCAATTAACCCGGATGGACTCCATTTTTCTTTATTGTTGGTCTGTGTTTGTACAAGACGAATTATGTGCAATAATTTTTTGCCAAGAGACATCAAGACGAATTATGTGCAATAATTTTTTGCCAAGAGACATCACTTAATTCTAATCTAATGAACATACAAATTTAGTGATTATCATTGTTTTGTAATTACTAGAATGGATTCAATTTTTTAATGAGGCATTGCCTGTTTTCTAATGATGCGAGGGGATCCAACCTATGATAGGGTCTCAAAGAGGTTGTTTTTTCCTCTCCTAGCACCCCAGCGGGAGTCCAACCCACAGCATGCGCTACAACCTAGCAACCTTTACTAACTGAACCAACTACTAAGTGTTAATTCAGCTTTATGTGGCATACGATGGTAGAATTGGTTTATTTTTACTATATAATATTGTACGTCAGTATCCTAACATAGTGGGGATTATTATTGTACGTCAGTATCCTAATGTATTATTGGATTATAGTATTAGGACTTAATGTAATGAGTTTATTGCTTATTATAGATACTCGCTATTGTTGTTTTTTACATGGTTCAGGCTTATACAGGCTAAGTATTATTACTTATTCCGCATTGTTACAAGCCTCCTTACTAATTCATGGTTACTAGCTACAATATGCTTGCAACTATTGGTAGTTACTATTGAAAATGAGATTAGTGGGGAAAACCCCATTGTATGTATTTATATTAATACATGGGAAAATCCCTTTCTTATATAGGAGGCAGGTGCAAGGAAGCGGACATAATCCTAATAGGCCAAGACATTTACGCTCATATTACAAATGAACCTATTAACTAAATCGGCTCATAGTACTTTTTAACACTCCTCCTAGAACAAGAGTATGGGTGAAACTCATACCCAGTTTGGACATACAAGACTCAATCAATCAGATGATACAAAAAATAAAAAAAATGTCACTCCCCATACAAGAATTTTACCTCACCCTAAGGTTTTCTATCTAACTAATTGAAAACATCTAATGATTCCTCCTTTGAGGTTGCGTCTAAAAGATCTTTTGAAGTGCATCTGGAATGAAGAACATCTGATAGATGGAATACAAGAGCCATATAAAAAACTCACCATCATCAATCAAGAGTAGATAAACAAAGCAACATGATTACACCATCTTCATTGGGAAACGAGTGTGTGATTGGAATAAGCGCAATCAACACATTCCACGATGTAGAAATAGAGGTATCATCAAATTGTCTGAGAAGTGTAGCCAACTAGATCAAAGTACAGAAGGACCACACACAGGCACAACGTGGCACAAACACAGACACGATGAGGTGTTGATGACTACCATACTGGATCCATAAATCCAGCGTGTGAATCTAGGGGGCTTGATATGAACAAAGACGCCATCAAGGAAAAATCCAAGTAGATCTCCAAAAGTACTATCTCTATACTTGAGAAATAATAGATGCAACTTGGAGAAGACATAAACAGTCTAGCTCAGTGAAGATGAAATTTGAATGAACACCAACCTTATAGATTAGTATTTGCGCACTTGTCAATGACAAGCTTCTTAAAAATATGATATTAAAGAATAAACATTGATCTCATGAGGATGCTACAAGATTTCCACAAGACTAACACTAGAGGGAACAAGAGTTTTGGAATAAGCAAAACAAACTTTGTTCCAAAGTGTAATGTCGCAACTGAGATCCTACAATGTCGCTTGAAAGTAGTAGTCTACTAGAATAAGCACAAACAGCCAACCCACATGCATATCGTTGCATGAACACAAAGAAATGTCATCAGGAAAGGCATACACCAATGATGCACTGGAAATAACTGAAAGAAATACGACGCTTAGTGGGAACGAGGCACTACAAGACATTAGAAGAACAATATCGAAAGGACATCAGAAGAACAATATCGAAAAGATAGATGTGCTGAAGAATATGAAGCTCCATGAAGATCAAAATAGCTTGAAAAAATATGTATCATTTGTCTGTCCCTCTCATACTCTCTCCCTCACAGTCTCTCTTTCTCCCACCTTGTACTTTCTCTCTATTCTATACCCCCCACACGCCAACTATGAAGAGAACAAGTAGTTGGGGTGGAAGAGAGAGACATGACCCCCCTGCATGTGGAAAGGGATGCACACATGAGGGGTGGGAGGGGGAATATATTCTTCAACAAGAAGGTCATTGTAGCTTTAAAACGTAGAAACAAAGGGACTCCATGGTAAATGGGCTATAAACTGCTAGAGGATTTGGGGGGAGGACCTCTCACTGAGGTCTGCGATGATTCTATTGGGAGATCAAACATAAATTTTCACAAAACAATGGCAGGAGCAAGGAATTTCCTATGGCCTAGGCTGCTTTGTGGCACCTTGGTTGGTGCATTGTGATTCGAAGTGATGGATGATGGCGGCAATGTGATGCGGTTATGTTGTTGACTTTGGTTTCTATTGTTGATTCTGGTCAACAACAAGATCTTGGCGAAAGTAGGGAGGTTCCATGACACACACCTTGTTGTTGCTAGCCGCAAGGCCTAGTAGTGTTTCCTAGAAGGCCCTTGTTGTTGGTCGTAGCGGCCGTTGGAGGCGCCTAGGCCGACCGTTGCGGCAGCCAGTAGCAACTGACAAGGGTTCGCGGTCTTCTACTGCTGGTCAAGGGTTGATTGCAGAAAATGTGTGGGTGCCGACATAGAGGCTAAGATTTGAGGACTCGAGAAAGCAACGCCTAGTCGTGAATCGGGGGAGTGGAGAGAGGATGGATTTTGTATGAAAGAAGAAGAGAGAAGACGGTCATGGAAGCCGGGAAGATGCCTAGCAAGTGGCCAAGCCAACAAGAGACGGCGACCGACTGCAGGCAATGGCGCTCTCCTTTTCTCTCTAGGGTTGAGATCGGTGCTTTGATATGGGGAAATACCCTTACATGTATTTCATATTGATAGATGGACAAAACGCCTCTCCTATATATATAAGAAAGGATGGAATTCTTATGAAAGAAGAAGAGAGAAAATGACTATGGAAGCCAAGAAGATGTTGGTGAGCGACCAAGTCAACAAGAGATGGATGTCGCCCGCAAGCAGAGGCACTCTTCTTTTCTCTCTAGGGTTAGGATCAATTCTTTGATACCATGTTGGAAATGAAATCAGTGGTGAAATCCCCTTATATATATTTCATATGAATAGATGGGCAACCCCCTCTCCTATAATAAGTAACAAACTTTGATGGACCAATACACTTAGAACCTTCTTACAAACTAACCTATTAACTAAATAGACTACTAGTTACCAAGTATTGTACTAATACTAAGTGTTTAACTAATCTTCTAATCATAGATTTTAATGTTAATGTTTAGACTAAGTGTTTTAGGTTATTAAATGGGTACATACATAGTACTGATATTTAGATTGTGTATATTTGAAGTTTTGGTATGAGCATCAATATAGATTCAAAGTAAATGTTCTAGATGAGTTTAAGTGTAGTATTAGTTGACATGAGACATCACATATTTCAAAAGGCATATTATTAGATGTTTTGACTATTTAAACAGTTGAAGATGCATGAATATACATATATGATTAAGTGTCTTCATCTAAAAAACTGCCTACTTTAGTGTCTTTTTGGCTCTTAAGTGGTTACAATGTGTTGTTCACTAGCCTCCCACCTCACACTTAGTAATACATCGTGTGGGCCTATTCTAATAAAATGCAAAGCTTTATTTTTTTGACAATAAGAATGTGGGTTACTGGGGAGTCAACTTGACTGAACTATAGCTAATGACACATTTATTCAAGGTATGCAAAAAAATGCATATTCTACCACTCCCCCTCAAGTTGGGGCATAAATATCATCACCTAGCTCATTATATTAAAAATTGAACCCAACATTCATTAAGGAAATTTGTGAAGATATCTGCAAAATGGTATTCATATCTAGTAGAAGGCTAGATTGGTTGTTCTAAAAGTTTCTCACGGATGAAGTGTCATCCTACCTCAATGTGTTTTTTTCCTTTCATAGAAGTTTGAGGCAATGTATACTAGCAGCTTGATATTCCCATGGCCTCTGATTGTATTGTACTTCTTCCAGTAGTTTATGACCTAGAGAAGCTCGTTAGTAGTGATAGGCCATGGCTTTGTACTCTCAACTCCGCACTATAGTTGGAAATAATTGTCTACTTCCTTTTCCAGGAGTCAAGATTACCTCCTACTATGACACAACATCCATCAATAGACAGTTGATCCAAAACTGAACCAGTCCAACCTGCGTCAAAAAAAAACTTGCACTTTCAAGCGGTAACATGCATAGAGAATTATCTTTTTTTGGGGTTACTTATCAAATAGCAAAGAGATCACATGACTGCTCAAAATTCCCAATGACTGACCATTTTACTTAAGTAGTTTGACCTTTGGATCCATGGGTGTATCATTTGGCCTGGCCCCTCGGTATGCTTGTTTCTTCTAGGAGATCAAGTTTACTTTCTCCGAGAAATAATAATCTCATCTTTAGATCTAGCCACCTCAAAATCAATAAAGTATATACGTGCCTTGAATATTTAGTTATAATTTCCTTTGAACTTGCATAAATTTTGTGATGGCTTACAAATAGGGGACGTTTGCTTTACTGGATGCAGCTGGATTGGATCGCATTAATAAATCCATGACCAGAAAGTTTGTGTTTGATTTGCTGGAGCTGGAAAAGATAGGAATCCCGCTTGTCTCCCGCCTGCAGTAGTTGCTGGAGAATGGTTTACAGTTCAAATAGGCCGGACGTCGCGATCCAGCAAAGGAATGGGCAATCGAGCAGTGTGAACAGCAAACCACGACATGACCTCCGTACAATTGCTACGTACCGCCTGTTGCGCTGTGTCCCCACCTATGAAGAAAGAGAAAGTGCCATCCACATGAGGCAAACCTAAACTTCTACATTACTGTATTTCTGGAACCCAACAACTAATTAATACAGGATGACAAAAATCCAGTAATCTTCAAAATCCTACTAAATCCCATGAATCAAACATGCCCATAGTCTAAGGTGATGACAACATTCTCTACATAGATAATGGGATGAATATCATCATATGGATTTTGCCAATAGAAGATTGAGCGATCTAGGTTAGACCTCTAAAGCCAAATTCATAGAGAGCTTAGTGAATTTCCCAAACCATGGCTAACAAGCTTACTGAATTCCCAAACCATGCCCAAGGAGATGAACATAGATTTGTGGAGTCTATGCACTAGATGAGACTCCCCTTAAGCAATAAACCCTCGAGATGGCCCATGTATATTTCTTTAGTTAATCGGGCCATGCAAGAAAGTGTTCTTGATGTCTCACCAATGCAAAGGCTAGTAGAATTGTGCTTGCATTATAAATAAATATTCTAAAAGATGTCAATTTGGCCACCTAAGAAATTCTTTAGAAATCGCGACCATATAAGTCATACTTTTAGGCGGCTAGGTTGTCCTTCCCACCCAAGGGATACCTAGGTTTTTCTGGGCATCTTTACTATTTTCTTTTTTTACATATATATAGTTAAATTTACATATATAATTAGCTATTTTTGTGACCGAGAGAACCCATCCCGGGCGAGCGCGGCATGGTAAACTGTCGAAGCATGAGAGGGTGTGGTCTGACCACCCCCCTCCCGCCAAATCAACGTGAGTTGTCGTTCGTAGAGTTCTTTCGGTGTGGTTCGAACCCGGGTCCTCCATTAGGACTTATCGAGCTCTTACAATCTGGGCTACTCTGGCCGGACAGTTAGCTATATCTAAATATATACTATTAGAGATTCTGCTTGATTTAGTTAATTAACTTATTTGATTCTATTTGTATATGGACCCAAGTGTGTCTTAGCCCATTAGGGTTTAGTCTAAAGTTTGTATGCTTCCCCTTCTCCTATATAAAGGAGGGGGATTCCTCTTATCAAATATATCGCATATTCTTTTACTTTAAAACATTGTATCACAGAAGTGATCCAACCCCAGCCCTAGAGGACAACTTCTTTTACCTCCGCCTACAGACGAAAGCCACCCTTCTTGGCTTGGCAGCCTGCTGGGCATCTATCCAATCGTCGTGGATCTTCGTCTACTTCTTCTAGTCCATTCGGCGATTCTGTGTTGCTGCTCTTGCTAATGCAACAATACTCCCGCTCCAGCAGTTCTCTCAATCTCGCTTATTCCCTCAGACTCTCTCCTATACACATCACCTTGCCCAACTCCCGTAAAAGCTTTCATGTTCCCTCATGTCGTAGTACACCCATCAAATCATTCATGATTTGCTGAGAAGAGTCGTCCGTGCGTGATTTATTTATTGTTATCTCTTCGCACGGTCGTTGGAAACAATCCTCCCCGCTGCAAGGAACCCTTACTCCTTCTGTCTGTCATCAAGGATATGTTCTCGTCGACACAATCATGAATAGACACAGATCGAGAATAAACAAGGGATCGCGTCCGCGTATCCATATCGAAGGATCACGTTGTTCTAATTGAGAAAAAGATGACAATTTGTGCCGAATTGGACAAGGCAGTGAAGAAACATTAAAATAAACAACTCTTTATAACCCCGCTTGCAAAGATGCTCGTGTCCTCGTCTGGTCTCTACTTGTCGAACAATTGTGCGGCCAGATCCAACGCGTCTAGTACTCCCAGTAGTGGCATCAGTGGGACTGAAGCCACGGTTAACTGGTTCATATGGAGTAGGGAGACCAAATATTTCGGCAGATTTTCATGCCAAGGTTCATCAAGAATCTCAAACTACATACCCACCCCATGCTAGGACCAACGCATACCAACTTTCTAGGATCACGTCGGCCTAGGAATACTTTAAGGAAGAAGATATTAAACGGGTCAAATATTGTTGTCAGACTGCCTACTATTCCGTTCCCCTCAAAGAATGCCTTCTGTAGTCAACGCCCGTCCAGTCGGTGGGTACGGAACCAAGGAAGTAGCACAATTTCACTATATGAATCAAGGAGGTAGCTAAGCCTGTTGTCTTGACATTTTTTTTTCTTCTTCAATCGATTTCGTCTATTCGATGGTTTCTATGTAGACTTGTGCTTGATTTTCCTCCTAAAATCAACATAGACTTTTTGGGGCTTTGCCTCCGAGGCCAGCAAGGGGAGACCTCCCCTCGACTCCCCCCTGCTGAGGGGCAGTGGGACCTCCTAATTCGGGGTTACGCCCCTCAAATCCCTCTACAGTGCTACAGCTTATTTTTCTGGGGCATTTCTTTGTCATTGTCCACCCCAACCACTCTTTGTTTCCTTTTGTGGTTGGTATGAGGGGGAGAAATAGAGGGGAAATGAGATGGAAGAGAGGAAGATTATATTTTGCTGCTCTATATTTTTGTGAATCTTTATGCATTTCTGAAAGAACTTGTGGACTTCTACTATTGATATTTACTTCTATAGGCTTCTTGAAGAGCTTACTATCTGGAGCTTCATGTCTATTGCATGCTTATTTAAGTTGATGATCTTCTATCCGACTACGTCGACTCTACTTTCTACTTGTTGTTCGTTCTTTTCATGTTGACATTGTTTGTGCCGTGCGCACATTGATTTTCTGAACTGTGAACCTGCACTCTCTAGACTCGTGAACCAACACCCTTTGGACTCGAGAACCAACACTCTCTAGACTCGTGAACGCGCACTCTTTGTACTCGTGCAGCGGCACTCTATGGATTTGTGAACCAGCACTCTCTGGACTTTTCTACTGTGAATAAGCACTCTTTGGACTGTGATGATAGTGACTATGATGAAGACCCTGATGCCTTCTTCTTGTTGTACACTACTATTCCAGATGCCACATTCTTTAAATCAAGAAGCTTCTACTACCTGTCTGCGACCTACACTTGCGGCCTACGACATGCTTCATATTCGACCTGCTTGCATACCAGCTTTGGGTTATCTATTTGAGGGGGAGTATTTGAGTGATGATTGTTAATCTTCAGGGGTAGAAATTCTTCTATGGGCTTGGTTTATCTATTCTGCCTCTTTGTCTTTGAGTCTGTCTCACTATTTGCAAGCTGACTTGGGATTCTCCCAAGCTTCAACTTGAGGGAGGGTATTAGACAGTTTGCTTAATTTAGTAAATTAAGTTATTTGAGTCTATTTGTATATGGGTCCAAGTATGTCTCGGTCCATTAGGGTTTAATCTATAGTGTTTATTCTTCCGCTTTATATATATATATATATATATATATAGAGAGAGAGAGAGAGTCAGGCTAGAATACACTCGAGTGTACAGATCACGCTGTACACCTCAATGGTGTTTGCCTATCTAGACCATGTTTTTCCAAAATCTAATCTATTGATCTTCATGGCTACAATAATAATAGGTCGCACACAAAATTTGAGTTCATTTGGATGAGTGTAAGTCACTCAACCAAGGACAACAAAATCGACGCACAAAACTAATTTGAAATGCATGATTCTTGCCTCCTTTAGATGCACGACCTATAAGTGTCCAAATAAGCTAAAATTTATTATATAGTATGTTCTTATGATAATTAAGAAGATCAACGGTTTAGATTTTTCAAAAATTTACTGCATCTTCAAAAATGACTGAGGTGTACGGTGCCTCCGGTACACTCGAGTGTACACTAGCCTGACTATATGGACGTTCATTCATTGCCCGCGCGGGTAGCCTGGATTTTCGCTACCCGGCAGCCAAAAAAGTAACTCTCATGGCTAAGAAAGTAACTCTGCTGTAAAAAAAGTAACTATGGTGTCAAAAAAGTAACTATGCTGGCCAAAAAAGTAACTCTGTACAAAATATACAACATATATATATATAAGGACGGGTTTTTTGATTTTGGGGGGGGCAAATGATATTATTTTTGGATGAAATTTTTTGGGGAGCTAGACAAAATGGTCCTCTACAATTGCGAATTTTTTTTTTAAAAGGTGCTTGGAAGGGTGGGCGGGTAGCTGCCCGCGCGGGCAATAAAGATGGGCCCATATATATATATATATATATATATATATATATATATATATATATATATATATATATATATATATATATATATATATATATATATATAACAGGGGTAGAAATTCTTCTATGGGCTTGGTTTATCTATTCTGCCTCTTTGTCTTTTAGTCCGTCTCACTATTTGCAAGCTGACCTGGGATTCTCCCAAGCTTCAACTTGAGGGAGGGTATTAGACAGTCTGCTTAATTTAGTAAATTAAGTTATTTGAGTCTATTTGTATATGGGTCCAAGTGAGTCTCGGCCCATTAGGGTTTAATCTATAGTGTTTATGCTTCTGCTTCTCCTATATAAAGGAGGAGGATTCCTCTAATCAAATATACCGCATAGCCTTCTTTTACTTTACAACATATACATTACTATATATATTGGTTATATTTAAGTTATAACAATCATAATTTGACCTAAATCACACCTAATTGTGACCCAAACTAGACATGATTGGCCCTAAGTTGACCTAACTTGATTTAAATTAGACATAATATAACATAGTTTTCCCTAATTTAGTCGATATCAGAATAAATGTTGCATAACATGGCATAATCAAACTTAACTCCCCTTAATTTGCCATTTGTTGACATAAATGAGACATAATTCGGCCAAGTCAGACCTAACTCGGCCAAATTAGACCTAACTCGACTAAGTCAGACCTAACTCAGCCAAATTAGACCTAACTCGGCCAAATCAGACCTAATTCCCTAAATCAAATCTATTTTCACAAAACCATATCCTTTTCCCCTAATTTGCCCTACATTGACCTAAATGAGACCTAATTCGACTGAATCAGACCTAACTTTCCATGCCAAGCCAAATTCCCCCAAATCGGATCTATTTTCCCCAAATCATAACTAACTTGACATGATTTGGTCTAATCAATCCTATTTCAACCTTAACATTACTCGAATTGATCCAATTTGACCAAATTCAGACCTAATCCATGCTATTTAGCCTTTGATGAATTAATTTGGGCCTAAAAGGCCTTTGGCATCCACTTGACTCACCCAAGGTGCTAAGCACCCTATCCTGTACCTAGGGCGCCTAGGCGGGCACCTTAATAACCAAGACCTGAGTGTAGTTTTTTACATCAAGGTTTGGATGTAGACGGCTCAAGGAGCCATTTGGACCTACTTTGATTGAAGACATGTCAACAAAAACTTGTTTGTGCAAGAAGGAACAAGAGATCAATTATGATTATGACGTAGAGTAATCTCTTCTTCCAGGACATGTCATCATCTAGATGATCCAATGCAACAAAGACAAATCTACATATAGGAATAAAAGATGACAATGAAACAAAAGCAAAATTGGATGGTCACAAGTGATCATATGAAACAAAATTAGTTATAGGTGAGAGGTACATGATCGCTTGCCTTTCCTAAGAACGATGGGTTTGTCAACTAAATTGCTTGTTTCTCTTAGAATCTTGGACTAAGGAATTATATGAAGAGGGTTGAGATTTTATGACTGAGATCTCTTTTCAATATATGTAAACCTGTGTGATTAGAGAATGATCACACATTTGTGTGATGGGATAAATGACTAGATGATTCAACTATAGAGCTAGTGTCCATATATGATAGTTGCAGAAGAGACTCGACTGTGGAAGAGAATTAGGGAGAGGCAAACAGCCTCCCAGACTAACAAGTACTCGTTAACAAAACGGTGTATCCTCAAGAAGTCATGTCAGCAAAGACAAAGAAACAACGTTCAGATGCAATGTAGCACCTGTATCCCTTTTGAAATATGGAGTACCCCAAAAAGATGGATGTTGTTCTATTTAACAATGCAAAATGTTGACACTCTGATTCGAATACCCAATAACAAACTCTAGTCTCCTTTTTCTACACGATCTTCAAAGCAATTTTCTTCGTCCTACATTTTCTCATCACGGATCTTGCTTTAGATGAGTGGCATTGCAATTTGCAAAGATGTAGCCACCTACAAGGTCCATGCCAGTGAGTGCAAATAGCATCTCTCGTTCCTCAAGATAGTGTACACCAGATACATAGATTTCCACTTTCTGGTATATCCATCACCCTGCCCCCCACACACAAACACACTGCCATTGTTCCAAAGTTTACTACATCTAGCTACTGCTCATTATGCCATAGCCACAAACAATATTGTCTAGTAAAGATGTTGCTTTGTCTTCCTAAATAGCAGTTGAGCCTTCAGCATGGTGTTGCTGACCACCTTGCCTCGTCCAGTTGCAAAGCATGAAGCACCCACTTTAGCCATGATTGCTGCCAGTTCAGGCAGCGTTTCTTCCTTGCTGGTTGCTGCATTTTTCACTTCTGTGGGCACACAGCCACTCTATGGCAACTACCAGCAACCACATTTCAGCAAAAGGGAACACTCCATAGCAATTCTTCCGTCTGAAGGACCGTGGAAGAAAAATTACCCAAACCCTAGCTCAGTAATTCCAAATATTCACCATCAAGGCATTCAAACAGTATATATTTCCTTTCTAGTTGTCCAAATTTCTGAAAAATATAATTAATACAGCTCGGTAAAGCCAATAACAAAGACTTTGCTCAAGTTTCTCAATTTTACCTCCTCAAAGTTATTTGAAACTTCCAGTTAACAATGCCCTGGTTTAGCAATTCCAAATATTCTCCATCATGGCATTCAGTCAATATATATTTATTTTTAGTAGTCTAATTTCTAAATAATAATGTTACAAAGCTTGGTATAGCCAATACAATGAATTTGCTCAAGTTTCTCAGTTTTACTCTCCCTCAAAGGTTATTTGAAACTTCCAGTCGACTAATCAATATATGATACAACTTATAAGTTATGATAATTAGAATCATAATAACTGAACCATTTGATGCTGCACATGTTTTACAATCATGCCAAGTTCAGTTGTACTGATAGACCAGGACTGCTAGAGAAAACATAAACCAGAACCAGTCTATTTTAACTGAAAACTAACAGGTACAAGAATTTAAAAAGCGTGAAGCAGGAAGCGTGCGGACGGGACCTTGTAGCCGATTAATCGTCAGGCGGGCAATTAAGCGGAAAAGCGGATTTCCAAATCCTATAAATTTTTATGCAAAATTACATACATATGTATATAAATACTATATTTTTTATATCTGTATACATATCTAAACATTGTACAAGACAATATAAAACACTCAAATAGTTTATAACACAACTATACTATACAACAATGATTGTATATATATAATATAGTAAACAATATACTTGTCATAGATAAAGCACCTTACACATAAAATAATAAGTGTATATACAAGATGCAACAACAATTTTGTAGCACATGTTTACATAGCTAAACAGTAAACAATAGACCTATCATAGCTAGCATACAAACATATTGTTACATTTGCACATCATCAAATAGTCATACATTACAGCAGTACATTTAATCAAAGTATGCATTCTAAATTAGATAATAGTTACCTATAATTTACTTGGATACATCACAAAAGTACCTTATCATTACAGCTTACATACAAAGTATGCATACTAAATTAGAACTAGGTATATCATAGAACATTCTAGTTTAATATATTATAGTCAATTAATCAGGGCATATAATGTACTTAATGTTATATGCTTACAGCAGTTTTTCTAAAAAAAAGCAGGCAAACAGCGGGAAAAAAGTGGGCAAAAAGCGGGAAAAGCGGGCAAAAAGCGGCCGCTTTTCTCAAATCTGCTTAAGCGGCGCTTAAGGGGGTTTTTAGGTTGACATGACCTGTTGGCGATTAAGCGGCCGCTTGCGATTTTTAAAACAGTGAACAGGTATATTGTGTATTTCTTTACCTCAATGATATCTTCTGGCAACAAGAAAACAGCACACCCGATCTTCCGAGCCACACTAATAATATACGTCGCATTTAACTTCTTGTCCTCATCTGCATTGCCACAGAAATGATACACAAACTGTTAACCTGGAACAATAAGACTAACAAGCCAGCAGCCACTAATCTTTCATGATTTTCCAGGATGTCGTATCTCAGATGTTCGAAACCACTACAAAACGGTAATCTTGCCTACAAATCTCTCATGAAATAATCCAGCAAAACATCATACCAGTTTCACCCTTTGTAACAAGATTCCAATTCACAACTCTTGGCTCCACACAGCTCAGAAGCTCAAGGAAGAAAACTCCAGTAGCAAGACTTTTGTCCTGCAAAAAATAGAAGGAACCGCATGATCAAAAACACATTCTAGAAGTTATAACAACGCAATATAACATTTCAAAATCAGGAAACAGTTATAATAGCTTGAATTGGATGACCTGCAAAAGATTCACTATTCATCAACTTGCAAAAAAAGTACCTTGAAACTTTCCATTTGAGAAGTTCTACGCGCTCTCTTAACCTTACTGTTAGCCCAGTTCAAGATATCTGCATCCGTAATTTCCTTCCCTTGTGAATGAGATCTTAAATTCTTCAAAATGTGAAGCATGTTGTACCGCATCAACTGCCACAATAAGGCTGGAAAAGAAAATTATAGGGAAACAATGATTTTGTTCCCCATTGTTGGTATCAAGATATTAACATCTTAAAGGTACTGATTCACATTGATGATCAATATGATAATGGTTCACAACTCCATGTTGCTGATAAGAAGTGGAAATTGCTCAAAGCATGTAGAGGAACCTCATAAAAAACACATACCAAGTATTAACTTCTTGTTCCCTTGGACAATATCGTTTCCAGCAACGTTGACTAGAGAAAAATTCAACTGCTTCCCAATTCTCACGACCTGATTGCAGTTTTCTACCTTTCTAAAAGGCATCTTAATTGGAGGTTTTGTGGCGAGCTTCCAAATAACTGATCCAGGAGATACTTTGTCCAATACTTCTAACAGAACCCACCTATCCAAGAATGAGAACCCAATCAATGATATTTTGAAATCTAGTGAAACAATTTGACACTTTTTTCGATACTCATTAATTTTCATTCATTGAAGGCCCATCCTCTGATTGGGGGGGCAAGAGCTCAATTAAACACTGAATGGCTTAGCCAAATGAAAATTCCTACTATAGAAAAATAATTAGCCACTACAGGTCAAAAATATATGTTGCCCTACATCAGAAGCATGAGGCTCTGATACAACTGTCAATGATATATTTTTACAAGAACAGAGATTTTACCCATTTCTGACATCCTCAAATAAGTTATTGACATATGTTTCAATTCCCTGGCTGTTTATCCACATTCTAAAAGCTCTTTCCTCTCTTGATACTTCAACATCATCAGGGATCATCTCTGCAAACGATACCTTATTACTCTCCGTCGAAAGGCCATTTCTGCATTATGAAACAAGATCAGCTGCATTTTTAGAAGTCAGAATAATAAATCCAGTTTACCTATTTACCAAAAAAAATCACTTCTACTCTTCTATACGAAAGACTACTGCAGAACAAGAATAAATTTTGGCAGAATGATATACAAATTTTAGCCCAATCACTTTTCTGCAAATTGGTTTGATAAAGCTTGTAAGAAGAAAAAACTACCAATTCTAGCTAAGCTCGGATGATGATTGCTGGATAATGGGATTGGTAGAAGCAAAATTGTGGTTATTGTGGATGCAGAGTATAGGCTGTAAGTGTTTTTTATTATTCTACTCATAATTCTAAAAGGATATGGCATTTCATAGTACCTTCGATGGTTAATATGAAAATACTATCTTTAACTAAACATATCAGTTGATGTAGGACGAGAAGCATACTCATCCCTTGTTCAGATCCACAAGAGGTCAAAAAAGTGCAGAAAGCCCAATTAGTTAAGTAGTTTGTTTGCAAATGTCCAGTATTAAAGCCTAATTTCTAGTTTTGGAGAATTTACTTTTTGTTTGGACAATTGATGCAATTGCCTTGGGCCTTAGGGTTTGAGTCGATTAGTTAAGTCTCAAGGGTTCTCCAGGCAGTTGATTAATATTGAGTAATTTAATTATAGTAGATTTCTCCTATTCTTCCTCGTCCCTTGTGATGTATGTCCTCAGTTGGTAGCAGAGAGTAAACCTTGATCGCTATAAGGGTCCTACCTCTTAACGCATGCAAGCCCTACTTCCATTGTCTTCTTCCTACCACAACCAGTCATCCTCCGGACAACTAGACCCCTTCTGGCATGGTCCTCTCCAATGCGTGGAATAACACCCCTATAGGTTCCCCGTGCCTCGCTTCAATAAGAATCGAAGACAACGTGGCCAAAAGCCTTCACCGTCTCCTGACAGGGTGTCGTCATTCAAACTGCTTGGGGATCACTGGGTGAGCTCGAGCCGGCACTGTGCCCTCTCTAATGCAGTCAATCAACCAAGCCACTTCTCCCCATATTCCACCCCTCCCTCATTTACACCTTAATCCCACCATGAAGTCCTTAGTTCCCATATCATGTCATCTATGTAGGAGAGTGTGATTCCCTACGTCGATGTTGGTCCTCAGCCTAATAGTTATGGCGCAGCTCCTCCTATATACCAAGCTAAACTTTGCTGTGGGCCTACACCGTTATCAGTCACTCCGTGCATCTAGTTGTAGGATGGTCTATCCCTTGCACCAGCAAAAGGCATGAACCCTTGTTATGAGGCGTGACTTGTGCTCTCTTAACTGCTGCTACACCTAGTGCAACTTGTGGCAACCACATCATTGTGAATTTACAACCCGCACTACCACCTTCCTGTTGTGTCGTTTTATTGCAACGTTGTTATGTGATTTCTTCCCTACATCCATTGCTACATTGTGCCATCACCCACCGCCATTATGAACAAGGAAGAACTCAGCACCTTCAGAACCAACGTGAAGGCACAATTGGCTGAGACCTCAAGGGATTGGGTCTTGTGTCATAGGTACAAGCTGACTTTAACATCTATATATAGACCGTGGAACACCATCAGAATCAGCATCTCCAGTTGGTGAAGCACCGCCACAATCAGTCTTGATATCATCCTAAGCGTGTCATCAAGTAAAATAATTACATTAGTGATTGTCGCCTGGAGGTCCTATTAGACTGGTTACACAGCATTCATATTCATCACCAATTGACAGAGGAGCACAAGCTAATGTGTGCAACAACAAAGATCAGAATAGGCACTCTTACTTGGTGGAGATCCCTGGCACACCTTCTCATGAGACTACTGCCAGAAATGATATGTATATGCCTAGAATTCAAACAAGAGTAGATTCTATAGCAGATTATACACAAAAATTGTACGAATTGTTACACCATTCAGAATTCCGTTGAGATGATGTTTTCATGGTCACCAACTTTTGTATACGACCTATGACCTTCTATCCTCATTAGGCTTCAGGTTGTTGTTCGTGACGATGCAATTCGAGGATGACTTGTGTTGTCACAGATAGTCAAACTGTAGTACCATGAGATGCTTACCACAGATGATGTCGCCTCATGGGTCTACATTCGTCGAAAACCCTTGCCATTTTCATGAAAGAATGCATAGTGGTCGCCAAGGCTTTAGACATTGTTCTTCACAGTGTTCGGGTAGCATTATGGCTACTGTGGAAACTGATGGCAAAGATATGAAGGATGTCAAAACTGCTAGTGAACCCTGTGCAGAACAACATTCTCTTTGGACGATACATGGTGGTTTAAACTCCAAGCGGCGACACTCGTCTCTATTCTTGTTTGACGTAGGGCACATTAGTAGGATGTGTTGGACAATAAAACTAATAGCGGGACCAACCTCATTCTACTTCAATGGTGTGCTTGGATTATAAGTTGAGCCTCCCCATTCACCTTACGTTGCCTGCTATCGATCACACTACTTGGTGAATCTGGGGTGTCTCCTTCAATATTCCTGTCAGGCATGTATTCATATGAGATAGACTTACTCCACTGTTGTGGCTTGCATTGTTGCACAAACAAAGTTGGGACACCAATGCAACATAGTCATCAAGTACATCATAACAGATAATGCACCACCCATCACAGGCATGTGCTTTAAGATCTTCGACCCACTTCCAGGTGGAAAGTGTAGGACAAGAAACACACAGCATTTGTTCGGATCCAAAAAACATCAAGAAATCTAGAAAGTCCAATCAGCATTCTTATGTATTTTATTTGCAAATTTCAAGGTTTATAGGTTTGTTTCCAGTATGAGAAATCTTAACTTATGTTTGGAAGTATTATGCAATCGCATCTAGTCTTAGATTTGAGTTCCATTAGCTATAATTGTCAAAGCATGAGAGCTTGTCCAGTACCTTGATTGATTTTAGGAAATTTGATTATGGCATATTTTCCTTATCTTCTTTCTCCCTCATGATGTGTGTCACATCATTATGGTTGACACCTTGATTGCTTAAAAATAAAAATAGATAGTTCATTATTATGTCTCCAAAAGGAGAGAAACCTAGTTGTGAACATTTCTCATGATAGAAATAGTGCAAATGGGATTATGAAGTGATTCCCATTAGTTACATCACGAGTAAAGGGTCTCCTATATATAGGAGATTAGGAAGATAAGTGGGTACTTAAGTGGATAAATGGACCCTCAATTATACCAATATTACGAGAATTAAAAGGCTGATACAAGATACATGGGCCAAAGCCTAACAACCACTTATAATAACACTTATGATAAAGATATACAAGGCTAATACAAGATACATGGGCCGAATCCCAATAGCACACTCCCCCTCAAGATACAGAATATACATCGTATAGTCCCATTTTCGTACCCATATGTTGAGAAAGAGCTGAAGGTAGTGGCTTTGTCAAGATATCGACATTCTGATCCCTCGTCCACATGTGATGTGTCATGATTGGGTATGTTCTGATTGAATCCCTCATGAAGTGAGAATCTACTTCAATGTATTTTGTGCATTCATGGAAAAATGGGTGTTTGTAGTGTAAATGGGTGTGTGGTTGTCACAGTAGAGAGTCGTTGGAGTCTGAACAAGAATCCCAAGCTCGATAGGTCATAACATGCATGGGTCATTGCTCAATATTCAACTTTGGTGTGATAGACTACTTTTTGCTTTAGTGGACAATGGATCCATTGCCTAACATGATACAAAACTAGATGTAGATCGTCGATCTTGAGCATCTTCAGTCCAATATGCATATGCAGAGATAGTAATGCCTTGTGCTCAGTGTAGTCATAGAACAGTCATCTTCCTAAAACACTCTTGAGTTATAGCAAGAGTACGTTGAGCATTGCACCATGAGCTTGAATAGGATCACTTAAATGTTGCTTGAATACTCTGAAAGCGTAGGTGATACTTGGTCGATTAATAGTTAAATAGATCAGTTTCCTAACCACGCTGCGATACTTCTCTAGATCAAGGAACAGCTCCCCCTCACTTAGAGATTTCATGTGGTAGTCCATCAAAGTGAAGATCGGTTTGGCATCTATCATCACAGTGCTTGCAACAGGTCCAAGACGTAGCGTCTTTGAGATAAGTTGACTCCAGTCTTGAAGCAGGGAACTTTTATGTCAAGAAAATACCGCAAGTTTCCCAGATTCTTGGTGTGAGTGAGACTGTAGGTATCTCTTCAGAATTGAGATGCCCTCAGTGTCATTGCAAGTTATCATAATGTCATACACATATACAACGAGAAGGATTTGACTTTGAGATGAGGAGAATAACGAATGATATATAGAAGATCTTTAGAAATTAAGCAAGGACCGTACTCAATTTATTTAGATAGAACCCAGGAAATTGCTTGTAGTCATATAATGGGTGACAAAAATGGCAATCCTTTTGAGAATTCTCCCCCTCAAAAAAAGCCTGAAGGTTGTTGCATTATACACCTCCTCTAATAGGTAGGTCACTGTAGAATAAAGTACTTTAGATATCCAACTAAAAAAGAGGCCAATTTAAATCCGTTGCTAAGGAGATCAAGATACGAATGGAAGCGATTCTAGTGACTTGGAGAAATCCTTAAAGTAGTCAATGCCAAATGCCTAGGTAAAACTTTTGGCAACAAACTACACTTTGAATCTATTGGTGAAGCCATCGATAAGATGATGGATGGTGAATGCCCACCGACAACCAACTTTGTTCTTGTCGAGAGCGGGATTTACCATGTCCCACATGTCATTTTCATAAAGGGACTACATTTTGTATATTAATAACTTTCCACCCTGAGTGTCACATGGCATCATCCGTGTGTTAGGGAACAAAGGAATTATCCAACGTCTATTAGTAGCTTTCCATTGGGTCCCATGTGCCATTTTCATGCATGGCCTGCATTTTATCTATTAGTAGCTTTCCACCCAAGGTGTCAGACGTCATCATCCATGCGTTAGGGAACAAAGGTATTATCCTATGATGTGGGTTGTAGCAAAGGCGGAAGTAAAAGAGGGAAGACAAACGAGACTACAAGTAATAGATATAGGGCGCTTCATAATGCATGTGTATGCCTTTGCGAAGAGCCATTGGCTGACTGGATTGCTATTGGAATAGGTGAAGGAGAGCAAGCTGCATGTGGACTAACTTTTTTGCATCAGTGATAGACCTTGGAAAAATTTGAGGTGGTGGTGGCAGAGAGGGTGGTGAGATCGGAGGATAAGGGTCATACTAGAGAGAGAGACAACTTCATCGACAATCACCGTAGAAGACGGAGAAGAAGAAAAGAAAAGCTTGTCATGCTTTGGGTCAAAATTATGCATGATGGTGATGAAGCCAAACACCCAAGGAGAGAGAGGCAACAATTTTCTCTCAGAATATAAAATAGAAAATAGTGAATTCCAGTGTAGAACAACTCGGACAAAGATGTTTACAAAGGTTAGCATGAATGCAAATGAGCACGTAACGTCAAGAAGGGTGTCGAATTGATGATTCTTACACGCATCAATACCATTTATTTGTGGGGATAATAAGCGCAAGTGCGCTAATGAATCATCCCCTTTTCACAACAAAGAGAAGAAAACACATCTTTGGTATATCGAAGAGCATTTATTGTGCAGAGAATTTAAATAGACGTCGAAAATTAAATGGTCATGTGAAAAGCACAAATAAGGACATCATTATGCATTTTGAGAAGATACAATATGTTATCCACGATAGATCACCAAAGTAAAAAACATTTAAAGCCATCATAATTGGGTGTTCAAAATGTACCACAAAAATCACTATGAAAAATATCAAAAGGTTTTTCATATCGATTTATAGTTCTAGCCGGATAAGAAATCCGATAGTGCATTTTGAGTTGATAAGTTTCACATAAAATGGAAGAATAAGAAGAAACGGACAAATGTAAAAAACTTAATGTGTGCAACAATGGTGATCAAAATAGAAATGAAGCTGAAGTGGCGCGAAGGCGAGGAGAGAAGTGGGCCGAGATAGCAGAGTTGTGGGGTAGTAAAGACTAAATCGTGCTCCCTGCCCAGTCATCGACGTATTCTATAAATCCTCCAAGACAAATCTAAATGGCCTGAAGGTTACAAAGTAGCAAAAAGAGTCAACAAGTTTAGCCACAAACAATTGAGTTACAAGGACAATTAGGGATAAGATTTACTAAGGATAAATTTAAGGTGGGGCAAAAGGGAATAGTGTCACATTTTATGACTCGTTTGACATATCCATGTGCCAAGATGATAGTGGAATTTGGGATGGAGTCTATCGAGGTAAGGTGTAGCATACTCGCCATGTGTTGTGTAGCGTCAAAATCGACAATCCAGTTGTAATGGGCAGCAAGCATGGATGTCTCAGAGTTACCTTGGTGGGTTGGTGCGATATGGGCCTAGGTGAGGCATTTGACGGATCCTTAATTTCCATCTTGATGTGCTGCAGAAGATCATGTGCAGTGCACATCTAGCGAAGAATCACCATACTTTTGTGAATCATGAAGCAACCGTTTCGTATTCCTCATTTGCCAAAGAGATGTGAGAGGAACTTCTAGTAGAGGCTGGAGGAGTGGCATTCACCACGGTGAGACCCTAGACAACATGGGATTGTGGAGTCTAAGAAAAATGCAAAATGACTAACGCGGTCGCACCCACAATGGGTCGGATACGTATGCTTGAAATGACTGACTTCTTCCATCTGACCACGGTGCCACAGTAGGTGCACTTGGGCATGGTCCTTGTTCGAATCCAAGACCGCAAACTGCATAAACAATTGCATTTTGAACTTCAAAGGAGTCGGTGTTGGGAGATATGGTTTAGTGCAATATCATACTGGGACAAACAAACATATGTTTGATCCACGGAAGGTGTTGAGATGCTGACGAGTAGGAGTTGGCCAACGGTGGCATATTGAGGGTTGAGACCTTTAAGAAGTGACTAGTGATGAGAGAGAGTCCTTTCCATTCTGTGATGACCTCAGTAGAAGTAGTGGGTGGGAAGAATTGAGTTGGTTGGTGAGTGCCTTCACCAAGTTGTAGTACTCCTCTAGAGGGCAGTCACCATGTTATTCAAAGAAGATCATGCCAATAACACTGTAGCAATTGGAGGCATTTCTCATCTTGGCATTGTTGTATCACATGTACTTCATAGCTTGGAACAGGACTTCGACTTCGAGCCGACTTTGACAGGCGTGGACATGGAAGTTTGTGGAAATGTTGAAAAAAATGTTGAGAATTTTACAACCAAACTTCGATGCAACTTTGACAAAAATTAATCTAAAATTAGTCATTTTGCGATGAAAATCGAAAGATTTCATCAAATCTAGCTAAAAACACAATATATGTTTACATATAGCCATCCATATAGGTTTACATATGTAGATAAATACACAATTACATACAGTCATCTCCGAACTATAGAGTTCTTCCATATATAAAGTTTATGACAATAAACAAACTACATAAAAATGGTGTAAATCTATGGTAGAATTAGTAGAGAGGGGTCGGCCTATTACTATTAGCTTAGAATGGTAAAAAATAGCATCAAAATCATCTTACCTCAAGCTCCAACACTTTTTCCCCCTCACACAACAAACTCCACAAAACACCAGAAGAATGTCGCCACCTTCGACGACTTCGACAGATGTCGAGGACAGAATTTTTTAATGGAGTTGGGTCAACTTCGTCGACATAGGGGAAATGTCGACAACTTCGACAAAATGTCGAGGATATTGGGGAATGAGGATGTTTACGTGGATTCGACGTTGCCAGCCTTCGACGTCGACAATATCGGCAAAATTTCACCGCATGTCGATGACATTTAGTACCATACTTCAAAGCGATGTATGATGAGAGAAATTCCCTTTTGTTGGTGACCTCAGCAGAAGTAGTGGGTAAGAAGAAATTGAGTTGGTTGGCGAGCGCCTTCATTGAATCGTAGTTCTTCTCATGAGAGAAATTCCCTTCACCAAGTTGTAGTATTCCTCAAGAGGGAAGTCACCATGCTATTCAAAGAAGATCATGCCAATAACACTGTAGCAATTGGAGGCATTTCTCATCTTGGCATTGCTATATCACATGTACTTCACAGCGATGTATGATGAGAGAAACTCCCTTTTGTTGGTGACCTCAGCAGAAGTAGTGGTGGTAAGAAGAACTCGAGTTGGTTGGCGAGCGCCTTCATTAAATTGTAGTTCTTCTCAGAGGACGGTCACCCTATTGCTCGAAGAACATTGCGGAGAGGGAGGCGGTTCTCTTCGTGAATGTTGAATTGTTTTATCTCATCCCATATTATCTTGGTGTTTCCGTGCACCCCTAGAGCCATGACAGGACTTGACTTTTCCCGATAAACTGTGTCTCGTCAAGTTCTACTGGAGACCACGTCTTTGATGTACTTCAATTTGCTGCAGCATTCAAGGAATGTTTGGATTGCATTCATCCAGAGTAGACTAGTCGCCATTCAATTTAACAATAGATTCATTTGGCATATTATTATCAATAACATTAAAGGTACCAGGAGCTTTTTTGCCAGCCATAATAGCAGAAGTGTGTACTGAAATAGAAACACGGTATAGAAAAATAGAGAGAGAGCACCATCGATATAGGGGCACAGTAGGAACAGAAAGCAGAAGAAAGGAAGCTTTGCTTGAACATAAGGCATTGTAGGATAAAATCATAGGAATATAACATTGTGAATTTAAAACACGAAGTCCCCAATTGAACATATATGGCAGTCAACCATGTTGATGGAAAGAAAAATTAAACTTTTAAGTTTTCTTCTAACTTGTGCTTAAAAATTATCTTGGTTTCCTTTTATTTGATTATTATTTTTCCACAAAATGTTTCTTCCAAATTTGATCAAATACTCCTCCAACATTCCATGTCCCTCCAAGTGACGTAACACAAACATGACATAATACTTCTCTATTCACATTAATTGTGGGGTATACTAATTTGTCCCTTATTTTTTCTCTCACATTTAATATTTTTTTCTGACTTTCCTAATATATTTCCTGCCAAGTCTTTCGCCTTCCCCTTGTCTCCATTCTGATTCGGTGGGGAGCGAATGGGAGAGAAGTGGTTGAAAATACACTTAATTACTTCCCTTCCACTCCCCTCCATTCCCCTCCCTTCCCCATCACTTTGTCCAACCAAACAGCCCAAGCCTTTTCCCTTCCCCTCCATTCACCACATACCAAACAGGCCCTAAGTGATCCATTTACCACTAAGAGATCCATGTAACTCTCTATTTCTATACATCGGAGGGTCTAGTTAAGCACCAATTATACTGAGGAGAATGATCGTTAAAACTCCTTCACACCTCACTTCTCAACATGGCTTTCATAATTGGCATGTAAGAACTTTTACGAGGAATTATTCCATAAAATCTCTACAATGTTATATAATCAGTGTCTTCGAATTTTACCTAAATACAATTTAAATTTTTTTGTTATATAGTTCAGTTCAAGATTCATGAAGCCTATTACATATGGGTATACTGTGTTGCATACCTCTTGCTAAGAAGATTCCATGTTGCATGCTTTCACAGAAAAGTACTAGATGGTTAAGAGCACTGAGATCAGGAAAACAGAAAAAAGAATGAAATTTAATCAGTTTACCTGTGTTGGAATATTTGGGCAACAAATGCAAGATTCAGATTAGTTGAACCATCAACTATGTCTTTGGGAGTTATATATTTTTTACAGTCCAATTTCTCTGCATGATCAATTACCAACTTTGCTCTTTGTGTGGGATCTTTAATATCTAATGCAGTAGTATCTGAATGCTCTGGGGCAAGAGCATTAAGAAGATAAGCATAAGCCTCTCCGTCCTGCACAGTGTCTGTCATGTGAGATACTAAAAGAACTTTAAAAAGAAAATATGACTAGATCCAGAAAACTAGGTAAAAGTAATGTGTCATTTGAGATGAGCAGTGTGATATGTTGACAAATACTTAAGCTTGGTTCACAAACAGGTGCATTGAAAAGCAGTTTTTTCAGAATAATGAATAGGATGATATACTTCAAATGCACCCATTTTTTGCATTTCAAACAATTTTCTGGAGACTACTAATGGTTACTGGTTTTGGGAATATGAGAACCTACATTTACATTCCCAATTATCATTCACATGGATTTCTACAGTAACAAATTAGAAGTGAGTTCAATAATACCTCTAAATTAAGAATGACATGATTGTAAGTAAATAAGACCTGATATATTTAGATAGGATCTCTTGGTTATACTTGGGGAGTGGTACTCTACATAATGGAATCATAGTAGAGAGTAGAATCGGCAAAATCTAATGAAAGACAGATTCTCTCAAAAACTGGAATGGTTGTGTTCATATATAAATACAAACTAGATGCTGAGATCTTACTAAACAATTTTGTAGATAGGTTATTACCCATTTGTCTTCTAGAAAATGTCGTTTACGTTGTTAACTTATGGATGGTTCCATGAGATTGCTATGGTTGTAGAATAATTTCCTATGGCTTTGGTAACATGGATAAATATCACATGCCAAGAATGGGGAGGCCAAAAATCAAACATCACTAATTCATATCAACCGTGGTTAAAAGCTGGTTCCTCCTTTCTGTTTTATACCTCTTCACACATTAGAACTACTAAATTAAGTAGTATTGTTCAGCAATGTTCATTAATATGATATCAGAGAAAGTGAGCTTGACACTCAAATTGATTTTGTACATCTTTATTGCCAGTGTTACAAGTCAGGAAAAATCAGATTTAATTTATACCCAGTAGTTTAGCTACAAGATAATATTCAAAGCCTAAACAAGAAGATATCATGAATTCTGGTTTGCAGATAATTGTTTCATTGCTTCTTAAATAACATTTCTCATATTATATTAAGAGAAAGCATATAAGATTGAAAATTTATGTTATATAAAGGAAGAATAAGCTTTAAAAAGGAAAGAAAAACATTTCTGTCTATTCCAAAATTTCATGGCTAGCATTGAATTTTTACTAAAGCACCAAGGTCAATTCTAAAAAGGTACAAACTTGAGCATACACAACAATATATCACTCAAAAAACATGTGGTTTACCAGATGCCCGTATCAGTAATAAGACTTGTATAAGCTAACATCTATTGGAGGAGTGCAACTGGAGTATTATGCGATCAGAAAATCCCTCTCAGGTTAAAAAGTAAGTTTTATAGAACAGCTATACGACCAGCCATGCTCTATGGGAGTGAATGTTGGGCGGTGAAGAAACAAGGTCTTAACAAGATGAACGTGGCTGAAATGCGTATGCTGAGATGGATGTGTGGGAAAACAAGAAAAGATCGCTTGAGAAATGACTATATCCGGAATAAAGTGGGGGTGGCGAGCATTGAGGACAAGTTGCACGAGGGCCGACTCAGATGGTACGGACATGTGCAATGCAGACCTACTAGTGCGCCTATACAAAGCAATGCTATTGAGCCAAACACTATAAATAGAAGAAGAGGAAGGCCTAAATTAACATGGGATGAGCTTATAAAGAGAGATTTTGAATCTCTGCATCTCAATCAGAATATGGCCCATGATAGAGCTGAATGGAAACGAAGGATCCATGTAGCTGACCCCAACATAGTTGGGATTGAGGCTTGATGATGATGAAGCTAACGTCTATTGTAAAACACAGATTGAGACATAAACGAAATTAAATATACATAATCATATATCAGGCCTTGCAGTGAACAGCTGAAAAGAATTCAATAGAAACTGAAAATATGCAAATTGTATCACGATACTTTTCTATCCTCAGCCCAAAAGGATATAATTTAAACTTCTAAATCAGAGTATTGTAGTCTTAATTTATGGATATATACATGAGTAAGTTTTCCCTAAACTTTGATCAGTATACTGTAACTAAGTCGAGAGATGAGGACAGGGCAACCCTCCCTAGGGCACCTAGGCACTCACCTTGAGAACTATGTATGGGCACAGAGATTGGGTGGGAATTTAAGCTTGCTACTAGACTCCTCAATTTCTTTGTGGTAACTAGATAACAAAATCCATGACACCTGTGAATTCATCGTCTTAGGATTAGAAAATTAAACCTGACATTCTCTTTCTTTAGCATCATCATAGGGAATGTCTCCCATCCAACTGAGTAGATCTCATTTCTATTTACATACCCCCACAGTTTTACTTCAAATTCCATATTAATGTTATTGTTCTTTGTTTGGGTGTCTCCTTTTCCAGTATTCCTTAGTGCAACTATCTCTGAAAAAATGTGCTAATTCCCTCTTCTCATCCCATTAACTTGCAAGCATTTTCTTCTGCTGTCAAAAATCAAATATGACCAACTCTCGATTTTCTTGTGTAATTTCAATATCATGGTACAACATTAAATTTGGCAATATTAAGAATATTTTGGGGAAAAGATATTACAACATTTTTATTTTTGAAAATGATTATTAGTGATTATTCTAGTATAGATTTTTCTCTTAGAGAAAACTATGAATAACTGAAATAGTTATTATTTATTTTTATATGTGCACTAACTAGTGAATGTTAGGGGGTGAAAGAAAGAAATAAGGTATAACAAGATGAATGTGTCCGAAACATATGATAAGATGCTGTGAGAAAAGATGAGGAAAGATTACTTGAGAAATGACTATAAAAGGTGGGTGGCGAGTTTTGAGGACAAGTTATGTGATTCTCCGCCTTAGATGGTACAAATATGTGCAACATAGACTGATAAATGCATCAATTCAAAGCATTACTATTGAGTCGAGCACAATTGAAAGAAGACGCAAGATATATTAACTTGGGAAGAGCTTATAAAGAGAGATTTTGAATCTTTACATCTGATGAGAATACGACTCCTAACATAGATAGCTAATTGGAAAGAAAGGATCCATGCAGCCGACCAAACATGGTTGGGAATGAGGCTTAGATGTTGATGATGATATGCACTATGTAATTTTTTAATGATTTTTTGCATATATGCAACATTTATAGTTTTTGAATAATCTTTGACAAAATGGAAGGGAACAAGAAGTATAGCCTAGGAAGCACAGACACTTCCCGGAGGTTGTCGTGTCCATGTCTGACACGTGTCCAACATGGACACGCCTGGACACGCGGCGGATACGGCTTTGGCGTGTCTAGTTTCTGTTGGCTAAATTGACATTAGTATAATCCCTTTGTTTCGATGATGACAAACATTTCATTCTTGTGAATCTAACGTGCTACTTGAGTGTGCAGGAATAAGGTGGATGACAAATACTTGGAAGATCTATATGCTAAAATTGCTTTAAGTCATGAATGTAATCAAATGTAAAAACTTATACAAGTATATAATGTACAAGTATATAATGTACAAGTACTTAGACATCATGTAAATCAAGCGTTAGATCTTCCCGAGCCAATCACAACACTTAGATAGGTCATCCCCTAAAATAGTGTCACATCTGCACACTCATACACACACTTAGTACTTAGTTTAAAATGTTGAAACATGGTCATTCTCGGTCGACAAACTCCTCGACCGAGACACTCTCGGTCGACAAATTTCCTCGACCGAGATTGACCCAAGTAGCCGTTAGACCCAGCAGACAAGGTGGTTGGGAGTTGGAAATGAACGTTGTAAACACTTGCTCCAGGACGTCCCTCGGTCGACAAATCTTCGACTGAGAAGGACTCTCGATCGACAAATTGTCGACCAAGATGAGTTCTGTCTGCACTTTTCAGAATTAATTAACTAGTCGTTGTTAAAGCAACTAATAGTTACCTAACGGCTAGTTAAGTACTAAGAACCCCCTAGAAAGTGTCTAGAACGTCCTTAAGCACTTGTAGGTCATTCCTATAAATAGGACATGTCTTAGGACACCTAAACTTACTCATATACACTTGTGTTATACTTGAGATTACACTTGCAATTGGCAATCTGTTTTGAGCAATTGAGTAACACTAGCATTGGCTACTCATTCCCTTGCTCTAAATTCGTGTCCTATAGGCTAGCATCTCCTACCCACAACACTTACACTTTCATATACATTGGTTAGGAGATCAAAACGCTTGATATAGGAAATCAAGCCTTGTGCTACAACGGTATTGTAATTTCTGTTTTTTCTTCTTGTTCCTTTATATCTTTTGTACTCTCCTTGCTAATCCTAGGGTTGGAGGCTGCGGATTGGAGAGGGTTTGACTTCTCAGGTGGAGAAGGGTCTTCTCGGTGGAGAAGGTGGACTTTGGACTACTTCTAGAAGGTTGTTGCAACGGGAAGATACTTCAAGAGGAAGGCTACTTCAAGGGGGAGCTTGAAGTTACTTCAAGAAGGCTGCTTCAAGGTTGGTGCAACTACTTCAAGGTGAAGGCTGTCCGAAGGGTTTTGTGAAAGAATTGTAATTTTATGTAATATCCTTGCGAGGTAATAAAATTTAATTCTTTCAAAATCCCTGTTGGGTAAGCAACCGGGTAGTTGATTGACTGCCTTAGTATTTGCTAAGGTTGGAACCACTCTAAATCATTGTCCCCTTGTCCAATATTTTTGTGGTTGCTTGCTTTGGTTAAATTATATTAAAATAATCATAAAACCCTATTCACCCCCCCTCTAGTGGTTTTTCAATTGGTATCAGAGCAGGGCTTCAAGGAACTCTAACAAAGTCTTGAAGAATGGGTGACGGGTTGCTTAAAAACCTCAACTTGGAAGGAACACTCGTGGCTAGACCTCCAGCTTTTGATGGAACTAATTACACTTACTGGAAGAGGAGGATGCAATTTTACTTCCAAGGAATCAATTGGGACTTATGGAGAATGGTATCAACTCCTTATGAACTTCCTCTTACGGAGTATGCAAATTGGGATGTCAATACGGTAAAGTCTGCCCAAATGAATGCAAAAGTTGTAAGTATACTTTATTGCTCAATTTCAGTTGGTGAGTTAAATAGAATATCAAATTGTGAAACGGCTTATGAAATATGGTATAGACTTTCTATAACATATGAAGGAACTGTTCAAGTAAAGAATTCTAAAATCGGAATGTTTAAACAGAAATTTGAACAATTCTGTATGGATCAAAATGAATCTATTAGTGAAATGTATGCAAAATTTTCTTCTATTGTGAATGGTTTGAATGCTTTAGGCAAAGTGATTAGTGAGGAAGACCAAGTGTCAAAGATTCTTAGATCTCTCCCTCCCAAGTATAAGCCCAAAGTGACTGCCATTGAAGAAGCAAATGACCTCACCGGACTAAGGATGGAGCAACTCATTGGCAACCTAGAAGCACATGAGGCAACTTTAGAAGAGGAAGAAAGACGAGAACGTGAACTTCAAAGCATCAACCAAAATAAGTCATGACACAAGTGAAGATGATAGTGAAGAAGAAACTCTCATTGTAAACGGTAAGCAGTATAAAAGTTTTAAAACTAACAAAACTTCTAGTGTTTCTTCTTCCAGGTGCTTTGAATGTGGCAAAAAGGGACACATGAAAGGTGATTGTCCAAAACTCAAGAAAGGGAAGAAATCATCTCACAAAAAGAAAGAAAGAGCATATAAAGCTACATGGGATGATTCAAGTGATGATAGTGATGATGGAAAAGAAGAAGTAGAATGTCTTATTGCTACAATAAATGAAGAAGAAGAAGAAGAAGAGGTAAGTCTTTTTGATCTACCAAAAGAAGATCTAATTGCTAGTCTTCAAGATACACATGAGAAATATATTGAGTGCAAGAAGAAATTTAAGAAATCAAATAAAGTAAATGATGAGTTAAATGCTAAACTTCTTGCTCTCACATCTGAAATTGAAGATTATTTAGTTAAGCTGAAATCTATAGAAGCAAATTGCAATCTTCTTTCCCTCGAAAAGTTAAACTTTCAAACTCAAGTAAATGATCTTCAAAAACAACATGTTTTGTGTACACATCTAGATTATGATATTATTGTGAAAGAAAGAGATTCTTTGTTATCTAATCTAGATCAAGCAAAATGAGATATCAAGAAGAAAATAGATGAGATTATGAAGTTACAACAAAAAGTGAAAAGCTTGAGTAACAATAATATTCTTGATAATATCTTCAATGATTCTTATCGTCAAATTGGAAGGAGAGGACTAGGTTATAATTCTAAAGGAAAATCTTATCAAAAACCTAGTTGGAGAAGGACACAAGTGTTAAAGAATCAATCCATGTATGTACCCAAGAACAACTCAACTCCTAGAAAGAGAAATGAGATTGACTCTATTAGTTGTCATTATTGCTTACTTCTTGGACACTACTCTTTTTCATGCCCATATAAGAAAAGGAATGATGATCTAGCTCGGGTTCCTAAAACTTAGAAGTTTGAATTTGACTATTTGAGATTTGACCTAAACTGATTCTTGATATACAAATGTCATATCTCAACACAATCGAGCTTTAACTTTCATATTCTTGTTTTACTTGGAAACAATTACTGAAAATAGTTCAGAAACAGTACAGAAACATTCTCGGTCGAGAAACTGTTCGACCGAGAACATTGTCGGTCGAGAAATGGTCGACCGAGCAGGTTACTGTTTTGCAGTTTACAACAAATCTGATAAAACATGTACAATCAGCAGCATTCTCGGTCGAGAAAACGTCGACCGAGACAACTTCGGTCGAACTGTTTGTCGACCGAATCAAGTTCTGCTGAACCTGTTTTCAATTAATCTAGTTTGCTATCAATTTGTTATTTATGATTGATTTAATATGCAAATCAAGAATAAATCTTGGAGATCATATTTGAAACAAGACATATTGATCTCTTTGCATCATGAATTAAGGTATAAATATGAAATTCATTCAACATATTGCAAAAGTGTTATATGAAGACTGATTTTGAACAAACCTTATTCATTGATTGAAAAAGTATATTAAGCATGTTCAGTTACATGGTTTGTCTTAAATTTGAAAACTTATGAACCTGAATGAGATTACTACATGATTTGGCTTAAAACTGAAAAATATGAACCATGATTAGTTTAATCAAGGAAATTACTGTTTTATCATAATCCACATGGTTTTTCCTAAGTATTACTTGGTCCATCTATGTAGGAACCATGTGTATTAAAATTTAAATGGTCATAATCATTGTATTTCATGAAGTTATATACTTCCATCTTGATCATTGTATTGTGTATATACTTCTACTGTTCTATCATAATTATTGTGCCATAATCATTATGTTTTCATTGGTTTACAATAATCTTTGATCCATATATACAAACCATGAATGAATATTGTTTTTGATCATTGTATGTGAATATGCTATTTTGCATAAACAGTAAAACTTCATGGCACAAATGCATTTTAAATTGAAAATCTGCAGAAATTATACCTCACATATAAATGTTCAAATTGGAAATCTGCAGAAATTGTCTCTTGGTTGAAATCAAGTTTAACCAAGGGGCGCTATGGTCGAAGTCAAGGTCGACCTAAAATAAGCTTGACAAAATGCTTATTTGTACATCATTTTACTGCACTTAATCTTAGTATCTTGATTCAAAATGTGTTTATCATATTGAAAACATAATTTCAGTGCATAAAAGGTCAACTTATTATGATCTAATATTGATTGTGATCTTAGAATCCTTAAATTATCTTGACTATAAGATTAAGGGGGAAGCTCACACAAACTATCTTGATTATGAGATTAAGAAGCTTCCAAAACATTGTAAACATCATTTGAAGCTTGTTATGACCTTAGTATCCTTAAAAGTAGTTTTGGTTATGAAAAACAAAGAAATTTACAATATTCATGAATATGACATATATCTTGCTCTTAATGGAATTCTCTAAACAAATTTGGGCTTAACATTCCGTGTATTTGGTTAGAGATACATACATGTATTCTACTATAAGCTTAAAGGATTCTCATGTCATTTTTAGGGCTTAACATCCCTTGAAAAATGGATGAGAAGTCAATACACATATGCCATGAACTTAAGAGAATCTCATATCATTTCAAGGCTTAACATCCTTTGCAAATGATTGAGAAATAAATTGTGGCTAAATTTGACAATAAGTGGTTTGCATCCCTTGCTTTTAAAACTGAATATCTTATTAAGGGGAAGCATCTAATTATCAAATTAAGGGGGAGAAATAAAAAGTCATACTAAATGATTATCTTGGATATCTTTTTGAAATGACAAAGGGGGAGAAATAATATAAAATCAAAAACATAAAATAAAATGAGTTTCATAATATCTCGGCCAGCACAAGAATGGCTACAAAAGGTAAACTTCAGGTATGAAACTCATATGATTTATATTTCCTTATTTTATATTTAGGAAATGTTTGTCATCTTCAAAAAGGAGGAGATTGTTGGCTAAATTGACATTAGTATAATCCCTTTGTTTCAATGATGACAAACATTTCATTCTTGTGAATCTAACGTGCTACTTGAGTGTGCAGGAATAAGGTGGATGACAAATACTTGGAAGATCTATATGCTAAAATTGCTTTAAGTCATGAATGTAATCAAATGTAAAAACTTATACAAGTATATAATGTACAAGTACTTAGACATCATGTAAATCAAGCGTTAGATCTTCCCGAGCCAATCACAACACTTAGATAGGTCATCCCCTAAAATAGTGTCACATCTGCACACTCATACACACACTTAGTACGTAGTTTAAAATGTTGAAACAGGGTCATTCTCGGTCGACAAACTCCTCGACCGAGACACTCTCAGTCAAAAAATTCCTCGACCGAGATTGACCCAAGTAGCCGTTAGACCTAGCAGACAAGGTGGTTGGGAGTTGGAAATGAACGTTGTAAACACTTGCTCCAGGACGTCCCTCGGTCGACAAATCTTCGACCGAGAAGGACTCTCGATCGACAAATTATCGACCGAGATGAGTTATGTCTGCACTTTTCAGAATTAATTAACTAGTCGTTGTTAAAGCAACTAATGGTTACCTAATGGCTAGTTAAGCACTAAGAACCCCCTAGAAAGTGTCTAGAACGTCCTTAATCACTTGTAGGTCATTCCAATAAATAGGACATGTCTTAGGACACCTAAACTTACTCATATACACTTGTGTTATACTTGAGATTACACTTGCAATTGGCAATCTGTTTTGAGCAATTGAGCAACACTAGCATTGGCTACTCATTCCCTTGCTCTAAATTCGTGTCCTATAGGCTAGCATCTCCTACCCACAACACTTACACTTTCATATACATTGGTTAGGAGATTAAAACGCTTGATATAGGAAATCAAGCCTTGTGCTACAACGGTATTGTAATTTCTGTTTTTCCTTCTTGTTCCTTTATATCTTTTGTACTCTCCTTGCTACTCCTAGGGTTGGAGGCTGCGGATTGGAGAGGGTTTGACTTCTCAGGTGGAGAAGGGTCTTCTCGGTGGAGAAGGTGGACTTTGGACTACTTCTAGAAGGCTGTTGCAACGGGAAGCTACTTCAAGAGGAAGGCTACTTCAAGGGGGAGCTTGAAGTTACTTCAAGAAGGCTGCTTCAAGGTTGGTGCAACTACTTCAAGGTGAAGGCTGTCCGAAGGGTTTGGTGAAAGAATTGTAATTTTATGTAATATCCTTGCGAGGTAATAAAATTTAATTATTTCAAAATCCCGGTTGGGTAAGCAACCGGGTAGTGGATTGACTGTCTTAGTATTTGCTAAGGTTGGAACCACTCTAAATCCTTGTCCCCTTGTCCAATATTTTTGTGGTTGCTTGCTTTGGTTAAATTATATTAAAATAATCATAAAACCCTATTCACCCCCCCTCTAGTGGTTTTTCAGTTTCATATTTTTTTTATTTACCAGTTGGACACTTGCTGGACATGGCCAGCCCAGCCCACACATCTTGGACACTACTTGCAGCTACTGCTGCAAGAATAATAGCCAAGTGCTCGAGCCGCTGCAAGCGACCACCACAAGGAGATCAGAGCTGCGACAAGTAGTTTTTGCAGCAGGAATGAGTGGTAGTTAAAGCTGCCACAAGCAACAGCCATTTGCAGCAGGAGCTGCCAACATCTAGCTTGTTGTACCTCCGGGCGCCTAGGCGGCTCAGGCGGCCCAAGCCCCGCCCCAATCTGGGCGCCCAGAAGTAATACACGTAACTAAGATTTTGATTTTACTGATTTCTATCAATTGATTAGTATTTACTTATCTATTGATTTGTATTTACTTATCTACTGATTTGTATTTATGTATCTACTGATTTGTATTTACTTATATACTGATTTGTATTTACTTATCTACTGATTTGAATTTCTGTATCTACTGATTTGAATTTATGTATCTACTGATTTGTATTTACTTATCTACTCATTTGTGTTTACTTATCTACTGATTTTAATTTATGTATCTACTGATTTGTATTTATGTATCTAATGATTTGTATTTACTTATCTACTGATTTGTATTTACTTATCTACTGATTTGTGCATCTACTGATTTTTTATTCATCAAATTGTATTTAAATTAAGGGCTTTGTATTTGTTCACCTACTTTTTAAAATTATTTAATCTGCTGATTTATATTTGTTTATCAACTGAGTTGTATTTTTATATCTAATGCGTGTTATTTGTTTATCTACTGATTAGTATTTATTTATCTAATGCTTTGAGTTTACTTATCTAACGCTTTGAATATTTTTATCTACTGATTTGTATTTACTTATCTAATACTTTTGTATTTGTTTATGTACTGATTTGTATTTACTTATCTAATGTTTTGAATTTTTTTATCTGCTGATTTGTATTTACTTATCTACTGATTTGTATTTATTTATCTACTGATTAGTATTTACTTATCTACTGATTTGTATTTATTACCTACTGTTTTTTATTTATTAATCTACTGATTAGTATTAATATACTGTTTTAACTTGTCTACCATTTGACTTTATTAATCTACTGTTTTGTTTTATAAATGTACTGCCTCATGAATAAAAATACAAATATAGTTAACATTCTGATTTATGATTTATGAGTAATCAATTTGTGATTAACTCAAATCGGCTTTACAAAAGCCCAATATAGGAAAATGGAAAATATCTCCTACAAAAGTACTACAAATGTTTTTGAATGTACTATTTTTACTATATATGCAATTTAGATATATCTATTAATATATATATATATATATATATATATATATATATTAAAATAATAAATATAAAAACGCCTGAGCCTCTGCCTGGGCGCCTAGGCTGCCTGGGTGTCCATATGGAACGCCTGGTCGCCTAGCCGCCTATACATCCATGACACCTAGACCAGCCAGAAGCAGTGGTTGTTGCCGCGGGAGCTGCCAACACCTAGATTAGCCACAAGAAGCAGCTTCCCTCCCCTCTAGGAACTCCTTCCCTCTTCTTCCTCGATATTTTCTTCACTCGCCTTTTCTCCTTCCTCTTCTCCCTACGTCATTGGTCCTCTAATGTGTACACTCCTCCACGTGCCTCTTATTCCTAATCCATTGAAAACTCTCCTCCCCTCTTTTTCCTCCTAACATGCAGTCCTCCTACTTTACTTTTGTCTCTTCCCTCTATCCTCCACTCCTACATGACTACTAAGTACGTCAACCTCCTCTTGCTTCACCACCATCACCACTACGAATACATATCTCCCCTAAATCACTTTTGCTTCCCCTCCTCTTCCTTGAATTCCACTCCATTAGTATTTTAATTGTAAAATTGTTATTGTATCTAATTAACTTCTAATGATTTTTCTCTAGTTTGTCATTCTTGGATAATATTATATATAATTTTGTATGCTAAATTCATTATTGATTAGCATACTGGGTTTGAATATATATGTGAATTAATGTGATCTTTGTTCGTGCTTGTTGTTTAGAATTATGTATCTTGTTGTCTTTTACAAATAAATTGTATGGATATGTGTGTCTATAATTGTATACATATGTAAATATATGTATGTATGTATATTGCCATGTCCAACGTTGTGTCTGTGTCCTATATTTTCAAAAATCTTTGTGTCTCGTGTCGATGTCTGTGTCCGTGTCCATTCTTCTTAGAGTATTATAGCTTTTGTTTGAAAAAAAAACTCGTTGTGCCCTGCCAAACCCCCATAGAACTTGGGAGGCAAAGTGGATCTTTCCATTGAGCCAATCGGATAGTGACATCATATAGAGGGGAGTCGCAATCTTTTATTTGAGGCAGGCTACCTATGGATTGTGTAACGTGTTTTGGATAGAGGTATGGCAAAAAATAGAAAAGACAAGATGTGAACTAGGGAGAGATGAATACACCTAGTGTACATTCTCTCTCCTTTTATGTTTTTGGCCACAAATTACACCTAGCCTCTTAAATAATTGATACCACTCTAAAGCTTAAAATTTTCTTAATGGTGCATTATTTTTGTTGCCTTTACACTTCACAACATAGAATCCAGACCCCTACAAAACCGATTTTGTTGCGTCAAAATAGTGAACCATGGGTGAAAGCCAATCTTCAAGACATTAGTTGTCTCTAAAGGTCCAGAAAAAAGTTTGCACTCCCCCACATCATTGTGAACACTCATGCTCATAAACACGTAACAATCTCGCGCATCATTTTTCTCTACTAGTAACAATTTGACACTTTACCACTTCAGTGCGTAATAGTCTCGTGCATCATCTTTCTCTACTAAGCATTGTATTGAAAAACGTTAGGTCAAGACCTCCAGCCGTTTAATTTTTCTGTTGAGCGCCCGCTTAGCAAATCTACAAAAAAGACCACTTTTGTCCGCTTAACCCGTTTTTTTCCCGCTTTTAGCCCCTTTTTTCACCATTTTGTCCCTGCTTTTTACCCTTTCTAAAAATACTACTGTAAACCTCTAACATGAAGTAAGTTATATTTCCAAGTACTATTGAGTATCATCATCATCTAAGCCTCAATCCCAACTATGTTGGGGTCGGCTACATGGATCCTTCGTTTCCATTCAGCTCTATCATGGGCCATATTCTGATTGAGATGTAGAGATTCAAAATCTCTCTTTATAAGCTCATCCCATGTTAATTTAGGCCTTCCTCTTCTTCTATTTATAGTGTTTGGCTCAATAGCATTGCTTCATATAGGCATACTAGTAGGTCTGCGTTGCACATGTTTGTACCATGATACAACAAAATGTATAGGTATTGAGTATAATATAATAAATTTATATACACTAAATGTTCTATAATAAGCCATAGTTCTAATTTGGAATGCATAATTTGTATGTAAGTCGCGATGATAAGATACTGCTATAATGTATACAAGTAAATTACATGTAACTTGTGAACAAGTGTATACGTTGTAGTTGTTGTTGTATTGATATGTACACCCCTATCCTATATATAGGAGAGGAGGCAATTACTAGGAAGCACAAGGAAGCGAATAAACCCTAATAGGCCATGGGCTAACATGCCCATGTACACAATAGACTAATCAACCTATCAACTAAATAGGCTAATATTCTAACATAACTGTTATCTAATTTAGAATGTACTTTGATTAAATGTACTGCTGCAACGTATGACTAATTGATGATATGCAAATAAAAAAAATAAGCTAGTAAGGTATCCATGATAAGTATGTTGTTTACTGTATAGCTATTATCAACACGTGATGCAAATTTTTGTCGTATCATGTATGTATGGTGTTTTATCCATGACAAGTCTATTGTTTACTATATTATAGCTATAATCATTGTTTAATAGTTGTGTTATAAACTATTTGGGTGTTTTATATTGTTGGGTAGAGTGTTTAGATATATATATATAGTTCCAAAAAGTATATTATTTATACACATATATGTGTAATTTTGTATAAATTTATATAGAAAACTTAAACCCGTTTTTTCAAAAATCGCTCACTTAATCGTCCGCTTAACGCTTAACCAGTTACCAGGTGTTGTAGCACGCTTACCGCTTGACGTCTTTTAAAACATTTCTACTAAGTAACAATTTCACACTTTAACACTTCAGTGTGAACACTTTGTCTTCATGTAGAATTGGAAATAGTGTACAACAACATTTTTTCTCCTTAATGCCACATTTTGTCACAAAGAATGTCATAAGAATCAAGAAGTATGCATTTCATTATGATCTAGAAGTAGAAATAGAAGGGAAGGTGGTGATTATGGTGAGAAAGGAAGGAACGTGATTGCAATTAGAGAGAGAAGAGAAGGGACATAAGCAGGGAGAAGAGAGGTGATGTTTTTTTTTTCTAAATACGATTTGATGTTAAAACATGTCCATATATCCAAAGCTATCCATATCTGATCTAGATTTTGTCTGAGTCTATGGCTATGTACTATATGACCAAAATGAGTAATTAGGTCTGAGAGGGAAAATGTAAGGAAGGAGGATGAAAGTGTCTCAATGAGAGAGGGGGGAGGGAAGTTGATTTGTAACATGCAAGAAAGAAGAGAGGGTGAGAATGGAGGAGAGAACTGCGATATTGCATGGGGGTTGTGCAACAAGGCGTTACGAAAAGTGTGAGTCGTTATCCTCTTTATTTTTGGTCACTTTATAGGATGGGAGTGTAAATTTGAAGTAGTATAGATTAGAATTAGTTTTCATTAACTATACACTTTAGAATATTACATCTTTGAATGGTTCCATGAATTTCAAAGGACTTTTATAAGGAATTAATGTGATGCCTAAATACCTATAACAAGAGTGAGTTAGGAGTCTATCATTCTGGTTCATATACAATCTGCCAGCTAAACCAGTTGACTAAACACAACGCAAAATGTGTACATCTGTCTTTTTTAAAACTGTCTTTTTTTGTAATTGAAAAATGCCACATTACAAGTTATTACCTTAATGCAGTGTACAACACCTATGTAGCATCTAGCAAGTGTTTTTTTTCTTTCCCTTGCTAGGTTGTTTCTATTCAGTTGTTCGGTTGGTTCTCTTATTTGGTGGTCAACTTTTCAGCACCTAGCTTTCTCTCTATTTCATGTTCATTGTAGCTCAAGATAATGTTATGTGGAACGCATCGTGAAGAAGAAGAACAAAGGAGATAATTCACAATAATCTATTTCTCAAACCATATTCAACTACCTGGACAAAGGCCCAAGGCTGACTTTTATAAGACTACGTGACTTGACCCATAAATAATGGTAATAAAACCTTATTTAATAAAATTTGGAACTAAATAAAACCTAAAATAAAGAAAAAACATTAAACATTTGCGACTACATTAACTAGATAATTTGCACTTAGGTCCCTAAATATAAAATAAAGCAAAAACAAATAGGATGAAGCCTAATATGTCCTACATCAACTCCCTCGGCATTCAAAAGACGAGCCACCGGTGAGTTAGGTACCCATCCTATGCGGGCTCTTCCAATAGTGGTCGGTGGTAGGATAAATGGATTGGACGTTTCCGCATGATCAGAGTTGGAGTATTATCAACCTCAAGCATGTCATAATCTTCACGCCGTAGTAAAGACTTTACCTTCGGAGCACCTGCAAGTATAGGCGACACCAAGGTGGCAGTGTAGCCATCATCAATTGGAAGAGCATAGACGTCATTGGTTGCGGCGAATGATAAGGTCTTTAGTAATTGACGTGGTGTGAGGTTGACATCAACATCCACTATAGGAAACATCGGGGAACGAACAGACACCACATCAATGTTGCTTGGACTGTTGACGCCATCCTTTATTAGAGGTGGTGGAGGTACTATCTAACTCGTCCTTGCCAGTTACTGGATCACGAGTGGGGAGTGCATCTTTATCATGTTTCTCATCAACCTCGCTTGTGTTGTTTTGTCTTGGTCACTCGAAGGAGGTGCATCCTCAGTCTTTGAAGACTAAAAGAAGTCGAATGTCCTCCCGAATTGGAAGGAGCAAGTCCACCCTATTGTTGACTTGTTGTTGCTTGTAATTCCGAAGTAAGAATCATTGCACGAACAAAGGATGTGAGTTCATTCCATGTGTAGACAGGCTCGACTAGCTGTTGGTTGTTCCACCATGCTAAGGTAGCTCCTAGAAACTTATCAGTGGCGATCAGGAGTTTGGTTGCATCATCCATGGTTTTGGACATCTAGAAATACTTGTCGGCACAGTGCAACCAATCAAGCAAAATATTGGAGTCACGCTCACCACAGAACTTTGGTATCTTCATGTGTTATGTCTTGACATGGATGGAGTATGGAGTAATCTGATTTTCATGCTTGCTCAAGAGTTGCATCCCATTATTGTGGGCTAGATGTTGCAGATATTTGTCTTGCTTTTGTGCAAAGTCAACTAGTCGACGTCGAATATCAGTCAGAATTGAACAAATTGTGTCTACCTTGTTGTCGACTTGTTGAACACTTGCCATGATTTTCTAGAGAAGAAAGCCTCCTAGAAGTTGATGTAGAAGGAGGTTGCTCTGAAGGAAGTTGGATCCAGTGTGCTCGCCCCGCGGATCCAAGGGTATAGGGAAGAGGAAAAAGGGGATCGGGCGTCGGGCAATGGAAGTTGTGCGATTGTGGAAGATGGGTGTGTGCAAGCAACGTTGTATCGGGTTTATTGTACGTGGCAGCATGATTAGGAAGTGAGGTGCTTGCGGCTTTGTGGGAGAAGGGCATAGGAAAAGGAGCGCATGGGAGTCGGGTAACTGCGGCTTTTGGATCAGGTCACATTGATGAAGCTCTAAACTAACTCTACTTGTTTAGCGAAAACTTTACGCAGGGAATTGGTGTGATTAATGGAAGCGGTGGACTGCATTGGGTGTGGTCTTGTGAGTTATGCGATGGATTTGGTGTGGTCTTACGAGACTGGGTATTTTCGAAGAGAAGCGAACGGCAGTGGGGTATCAACGAAGAGATGGAGGGGAAATCTAGCGAGGGTGATAGTGGTTGCAGCTTTGCGGAAGCAGAAGGGGACGACATCAGAGGTTGGGGATAATAGGTTGCTATTGGCAAGAAGCCAGAATGCCACTAGGAGAAGAGGAACGACGGTTGGATGGCGAGTATGGACTGGAGAAGAATTTGCTGGCAACGAGCGTGAAGGAAAAGGAGGGGCAGCGGACTGGGGAAGAAGATAATACAGGAAAAAAAAGAACGAGAAAGTTGACGGGGGAGAACATGAGGGGCCTATACCCTAATGGTTTAGGGTTTGGCTCTAATACCACCTGATGTGGAACACATCGTGAAGAAGAACAAAGGAGATAAAGCGAAATAATTTATTTCTCAAATCATATTCAACTGCCTAGACAAAGGCCCCAAGGCCGGCTTTTATAAGACCTATTTAATGGAAATAAAATCCCATTTAGTCAAATTCGGAATTAAATATAACCTAAAATAAAGAAATAACATAAAACATTTGCGATTAAGTACATTTACTAGATAATTTGTACTTGGGTCCCTAAATATAAAATTAAAGCAAAAACAAAGAGGATAAAGACTAATATGTCCTACATCATGTTGCTTAGGGGTGTCAAAAAATGGGTTTTGGATTGGCTCTGGGTTGGACAGGTATCTGGGCTGATGCAAATTTCCCAACCCAAAGCCAAATTAGATTTGTATTTTCTGTGGAGTGGTAAAATCAGAATCATATTTTGTAATGTCTAACTAGGAACCAAATCCAGATTCTACAGACCTCCATATATATTTAATAATAAGATAAGTATTATTGTGATGCATAAATAGTTATGGTTTTATTATTTTTGTATATAAAAATAACATTATTATTTTGTGTGATAAATAATTTGAAGTTTGTGTTAGATGTATAGGCTAATTTGTACTCCTTTAGAACCTAGAATGTCTGAAGCTATCCACTCGGAACTGACCTAGTTGCTTCCAAACCAAGATCCCACTCGTTTGACAAAACCAAACTCGGACCAGATTTCTTTTTTTGTGTTAGGTTTACGGGTTCAGACACACTACCTACTTAGAATCTCGACAAAATAGTAGAGCAAGTGACAGGGTTTTGGCATTCAACATCCAAAAGTCGATTGGGTCAAGTTCAAGGGTTCAATAGTATCTCTAACAACCCTACTCGAGTGATCCTCTAAAGCATGTTCTGGTGTTCATATCATTTGGCCTCCAACACCAGCAGTCATCTCATTTGAGACCAAAGAAATGTCTATTAACCACATTTTTGCCTCCCTTACTTTCCGGTGAAGCTGCTAAACTATGGGCTAAAACACGGTTCCTGAAATAATTCAGAGTTTAAAGCACATTTTAGGGAACTTTGTTGGGAAAAAAAAACATGTTGGCATATTTTGCAAATTTTAATATACATATTTTGATGTCTCCTCCTAGATGCTTAGATGATTGGCTTCATTTACATTATTGTGCTAAAAGAACAGAAATATGTGCATCCTTCTTTCATAAAAAAAATAATATTTTATGCAATATCATGTGTGATTTTAACATGAGTGACGCTTTATTGTCCTAGCACAATTACCGAATGTGATTATCACGTGCTTTCTGCTAATTCTACCAAATGCCAACGTCCACTACTCCTTCCCACCCTCATCATCTATCCAATCCATCTGAGGGAGTTGTAGCATACAGGAGACCACCATATGAATAAAAAAGTGCCTAAGTCTGAATATTGAACTGTAAACAAAAGTATGGTTTCTAGTTGAAAAAAATGTGTTTTTATTGATATTTCTAGAGAAGTGAATGTTACCTTGAGATCTGTTGAAAAGTTGTTAACAGTTTTTTCATACCCAGCTTTCTTGAGATGAAAATTCATCCATTTAAGTAAAACTTTTTCTGGAGCTAAGCTCATCAATTCCTCTACATCCTGTAAGGAATCGGTAGAAATTTAAGTTTAAATTCAAGGTGATTATAAAACTGGAAGAAGAAAGAAAAAAACATTTTCTGACCTTACTATCATCAACCAACTCTACCAATTGAGGTGTCTTTTTCAAATTCAAGTCGGCTAGTAGTTGAATCTGACATGAAGAGTTCCAAGGGAAATTAGAATCCAAAGAAACCAAAACCATAATAGAGGTCAGTTTCAGCACAGTAATGCACATCAGTAGCAAAGATCCAAATATAAAATCCCTAATACGTTTAAACAGTTGTCCATATAGAACTAGGTTCAGAACATGCAGATACCTTAATAATTTGGGATATCAACCCAAGCACCAAATGTGGCTGAAAAAAAGAGAACAATAGCCAATATTAGAGTAAGTAATGAATAGGTTTCAAGAACAAAATTTATAAACAAACATGAATAAGCTCTTTATCATACAATACTATGCTATCATGCTCATCGGAATACTCACCCTCCCTTCAACCAAATCCTGTGTTCCGATGTTGACAACAGTGCACCCGATGGCCTTAGCTGAATTGAGGCAAAGAGTGTGGTTTTCATTCCTCTCCCATGGATTCAGTACACGTTTAGTGTTGATTGCTCTCTCGTCTATGGTCCCAGGTACAGCACAATTTATCAACTTACTGAATGATTACAAAGTTAATAACACTTATTAGAAGAAAACTTGACCTCTGTATTCAGACACCACAAAATCGTATAGCCCAAACTTCATGACAAATGAGAAGGAAAATCAGAGGCAGAGCTCTAGAAACCTCAGAAGAACATACAATTCGTTTAATTTTTTCAAAGGGGAAGAATGTAAGCGTGATTACCAAAGAAGTACACCATCTTTTGCAAGGCCAAAGATCTCATTTGTAGCCGGGTCCACTGGCAAGAAACTTTTCAGAAACGAGTCTTCCGCTAGGCAATTATTGATATGTGTGACATAAGACGCCCTCTCAGATTCGCTTATGGTGTGCTTCACTGTGGTTGTGGCCGTCTTTACGAAAGCAGAGGCGTGCTTCTCACCGCCCATTTTCTCAGTAGCACGCCCTTGAAGGGTTAGATTGGCCTGATGGATAGAACCACAAGAACTCAATTGGGCAACAACACGGGAGAAACAAATTTATCGAGAAAAAAAGGGAAGAAGAGGAAGCTGGTCATACGTACGCGTAGAAACGTCTCGAAGTCTATTTCATCCGTTGTGTTGGGATGTAGCTCCGCCAAAATTGCTGCAATCTCGGTCTCACTGAGTTTATCGCTCAACGCCTTCTGCTTCACCAACAGGGGAGGCAACTCGCCGACGGTAACATGGCCGGATTCCCTCTTGATAGAGAGGAACTACAACACGATTGGAAACATACCGAAATGGTTCAAGTCCATACTCGACAATGCAAATTCCCGAACAACTAAAAATTAACGTATGTGGGGTTCCCGTTTTCACTTACTTTGGATTTCAGGCCGCGAAGTTCGACCTGGGTGAACTGGCTCTGAAGCCATGGATCGGAAACGAGCACTCCGACGAAACTGGACATCGTCGCTAGGCAACCGCAGGGTGAATCCGGATCGAAGAACAGCGTGCCCCAGTTGGTTTTCTTTCCGGAATTGGAATGGAGAGGGGCTGCGGTCGCGGATTGGAAGCAAGACGCGTTGTCGTCCCTTCCGCCACGAACCTGAGGATCGAGCAGCGGCAATCAAAGCAAATCGAAACCAGCAATCACGGGCCTCGACGCTCTTCGCATTCTGATGTCCTGGTGATGAGATGCATGCACGACCAAGAAAACGGGAAGAGGAAAGGAATGGTTAGTCCAGGAATTTCTTTGCCACGGAAAACCATGCGCACACAAATCGAGTGACCGACCCGCCACGAGTCGGGAATGCATGAACAAGACGGGAATTCGACGGAAACCAATGCGAACGAAACCCACCTCGAGGAATCGAAACCGCGTCGATTGACGTGTTTCTTGTTCCTCTCCTAGGAATGAACGAATGAATGGAACCCGCGTTCCACCTCCTCCTCTCGCCGTCGTCGGCACCGACCGGTCGTAGTCGAATTCCGTATCCCACGTTCGCTAATGCCAGCCCAGTAACTTCGGGCTTGCGTTAACGTGTTGTAATGGAGAAGAAGAGAGAGAGAGAGAGAGAGAGGGAGGAAGGGGAGGGAGGCGATTTGGAATGGCTTACCGAAAGGCAGAGGCGAGGAGGACGAGAGGCGAAGGAACTGAATTAGAAAATCAAGAAAAGGGAAACTTTTTCTTTTTCTGCGGACCCGCGGGGCCGGTGGGGTGAGTCCCGATGAAACGACGAGCAGTTGCGCTCTGTCTGGGCTCTCTATCTATGCATGCGGCACGTGATACGCAAGCAGTAGTTTTTCCCGACTAAATGTGAAGGCATAAATTCCTCTTGTTACCTTTAAGTAGACGTCAGGGAAAAGTACTAAAGTTAGAAAAGTCATTATGCACTGTAACATTAATTCCCTTTAGAATTCAAGTCATAATTATTTCTCACTAACGTGTAAGAGATCCCCTGGTTACCGTCCGTCGACGTCAGTGAAGAAAAATATTAAAGTTAGAAAACCATTATATAGTATCCTCATCTTAGCAGTGTAACATTGATTTCCTTTCCCATCTATGACACAATTAGGTAGGGGAACTTTGAGATACCTCTTACTCTTTGGCCGATAGAAATATTAGTAGATGTAAATCAGCCGAGGATGGTTGATGACGTGACCCTTGATTAACCTCCTCGTGGAAAAATTACCATCAACAACTTCCTATCCATATTCATGTTGACATTTCAAGTGTTGCATAATTTTACACTACTAAATGAATACTTAATTTGAAGCATTTACATGATCAAAATGTGTATTAAAAAATAACTTCATAAAAGAACGGCCAAAAAACTGGGCTGGTAGTGTTTTCTAGATGGTAAACTTATAAATCTAAAAATAAAATTATAAGATGTAGACGCATAGTAGCATAAGGTTCTTACTGATGATATGTTGAAGGTGTTCCATATTAGAGGTAGCGTCATCAGCAAGTACTCTAAAAGTATCAAAAGCAAAAGACAAAAAATGATGGTTATTTGTTGTACGAACTGTTGTTTTTGCACCTTCTATGCAGTGGCATCACTAGTTGTCCGGCATGCTTTGAAGTTACTTGAAAGAATGCATGTTAAGGGAGAGACTTCGGTAAGGTCAACACATGTGTGCTTGCCATATGTCCAACCAAATATCAAGATGTTAGTAGGATGTTGTGTGTGGATTGCATTAGGTGGTGTGTCAAGGAAGGCCACAAGAGCCTCTTGTAGGACCTTCAACCAAACTCGAGAGATAAGATCAAAAAGATTATCACGAACTACATCATGTTGAAACTTATATACATGTCTTGTATGGTAATGCACATCATGGTCACTGAAGGATTCAAGGTTTGTGATGTACAAAAGTGGACAACGTCCATCACACAAATGTAAAAGAATCATGAGTTGATACCAAATGATAGATCAATACTCAATAGGTGACATGGATAAACCAAGACCATTAATGAAACCGACAAGAAGAAGTCTTGTGCAAGTAAGGATAGATAGTTTCCATAGGGAGAGTTCACTTGTTGTGAATTGTTGGACGATGGTTTCACAGTAAGCGTCTATCAAAACAAATTGTGTCTTTGGAGTGGCAAAAGACGCACCTGATAACTGGGACTAACAAAAGGATGAAAAGATATTATAGATGTTGCCATGTGCGGTAACTAAAGAGGTTCCTATGGGCATAGAAATAACCTTTCGCATGATGTGGTCTTGGAGTTCCTAGGTGTAAATTTGAGAAGAAACATAGGAAAACTTGCTAATAACATAGGAAGATTTGATGACCAAACCTCTAAGTTGTATATGAAGTGTATCCAAGCAACATTGTAGATCACTAAAGCATGGTCCATTGTTGACCGTAATATGTGTCAGATATAGATGAAGCACACAATCAAAATCATCTAATGTAGAGCTGAAATGATTTGGGGTGTAGTTTGAAGAGCAAACAACAACTCGGGCATCCTAAAACATTATAGTAGAAGAAGAAACTCAAATTGAGGTTCCTAAAGCAAATCCAATAGATCCATTATTGCAAGGGTTTTAGGCACACATTCCTTTAGAAGATTCATGGAAAAACCTAGGTTTGTGGAAACGGGACCACCTAAAATCTTCAATTCACACATAGGATGAGGTATGTTAGCATGGAAAATACATAACTTTGGGTTTTGTCTGAGTCATCTAAAGGCAAAAGAAATTCTATCTTCTTAATATTTGTGTGAGGACCAAAGTTTAGGATTCATGCTTGAATAATAGATAGCTCCTTGGAGACTTTGGGTGGTGTCAACAATGAGGGTGTCATCATCAAGATAGAAAGCAAGAAGCTCAATGTGGCATTCATCCTTTAGTTGAATAATAAGAGGACATAGAGACAAGGGAAAAAAAGAAGTAGCCTCAACAGATCACCTAGATGGACACCACTTGTGGAGAGAAGAGGGTCACTCTGATCCATATAGATATGAGTTAGGGAGCTATAACTACAAACCCACATGCAAATATACAATTAAGATGAACCACCTAATATGGTGGATTTGTCTACCATATTGAAAATTTTACTAAAGTTAACAAGGTCCATCTTAAAGGTGATGCATTTTTTTGTCATGGACATGGTGAGTGACAATGTGTAGAAAGGGTTGAGAACCCCCAAAAATACTAACACCAAGTTGACGATCATCAAGATAGGTGACAACACCTATGAAAACACCCTTCACTTCAACATTAAAAATAAGGCGATGCCAAATCATACCAACCTCAATAGGCTGAAATTTGTTGTCTGAATTGAGAAGAAGAATCAAAGGGACACTAGAAACATAGGGTTCTAGGGAGAAAAGACAACGGATAGCAAGACAAAGGTTGACCACAGTTGAGATTGCATTCAAAAAGTCATCTTTAACGGTCTCTCTACACCATGCAAAGAGTGAGGAAGGTGTTGTGTGCAGACAAAGTTACATGCAGAAGTTCTCCACTTATGAAAGGATAAGATTGCCTCTTCAACCATAACATGGAAGCAACAAAGGGAGAGTAACAAAAATCCAATACATGTTTCACCATAAGAGGGGGGAAGTTGGGGGTGTTTCTCTTCAAGCTCCAAATGAATAATAGAGTTAGAGTGTGCAATGCCGCCAGAGGAGAGGACTCATATGGGGGTAGAAAATTGTGATTTTTGTCTGACGTGAGAAACTCTAGATTCAACCAATTATTCATGCTCAAAAAGAATTTGGTAGGTCAAGATATAGAGAAGAGTTGTTGGATACCATGAGATCCTAAATTCCATGTTTCCAAGGCCTTAACGACCATAAGCTATTGGAGTAAGGCACACTTTTGTGCTGAGAATTCTTAAGAAGACTTAGGATAGAAGTGGTAAACAATGCACGTAGGGAGTAGCAAAAGACAAACTCAATAATTTTAGTAGAGCAAGGACAAGAAGCTACTTGTTTTAGGACAACACATAGTGTCGGTGAACAGTAAATGACAAAGAAGCAGGATGCTCTTTACCATAGGAATAACCACACAAAAGATAGAATCAATAAAGTTCGATTTGAGCTCAATATGGTTCACATGAGGCGGTGACAGTTCAAATATGCTGACGGGCCATCAAGGTAGAAGGAACATGAGCCAGAAATCTAGGCTTGATAGGGCGGGCAAGCCAATAATTACATCAACTAGTAACTGGTCAAAACGGTGGAATCCAATGGTAATAGCATCAGAACTGTCAGAAGCATGGTAGGGGCAATCCTTGAACCAAGGTTGGGTGCCAAGACATAAGCCACACATTCATTGTTTGCAAGAATAAAGAGCAGTAACCAAGCCTTCCCAAACGTCAATATTTTCCAATACCTTATGGATGTCCCCAGCTTCAACCAGTGAGAACAAATGCACAACACAAATATTATTGGAAAAACTGTATAGAGCAAAGGGATTATCATGACATTTGTGGAGAATCTTGAATGGGCGTGTGTGTTAGTTGACTTTACAACATCTATAAAGGAACTTCACAATGTTGAGGCTTCCTGATATTGATGTGGTTGTTGTTGATGGAGAAAGGATACATAAACGACACACAAAGAACAAACTTGCATACCTATATAAGTAATTTTGTAGTGCAGTACCCAAGTGGTGGTTTAAAAATGCATTGGGATTGCTTACATTGGATAAGAACATGTATTAACAATAATCTGGACCTCATGCTAAATCACCAAGTCACTAACCTATTGGATTTTTCCAACTATATGACTATGAATTGCTATTTATCTATCCAGCATGTTTACATGGCATGCACAAATTCACATTCCTGAGGTGGTTGGATGGTTGGTGTGATACATCGTTCAAACAAAATGTCATTAACTAAGCGGAAGCGATCATTAACAGCGGATCACTGAAAATCACTAAAAATTCAAACCATTTACAAAGAGATCCAAACATAGGAAAACTCTTTTATTAAGAACCAATGTATTTTATTTACATCCTGGTTCATAAGTACATATCATGTACCATCCCTTCTCGAGGATTACAAGCATCAACTGCTCTTTTAAAACTATACACAGGCAACATAAGAACTTCGAGGCATCAAACCAAAATCTCATATCGATTCATTAAAAGTACTAACTACTAACTCCGAGGACCTGAGAGTACATAGACGACACATAGGACTCTCTATACAAAAATATGACAGCCAGTGCCTCCACCTGGAATATCACTGTTGTCCCTGTTGTTGTTGTTGTTGCTCTTCCCCTGCTATAAGGTTTCTGCCTCTTCTTCCTCATCTACCTAAAAAGTGTTGGTGACCAACATAGTGAGACCCAGTCCCAGCGAGAGATATAACTCTCCTCCAAAATATTATTATTGTTGTTTAATAGAATAAAACTGAGCATATGAATCATATATATTCAACAGTAGATAAATCAATGTCTAAACAAATTAGAGCAATATTCCTATTCAAACTATTTCAGCTATAACTTGATAAAGCAGCATGTCACTTATCCAATAAGGAATTGAAGAACAAGTATAACATTTATCCATCTAGAATATGCTAAGCAAGGTAACATCAACCAATTATTCTTGTATTTCAACCTTAAGCAAATACGCTACACGGCTGATTACATTTTACAATCATACTTAAGCCCTGAGGAGATGAGGTATACCACTCATACTCCAACCGACCACGACGGCGTAAAGCATCGGTTCCATACATAGGTCAATGAAGAGTTGGATTTCCATGACCTCATCCTCCTCAGTCAGTGTGAGTACAAAATGTAGGACATCTTGTGTCTCTGCTAAATAGCTTTCCAGGGTATACTGGCAACTTCGCTATAGAGTTACAGTGGCATATGTACTCTCTTTGCAATTGAGAGATTTCATGTTTATCTCACATCGATTCGGCATTAACATTATCAGGAGATTCGTGATACATCCATCCCGACACATATAATGAAGGATTGAGAGATTTAATGTTTATCTCACATCAATCCTACATTAGGGTGTAAGGATATTCGTACCCATAGCCCCCACATACTCAACAGTATGCCCTCCAGGAGATCCCATGGGGAAACCTGTTTCACCATCACCAACTACTGATGATGATGGATATATGGCCAGGGCTCTACATGATAAGATTTCACTTGATTAATTAAGTACATTACCATATTCTTTTAGCATCAGTCAGGTTTTCAAACATAAATTATTATAACAAATGCTACAAAGAGTGTGTAATACTTCTGTCAAGTACTTTTCAAAGCTTTATAAAACATTGGGATCTCAATCCCATGTCACATCATGGGCATTCTCATCCCTTAACATCTCATCATCATGATTATAGAATATGGGTATTCAAACCCTCAGTTCATCAAAGAACACTTGTTACCACTTATCAGGTAACTAATACCTTCATGTCATCTGACCAAGGTAAACATGATACTTGCTACACAAGCATCTCACATGGCTCTCAAAGCCCATTTAATCTCTTGTTACCTCTTACTAGACAACAAAGCATATTATGTCTCACAAGGCCCATAAAACAATTTCAATAATAAAACATCATAGCTCATACCTGGATATGCCCAACATCTCATGATACCTGCATGGTTAGTACACATGATAACAATTATATCAATTACATATCAACACTATGTAATGTAAGGGTAGCCTCACTATTCCCTCATTAGGGTTAGAGTTTCCCAATTCATGTCAATTAGGGATACTCATCCCATTACCCAAAATTAGGGTTATGGTTTATCATCATATTGCCCAAGATTAGGGTTTCATGCACTATAACCCAAAATTAGGGTTTCACGTACCTTCACCCTATATTAGGGTTAGGGTTTTATATTAGGGTTTCATATATCATTACATAGCATCACCCTGGATTAGAGTTTCACATCACATCATAGATTAGGGTTTCACACATCATTATCTTGAATTAAGGTTCCTTATAACTTTACCCAAATTAGGGTTTCATGTAACTTTACCCGAAATTAGGGTTTCATGAAACATCCTCTTAAATTAGGGTTTTTCATTATATTACCCTGAATTATGATTTCTCATATCATCGCCCTAGATTAGGGTTATACCATTACCCTAGATTAGGGTTTCACCTAGCATTGCCCTAAATTAGGGTTAGGGCTCATCAACCTTCTCGATTAGGGTTTCATGATCTCTTTATCAAGGATCATACCCTGTTTACATATTTTATTCATATTGAAAGTGTTGAGGCTTAACCACTACATGATTATTATACATGTATGAATTCCTCTCTATCTCATCCTCTCTAAGATGTTGATTACTTCAAGCTTGATTAGATTAGGTCAACCCTTCATTCAAGTACATACATTTAGGGTTAGCATAGTGTATTGAGATATTGCTTCCATAAGCGTCAAAGGTTAACCCCTCTAAGGGTACTAATCACCCTAGTACCTTAAAGGTACAACCATTGTAATTATCTTTGATATACATCATTAACAATCATGGGGTTAATTGATCTTTCATCGCATTAGGTATTCAAACGGTTTTGGTTGCATTGAACCTCCAAAGGGTTTTGACCTCTCAACCTCCAAACAGTTTTGACCCCTCAACCTCCAAACGGTTTTGAAACCATTTGGGCACTCAACCCTTGAAACCGTTTGATCACATGTACATTGAAACAGATTGGACCCATCAACATTTGAAACCGATTGGATAAATCAACCTTGAAACCGATTGGACCTCCAAATGGTTTGAAGACCGTTTGATTCCAAAAGGTTTCAAGACCGTTTGTGTGGCAACACATCCCATTATCACATAGATAACGAGGTGTTACGCGAAAATGTGTGGAAATCACCATAACCACAGATTATGAGAATACGAGTTAATTAAAACCGATTGCGGAAAACTGATAAACTATGAAACTATTACTTTCCAGTCCTCATCCTGTACGGAAACATGGCATATATATATACATCCACGAGATCTGATACGTGTCCACAGCTTAGAAACAGCTGTTCATCCATCACATGAATTCACCACCTATTCATATACATAACAGCCCACATCCGGCCAACAGCAGGATATACAAACATCATCGATCGATCATCGTGAAACAACGTCAAAACACTGCCAAGGACGTGAGAGTACAGGGATGACTCTAGACTCTACTACAAAACATCCAAAACAGCAGCATGTCCATCGCTTGCCTTCTACTGCTCGTCAAGCTGCTCGGCCGCAACGCCACGACCACGACCACATCTACCTCGACCACCTAAAAAGGGTGTAAACCAGTGGAGTGAGACAATTGAACAATTGTCCCAGCGGGAAACATAACTCCCCACTGCAACTACAGAACCTCAGCAAGATAGACTATAACAGCTGATATCTAATAACAGGTATAACAAGAGCAGTCTATATAAAACAGATTATTCTTACCGACAAGCTTACCCGCTATACAAAAGCATATAACCAGATATATCTCAAGGAATATGATTAGCAAGATAAGATGTATCCCTATGTAACATGATTATTAGAACAAGATGTAGTGCCACATAACCTGCTTATCAAGATCAGACATATTATCACATAACCTGCAAGATATAACAAAGATGTTACACAAACAAGGCCTCAACCAATGTTTCATGTTTATCCTAAGCAATTAGTACTAAACAACTGTATTACGTATTATTATGCCCTGAGGATTTGAACCGTACCGTTCAAATCCAACCTTCAGTTACGAAACCCAAGTCAGTGCCATACAAGGTCAATGGAAGAGCCGGACTCCACAACCTCCCACCTCGTGGTCAGTACACGAGTACAACATAAGCAGGACCGCAGTCACATGCTGAAGTGGTCTAAGCCACAGGGTCAGCTCCATAGGCTACCCTCACTCTAGCCCGCCTTGGTACAGGTCTCGACGCTAGTAAAACTGAGCGATAGGCCTGTATACCGTGCTCTGAGCCATGAACGCATTCATGCTCCACACATCACATATCCTGAGCCATGGGCCTATTCACCATGCTCTTTCTACGTATCTGAGTCTGTAACCGAAGTTACACTCTTACCTCCTCATTTTCAGGCTAGGAGCAACCTACACATATTCAACAATATGTGCTTCCAGGTTAACCCGTAGGAGAACCCGTTTCACCATCACCAAGTCCTGACGATGATGGATCTATGGCCAGGGCAAACTACATGATATATTTCACTGTGATTAATTAATATCTTTTAGATGGATTGCAGGATTCAACCAAGTTGTATAACATGCAAGATATAATAGAAAGTAAATAACATTATATTATTATTGAAAACACATCAACCTGATCCATCTCAAGGATCCAACCTCACATGTTACCACTTGGCCTCTTGCCAACCATCCAGATCCATCTCAAGGATCATCACATACCCTGGGATCTCAATCCCTCATCATGTATTGTTACTGCCTCTCAAGGCTCACATCATCATCATGAAACTTAACACATTATACATATCATCTCATTAATCAGGGTAATTATCAAATGATGTTACTCATCACATGTGTCTCATAGTCCTTTCAAGGCTAATCATCACCTGCATGGTTAGAGTACACAATAATTGTAGATTCAACATAAGGAATATGCTATCATCATGAAATGCCATTCAAGATACTCTACTTGCCATTCTTACCCTATTTGGTGATCAAGTCACATCATTAACAAGACATATACATGCTTACTCTTATCTCAAGATTATACAAGTAATCAAGGTGTTTACTTGATATAGAATCATGTTGAGTATGCAGAGCAAACACTATTATTACTACTATCATTACTGTCACCATCCACTATTATCAATATTATCATTATTATTATTATTAGGCAAGCTACTAGGGTAACTATCACCATTCTCATTTAACAATTGAGTACAAGGATTACTTCATGCATATCATTACTATCATTATTGTCATCATTATTATGATCAAAATCATTACTATCATTCTCATTTATGCAACTACCATTATCATCATTGTTACTATCATTAGCATTATTATTGTTTACAAGGTATCATAATCATTGTTATTATCACTAACCAGACACCACCATCATTAAGCATAAACATCCACTTTCATAACACATGGAACCGTTACTTTAGGATCCCAAGACTCTCACCATAACTCATCACCACCCTCGCTAAAACCTATCAAGGCCTATCGGCCGACACACACACCAACCCTATCGGCTATCACCACCCAAGGTTGTCGCCCAACATGGCTATCGGCCATCATGGGTGTCAGCCAGCATGGTTATCGGCCACCATGGCATGCATGGCCTATCGGTCAACATGGCTATCGGCCAACATGCATGGTCTATCGTTCAAGACAAGGAAACAAGCCACACATGGCCATGTCGTCCGACACCAAAAACCATCAAGCTTGACAAGGCTATATCGGCCAACACCTCAAGATGTATCACCCAACAACATCCAACGGCCAACTCAGCCATATCGACCAACTCAACCATATTGGCCAACTCCTCACTAGCTTGACCTATCGACCAACACAAGAGCACTCATCATGTTGCCCATCACAAGGTATCCATCTCGCCCAACACCAAGACAAGAGAGGGTCTCGCCCAACACAAGAACAAAGGGATTGCTTATCAGAGGAACCATATCGCCCAACATGGTCACCATGTTGACCAACTCAACGATACTAACCTATCATCCAACACACGACACTCATGTCGCCCAACACCATCACAAGAGAGGATGTTGCCCAACACACTCAAACAAGGTAGGGTATCACCCAACAGGGGTCACCATATCGGCCAACACAAAGAACACCACTATGTCGCCCATCACAAGAACAAGGGTGTCGCCCAACACACCCAAACCAAGGGAGGATATCGCCCATCATCAAGGCAAGAGAGGATGTCATCCAACCAAGGGTCAACACCTACCTCCAGCACAAGGAAACCCTAAGCCCTAGAAAGCAAGGTGCACAAAGGAACCCTAAACCCTAGAGAGGGATCGGCCACCAAAGGTACACAAGCAAGGTATAAAAGCAAGGAACTAAGCTAAACTACTAACATGCAACAAGATCATAGCTAGAGGTAAAGGAGTTAGGGTTAGAAGCTATGCAACCCGCCTTAAGTGTAAGGACCCTGACCTACGTTTAGGGTTTACCCTGTTTGTTTTGCTTAACCTTAGTGGTTTGATGCTTGCTAATCACCTCTGAGTGGTGATTAGGGTTTTGTTGTGCTTTGTTGAGAGTTCGAGGGGCTACTTGCAAATAACCCAAGTTTAGGGTTTTGTGTGCAAGTTTGCCATCTTGTGAGATGTTTTCCCCTCTTTGCTTCCTCTAGGGTTGAGAGGAAGGTTTGGGATTGTTGTTTGAGTTCTTTGGGCCCGAGTTGAGCTTGTTTGGGCCTTGAGATGTGTTGTTTGGGCTTGTTTGAGCTTTGTGTCGGCCATGGCTTGCCTTGTGTCGTCCAAGGTAAGTTTGTGTCGACCTAGGGGTTGTGTGTGTCGTCTAAGAGAGCTTTGTGTCGTCCAACACCATGGTGTGTCGCCCAGTAGCTTGATTGTGTTGCCCAGCAGGAGTTCTTGCTTGTGTCGCCCATGTGGCTTGACCTTGGTTGGTGACACTTGGTGTCTAGCTTGGACAAGTGTCTCTTGTTGTGCTAATGTGTTAGCTTAAACCCTAGGACAAGTGTCCCTTGGGTGGAAGACACTTAGCATGATTGAACCTTGGTTTCTCCTCCCCTTCTTCCTATATATGTAGCTCTTTTCCTTGCCTTAGTCTCCTTTGCTCTTTTGGTCTCTCCTCCACCTTGAGTGCACGATATCCCTTCCCTTGCTGCTGTGTCGGCCGATACACCTCCCTTGGAGCTGTGGTGGACGATACCCTTGGAGCTGGAGTGCTTCTTCTTCTTCCTTGGAGCTTCAAGGCGGGTTGCATGATTTCTATCCCTAACTCCCTTCCTCTAGTTATGTTCTTGCTCACATGCTAGTAGATTAGTGTACCTTGTTTTTGTACCTATGTTGGCCGATATGGTTGTGTTGGGTAGCAGGCCTGATGGGCGTCAGCCTGGAGTTGGGCGATATCTTCTCTCTTGTTTTAGTGTGTTGGGCGATATCCCTCCTTGGGTTGGGTGAGTTGGTCGATATACCTCTTGTTGGGTGACATGGTCTCCGTGTGTTGAACGATATCTTCTTGTGACAGACGACAGACCAAGAAGGGGCTTGAGGGTTGGCTTGGGTTGGACGATATGATCACGTGTGGCTAGCTTATTTGGGTTGGGCGATAGGCTGGAGTGAGGTATCGACCGATATACCCTTGTTGAACTTGATGGTTGCTGGTGGCCGATAGCCCTGACGGGCGTTGCTCTCCTGTGCGTGACGGGCGACATGGCTTGGGCTGTGACGGGCGTCACGCCCCTCCCTTTGGTGTGTATCGGCCGATAGGCCTTGGGTGGTGGTTTCTAGTTTTGAGGGTGTGATATCTCTCTCTTTTTCTCTCTCCTGGTGGTTGAGATGAGGTGTGAGCTGAACGATAAGCCCTAGCATATCGGGCGTCAATAGTAGCTGTGACGGGCGTTGCCCGATAGGGTGGGACGCGCGATACACCTAACGCACACTACTCTTCCCTTGTAACGCGGCGTTGCAGGAAGTAGGCTAGGTGCAGCGCAGCGTTGCTGCCTCCCTATGCTTTAGCCGAGCATGTTAGATATAGTAAGGTTGTGAGATTTTAGGTGAGGATAGTTAGGACCTTTGGTGACGTTCCCAAGTATCGTGACAGCAGACGCTTATGCATAACCAGATACCAGTAGTAACGCCTTGCTCATAGAGAAAGCAATAATGATGTTAATAATATAGTGAGGATAATGACGATAATGGTTGGAATAATGTGGCTAAGTGATAGTTACATTAATAGTCTGCTTAATGACATTTCAATAAGGATAATAATAGATGATGATGCTAATAATGGTAATGATGGTAACCAGAGTAGTAATGCTATGCATAATGTAGGTCGTATGCTTAATTGTTAAATGACAATGATTAATAGTAGTTACATTAATGGTGGCTTAATGACAAAGATAATGATATTGGTAACAGCAGTATTTGCTCTGAATACTCAACATGCTTTTATATAAAGTGAATACCTTAATCGTGGTATCATCTTGAGATAAGGGTAGTCTTGAATATGGTTTGTTAATGATGTGCTTAATACATCAGGTAGTGTAAAAATGATAAGTAGATTATCTCGAATGATAGTTCATGATAGCGAACATATTCTTTATGTTGAACATATGGTTTGAGTATCCTAACCATGCAGGTAAGGTGTAGCCATGAATGGGCTATGCAACACATGTGATGAGTAACACCACTTGATAATTACTCTTATTAATGAGATGATATGCATAATGTGTTAAGTCCCATGATGATGATGTGAGCCTTAAGAGGCAGTGACAGTACATGATGAGGGATTGAGATCCCATGGTATGTGATGATCCTTGAGATGGATCTGGATGATTGGAAAGAGGCCAAGTGGTAACATGTGATGTTGGATCCTCGTGATGGATCACGATGATGTGGTTTCAATAATAATATAATGTTCTTTACTTTCTGTTATACCTTGCATGTTATATAACTTGGTTGAATCCTGCAATCCATCTAAAAGATACTAATGAATCACAGTGAAATCATATCATGTAGTTGCCCTGGCCATAGATCCATCATCGTCAGGACTTGGTGATGGTGAAACGGGTACGTTTAGTTGTGGGTGTTGATTTGTAACATTAATTCAATTCACCTTGTTGAACATAACTTAAAGTAATTAAGTGATGATGGTTAGATATACCTAACTTCCTTGAATGTTTTGTGATGGAAGGAAACTTTCATAATATTATGGTAACCGTACAATGTTACCTTGTAAACATCATGGCTCTTATGATTAATGTAATCTTATGTGAAACTTGTGTACCACTAGTATGATGAAGATTTATAGAATCTTCTACACGGTGTTGAAAGATAATGATGTTCTTGCAAGAGATTATGTGAATGGTATAAATGACCTTTGGGCATGACTTGATCCCTAGTGAAGGTGTAATACTCTTCATGATTGAAAAAGGATGAATCTCCTGAGATGGTGTGATAAATAATATGCCTCATACGTTTTATATCTTCTGGAGTTGTTATATGTCGATGTTTTGTAGAAATAATTTAGGGTTTGTATGAAAACTTGGTTGATACAAACTAAATTCACCCAATTGGCAATAACTAATCAAGTAAAAGCCTAATCATGTAGTGCCATGTATCGTAGAACTATTCTAGTTTAAGAACTTGCTGGATAGGGAAATGTGTATTCCTTAAGGGGAACTCAAAATTGTATACTGTTGAGTATAAGTGGATGCAGGAAGAGTGTATCCTTGTTATCCTACTCCCAGGTTTGGAGGATGGTTGTGGTCATGCCTTGGATTGAGAACGATTGAGGTCGTGTCTAAGATATATGTATATGTGATGTGACTGAGGACATCTATGGTTGTACCTCATATGACAAGGTTTGAATACGCTGATTCTAGTGTCGTATCTTGTGTACTAAGGGCAAACTAGGATGATTACAGTTTGAATGATATGTTGATGTGGCAGAATCATACTAGACGAGGGGGGAGAGATCTTAGGATTTTGACTCTACTCAATCTTGTACAGAACTGATTGCGACTTCATAGTCGTCAGTTGGAATTTTGAGTGGTACGCCTCAAACTCTCCATGGATTAATAAAAGATGTAATCCAACAATGTACCATATCTATGAGGGTTGTACATCTATTCACATTGGATGATAACCCTTTCTTTTCTTCTTTTATATAAATACATATGACGTATAACACAATAAGAGAAAGTAGTCATGCTTATGTAGTTATACATTCTTATAATGTTATCCATGATTATGTTGTTATTCATACTTATAATGTTAGTCATGCTTATGTTTTTAGACATGCTTATGTTGTTAACCATGCTTATGATGTTAGCTATGCTTATGCTGTCAGACATACTTGTGCTATTAGCCATACTCATGATGATAGTCGTGCCTATGATGTTAGCTACACATGATCTTTTGTCGATAATGTTACATTTTCAATCATACAATTAAGCCTCTAATTATAATTGCTCTTAATGAAGTTCTTATAGTTGTTACTTCCATCCTGCTCTAATACCTGCTATATCTGTATAATTCTATAATCTTACATGAGCAATAAACATTGTTGAGAGTTATATCTCTCTCTAGGACATGAGCCTCACCTCATGGGTCACCAAATCTTTTTGCTAGTGGCAACAAACCTGTGGCAGTGAGGAGGATTTGTTGTGAAGAACCCTAGAAGAGAGTTGTTTATATGTATAGTGTTTCCTAGAGTTGCACATGTACTCTCAGGTCCGGGCGGGAAAGTTTTGTATATGATGTTTAACCGATTCAAGCTTGGATAGATTTCTGATACTTATACATGTTGTATATGTGGATAACATCTTTTGTATCTATATTGTGTCTGAGGTCATTGAGCAACTGTAAGATATACTTGGTGTGATATATGAATTTATGCAAGATGTTGGGATTTTATTAAATGTCCTTGGACATGTTTGTTAATATTAAATCAGTTTTAATTTTTCCCTTTTTAGGGATGTGAATACTTAGTGATTGGTTGTGCTTTGGTTTTGAGTAATCACATTTAGCATGGTAGGTTGCCACATGAATGCTCATGAGAAGTCCATCTACTATGGTGAAAAAGTTTTGAGGTTCTCAAGAGGTTAAATGATCCAAGAGTCAAGAAACCCGACCAAAGGCATAAAACTTAGCACTAGTGGGAGGAAACCCAGATAGGTTTGGGATCTTTTGCACCAAACCTTTAGTCTTTTATTCTTTTTGTATGTTTTTACACATTCTAAAAAACACACACACCCTTGTGTTTAATAGTTATTTTTATATTTTAAATGTGACAAGTGAAACATGTTACAATTTGAGAGAGAGGGTGAATTTTAATAATAATGATGACAAAATATCAAGTGGATTGAAGTGATTGTTTGGAACACGATTGATTGAGAGAATTGAGCATTTTTGGGGAGCATGAAAGAGCCAACTCAGCCGACCATGCTGGGTAGTCCAAGTTGATAGGGAATCATTGAGGTTTTGGGTCAAGTCAGTGTGATTGTTTTGAACACCATGGTCATTATGGCATCACGCTGACACAATCATGCTGGACAAAATGGTCATTCTGGCATGGACCCACAACTTAAATCGTACAACCTCTTCTCTAGCAACATGACTCCTTTCACTCTGATCCCCAAAAAATGCACGTTATGTGCGGCATGGCATGTTAGGGAGACCTCTCTTCACCTTTGTTCACCCTAATCTTCCTCCACAACATCCATTAGAGATTCCTAAAGCTCCCATAGGTCTTCTTCTACCTCTATCTCCTCATTCCAACCTTCCACTACCCTATTTCTTCACAAATCCCCAACATCCACCCCAACTCTTTGGAAGGGTGAAAACTTGTGTTCTTCCTCCGATTTCCACTGAATCCCTTGCATGAATGAAGAAGTATGGGAAATACATCAAGAAAGGGGTTGAAAGTGGTGTTAAGATCCTCACAAGAGGCAAAATTTGCTCAACAAAATCTCCAATGTCACCCCACCTTCTCACAACCCAATGTCATCATTGTCAAATTCCATATCTGACTCATTACGAGGTTTGGCATCCATGCATGGCTCCCATCTTTGGTCCTCCTCAGGCCACAATACATCAAATCCAAGGTAAAATAATCATGATGAAGAGGAGGAAGAAGAAACGGAGAATCTTGTTGATTCCATTGATAATGATGCTCTGGCCTAGGAGAGGAGAAGCAAGAATGTTGTTGCGGCCTCATCCTCACGACTACCTCTGTGACATACTCCAACAAGACATTCTATGTCTTTTGTGTAGCCACATACCACACAACAACCCACAAGACAAAGGTTGTTGATTGAAGAAGAAGAATATGATGACACACTGATTGAGATGGTGCCCCTAAACTTGGACACAAGTTCAAGTCATACAACTGTGAAGATCAAGAAGGAGAAGAAACCAAGAGTGAGGAGATGGAGGATGAGCTGGTTGACATGGTTTCAAGGTTAGAGGAGGATAAGATGAAATTTGGAAAAACATCTGGAGGGAGATACATTTGGGATAAAAGCTTAAAGGAAGAGTATTGTTAAACCTTTGCACCTGAGTGTATGATGAGAAGAGTGATTCCTACTAGGTATGCATTTGTGTCTACTATGAAATCTATAGTAGTCAACTTTCAATTCAAAAACTACATGGTTCTATTTGGGTTGTACAAGTTTCTTACTGAGGTCTAAGAGTCCTACCTCGAGATAACCCATGAGTTTTTTGGGTTTCTAGAGAACAATATAAGGGTGATGATGCTTTCTGATTTAAACTCAATTATTCTCCACATGTGATGGCAACCTCCCAACTCAACAAGATATTTGAAACTCTCCATAAATGGTAGAAAAATTGATGAAAGGAAGATTGATGGATATGGAAAAGCTAACTATTAAACAATGTGGAAGACTTTCACAAGCCAGGATACTTTCACTACGGGAAATTCTACGACTAGTAAACTATGCAATCCCTTGTTAAGGTGTCTTTAAAAGGTCTTAGCTAATACTATCTTTGTCCGACATGATAATAAGGATGTTGCTCATCGAAGGATGTATTTGTGACATCCACCATGGCAGACATTGGTCATATCTACCTAGGGGAAATGGTGATTGACCATCTAAAGACAATCCCCTCAAAGAGTAAAAATCCATTCAACATGGGTGGAGGATAATTTCTACTATCACCAAGGCTTTAAATTGTAATTTGATGGGCCTCACTAAGGTAGAAGGGACAAAACTTATTGATTTGAACAATCTAGAAAGGTCTCAAATGATCTCCCTTAAATATGAAAAAATCATCTACAACATGAACCTTAGTTATCCTGGCATCACTTTAGAGCTCCCATGTCATACCAATGTTTTGATGGATGATTTGGGGACATTGAAAGATTTCTTTGGTGCACTTGCACAATGGGAAAAGGAACACCCCAAGGAATGATACAAAGCACCACCAGTGGATTTACCATATGGGGAGGGAGAGACATACATACATGAGAAGCAACGTGTAATTGAGCGGCCTCACCGCACGAGACAGTGGCATGAGGAGTTTGATGTGAAACCACATCCAAAAAGTGCATATGACAAGTCAGCCAGTCATGCACAGTTGGAGGCAATTCAATAAACTCAACAAGTCATGTGGTTAGACTAGCAACACACGCATCATCAGATTTACCACATGTACCGTTACCAACATGCCCAAGCTTAGAGAAATCCCCAATGGGGGGAGGACTTCTGGGGAGCTTTGTCAGGATACCAGGAAAAATATCCACCTCCATAGGTGGACTACTGGGGCAGATACTACCAACATCCATCATATGGGAGACCTCCTTAAGATCCTTCACCGCCACAAAGTGACAAATACCCTACCATACCTAAGCTTTACTTTCATGCCTAGGACATCATGATTCAAAAGTTTGGGGTGGTAGGGCAGTGAGCACCCTCTTTTCTCTCATCTCATTGTGTTGATCTTATTTCACTCTATCCCATCTTGTTTTGTCTACATGATTTGGCACCACCCTATCTAGTGCAAATTTATTTTTTCTTGCATACATGCATATCATGTAGTTTAATTTCATGCATTTTTGCATAAATTTTTAAATTTTTTGCTTTTCATGCCACTCCATGCCATGCATTGCATATCATGTATATTTTGATAATTGTTGTGTGTTTTAGTTAAAATTTTGCTTTCTTATTTCTCATTTCTTATTAGGATATGTTTAAATGTGGTTGAATGCAAGTTGGAAATTGACCAGTTTTTTCCAAGCCTGAATCTATTTGTTTAATAGTGTTTCAACTAAATATATTGTGATGAGAATGTTAGAATTAGGATAATGTTGTTCGTTTATGATGTTTTTTACTAAATGAGTCCTATGATGAAATTTTGCATGTGCTCTAAGCCTCTCACAAGTATTTGACCGTTTAGATAGAAGTATGAATCTTGCAAGCCTTAAATGTTTGGATTACTCATTTCATGTGAAAAGAGTGTGATCTACCATAATTTTCATTTTATGCATGGTTAATTTGTTTGGTGAATGTTGCATGGATTAACTTGCTTGAGTGATATAATACATCAATTCCCACTTCTTGTGACCCCTCTTTGACCAGACCTTTCTTCTACCATCTTCTTACCACTCTGCCTCATGAAAGGATGCTAATAGTGCACATATTAGCCTCAACCACTAAAGATTGGAGTGGTCATATCTTTATCCCCCACTTCACTTCTGTCACCATATGCCCTCCTTACATCAGACATGGCAGAGAAAAAGAAAAAGAAAAAGAAAAAAGAAATATGGGATGGTTGTATGTAATAGCCTCTCAAGAAAAGAAAAGAAAATTAGTGCTCCTTTGTAATAACACTCCACTCCTTTCCATAACCCTTTCTTCTCTTTTTATGCCTAATAGTACTAGGGTAAATCAGATCTAGTCCTCACATCCCTACACAAGACAAGTGGGTCATGAGAGGTGAAATGAATTATATCATGTATCTCTAGCAAGTGAATCAACAACTCTAACCATTTGAATGTATGCCATGCATGATACAGTTTACCCAAAACTTTATGAAAAGTGCTCACTTGCATGTGTGAATGGTATCTCATAATTGAAGTTTTTGTGCTTTGTGCTTAATTCACACTTGAAAAAATAAAAATGAATATAGAGTAATGTATTGCATTCCTAATTTCACATGTGAATTCATTTTAGCCAGTAAACATCATGATGATTGATTTTCCTATGATTTTCTTGAATGAACTACAAGAGAGATTTTATTGGAGCATACTTGAGGATAGTATGTTTTAAGCTTGGGGTGGTGATTCAACCCTATTTTAGGGCTTCATCTTGTGTCTTATTGTATTTTGATCACATCAAGGCAAGTTACATTACAATCTATTCCCCCTAATAAAGATTTTCTATCAAATGCACTTATGAACACTCTTTGCATGTTTTTCAAGTACTTGCCCACATTGGAGGATGGACATGAGAGAGGGAGGAGGAATCTAGGATTCCTCCACCCATGGAGTATCCCAAAGAAGGCCCTAAAGCTCCCCCAACCTACCCCTAGCGGCCAAGGGTCGAGTTGAAGTGTAGGTGTCCACGGATCTCATAGATTGAAGCTCGAAGTCATGAAAATACCCCAACAAGGTTGTGGTGGCATATAATGATAGTGTTGCCAATGCCATAATCACTAAAGAAATTCCAAGGTTGATGGAGTTGCAATAACTTCAACAAAACGGTCGTGCTAGCCAACACGACCATGCCAAGATGATCCTAGCATGACCATGCCAACTAGAATGATTGTGCTATCCAGAGTCAAGATAATCATGCCTAAGAGAACGACCCCTGACCAAGTCACTCACCATGATCGTTCTACTCAATATGACCATGCTACCTAGCCTAGGGTAGAATGGTCATGCTACCTAGCCCCCACCATAGATGTGCTACCCAGAATGGTCGTGCTACCAACCTTCATTTTCTTATTTCCAACCTGAAATTTCCACTCCACCAGCACATGAGTTCTTCCTTAGCACGGTCGTGCTACACCTCACCCACAACAGCTGTTCTGCCTAGCATGGCCATGCCGACCCCAAAACCCTAGTTTGTTTTTTTTGCACTAATTTCTTAAATGACTGCCACTTAACCTAATGCTTCCCTACCACCTATATATACCTAGGTGGTGGCTGTAGCATGAGGTTACACTCCCCCAACATTCATTTCTACCTACCTTGAGCATTCAAGGAGATCTCGTGTCACATAATCATTTGTTACTCAAATCCTAACTCCAAATGACTGCAAAGTCAATGGCAGTAGGACCTAAGCATCCGTCCCTAGCATGGTATTATCAAAGTGCACGTGTGGAAGAGAAAACCTTAGCATACATGAACACATAACAAGATAAAAAAACCAATCAAAATATCAACATTTAACAAAATATATTAAATAACATTGTTTATTACAAGCTTTCAATTACATATTCAAGAGTACAATTTTACAAGCCTGCTCATGCATACTAGTGATATTACAACAACTAAACTTGACATAGCTCACCAAGCCCATCAACTTCTAGCCATCTTTAAACCTATAAAATATATGAAACAAGGTTGGTTAAGAACACGAGGTGCTGAGTATAGGGTTGAAAGATACACATACATAAGCTTTGCATAATTTGAAAAGGTTGTAGAAATAAACAAGCAATATTGAACAAGTTAAGTGCTTAGAAAAATGAGAGCCTGTATTTTATGTCTTTTTACTCCAACTATACCATCATACCATGTAATCATAAGGCCTTTGACCAACTTCCTATTGGAAGGGTCCGTAAGGGTGTTCAAGATTAGCTAACCCTTTCATACATGATGGACCTCGAGGCCATCACCAAGAGCTAACCCTATCTCTTCAGGAGGGACCTCAATGACTAAAGTCATAGAGTAAAACCCTGTTTCAACATTTATATAATGGATTTTCTATACAATATGTTTTCTAGTTACAAAACAATGATGCGAGACAAACATCAAGTACATGCTACAATACTACATGTCAATATTTGAGCAAGTAAACAAGCATACATATGTATCAGATTTCAAGCAAGAAATCCATATTCATATGCTTATTTAAAGCCTGTACCCAATTTCCTAGATTTCATAACCTATTCTTAACCGTCTAGATCTCAAGCAACACCTGGTTAAGCATTAGATTGCATACATGCATTAGATTTTCATCATTAACCCTAGTTAATTCCATTTTTATGGTTTTGCCCAAGTTAGGTTTCAAGTTGGTGAATTACAAATTTAATGATCTTATATTGATTTAGAGATCATCATCAGGGTGTGGATCAAGTTTCATGTCATCTTGAGGTTCCATGCATTTTATATGATCATTTCAAGATTCATGTCACTTATGTACATAACTAGGTCATAAGACTTATAACATAGAAACCAAGGTCAAGGACCATCAAAACATACAAACCAAGAATTAAATGTGGTTTAGGTCAGTAAGATAAGGACATATGAATAATATTCAAGACTAGGTGGATGTCCCCAAGGTCTAGGCATCAGGGTCCAAGTTGGTACCAATATATCCACTTGCATCCATAACCCAACATACCAAGCTTACATAACCAGGGCCAAGACATGAGGTAAGTGGAGCATCCACTTCCAAGTGGTCATAAAGATAGAACATATTCACATATAAGAGGTAGGACACAATATGAAGGTTGATAACACCATTAGGGTACAAGAAAGATAAGCAATCCATAAGTTTTACACTACGTCATTAGTAGTGGATATAGGGTCACATACACCACCATATCAAGATATAGAGTGAACATGGATAGTGGAATCTCTCATCATCATGGAGTTACATATTTCAATCACATAAATGGCTTTTATGTATCAGGAAACCAAGGTTCCACCATTGTTTTAAGGTATAAACATGCTTCACTATAAGGGGGCCAAATTCAAGCATATTAAGTGCCATATGAAATAAACATAGCACAAGGGGATTGCGGAAAAGTTATTTGGGACATGGATAGTAGGAGTTATTGAACAGGGGATGACACCCCATCCCCATCGAAGACCTGGTGCTCCCACAAAAGTAGAGAAGGAAGGTGGTCGGGGGTCTAGGGCATGCCTGCCATGACCTAGCTGCTTAGTAGAGTCGTACCTGGCCTCAGCTGCTCCTAATGCGGTTGGGATAGCAGGGGCAATAAGGTGGGTGTTTTGGCACTGGTATCCGAGGGAAGCAGAGAAGAGAAAGGAGGCAAGATGGGGTGAAAGCAAGGAGAAAGAAGAAAATAAGAAGGGGAACTAAGGTTAGATGGGTGGCATTAAAATAGAGCAAGAGGCAGCTCCCTTGATTTCCCTATTTGGAGAGGAAGAAGAAGAGCAGTTCCTACCCTTCACTAGTTTCCTGAAGAAGAAAGGGGTGGGGCAAAGAACAAGGGCAACACATGGGCCACATTCCTAATTAGGCCCATTAAGGCCCAAAACTTTACAAAAACAATTAAAACATGTACAAATTGAATTGACTTTAAATGCCCATATCTTGGACTAGAATGGTTCAATTGAGGTGATTTTCCGCCGTTGGAATTAAAATTAAAATTAAAATATCTACAATGTGAAATATAAAGGAGAGCAAGGAAATCATTTATATGAGGTTAAAAATCATATGCAAGAAGGTGGCATGATCAAGCGTGATACTTAGTCCAATTTCTCATATTAGAGCCACTTATTATGAGATTAGTCATTGAGGTGATTAAATTGGATCATCAACCCACTCACATATTGTGAGAGAAATTTAATTAAATGAGATGGGTATCTTAAAGAGAGAGAAATGATAATAATAAATGAAAGAAAAAACTAGGTTGTCACATCCCACATGCTCCCACCCATCTCCACCTCCTTTCCACCTTCTTCAATCTCAAAACCCTAGTTTTCTAGAGTTTTGGCCATCTTCCACCACCATTCCATGCCTTCCATTCATCTTGGGAGAAGAAGGGTGTGCTCCATCTGCTAGGAGGTGAAGGAGGAGTCTTCCCAAGCTTCTATGGCTATACACTCCTCTACTCCTTTCTTCTTCTTTTGTTTTGTTATGAGTAGCTAAGTCCCTTAGGTGGAGTGTTTGGGGATAAAATTTGACATTGATACATTATAGGGGGTAAATAACTTGTAAACTATATAATTACATTTATGATGATTGTCTTATACTTCTATATTATTTCCTAAATTTCTTCTTATGGTTTGTACTTGAAAACATAGATTGCTTGTTGATTTATGCTAGAAACCACTTAGACTCTAGGAGGGAATGGCTTTTATGAATCTATCTTAGGGATAGCTCCTAGGTCCAACTGATGGATCCCTAGCTAGCACCCTATCTTCCCACATACACATCCCCTCCCACCTCTAAGTGGTAGATCTAAGTAGCTAGTGTATGAGTGCTTAGTGCAATTGCCTGGGGGTTTCCTAGAAGATAGATGGTGAGTGATGTGAGGTGAAATACCCTCACCCCACTCTCCATTCCTACCTTTGGCTCCCAATTTCCCTATGGAAACTTACACTAGAAACCTAGACTTGCTAAATCCTATTGGAATTTCTCCTAAGCCCTAGTTCAATCAAGCATCGTATTGTTGGATAGGGTGTGCAAGGGTGTAGTTCCTCTTCACACACCTTATACCACCCATGGCCAACTAGTAGCTTAGGGTAATTTGATAGCATTTCTTGTTGTTTCATTTAACAATATAGAATGAATGGATAGAATTTGCATGTTATGACACCCAACTTGGATTCTAGTTACATTCCCCCAAACAGACCCCACCTCCATTAATTTCTTAAAACCTCAATTTTCCTTCTTTCTAGTTCTTGATTGCATAGTTAACTGCTTTAGTTGCCTCCCTAGCTAGTTTCTTTGTTCTTGATAGCTACATTTTTCTAGAGTAATTAGTGCACCTTTCTGCTTGCTTATGCTAGTTCTTGGTAGCTAGTTTTCCTCTAGGTTGCTAATTAGGACTGCTTTGCTAGTGTAGTGTAAGAGCTAGTCTTAGTCCCTTGCTTGCCTTAGTTGTCAATTTCTAGTTAGTCTAGTATAGCTATTGCTTTGCCTTCCTTAGTCTTAATTGCTCTCTTCTTGATTAGTTTCCTTTCTTGTTAACTAGAATTAAATTATCTAGGGTTAACTTAGGCTTTACTTGCTTTTTCTTAATTTCTTTATCACCATTAGTTTAACAAACAAAATCTAATAAAACCCTCAAACCCTAGACTTTGATTTAGGAACCTATTCAAACTAACATAGCTCTAGTGCCCCCTCCCTTCCTGCAAATCAACCTCTATCTTGTTGCTTGCCTATGATATAATACAACCTCATGCACCTACAAGTGAGTGTGTTAGTCTATGTTAGTGTGCCTTTTAGCTCTTTAAAAATATTGAAAGGTCCTTGTTGTATGTGTTTTGGGCACATCTAATCAAAATTCAATTTATTAGGTGTACCTTAAGGATTCAATTGGTTTGGTGTAATTCATAAGTTATGTGAAACTCATTTTCTGGGAACTCTAGTTCTGGAACTTAAGTTCCATTCACTTCCATGTGATTGTTTTTTGTAAGTGTAAATATGGAAACCAACTAAAAATATTGTTGGTTTTAATGTAAGGATGACAAAGAAATAAGAAAGAATCATACCCATTAATAATCATAATATTTTTAACCATAATAACCTCAACAAGTGGTCATGATGTTGATGGTTCTTGTTTAAAAATATTTTAATGTGGTTTTATTATAATTTTAATAAAAATATTGTAGTTCAAATCACATCACAATATTTTTATTTTACTTTGTATGCACAAATTATTCTAATAATATCTACATTTCATGTGTTCATAAATGTAAGTTTTGGTTTATCATTGTTTAACAAAATGTACAACACTAATTTTTTTAATATTTTTCTCATACCCTTATAGTTAATTATCATTTTCACATCACATTATTTGACATGAAGAATAAAATATGTTAGATAAATAATATTTTTTTTCACATGGTGCAGTGTGATTACTTTTTATAGTGTTTACATAATTTTGATTTTATAGTCCTCATTTATAATGTTTGTTGTAGTGTAAATTGTTTTACATAGTTCCACTTATAGTTTATAGTATTTTGTCATATTATGTTATGATTTTGGCAATGAATCATATCCACACTGCTAATATTCCTAGTCATAAATATTTTACATTTCTTGTTTACGAAGAATGAAAATATAATTGTATAGATAATGTTGTCATTTGTTATGGAACTCATTTTCGGCTCTTTTTTCTGAGGGAACTCATGAACTCTATTTCATATATAACTCTATAACTCATAAGAATTCACAGAACTCAAGTTCCATCATTATTTTAAACCAATCATGAAAAACTACTTTAGAAACTCCAATTCACCAATTTTCCAGACTAGTTACAACAAATCAATCGGGGCCTAAGCAAAAGCCACATAAGTTTTAACTTCAAAGGAAGTATGTAGCCCAACACATTTATCCATCGATTGACAACTTCCACCTTTGTCAACCTGATTTGTCATCTATACATAAGTAGATCCACTATATAAGGAAGGAAGAATGACATCTCCAACCCATCCCTAATGAACGTCTTGGGAGTTCTTATTGTCCGTTAACGCCTTTGTCTCAAAGTCTGAATAACTTCTATTATACACCATGGCTGCTACTCCTTCATCTGTATTCATATCATTCTCTCTCTCTCTATTCCTTTGATGTTTCTGTTACTGTTGCGTGAGTGATTAGGCCTCTTTCTAGGGTGCAGAGGGTAGCCATGCTACCCAATTTCTCTCTTTTATCTACATCTATTATGTATGAACCATTGATAACACCCAAATCTAGGCATCTATGCTAAGTATTTATTTATAGTTTTGCGTCATTATAGCCTTAATATGCCCAAAATAACCCTAGATCTATATCTTTTAGTAATTTATATCTTTTCATACATAAAGTTGCTCAATTAGCCAATTTTGGGACTTGTAGGCACCAAACCTGAGAAGACATCTATTCTCCAAGTTTTCTCCCCAACACATTATTTTTGCAACATCTAGACTCCAATCCATCGTGACTACAATGGACTAAGCATCGCACTAAGTGCACCAACTTAGGATACGGTGGTCCCGCTAACCAACTAGCAGGCCTAAGAAACTTTTGATATCTTGGACCCTATTTTTGATGGGCAGTCCTTTATCAGAATGCATTCTCGTTGACGAGCCTTAAACGTGGGTCCAAGAATGGAGTCATGTCTAGGTTATCGGACTTTTAAAATTATAATACCTGAATGTTTAAGACGCCTACAACTAGCACAGGGTCAAACTAGTTCAGGGTCGAACACAGGGATAGGAAGAACGACGCTTTGGAACTCAAGTTTTACTTGTCTAAGCACATCAAACGGGGGTAAAAAGGTAGAGTTGTTGTAATACGAAAGAATATTAAAGAATTAAACTAAAAGCCTATCTCCAAAGAGAGTTACCAGAAAGATTAAAGTTTTTGGGTTAACAATTTTTATAGAGATTTTGTATATCATAAAATGAGGAGATAAAGCCATTGTTAAGGTAAAGTACGAAGCAAGAAAACTTAAACATAACAAGCGGCAGCAGAATACATCATGCACCCTCTTCTCTCAAAGGGGATGCCTCTGGCTATGCACTAATTTTCTCTCTCAAGAGTTCTAAACATAGACCAGAGTGGAAAGATAAGTCGGGGCAGCCCTAATCCTGGTTACTCTCGTACACCTGAATCAGACCAAACTCTAGAGTTGAGACTTACCTCTCTCAAGGGAGTCCAACCAAGAAAAATGATTCGATAGCTAGTCAAAAGCGTGATCCAATAGAAGAGACTAGAGTTCAGATGCTATAAAGAAATCATCTAACAAAAAGGAACTATATACATAACAATATGAGATAACTCCACATATTCCAATAAGATTAGATATATGAAAGGGTTTAGTTACAATGCATAAGTAAATGAAAGTAAAATGCTGAGAAAGGGAAGATAGGTGTCAGCCTCCTTGATGTAGGAGGTCGACATACAACAACGGACCCCTAAGGTGTGGTTAACCCGGTACCAGGCAGGAGCCCTATTGGGATACACCCGTGTCGAGCTCTCGACCGTGTCGGGTCTTGAGCCATGATGGGTAAGGGCATATCGGGAAAGGACTCTCTACCCGATATGACCGTGTCGGGTAGCCAACCCTGTCGGGCGGCACACCGTGACGGGTAGTCCATATCGGGTCTAGTGTCGTGTCATGTGTCGGGTTAGCGTCACTTAAGTTCTCGGGTTCCTTGTATCGTTGGTAGTAGGGAGAGCCATATCAGGTTGAGGCCCAGCTAGGAACCCAGCACACGGAGGTGGCCCAAATAGTCGTATCATGATGATGCAGCTACTGAGATGAGAATCTAAGTGAACTCCTCCCGTCCCTCTCGGGTCGGGGGTGTGCTCACCTAGTATCGCCTGGCACGCAAGGGAACTCGGGACACTAGCTCCTTTTTTCTCACGAAGTTAGCTCTCCTCCCCTCCTGAATCGTCCCATCGAAGTCATGTAGCTGCTATTTATAGGCAGCGGATGGTGGGGGTTGCGGCCCTCGTTGGGCCACGTGTCCTTCGTCTGCTCCGTTAATGTGGCTTTGAGAGAGGGTCAATAGGTTCGTCGCCCGGCACGGCTGGTCGACGCGTGCCGGGTGACAAGTAAGTTGTGTTTGATCGTGTCGGGTAGAACTCTGGTGGGCTGCTACACCGGGAGGTAGCCATGTCGTGTTATAGACTCCGTTGGCCGACGGGTCGTGGAGGGCAAGGCTCCTTGTCGGGTAACTCCTTTTAGTCCTTCAGAGATTTTGTGTGACACGCCTGTGCCGGGTTGCTTCCGTATCGGGCGACAACTGTGACAGGTAAGGGGCGTGTCGCCTAGCATTTCTTACTGGGCCGGGACAGGTTAGTTGTTTGTGGATGGGTCGGGAAGGGCCCATTGGGATTATTTTCATTGGAAAACAAGAGAAACTTCTGCAAAAGATAGGAAATATTATCAGGAGCATATTAAAGGTTATTTCTATACAAAAATAGGATAAAACGAAGAGGAAGACAGGTTTGGAGGCAGCTTTGATAGTAAAATATAGACTCTAGCAGCCATAAAATGGGTGTTATCACTCGCCAATCAAAAGATTCATCGACGCAGGCCCATTGATCACCAGTAATAACCCCTTGGGGGTGGGTTTGGTCCATGATGCTGCGACCGCGGCCAAACAAGATGTCGCGACCGTGGCCAAGAAGACAATGCCACAACCACGGCTAAGATGTTGTGTTGATAGACACTCGACACGACTGGGCCCACCTCAGCACGGTCGGGCCGAGGCCAAGGTCACGACCGCGGTACAACAGTGCGACTGTGATCGCGGTACATCAGTCTCGACCACAACATCTATGCACGACTACGACCACGGGATCCAACTCGACCGCGGCACGACCACGACCGTGGCACATCAGTCTTGACCACAACATCTATGCACGACCATGACCGTGGGATCCGCCTCGATCATGTCACATCAGTCTTGACTGTAGCATATGCATCAATCGTGACCCTCAGCATGATTGTACCCAACCTGGCACGGTCGGGCCGAGACCAGGGTCGTGACCAAGGCAGGTGTTGCGACCATCTTTCACCTTCGTCTATAAATATTCACTCCTCGCGACCTGGAGAGGGGTTATGAGTTTAGAAATTTTTCTAGTTCCACACATTCTTGGTTCCCAGAGCCCATGGGAGAGTTATAAGGCCTGAAAGGGCTGAAGTGTTCATCCTACGTCTGTTCCTTCAGTTTGCTTCCATCCACCGTCATTTTCCACTACCATTCAACCATATCCTACCATTCCCAGCCATCTTCCACCTCTCTACACCCACCAAGCTGCTGTTTGGGGTGGAATCAAAGAGAAAGGAGGCCAAGGAATCCAGAAGACCAAGGAGGATGACCCAAAGATGAGATCATGTCTATACAAAGGCTAAGGAGTGAGAGCCACCTCTCCTCTATGGGCTAAATCTCTTCTTCTTCTCCTTTCTTCTACTGTTCTCCTTTGTTTCTATACAAATGATGTTCTTCCATCTTTGTTCAATGCCAACTATGCTTCTCCATGGTACTTGAGCTCCTTCTTGGCTATGTAGCCCGTTTTGGGCATGTTTATGTACTTTTACCTTAAGCAAGTAGTTTTATTCTAGATTTAGCGCGTTTATGTTCTATCTTCTCTTTCTGGTTATGATTGCTAGTTTGGTTGATCTCTTTCTTGCTTAAACTTCTATTTCTGCCTATATTGAGAGATTCATTGTAGAAATAGATAAGAGAAGGTAGTTTTGATCAGAACCCGAAAGGAGTATGATTCAAGGTATTCTGTGTAGAACCGTAGACCTAGGCACAGTCGTGCCAGGCCGGCGCGGTCAGGCCCACTACTTAGTTCTACCCAGATCACACTTGTTCCTAGCATCTTAGAGTATTCTAGACCTGATAGGGTATATAAAATATTCTAGGGTGTTGACTTGTCATCCTCGAGAGAGGTTTCATATCATGGATGGGTTTTAGTCATGCTACGCAAAAGTGAGTGGGATGACCCCACATGAACAGATACCATAGTACATACTATGTTTGGATGTAGGTTGCTTGCTGAGGTGATCGAGGGTTGTCTACCCCCAAGAATGGGTGCATAGACTACCCAACTTGTGGTTACATAGTTGAGATATCCTTCTCTCTGATTAGTTGAATCCTATAGACTCTGTTTTGTTTTCTTTTCTCTGTTTTGTTTTATTTCGTGACAATTTGCTAGACTAGTTCTAGCTCCATACTTCTATCGACTATCGGATTGGCTTATCTGACTTAAGAGCGAGATCTTAAGCGTCCTAAACGTCCCCACATCCATGTTTGACCCCATATATCTACTTTGACCCCATAATAAAGTTGTGGGGGTCCTTAAAGGTTTTAGGTTATAAATTTAAAGTCTGATCGCCCTCTCGAGGCCGATCAACTTTTGGCACCATTGTCGGGGAATGTGGTTTTCCATGTTTACACACTAAAAGATTTTGTTCTATCATCGTTAAGCCTATATATATGCATAGTTTTGTTTTTTGTTTTACATATACTTGTTCATCTATACTGTATAGCTTTTCTTTTTCTTGTACCTTTTTCAGCCATGGATCTTGCTTTAGCAAGACAAGTTATGTTGTCCACATATCCTCCCAAGTTTTTCCATAGTTCCAAATATTGGAAAATAATTAAAGGTTGTGCTTTATAGCTAGTCGAGCTATACTCACCCCCACTGTCATCATACTTAGAAGTTTCAGTAACGGGGATCGCGGATCAGCCCTTGACTTCCGTGCTATCATGGGACCAAGGATTGATCATAGCAGTGGAGCTAGCTGGAGAAAGTGTCAATGCACTAATCTCCTCCTCAGCTCCTCATCTCCAACAACATGTTGATCAGCTTCAGCAACTACTAGAAAAGTAGGATCATCAGCTCCAAGTAGTCACTAAGATCACAGACTGCAGTAGAAATATACTTCAAATTGTTGAACAAGGATTCATCTAAGTGCATCAGTCTGATACAGTGGGTTTCCAACATAAGTGCATGGAATAATCGACGAATCTTGAAAGCATTGCTACTCAAGTCCAACAGCTTCAAGAGCTCATTGATTTGTTTACCATTCAATTGCAAACTCCATCACACAACCATGAAGATTACAATCATCAGAATCGTTCCATTAGGCCTGAATTAGAACATGCCTCACCATCCTATTCAGACCATCAACTAGAATCACTCGGATTTTTTTTTGTGAATACCAACCCACATGGGGAAGCCCTTCATTCGATCCAGATGATTCAGCTGATCAACCAATGGAAGATACAAGCCACAAGCATGAATGGTTCTATGACTACGATGAAGATGATCAAGGTATTCAAACAACCTCACAACATGAAGGTCAATTTGAAGAACCTACTCAGACGTTGATCCAGACCAGAGTGATACATCTCATATTGAGACTTGTCACTTCGCTTTGAGCAATCAAATATTAATGGTTTGGAACAATTTGTTCGATGAAAGTGATGATGACTATTCATCTCAATGGAGCAAGTATACTGATGATGATGAACTGGATGAACATGAGCTGACATTATCCAAAATCCCTTTTAAAGGAAGAGTTGACATCAAGGGAGCTGGATGGACAATCCACTACAACATAGTTGTTGAGCATGAAGATACCCCAGACCCCATAGAATGTGATAAGCTTGGGGTCGTAGAACCACAACCAGATTCACCTAGGGATACTTCTCATTTAGAAGATGATTGGATGACTCAGACTGTGCATGAAAGTTTATTCGAGCATCCAACCTCAAGTGTAGAGGTGGAGATAGAAGAAAGGAGCCCTCTAGAAGACTTTCAGCCTCTCCCCTCCATCTCATCCCGTGTCGACATCCTAGGGCCTTCCTATTCAGATTCATACATTGATGGGTACCTTGAGGATGCTCTACCGAAGAACTCATTTCAGTACAGTTCAAGTAAATCCCAGCACAGAGATGACTTCACCGAGTCGCCAAATTTTATTCCTCTTCTTTAGACGCAGAAGGGCCCACATCTCTACCTATTCTACTCCTACATGGTGGGTCTGATCGGTGAGACACAGGTAACATGGACCCCAAAACTACGGATTTGGGATCTAAGCATAGGAGTTGTAGGACAACCACCCCCTATTACCTACACACTTTTTCTTTAATTTAAACTTTTAAAATTTTGCATAATAAAATCGATTCAAGTTTTATCTTTCCTCTAACTATTTAAATTTAGTTTCCTTTCCATCATCTAGGTTTCTTTTACTCTGTATTGCATGCTTTTCTCCATTTTCACCCTGACAATTGCTTTTGGTATATCTTTTTGAAAATAGTTATTTGATATATCTTGTTGACCTCATGCAGTATTTGATTCTGAAGTTGTTTCAACACATTCGACCCACATTTTATCCACTTAAATCCAGATTCTCTAAGACCTGAGCCCACTCGGGCCAGCCTCGGCACGGTCGTGCCAAGCCAGCACAGTCAGATCGCTCTCGTGTTTTTGTCTAGATTTCTTGATTGTTAGCCAACAGTCAAAAGTGGTCATTTTTTGAATTTTCCATCTCAGCACAACTATGCCCAGCTACGCACGACTGTGTCGGTTGTTGCGTCACGTGACAAATTGCTTTTCGCATGCAGTCTTTGGTCAAATGGTCAAAATTTGACCAAACTGACAATATTACTGGCTTGACTGACTAGCGTGTCGATTTATCTCTGCCTTTTTGACTGACTGTTGCGCTTTTGATCGATTTTTCCACCTTTTGATCGAATTCCCACTGTTGACTGAGTTGTTTTCCTTTTTTACGGATTTCCCACAACCTCGGCATGATCGTGCCCAGCCTGACATGGTCGGACTGAGGGTGAATGTGTGCGCCCATCCTATAAATATCCCCTGATTGAGCCTTCTTTTCCCACACCCACCGCCTGAGTTCTCTCCTCTCCAGTGAAGCCCTTACGCCGCCCTCACCTATTTCCCATTTTCCCCTTATTTCCCCCACCTACTAGCAAGATGAAAGTAACTGCCACAGCCACAGCGGCCACAACAACAATAGCTGCCGCAACTATAGCATCAGTCGCCGCCAGCGACGCCCCTTCCACCACATTTCGCCTCCCCCTTCCATCCACGACGACCAATAAGGTTGTTGTTCCAGCACTGCCATGAGCACCGACATCCTCTTTTCTGCCACTGCAACCTTCTTTGCCGAAGACAATCTCTCTAACTCACCCGCACGACCCTGCCAAGATCCGACATGACCATGTACAGTGTCAGTGGAAGCAGAACCCCCGCAGACCGTTGTCTCCTCTATAGATCAACTCCCACAACAACATTCTCTGCTGAAGTCGTTGCAACTACCCTGTGCAGCAACCCTCTTTACCTACTACATACACTTGTTTGCTGCCTCTGTAAGTCACAGACTCACCACCGGCTCATCGGTGCTAGGGAAGGCATGACCGTGCCGAGAGTCGGTAGCAGACCCCGTGGCAGCATTGAGTTCTCCCTGCCCGACCGTGCCCACCTCAAAGCATTCATGCCCGACCAGATCAGATAAAAAATCAGCACCAGAAAATCAACACCATGGACGCGATGAGAAATAGCTTCAAGAAGCTCAAGAAGATAGTGCCGTGAAAGAAAGGGGAAGGAAGTTCCTCATCACCGATAGAGAACGAGAGCCAATATCCACCCCACGCCATGCGAACCACAAACCTGATGTATGAAGATGAGACCATGCATTCTACTTTGGCAGGGTTCGGGTCACACGAGACCAATTCAGACTACTGTCGTGTGTCCACCACTCTGATGGACACCTACAGTGGTGATTCATTGGAGGAGGTCTCAAGTGAGAGATGGTTGAGAGCACACCATGATGTTGAGCTCCATACTTCGATATGATATCATGAGGGTACGTCAGTAGTAGCAGTGCATAGAGCTTCATCTATAGGGGACGAATACCGCGAGTCAGCAGAACGGTCGACGTCTTTATTTCGGTCAACTTTATCATGCAATTCAGTTCAGGGGAGCAGACACCGCCCTACTCTTGAAGGTGTTAATCAAAGCTCCCTCCCTTCTCCCTTGTTTAGAAGTATGAAGCAAAAGCAGCAGTTTGGTGCCTTAATTAAAGACAAGCGCAAACTGGTAGGCCCATGATATGCCGACCCTGCCACACTCATCAAGCTGGGGATACAAGCATAGGTCGACAGAACGGTCGATGTCTGTAGGGGACCAATACCGAGAGTCAGAAGAATGGTCGACGTCTTTATGTCGGCCAACTTTATTGTGCAATTCAGTTTAGGGGAGCAGACGCCACCCTATTCCTGAAGGTGTTAATCAAAGCTCCCTCCCTTCTCCCTTGTTTAGAAGTATGAAGCAAAAGTAGCAGTTTGGTGCCTTAATTAAAGACAAGCACAGACTGGTAGGCCCACGATATGTCGACCCTGCCACACTCATCAAGCTGGGGATACAAGTATAGGTCGACAGATATCTTGCAACAGTTGGCCTAGACATCCTTGCTTATACACAGTGTGATGCTTATCATAGACTCACCTACGAGTTCTATGCTACGCTCAAGACCGCAAAGGACCACCGGCACATTATCATGTATTTTCACCTGCTAAACTAGAGCCTCTAAGTCACTGAGGATCACCTCAATAGTTGGTTGTCACGCTTTGCTGAGGACTACACCGAGATGTCCAGGGGCTGAGTGGAGATAGGGGACATCAGTTTTGACGCTACTCAGGCATGGAAGATGCTTACGAGAGAAGATAAATATGTTTCTAGAGCCGCCAAAGATTCGCAAATCCACAACCCGACACTTCGTTATCTGCACCGAATGATCATGAATTTTGTCTTGGAAAAGTAGGACAGTCAAGGGGTGCTCAGTTCAGCAGACCTCTACATTTTGTGGTGTGCAGCAATAGGAAGATAATTGCATGTGGGGAACTTCACGATCTGCTACTTTCACAACTCTTACAAGAAGCATGTCCAATTCATGCTAATGGCAGACATTATCACTTTCATAGTGCGCCATCTTGGGATTGGAGATGGAAATTTGGTACTTATGCAAGAAAAGGCCAAACGAAAGACACAGAGTACTACTACAAACAAACATAGAGTTTGCATGTTAAACCATACTCATGGACGTCTATCTATTGGATGCTCAGGGCAACGCTCGTCAAGAGGGTGGGACTGTAGGAGCATCTTATTCAGCACCACCAGTTCTAAAGACTAAATGCTTATCTTTATGCCTAAATGCACCATTTTCATCTTAAACTGCTTGATCTTTTGCTTGATTTTCTCATTAACTCTTTATTTAAGTTTGGTATAAATCTAAGGTTATGTGCCTTTTTCATAGCTTAAAACATTATTCCCTTGATCTATGTTGTGAACGACAAGTCCAGGATATATGACCATTGGAAAGAAGCTAGAGTTTGATTAAAACTCCAAGCTACATTTTTCACAAACTTGCCTCTACTCTAAGGATCCTTGAATTATAACTACTACTTTTCACACAGGTATCAAGTAGATAATTATGAGATTTGAGCTATAATCAAGCTAAAGTGTTTTCCTTGATTGACTATGCACCCTCTCACCTTATATTGAGTCAAAAAGATGAAAATAAAAAATATGCAAAAGAGGCTTGGCCACCCACAAAATCCAAAAAATATCAAAATAGTCATCACCCAGGCCTATAAATTAGAATGCAGAGAATAAAAGCATGAGTGTGAATAATGAGCATTGTTTTCTCTTTAGGGAGAGTTGAGGATGATGCCCAGTCGGGCTATGACTACGCTCGTGAACGCAGGTATGTCATGCTTGGTAGTGACATCCTAAGGCTCATTAGAGTGTCAATAGGAACCCCTAGGAGACCTATGAGATTATCCCAATAGCAGGGTTGGTTTGAGCGCAATACGAGTAGGTTGTCTCACTACTTTGGGCCAAATGGCTCAGACTACCGGGATTGTTGCTCGTTACATGGAACCTGACACAGATCGGGATCCTCAAAAGTCATTAGAGTCTTTTTGCCTTTGTTGCTTCTTAGGACCTGAATAAGTGGGAGGCGTGTTGTTCCCGATTGGTCTACATGAATACATGATGATGGCTCACTGCCCATCACCCATGTGATCACATATGTGACAATTCTTTTATGTTTTATAATTATGATTCAAAACCTCATGAGTATCGACAAGTTGTAGTGAATTCACTTAATCTTGTCTGGATGCTCTTTGATCATATTTTAGCAGGATTGTGCTTGATTGGTGGGGGTTTGCTCTGAAATGACATGGGTCAAGAGAATTAATGTTTTAAACTAATTTTCTTAACTTTGGCATTTATCGCCATGCTTAATTTGGATGCTATCTTTTTGTTCTTTGAGCACAGTCTTGCTTGAGGACAAGCAAAGGTTTAAGATTGGGGTGGTTGATAACACCCAAATTTAGGCATCTATGCTAAGTATTTATTTATAGTTTTGCGTCATTATCGCCTTAATATGCCCAAAATAACCCTAGATCTATCTTTTAGTAATTTATATCTTTTCATACATAAAGTTGCTCAATTAGCCAATTTTGGAACTTGTAGGCACCGAACCTGAGAAGACATCTATTCTCCTAGATTTCTCCCCAACACATGGTTCTTGTAGCAGCTAGACTTCGATCCACCGTGACCGCGGAAGACTAAGCATCACAATATGTGCACCAACTTAGGAGACTATGGTCCCGCTAACTGACTAGCGGGCCCAAGAAACTTTTGATATCTTAGACCTTATTTTCGATGGCCAGTCCTTTATCATAATGCATCCTCGCCAATCAGAAGGTACATCGACGTGGACCCATCGATCACTAGTAATAGCCCCCCCGTGGGGTTTGGTCCATGATGCCATGACTATGACCAATAAGGATGTCGCAACCACGGCCAAGAAGACAATGCCACAACCACTGCCAAAATGTCGTGTCGTCCGACATTCGGAACGATCGGGCCCACCTCAGCACGGTCGGCCCGAGGCCAAGGTTGCGACCACAATACACCAGTGCGACTATGATCATTACAGTGACACATTAGTCTCGACCGCGGCATCTCCGCATGACTGCAACCACGGCACATCAGTCTCGACTGTGGAATTTGCATACGACCGCGACCATAGGATCTACCTTGATTGTGGCACATCAGTCTCGACCGCGATGCCTACATCAACTGCGAACCTCGGCATGATCGTACCCAGCCTGGCACGGTCGGGCCAAGACTACGGCTGCGACTGAGGTAGGTGTTGCAACCATCTTCTGCATTCGCTGATAAATATTCACCCCTTGTGACCTAGAGAGGGGTTCTAAGTTTAGAGATTTTTTTGGTTCCACACATTCTTGGTTCCCAGAACCTCATGGGAGAGTTCCAAGGTCTGAAAGGGTTGAAGTGCTCATCCTACATTTGTTCCTTCAATTTACTTCCATCCACTGTCATTTTCCACCACCATTCACCCATATCCTACCATTCCCAGCCATCTTCCACCTTCGTACACCCACCAAGCTGCTATTTGGGGCAGAATCAAAGAGAAAGGAGGCCAAGAAGTCTAGAAGACTAAGGAGAGTGACCCAAAGATGAGATCTAATCCATACGGAGGCTAAGGAGCACGAGCCACGTCTCCTCTATGGGCTAAATCTCTTCTTATTCTCCTTTCTTCTACTGTTCTCCTTCTTTGTTCGGTGCCAACTATGCTTGTCCATGGCTAGTTGAGATCCGTCTTCACTATGTAGCTCGTTTTGGGCATGTTTATGTACTTTTACCTTAAGCAAGTAGTTTTATTTGAGATCTAGTGCTTTTCTATTCTATCTTCTCTTTCTTGTTATGATTGGTAGTTTGGTTGATCTCTTTCTTGCTTAAACTTCTATTTCTATCTATATCGGGAGATTCATTGTAGAAATAGATAAGAGAAGGTAGTTTGGGTCGGAACCTGAAAGGAGGACGATTCAAGGTGATCTGTGTAGAATCGTAGACCTGGGCACAGTCGTGCCAGGCCAGCACGGTCGGGCCCACTACCTGGTTCTGCCCAGATCACACCCATTCCTAGCATCTTAGAGTATTCTAGACCTGAGAGGGTATCTAGAATATTCTAGGGTGTTGACTTGTCATCCTCGAGAGAGGTTTCATATCATTAATGGGTTTTAGTCACACTATGCGAAAGCGAGTGGGATGACCCCATAGAAAAAGATACCACAATATGTACTATGTTTGATGTAGGTTGCTTGATGAGGTGTTTGAGGGTTGTCTATGCCTGAGAACGGGTGCATAGACTATCCAACTTGTGGTTACATAGATGAGATCTCCTTCTCTCTGATTAGTAGAATCCTACAGACTCTATTTTGTTTTATTTCATGACAATTTGCTAGACTAGTTCTAGCTCCATACTTTATTGACTATCAGATTGGCTTATCTAACTTAAGAACAAGATCTTAAGCATCCTAAATGTCCCCACATCCCTGTGTTTGACCTCGTATGTCTACTTCAACCCCATAATAAAGTTGTGGGGGTCCTTCAAGGTTTTGGATTATAAATTCAAAGTTTGACCGCCCTCTCAAGGCCGATCAACCATTGTATGCTTAGAAAGAATCATTTTATGCTTGTATGCTTCTCTAATAAGAAGGTTTGCATGTTTATTAGATCTTGGGTGTAGAAAACTTCAAGCCCGGGATCTAGGATATCGATTCTAATTGAACCCTTTATGAGAACTTCAAATAGGTGTTTTATGAGGCAATAGATGTATGATCTCTAGGTTACACGATGGAAAGCTTAGAGTGACATTTGTCCATGTTTTAATCCTAATGTCAAAAGGGGGATTTACCTAGACTCAACTTATATGTTCATTCTCAATATGATGTAGTGAGAGTGAATGATACGTAATGGTGGTGAAACACATTCCACCTTATTGTTTCTTGTTGGGAAATATGAGCACAGAGTAGATAAGAGAAACAAAAAATTTCTGTCCATATTCCCCATTACAGCAAGATTGTGTCAACAACTATGTAATAGGAAGGATGGTTTAAGGAGTTCATACCTAGTCTTGGAGCAAGTCCAGTGATTATTCCTCATTGTAGTAGTCGTGTAATTGTCTTCTAGTTGCACAAGGACAACGTCTATAGTATCTCCTAGTCTCACCATAGATAATGGGCTAATGTTGTCCTCATAATAGAAAACAACAACCTCCATGCCTTTATGGAAGTCCATACAGACCACCTAGAACTCCTTTCATTCTAGTAGAACAGACAAGAAGGAGTTCTCCCACCCATTGGTGTACTAGTCACCAACCTACTCTCCCACAATTGTTCTCCCTTTCTATCCCTCCCTTTATTGGGTAAGACTTGCTCAGACTCTCTATTGGTTACCACAATCAGAGTGGACAACAATTGTCAGAGGCAATTGAGTTCTTCCCCCAGTACCCCTCTATTTATAGAAGGGGTTAGGGTCAGGGTTTCCAGTCTGAGTGAGAGTGGAAGGGACAAAAACCTCATGAATTTTCACAACATGTAATAGGAAAAATGACCAGTTCACTAGTGAATCGGTTGGTTGGCATGTGAACCGATCGGCTCACACAGGGAATCAATCGTTCCATCATGTTTCCCAAGCGCAATTGTATTAGCAAATATAATCTAATTAATGCACAACATGACGTTAGCACTAATACTTGATGCAATCAAATTGCTCTTGTGAACTGGGCAGTTCATTTCTAGAATCGTTCATATCATGATCGTGAACTGATAAGTTCACTAATTGAACCGGTCTATTTGTGCCCAGTTCATCTATAATTCAGCCAATGTAATAGTCAATCAACCTAACACTCCAACTGGTCAGTTCAACCCTTGAACTGATCGGTTGGGAGTCTAATTAATTCATCTGTATCATTCATGATTGAACTCCTCTTCTAGATGTATCCTATGTGTGTGACCCCATAGCTTCCCATTTATGTTGGTAGTGAATGTCCATAACTTGTTTATGACATCACAAGCAAAGAGTGGTGTCTAGTCACACATCATTTCTACCCAAATAATTAGTGAAGTTGGTGAACAACTTCAACCTACGATCTGCGTTAGGTGTTATAGTGATTATCTAATTCCTTTGTCTCTAATATTCAGAATGAACTCAAGGCATGGAATTTTCATCCTCTAAATGTTCAATCCATGTTCCTTGACTTGGAGCAAACTATCTAAGATATATGTGACCTCAATATCATATATTGATTCACATGTGCATACTTGTTCTTTTCTCAGTCTCACTTATCAAGTGGCCATGGATATCAAACTTTAGTAGGAGGGACAAATCCCATGTACATCACTCACAGTCATCCCCATGTGTCACAACATATACAATCATCACCTTTATGGAAACCCTTATTCAATATCATGTTGGATGATGTCAAAACATATTAAATGACATGTGATGAGTGTAGTGACTTCAGGTCTAAGAACCCAAATCACCACCTTCACTACTATATATGATTATGATCACCAATTATGGATTCCATGTGTCACTCTCAAGGTGGGTCTGTCTGATACACTATTCTATAACAAATATCTATGTGCTTGGTTTGATATGACATATATCATGACTGATGAGATTCAATCATCAACGAACACACACTCTAATCTTTAGTGTTTATTGTTGTCTATCTGCTTTCCATAGTAACATCCGACTAAGGATATAATAAGAATGTACATACTCTTAACATCCTTATCATCTCATTGTTGAACTCACGTACTTGAAGACATACGACATTGAGTGATGTCATTCTTTAAACATTCATTATGTTTCCTCATTATCTCATGACTAAGTGAAATGAAATGAATTGGTAGCTTGCCTTTAATATTAATCAAATCATTTGTGTAATATGACATTGCACTCATCATATGATTGGCTCAATGGGCATACATACCAACAGACTCCCACTTGCACTTAGAGCCAATCACCCATGAATCTTATTCTTAGTGATCTAAACATGTCTATCATGTTTCTACTACATAAGTTCTAATCCAACGGGTTAGCAACATATTACCTTTATTCATTATATTGCATGTTTCACATCTCTTTGTTGTATGACATTTTGTATGAGATGGAATTTTCGTAGTATTCTATCTAATATTCCTTGCATAACTAGTATCTCCATTGTTGTCATAATATTTCTACTACGTCATCAATGGTTGGAACATCTCTCAAGTTCATCTATTATGAAATTCTAAATTCATACAATATTCACTCGTGTTCACAACACTAGGACGTACGGCTTCTATTGTAGAAGTAAAACAATGGCCTATTAGTTCGGAACTCTTTCCAACTAATAACTCTTTTCTAAGATTAAACACACACTTTTATATTGAGATCATTTTTACCACTTCAGAAACTTGCATTGATATAATCATTTACATCCAATTCTTCCTTTTCACCATAGTGCAACAACTAATCCTTTAGTGCTTCTCAAGTACTAATGGATGTTGTTTATGGTATTCCAATGAACTTCATTGATTATGACTAATATCTTCTTGTCATGTCCAACACATACAAGATGATGGGATGAGTACATTATATAGCATGCATCATATATCCAATTATTAGTGTATATGGCATCTCACTCATGTTTTTCCATTCTTCAAAAGAATCAAAACACGGGATTCTTGAGAGATTGATCCCATCTACATGGATAGATTCTCCCTTACTAAATCCATCATGTTGAACCCTACCAATATATGTGCTCATATTTAGGTTTAGAAACTTTTAGAACTATCTCTATAGATCTCAATTCTTATCTCATAGGTGGTTTCATCTAATCCTTCATTGTTGAAGTTGTTTTCCATGCCATGTCTTAATTTTTACAGTATTGAGATGTTATTTCTCATCAACATGTGGAATATTCATATATGTTCCCACTAAATCTTTAATAATCACATATTTCATCTTTTATCTTGATTCAATTCAAACTCTTTGACCATCTTATCAAGTCAAAAGATCCCATCTATGAGATGCTTGTTTCAATCTCAAAATTGAACTTTGTAGTTTAGAGACTATATTTGCATTAATGGAATTGTAAAACCTTTAGGTTGTGTCACGTACACATCCTTTCAAGTATTCCTATTAGGGAATGCAATTTTAAATCTTCACATGCCAAATATGATAGTCTATGTAAAATGGAACAACAAACATGACAGTTGAAAAGGGATTTAACCATGTCCAACAATTTGAATTGATTTAAAACCTTTGCATCGAATCTATCCTTTTAAGTTATCCATATTGTTCTTCATCTTTAAAGCTCAATTGTACCCTATGGGTTTTACCCCTTTAGGTTGTGCTAGCAAGGTTATACCTTGTTAGTTTACATGGACTCCATAATGGCTTTAGCCACTTCTCAAATTTTGATTCTCAATAGCTTCTAGTTGATTTTTTGGCTCATTATCTTATGACCAACCTATCTAAGTTATTGGATTCACAATCTTTCAATCTCAGATGTGTTCTACTAGAACTATGAGGTTCTGTGTTACATGAGAAACTTGAGATTCCCCCACAATTTGTGATTACCACTTGTTCCCATTGTACCTCCTTGTCAATCTCAAACTTTTTGAGTTGTACTCTTACTCCCACCGATTCTTTTGGAATTCAGTTATCCTAGTAACAAACATTTTGTTTGTCAGATTGATATAAAAGGTAGCATTCAACAATTATGGTTTGTGGCTAAACTTTTCAAGAAACTACCTTTTTCATAAGTTTCAATCCTTAAGACATATCGGGACATTCACATGTTATATATCATATGATGTCTTTTAAACCCATTTTAGACGGTACATTGTTTTAGTGTAAATCATGTATCTATGAGGAGAATTAGAATATTAGATTATATGATAATTACATCATGATCCTTTAGGATGTAATTCCTTCTTTCTGATACATCATCATGTTTCAGGTGGATATAACTTATGATACATTTATCACGGTCCTTTCCATAAGGTCCTCAAACTATTAATGTAAAGTATTTTAACATTTGATCGTATCAAAGTTTCTTAATACTTTTATCAAAGTTATACTTCATATATAATCTCCTTGAACACTTCAAGAGATTCATGTTTTTGTTTCACCAAATACAAACCCCATATCTACTGATATCATTAGTAAATATAATGAAATACAAATAACTATCTCTATTATTTATTCTAAAAGATCTTTATACATCAATATGTATAAGCACTAATAGAATGATTGCTCTCCCACTATACTTAGTGAGAGGTAGTGTGTCATGTTGCTCATAAATAAAACTTGCATGTCTCTTGTTGGTTCAATAACCAAAAGAGTCTAGATAAACATGAATATGGATTCTAGCAATGCATTTCTCATATATGTGCTCTAGATGAATTGTTATAGATATTGTTTGAGTTATCAATTATAATCCTTTAGGTATTTACGTTGTAAAAATTCTTCTTGAAATCATTTCATATAAAGATCACTAGATGCTTGTAGCAATTGCCACACAAGATCACATCTTTGTAATAGAACGTTAACTATTTTATTCATAATCATCTTTATCACTATAAGATGTAGAAAATAAAATGTTTCTATTATTGGCATTGAAATACAAGTTCAAATAACTCTATTACATGACCAATGGGCTAAGATAAATTCTAGATGTGGACTGAAGTTGCAACAACTCTTATTTCCACACATTCCATCCTTGCCCTTTGATAAAGGTTTTACTTCTTATCAAATCTTGCACATCAACATATGTCAGATCGACATCTGGTATCACATACCAAGATGAAGAACTAATTAAATTTATTTTATAATTTATATACCTGAAGTGGAGATTTCTATTTCCTCTTTCTTCTTCTTTAGTTCCTCCAGGTAGAGGGGGAAATTTCTCTTCTAGTATCTAGCCTAGTGACAGTAGTGACACTTGCCTCCCTTCTTTACTCCTCCTTTTGCCTTGAGATTTAAAGACTTGGGCTTTTGACCAGCTTAAGAACTCTTATTAGCTTTGCCTTTTACCTTAGACTTTCCCTTTGTCTTGATGATCACCATCACAGACTTGGGCTTATCTTTCTTTATTTTTGCCTCAACTATTCTAAACATGCCTTGTAACTCTGTTAGCGGTTTGTCAAAGTCATTCATGTTGTAGTTCATGACAAATATAATGTAGGATCCTGGTGGAGACTATAGAAGAGCATCAGTGGCTAACTCTTAACCCAAGGGGAATCCCAGTCTAGACAGGTTCTCCACATACCCAATGATCTTGAGCACATGAGGACCTACTAGATCTCCTTCTACAATATTACATTTGAACAACACTTACAAACATCATATATCTCATGTCTTGCCTGATCTTCAAACATGTTCTCAAGATGTGTGACCATCTCAATAACATCCATGTTCTAATGTTGTCTTTGCAACTCATAGTCACTGAGCACAACATCAGACACTTGACATCAACAACATCTTCCATGTGCTTCTTGTAAGCATCCCTATCAGCCTTAGGCACATTGGGAAGAGGTTCATTTGGCTCTGATGTCTCCAGGAGATAGAGCTTTCACTCCTATGTGAGAACAATTCTCAGTGTCCTGAACTAGTCATGGAAGTTATTCCCATTTAACTTGTCCTTCTGAAGGACTGGTCTAAGAGAAAATGTATTGTTGTGTGTTCCCATTTGATTCTACAAAAAAATTGTAGTTTTGTCAAAAACTCATTTTGATTTGATTTGAATAAAATTTGATACGTTTATTAGGTCTTTAATTAACTATCGCTCCCACTATTTTATTCAAATTGATAGCCCTCACATATCGATTCAGAAGATTGCAGTGTACAACCTTCTAGTGAGTTAAGATTCAATATAGTTCAACTATTACCTAGCCAATGCCAACGTCCATAGTCAATTATTAAGGTAGGCAACTTTTGCCAATTGCATCATATGCAATTCTTGGATAGATGATATGCACAACATGTTGCCATAGTTATCTACATGCTTCTGGTGCTTAATCTCATTAAGTACACACAATTTAGTCTGACCCAAAAGACAACATGATAATAATGCACCCCACTTGGTAGGCCCACATTATTACCATCAGACTTCTATGAGCTAGACAGCGCACCACCCTTAGGGTGCCCACGCTTAGTCAATCAAGCTTTTCATGTGTGTTGCTTATGGAAAACATCCAAGACTTAATATTTAATTGATGGAGTTTGTAATTATAAATACATATACTTTATCTAATTACCACATATATATAGTATGTATCATATACATGTTATATCACACAACGTAAACATGCAATATAAAACATTAGCAATGGTTATGGCCATACTACATAATTCATTGGAGCCACAAGGTTTTACTACCACCTGGGTCACCATCACATGCATGAACATGTTCTTGGTGTAGATCTATACTTGAACCAATCCAGTTTGATTGTTCAAACCCTTGAACCAGTTGGCTTGCCTCTTGGTCACTCAGTTGGTCTATTGAAGAGGTCGTCTTCCTTCCTATCCAAGTGATGTCTGGACACCTCCAAATGGTTGGTTGGGTCAACCAGGAAGGCAATTTACTCTCCTACGTTCTTCCCTCCTTGGTCCTCTAGTTGGTCGGCTCGTCACGTGAAATGGTCGGCTCGCCTGATGTTTGACTATCATCTATGACATACCAAGAAAAGAAACTATCACGTTTTCTATTAAACTTATTACATGATAATGAGAAACATCAAGTTACATTTTAGGGGAGCAAAGATAGGAAAGAATAATACTTTTACATTAGGAAGAAGAAGGTAGAGGTTCGATATGCAAACTGAGTTAAAACATGAACAACATAAATCCTCCAACCATACACAAATATTTTGGTTATTGGCCATGACCATGCTACACATCCACCCTCAAAACCAAATTTTAGAGTGATACATGTAAAATTCACACACACACACTCACACACACACACATATATATATATATGTGTGTGTGTATTAGTTTGGGAAGCAGTATAAGTATTCACATCATATGCAATAAATAAATGATGAAAACCATAAATCTGATCATATCGATTATCTCAAAACATAGTAAATTGGCGTGGCTCTGGTACCACTATTAGGAAATATGGACACATAGTAGGAAGCGGAAACACAAAATTTATGTCCATATTTCCCACAATAGAAAGATCATGTCAATAATGTATTTAATGGGAAGGATGGTTTAATGAGTTCATACATGGTCCTGGATCAAGTCCAGTGACTATTCCTCATTACAATAGTTATGCAACTGTCTTTTAGTTGCACTAGGACGACATCTGTAGCAACTCCTGGTCTCAACACAGGTAGTAGGTTGATGTTGTCCTCCTAGAGGCAGACAACAACCTCCACGACTCTATGGAAGTCCACACAGACCACCTAGAACTCTTGTCGTTCTAGTAGAACAGACAAGAGGGAGTTGTCCCTCCCGTTGGTGTACGAGTCACCAACATGTTGTCCCACAATTGTCCTCCCTTTCTATCCCTCTCTTTATCGAGTAGGACTTGCTCGGGCTCTCTATTGGTTACCACAACCAAAGAGCACAACAATTGTCAGAGGAAATTGAGTTTTTGTATCTGAGAAACCCCCAGTACCCCTCTATTTATAGTAGGGGTTAGGGTCAGGGTTCCCAGTCTGAGTGGGAGTGAAAGGGACCAGAATCTCACAAATTTCGCAACCTATGATAGGAAAAATGATCATTCACCAGTGAACCGATCGGTTGGCATGTGAACTGATCGACTCACACAGCAAACCAGTCATTTCATCATGTTTCCTAATCACAATTGTACTGACAATTCTAATCCAATTAATGCACAACATTACATAAAAGCACTAATCATTGATGCAATCAAATTTCTCTTATGAACCGAGAGGTTAATCTCTTAAACTGGTTGTCTCACGACCATGAGCCGATCAGTTCACTAAGTGAACCGATCGGTTTGTGCCTAGTATATCTAGAATTCAGCCAATGCAATATTCAATCAACCTGACACTCCAACCGGTTGTTTAATCCTTGAACTGGTCAGTTGGGAGTCCAGTCATTTGATCTGTTTGCTTAAATTGAATACCTAAATACTTTAGCAATCAATTTAATTACCATTCATGATTAAACTCCTCTTTTAGATGCATCCTATGTGTGTGACCCCATAGCTTCCTATTTATGTTGGCAATGAATGTCCATAACTTGTTTATGACATCACAAGCAAAGAGTGGTGCCTAGTCACACATCATTGCTACCCAAATAATCAGAATTGTTGGAGAACAACTTCAACCTATGATATGTGTCAGGTGTTACAATGATTATCTAATTCCTTTGTCTTTATATCTAGAATGAACTCAAGGCATGGAATTATCATCCTCTCAATGTTCAATCCATATTCCTTGATCTAGAGTAGAATATTTGAGATATATATGACCTCAATATCATATATTGATTCACATGTGCATGTGCATGCTTTTCTCAACCTTGGATATCAAACTCCAATAGGAGGGACAAATCCCATCTACATCACTGATAGTCATCCCCATGTGTTACAACATATATGGTCATCACCTTTATGGAAACCATTATTTAGGATCATGGTGGATGATGTCAAAACATACCGAATGACATGTGATGAGTGTAATGACTTCAACTTTAAGAACCGCAATCACCACCTTTACTATGAGAGATGATTATGACTGCCAATTATGGTTTCCATATGTCACTCTCTAGGTGGGTTTGTCTAATACATTTTTCTCTAACAAGTGTCTATGTGTTGGGTTTGATATCACATATGTCATGTCTGATGATATTTTGTCATCAACCAACACACACTCTAGTCTTTAGTGTTATTGTTGTTTATCCTCCTTCCACAGTAACATCCGACTAGGGACATAATAAGAACGTGCACACTCTTAACATCCATGTGATCTCATTGTTCAAGTCACATTCTTGAAGACATATGACGTTGAATGATGTCATTCCTTAGACATTCATTATGTTTCCTCATTATCTCATGATTGAGTGAAATGGAATGAATTGAAAGCTTGCCTTTATTATTAATGGAATCATTTATGTAAATATGGCACTGTGATCATCATATGATTGGATCTCTGGGCATACATACCAACATTCCCATCATCTGATAATCAATCTTTAATCATCTCTTTTATTAATCACAACCTTTGAATAATCAATCAATATGATTTATGTGTTAAATACTAGTTCTTGTTTGGTTACCTTGATCAGCTGATCCTTAAATATGTTGTCATTTGGGTTTGATCATGAACTATACTACAATAAGATATGTGTGCTTGCGGGTGGTGATTGTTTTACTTTGCTTAAGGTAAACTCTAGGTATTTAACCCCTAATGAATTTTCCCATCTGATAAATTAGACGTCAATTATGCATGCATATTATCATGATAATAACTAGTATAAAAGAATTCAAGGTATATGGAATCACCACCATATCCACACATTATGGGATCACCACCATAATCTTTGGGGGAATAATGGCATCACAACACTATTACCCATGGATGTGAATCACCATCTAATCCATTTGTTGGTAATACACAAAATAGGAACACACCACCTAGTGTGTACATTGTACACGTTATTTAAATTAAACATCCATTTTAAATTGGGAGGTAAGCATCGGTTTAGTCAGATTACAATATAGTATCCAAATCAGAAAACATCATTAAGATTTATAAATATGATCAATGATATGATCATGACCAACATATGAAAATTAGGGTTTCCATAGAATATGGATTAATAAATTCTTAAAGATGTAAATTGAATGAAACAACAATAAGATATAAGAATGCATTTTCAAATGCAATTAAAACACTCCATATTACTAATTTCAGGAGTTTGGACCCAACATGTCAAATATATGTAAACATGTGACATGCAAAATAATATGTCACCATCAAGTAAAAGAGAGAGATATAAATAAATATTTGTCCAATATAGAATTTAGGGGATGCAACATGCATCAAGAGAGGAAGATAAGTAATTTTTCTAATATGATTTAGAAGGGAGAGAAACATGCCTTAAAATTGAGTATTAACAATCTCAGCTAAAACCCTAGTTGCAAATTAGGATATCCTTCACCTAGAATTGCATTTAATAGATGAATCATTAATTAAGGTGTATGTTACAAATACACAAGTATTGAGTTTGTATTCCTATGAAATTAGCTTATTAAACTCAAATAAACTAGTAGGTTTATTTTACTGATTCCAAAAAGTATTTATTTATATCTATTGATGGCTAAATAGTTAGTTATGAAATAACTAAGATTATATCATTTTCTAAAATCCTTGAGGAGCATATAATATCAAAATACTATAATACCCTCACATCACACATCACGAGATTTATGTGTGATAGGGTAAATAAGTAAATATGATCATCATAACAAATTGCAACCATGAAATCAAAATCATGTTCAAAAACAAGAAAACCAACAGTTGGTGTGACAAAATAAAATGAACATAGGCGTAAAGTTGTAAAATTGAGATACTCATCTTCTTCATCGGTACACCAAACTCAACCTCTCCAGGAAACAAAGCCCTGGCCAAAATTATTGAGAAAAATGTTTTTTCACACTACGAGAAATGTCTTCCATCAAGTTCCTCATTTTCTTCTGGTCTCAACAAGCTATAGAAGAGGCACTGAGGTGGTTACAAGCTCCATAGGAGCCCTCCACCATGAATTGTCCTATGCAAGAACTACAAGACCCGACAAGGAGGAAACGGGCATGATATAACTACAAATGAGTTTGGGAACTCTAAGAAAGTCAACTATGAAGAAACCACACAAATAGATCATCAAAGACAAGACATCAACCAAGTTCCATGAAACAGGCCCTATATCAAAAGAAGGGAAAACAACTCGCACCTTGTTTGACAAAATCAGAGTCACAAGAAGCTTTCCCAAGGTTTGTAGAACCGAACTTCTTCTTCACAAAGAGATACCAACCTAAGAACAATGTCGAAAAACTCCACCTATGAAGCACCAACCATCGGAGTTGGGTAACCGACTGGAGACCAAACTAATACCACTTGAAGGCTTTAGAATGGTTGAGGTGGATGTGATGATGGTTTCAAAGAGACTACTTATAGGTGTGAAGTCTCCACCTGGTCGGGAATCCCATGTGGGAAGGGAAATACAGGAAGGAAGAACCCTTCTATCGACTCAGCTATTGGGGCAACGAAGCCCCACCAAAATTGGGATCACTATGTTTGAGAACGCAAGAGAAATTTAGAGGGAATGAGACCAAAGGGTGATGTAGATATGAGAGAGAGAACACGAGTGGGGAGGAAAAGAAGCACAACTAGACTATAGATTCTAGGGTGTCACTGTCTCCGAGTAGAAGGAAAGGCAAAAAGCATACGATGTTGATCAAATAGATCAAAAGGAGCACCCCAAATTAGTTACTAGAGTGACATAGACACTTGAGGTAAATAAAAAGTGTGACATTCAATACAGGGGGAAATTCCAAATAAAATTAAAAAAAAGATACTTTGATTAGCATTTGGACTAATATTTAAATACTTTCTTCTATAGTCAAAGTAGCATGCCTGTCACTATGCAACTAGGTCGAAAAAACAAATCTAGTTAATTAGGACCTAAGAAATCCATTGTTAAGGTTATATTTCACTTTTGAAATTTCCATATATTTTTTAATTTGTGCTTGTCATCCTTGCACATGGGCCATGCTAATCTTCTCTATATCACTTTAATTCTATCAAATATTTCTGAAGAGACAAAATTTCTTTATGAGTTCAAGTACAATTAGAGTTTAACTCAATTATGTTAATATTAATTAAACATCACACTAATGATCAATATTTAGGATTTAAAGTCTGATTATCATCTTGTTACTGTCATCAAGGTTACATGATATTATTTTACACAAATTATGACATTTTACTCATTAAATCCATTGATTCCAAAATTAACTTAAATGATGGAAAATTAGTTATATCCATCTGAATTAAACCTCCAAGTTGTTATCACATCACATATTGTCCACTTTAATAATTTATTTATATTCATCCACATCATATTATTAATTACACACATTCAAGACATTATGTGTGTGTGAATGAACAAGGTGGCATACATTAAATAGTCAATGGACTCATTTACATATTAAGCCATGGTTAGGTTATTAGGTCCATTCATTGTTTATTAAGATATGTTATGTGATCAAACACCTAATGTTACTGATGTATTATACGTGATACCAAACATATACATGTTAGAGTTAGATGATCTCAACTTAGAGTTTAGGTCAACATCATTATTATACATCACATACAACTCATCAACATGTATGAAGTCTAGGGTTAGGTTCCATATATTTGACTCATCATTTTATTAGTGTTCACTTATACAAAGCATGGTCAGGGTCACATGTACCGATTGTTAGGGTTTATATTGGATTTACTCACTTTACATGCAATAAATGTTCAATAGAGTTCAAACATGTATATCAGGATATTATCCTAACCTTGTTTTACCAAATCTAAAATTCAAGCATACAAATATCCTAATCTTGGGCTTAGGGATTCTAGAGTTAGGATAGCTAAATTTTGGTATGTTACACGATTCCAACCCTTAAAAGTCAACAAATAATATAATAAGGCTTCCCAAACAAAAGAGAGAAAGAGAACACCCAAACAGATATGAAAAGAAATCTTCATATAGTAAGACGAAGAGACTCTATGAAGACACAAAAGATATAATTGTAAAATCTTGCCTTTACATTTTTAGTTAGAGAACAATAAATAAATAAATAATAAGGATTATGCATGTCATTAACATGATAACAACAAATATAATAAAATTTGATGTATATGGCTTCACCACCATATCCACATGTTATGGGATCACCACCATAATATTTGGTAGAGTAATGGCATCACAACATGATTACCTAGAGACATGAATCACCATCTAATCCCTCTGTTGGTAATACACACAATAGTGACACACCAACTAGTGTGTACATTGTACAAGTTATTAAATTCAAACATGCATTTTAAATAGAGATGTAAGAATCATCTTTGTCAGATCACAATATAGTATCTAAATGATAAAAACATCATCAAGATTATAAATATGATCAATGATACATTAATCTCAACATATAGAGATTAGGGTTTTCATCGATTATGGATCAAAAAATAAACTAAGCTACAAATTGTTTGAAACAACAACAATATATGAGAATAGCTTTTCAATTTGCAACTAGAACACTCTATATGGCTAATTTCATGATTCTAGGCCCATTTGGGTCAAATAGATGTAAACATGTGACATGCAAAATAATGTGTCACCATCAAGTCAGAGAGAGAAAGAGAGAGAACATAAATCCTTATAATAGATAGAATTGAAGGGATGAAACATAAATCAAGAAAAGAAAATAGGTAAATTGTGCAATATGATTCAAAAGAGAGTGCAACATGCTTAAAACTTGAGTATCAACTGTGACAGCAAAAATCCCTAGTTCCAATCTAGGGTATTCTTCACCTAGTATTACATTGAATATATGAATTATTTATTAAGGTGGACATTACAAATACTAAAATATTGATTCTTTATTTGAGTGGAATTTGGTTAAAACTTAAACCAACCGATAGGGTTTATTTTTCTGATTCCATTGAGTATTTATTTGTAATTTTTTATAAGTAAATAATTAGTATGAATTAACTAAGATTATAAAATTTACTAAAATTCTTGAGAAATAAATAAAATCAGAAGACTATAATATCCTTGCATCATGCATCACAAGTTGGTGTGCACAAGGTAACTAAGTAAATATGATTACCAAAACAAAGCACGACTATGAAATCAAAATCAAGTCAAAAGATGTGAAAACCCATAGTCGGTGTGACAAAACAAAATAAATATAAGGGCAAAGTTGTAAAACTAAGATGATCATCTTCTTGCTCGATACATCAGACTTAACCTCTCCACACAGTAAAGCCCTAACCAAATCATCTAGAAAAATGATGTTTGCACAGTAAGAAAGATCTTCCATCAAGTTCCTAGTCTTCTTTCGATCTCAACAAGCTATAGAAGAAGCATCAATATAGCTGGAAGATCTGAAGGAGCCTTCCACCATGACTGACCCTATAGAAGAACTATGAGACACCGCAAGAATGAGGAAACTAGCATAATACAAATATAAATGAGTTTTGTGTTAGTTATATGGTTGTAGAAGCCATATATATAGCATGTGTTAAGCCCATGTAGTGCATCTAGTACATGGGAAAAACTAGTTTAGTGTCTAGTACAAATGGGGAAGATGTTTTATCCAACATTGCTCACTCTTAGGACTTTTGTGGTCCTTATATGTAGATCACATGTGACACTAGTTGTGACGTCCCCAGATTTTCTAAAACTTAATGTACTGTGTGACGTCCAAATTGAAACCCTCACCTCAGTGAGAATCCTAATTTAAACACCCCACACCAGGCTAAGAAGAAGAAAATCAAGGGAGTCTGAAGGAACACAATCAGTAGCACATGTACATGAACAATAATAAAACCATACACACATGTTCACCATTCGACATATAATTACAACATGAATTGTTACAACATTTGATATTACATATTGAACAACAAACTATACATATACATGTACTACCACTAAACTACATGATCTTAAGACAACAGGTCTACCTGTACATCAGCTCGCCATACAACTCTCACTAACCTGGATCTTCAAGAGCATACACACAACCTATATAAAAGATTACATGTGGTACACGTCAGCACAATATTCAAGAATATTGTACTGAGTACGCCTACGTGTCTTTTATATACCTCTCATCATATCTTGGCAATAAGATAAAACTAATACTTGGCAGTTACATAACAATATAACAAAAGCATATACTTGAACAAGATTGTTTATTAACGAAAGAGAACACATGTTTTAGCATGAATTTCCATTATATGTAAAGTTGATCAACCAGATGCATTATTCTACCAAAGAGATTTAGTACTCACATGTACTACTCTGCCAATGAGATTTAGTACTTCATAAATGACTATTCTACCAAAGAGATTTAGTGCTCACATGTACTATTCTTCCAAAGAGATTTAGTACTTTCATCAATGTACTATTCTGCCAAAGAGATTTAGTGCTATCATATAATGGATCAGATATCTTATGTTTCATGTGTTCGTAGCAATAAGTATGTAAATACATGCAACATACCATACAAGAACAATAATTTCATCCAATATCATATGCCAAGTATTTTACTACACATATAAAGCATGCATATTGTATAATAAGCCAAGTAAGAGGTAATGGCGTACCTTCCAAAGAGATATCACTATCTATACCACATTCTTGATGTCCTCTATATCTTTGTTAAACCTAATCAAGACACGATCATATATCACCATTAGGTTCTTATCATCTTACCCCTCATCTTAACCCTAATCGTGTTCATTAGGGTTTGCTTATCTCATTAGTATATTTCCATTATCACTTTCATTCTCATCTTAGGATTATCTTACTGTTCTCATATTCTAGATTAGGATACATAATCTAAATATCAGGTTCCATATCATTATTGATACATATTAACCCTAAGTTACATGTATTACTCAAATTAGGGCTTCATCACATGTATTATAGGTCATCTTCATATAACATGAACTTTATGCAGTTAACATATATCTAACCTACATTTTAGCTTCAGATTAGTGGTATGAACCTACTCTATAAATTTCACCATTTATTGAGCATGTATGCATTTATTACATATTAATTAGGGTTATTAGCCATATTAAGCAAATTACATAACTTCGTACATCAACATGATAATTACTTACATCCACTGGATTATAAGCATGAATATTGATTTACTGACATATTCTCATAATTTTAGGCCATCATTTGTTATTTATAACACATGATATAAGTGTAACACATCTTACATGATATCACTATTAATAGTGCATAAAAAGCATGATATTATGGTTCTATGTTGTTCTACGCATTTTTCTGAGAATATTGATACCTTGTTCATAATTTTCTGATAATCGAGCTATTTAATGCAAATTATGCAAGATATGGTAAATTACTGAAGATTTACCTTCAATGAACCAATAGGGATCGGGCACGTGTACCCCAGGGTTGCGGCTTCACTTGCCTCAACGCGGTCCGGTCGGTTCAGGAGTTTTGAACCCGGTTCATCTTGATCTTGAATTGGGTTTGGAGGCCCGGTTCCTTCCTCGCTTCCTCATGATCTTCGTGATCTCCAGATCTGCAGCGATGTGTCTGCGTGCATGGGTTCTCTCCCACCCAAGCCGCCACTGCAAGAAAGACCTATGGTGGTTAGCGACCACCCTATACTTCACCCTCACAGCTCTGCTGGTGCTTCATCCTCTCTGAGTCACGTGCTAGTCTGCCAGAGTCACAGCGGGGCTCTGTTCGTGAGGGTCGCCTCCGCCAGGTTCTCCTCCGGTGAGGATCTCAGTCGCTCATCCTACGAGCGTCGCCGTGCTGAGGTCAGGTTCCAATAATGAATAGGCGGCTCGGCAACACTCCTCATCTTCTAACATTGACATCCTTGGTTCTGGTAGCTTGGCTCGTTCTCCGGATCATGATCCTCGATCTCACGCTTGACGCGAGCATGCACCCACAGAGGCTGGGCTAAACTCCGGCATGGGAGCAGTAGGCATCTTCACCTCATCGTTGACTTCCAAGGCTGCCAACAGATTCACACATTAACCATACGTGTCGGTGGCCTCTTAGTATCGTTGGTGGTGCCTCTTCCTCACGGACCTCCACGGCTTCTCTTCATCACGGAGCCGCATCCACACGGCTCTCCTCCAGCGAGGACGCCTCGCCTCGCGCCTGACGCTGCCGGCTTGAGTGTCGCCTCACGCCAGAACGAAGGCAAGGAGTCTTGCGCAACCAACCTCCGCCTGCATTCTCTCAAGTGTCACCGCACAGTCTTCTCCTGTCTCGACGCCTGTACATGCTGCTGGAGGGGTAGAACATGGGAGAGAGAGGAGCTTCCAGCACCGGTCATGGAATGACTGCTTTGAGGGGTCTACGAGTTAGTCTTTCTGAGGCGAGTATAACTGCTCATTTAGAAATCACGCTCACACCCATGATAAGTGATGTGGTGGGAGGATTCACGGCCTCATCTTCTGCCCACATTCTGTGTTATAACCAAAGGTAGGAGAACATCTGTCTTCTTTCTGATAATCATCCAAAGGCCAAAGGCCACATCCACTTAAGCCACTCTGTGATACCTTCCCTTCTCAAGGACTACGGCCACTGGATCAAGGATCTAAGGCCAACACATAGCCACACAGCCCAGTATAGTATCCATGGGCGTGGCACAGCCTAACTTAGGCTTAAAATATTAAACTTAGGTCTAATAAATCCTCAATAAAGCACATTATTTTCCAAATTCAAACCTCCATAGCTTCCTCTAGCAACATCCAAATGCCACCAAATTTTAACCATAGCTTCCTTACCTTTCAAGGTACATTCTACTCTAATTTGGTGATGAAACTCAGTTATTAGGCCATTCAATTAAATTCCTCAAATAGGCATAAATTATGGATCCAAAACATTATACAAACCCCAATCAACACTCCAACTTTACTAAAACATTTATAACTCTTAAGATAACTCAACATTCGTGAATTCAATTGTGTCATTGGACATTTTAGGATTCCCTAAAGTCCACTCCATCACATCCTACACTCCTTAAAAGATATTTCATCCTCGAAATTAAGCCAGAAAACCCACTTTGTCACAGTAGTCTCCAAAGGTCCTAGGGGAGGGTATACTAACCTCTTTGGTGGGTATGGTGACCACGGATTGTGGATTGTGGAGAATGCCTTCCGTCTTCTGTCTTCACACCCTTTTCTTTTCACTCTATCTGGCTCGAGCACCTTGACTGTTTGTAGGTGATTAAGGATGCATGGAACCATGAAGTCGTAGGGCATCCATCGTTCATCCTCTTTTCCAAGCTCAAATCGGTTAGAAATGCTCTCAAAATATGGAATAGAGATACTTTCGGCTGTATCTTTCAAAGGAAGGCAGGCCTTGAGGACATGGTACATATCCTTCAGATAAAATATGACGAAGACCCATCCAGTATAAATGAAATTAATCTTATAGTTGTAGAGGATGAGCTTTGAGGCATTCTTCACCAGGAAGAGCTCTTATGGAAAGAAAAAATCTAATATTAATTGGATGAATGACGGAGAGCGCAACACATCCTTCTACCACGCTGTGGTGAGGTCAAAGAAAAGGAGAAGACATATTTCACAAATCTCTCTCCCTAATGGTTTTGTCTCTAATGATCAACAAACTATGGCAAGAGTTGCGATCGCGCATTTTCAAAACTTGGTTTTTGCTACTATACCAACGAATGAAGATGAGGTAGTTTCCTATCTTGAATCCATTGACTCATCCAATTCCATAGATGACAACATGACTTTTCTTACAACACCTTCGGAGGAAGAAATCCTTGCCACCATGAAAGGTATGAATGCATTTGTTGCTCCGGGTCCTGATGGATTCACTCTTAGCTTCTTTTTGGCGGCTTGGGATTTCATCAAACATGATGTGGTACTCCTTGTAAATGCATTCTTTAGAAATCAAACATGCCACAAAGGCTTGATGGTGTGTCGCTTTGCCTTGATCCCAAACATTTCACAACCTGCTCATCTTATTGCAAATTTTCGGCCTATTGCGATTGAGAATGTCATCCTCTGAATCCTTGGTTCCATTGTTAGCAATCGTATGAAACCGCTCATGCACAAAATGACCTCTGAGTCACAGTGTGCCTATTTCCATGGGAGGGACATCGTCAATCATATCAGACTTACCAAGGAATTATGTCATGATCTTAATCAAGGAGGTAACTATCTGAACGCCATCATTAAGTATGATATGAGTAAGGCGTACGACAGAGTTGATTGGAGAATTCTCTATCGTATTCTTGAGAGATTTGGATTTCTACCTGAAGCCATTCGTTTATGCCTTAGCTTCTATGATGGATCCTGGGCTTCGGTCACTTTAGGGGACTTCACTGAAGGTTTTTTCCAACTTCAAAGAGGCCTCAAACAAGGAAATCCTATGTCTCCGTACATCTTTGTTATTTTTGAAGAGATTCTTGCTAGAGCTATGGAGGTTGTTGTCTAAAGAAATGATATACAAAGATTCCATACTCGCAGAGCTGGTCATGCACCTATTATCCTTCTTTATGCAGATGATATCATTGTATTCTGTAATGCTGATCCCAGCAGTGTGGCTAGCATCAATAAAATTCTTGGTGGCTATGAGAAAGCTACTGGATAGATTGTCAACCGCAGCAAATCCACATGTTTGATTGGGGAAAATAACTCACTTTTTGCTGCTGGAATTACTAACTCACTCAATATTTCTCTACAAGACGGACCCATCACATATCTTGGGGTCCCAATTATCCCTGGTCGAGCTAAGTTGGTTCATTTTGAGTTTCTCTTGGAGAAAATGAACAAGAAGATTGCTTCCTGGAAGGTTAACCTCTTATCCTTTGTTGGGTGTCATCTCCTCATCAAACACGCCCTCTCCTCCACGGCTGTGTATATTGCTGCTGCCATAGGCATCCCTACTGGCATATGTGACAGACTTGATAAGATCATGTCGCATTTTCTCTGGTCCGCTAGAGATGCGTGCAGAAGAAAAGCGTGGGTTTCATGGCATAGAGTTGCTACTCCTACCAATTGTGGTGGTCTGGGTCTGGACTCCATGAGAATCATTGACAGGGTGTTTACTTACAAGGCATGTTGGGAAATCACCAATGGTACCTCTTCATGGGCCTCTTTCTGCCGTGACAAATATCGTTCCTCCCTCTCTAACAGAGTTGGGTTCTATCCTCCCTATCTCAAGTTAAGCTTGAATGCATCTTCCCAATGGAAGCTTATCTGGCGCTCCTTCCCTATCTTTAATTCCTTCTGTCGTTGGATAGTTGGTAAAGGCAATATTTCTATCTGGGATTCTAGATGGTGAGGTATTTCTCTCGCTGGTTATACTCTTAATGCGTATGATAGAAGATTAGATTTTCAGCTCTCTGATTTCTGGTTGCCTGATTTGGGATGGCACTGGATATCTCTCAGACACATCTTCAATGAGGATGGAATTAACATTATAAAAAGGTGCAAAACGATCATCTCTGAACATGATGATAAGATGATATGGGCTCCTACCTCACGAAGACACTTTTCCATCAAATCGGTGAAGATGCATATCCTTTATGCAAATGTTACTCTTGCTGCCCCCCAGCTGAATATCCCTTAGAATCTCGGTTTTCCCAAAGCATGCACACTACTTTGGAAGATTATACACAATGTTATTCCTACTGACGACAACATCTCTAGATGTCATATTATGCTGCCCTCTAGATGCTCCTGATGTGACTCTCCCTCTATTGAAACAATGCATCATTTGTTTTTTGAAGGACAAACCGCAAGTTTCTTCTGGCAGAAATTTACTATGATCTTTGACCGGCCTCCTCCCTACAGTTTCATTGACATTATTTATATCTGCAGCCACTCATGTCGACAATTTTCCGCTAAGACATGGCTGCAAGGTCTGTTGTGTGGCCTCATCACATGGTCTATATGGTGTGATAGTTGCACACGCAGGTTTGAGGATAGGAATTCTAACCTAATTTCTAAATGGAGTTCTATTGTTCACACTGTCAATCATTTTCTAAAAAATAAATCTTTTTCCAAAATGGAATCTACTGACTTTTACGAAAAGTTGTCGACGCATGGTTTCACAGAACCGCAAACTAGATTAAGAAGCATCTTCTTGATAAGATGGACATCTCCTGATGATGCTAATCTCAAGTTGAATCTTACTATAGGGAGAGACGTTGACCCTAATGGCAGGCATAGACGATGGGCAGCAGGGATCAATCAGGACTCATCATGCAGAATGAGACTTGCTTTCAGAGTTTGGCTAAGTCATAAATCAAGTGAGTTACCATAATCATCATTACATTTTTTTTCAAGATTTGGGAACATGAAAGTCATTAGTCATGTATCGAGGGTGATTTCAAGATCCAAATAGGGTGATCATAGGAGTCAAATCAATATCATTAATCATGAGTCAAGATTTCATTATTCAATATTGAGAGTCAAGTTTGGACACCAATTTCATAGGTCCAAATTTTCAAAGCTAGGTTTAGATTCCTACTTTAGACCTTAGGTGTGATCATTCATTCGTATACATAAATCGAGCAACAACTTAGCATCATTTCAAGCATTATTCAACATTTTGTGGCCTCAATATTGAGTTCAGTTTCATGGAATTCAAGGTTGATGGATGATCTAGGCCTAAGTCTTTCTAGGAATCTAAACCACTATAGTCAACATCATTATACTTTAAGATCAAGTCAAGATTTAAGATCATGCATCAATATCGCCCCGATTTGACCTGTTAGAGACTTCGGTTAAGAAATCACAATCAGGTTGAAAGGGTTACCTTTCCAAACTCTAAATAATCAAGAAGATGAAAATTTCGAGACAGTCATAATGAGGATGTAACCTAGGTTAGGGGAGTCATGAGTCAACAACCACCTCAATGTGGAACAACAATCTACATTAGTCATGAACCATCAAGTATAATCAAATAGTGAGAGTATAAGTTATAAAATCATTTTTATAGAGTTACGATATCGAAGATCAAGATCATAATAGAGAAACCATATTTCAAAGTTTTGTAAGATCAAGGTCATAATAGGGAAACCATATTTCAAGATTTTGCAATAGCGTGGTCATAATCGTGTTCCCTTCCTTTCATGGTCAAGGTAAGGGTGTACTTTAGAAATTGGAAGTAAAATTGGGAATTCAAGAGTTAGAGCATAATAGGGCAAGCTTGAGATCTGTGATCATCTTGTTATTCAAGATCGAGATTAGTAAGGGGAATGGGAATCCAAAGGGAAGTTGTCTCTTGTATCAGAGTCTTTCATCATGATTTTGAGAGTCGAAGAGCATGGTCATTCCAAGGCATAATCATGGTACATATCAAATAGGGGATTTTTTTTGCTTAATCATGTTTGAGGTTTGGTCAAGATAGGATTCAATCAAATAGGGACCTCATAAAAATGAGGCATAATATACAAATCCTCCTTACTTCATCATATCAGGATCATTATCATTTTCACTCAAACATAGAAAGTGCTTATATCGAGTCGAGTAAAATTGAGTCTAAATGATCTTAGGTTTTGCATATGAGTACACCACTTCCAAGAGTACTTGCATTCATCAAATAGGGTTTTGAATTTAAGATTAGATCATGGCATTATCGTGTTAATCAAATTTCATGATTTCAAATGAGTTTTACATTTCCGCATGCATAAGCTACCCATAATGGAGATGTCATGTGATTAATAGTCATGAGACAGATGACATGAGGAGATGAGAAACTAAGCAATCATCATCTAAAGGGTGGCTTAAGTGGTCCTTAAAGAAGAGATGAGATGGTAGAAGACTCTCTAAGCTTTGAGGAAAGGATTTTTGTCCTCACTGGGTTTTTAAGATGTGTTGTGCCTTAAACATATATAGAGGCCTATGTGTATAGCTCTGATACTGTTTGTCATGGAATCGTTTGTTACCCTAAGTCCACACTCCTAATGGCTACACAACTAAAGGTGAGTAGACCAGAGCATCTGTCCCTAGAATGGATCTCATGACATATTTCACACAAGAAACATATATGTAAAAGTAGTAACAACAAGACAACAAGATACAAAATAGGGAGATAAGAGATAGAATGCACTCATTTCTAGATTCAAGTATACCCATTTGTATTGCATTTAAGAGCTTAGAGTCTTGAGTGCAGCGGATCTTCATTCGACAACTACAAATTCAATAAACAAAATATAATAATGCTAAAGCATTAAGTACGTTATGAAAAGGCATGTAAACAGTTTAAGAATACTATAAAAGTTTGCTTGGCTAGAAACATCATATAAGCAAGAAGATGAAACAAGGCAAGAATAACTAACAACATTTTTTTATCCAAAGCATATTTTAGGTGTATTCCATTATACTCAACAACATATTATGGCCATTGAACAACTTCCCATTAGAAGGGTCTGTAAGAGTGCTCAAGATTAGCTACTCTTTTATCGACATGGTCAGTCTTATCTTGACAACTCAAGTAAGACGTCCAACCTTGTGCCCTTATCCCGAGAATACAGGTAGGTACACTAGGCTTGTATAATGGACAAGTTTAATTATGTTCAAGGTTTGTTCAACATATTTCAAGCAAAACGAACATATTAATCGTAGGGAACAAGTAGCTCAAACAAGTAACTAACTAGCCAAGAATTCGTATGAGAATACATACAAACAAGCCAATACCATAGTAGGGTCAAGAGAGTAAGTGTACCTTACGAGTAGAATACAAGATTAAGCATTTATTAGAAACCATTAGCAAGCTAGATCTTGGCAAAAGAGTCTTTATAGATATCCTGACATTAAAAAGGAGTACAATTGGATTAATATCATCAAGATTAGGCCTCATTAATCATAATCTGGTGGTTGGATGTGTCACCAAGGTCTAGGTATCACATCATTCATCATTGATTTCAATGTCTCAACTAGGTCATGCATAGGCATTATCAAGCAACATAGTAAGTCGTGGTTTTGTTAGCACTTAGAGTGACACATTCCAACTAGATCAGGGGTATATTATTGGAGTTCTAAGATCTTAGATAGAGCAATTATAAGATTTGAGCAAGCTTAGTCAACATAACCATTAACATTGGCATAATTAGTTATATTGAGTTATAATCATGCATGATTGCCACCATTAGAGTATAGATGGGGTATACTTGAGTTAGGTATCATAAACATATTCAAGATACTTATTTGAGACCATTATATAATGTGGATGATCATTAGGGCAAGATTTGGATAAGATTATAGGCTAGTTATCGACATGCATGCTAGATTACATTTTAAGTCAAGATTAGGGCATTTGGTCACATAAGTTCACAAGGAAGCCCCATAAGGCATAAAGGGATACAAGGCATGTAAGACTACTTATTTGTAGTCCACATAATCATCTTGAGTAACTTTAGATAAAAGAAAGCATAAGGTTTAACATCCATCACAAAAGTACACATATAGACCATGTTAAGACACACTAAGTGTCACAAGATCATCATTATGGTCCAAGAAAGAGCTTGATCAAGAATGATTACTTATGAGGGTGGAATCTATTGATTTAAAGCATTCATAGGCATTTCAAGCCCACTTGAACAAGTTATATCATAAAAGAAGTAACCTTTTGCAAATAGGTCCATATTAGGTCATTTAGGCAACATGAATCATTTTAGGGTACAAAAGTAGACAATTTCGGATCATGATGCATATATATGTTCAAGTGACTTATATTAGGCTAGCATCCAGTTTTGGGGCATTAGGAATCAAACTTAAGCATTAAATAGCACAAGGCGTGAAGAAAGAGATCAAAAACCATCATTTTTAACATATCAGGGAACTGCAAGCAGAAACAGTTCATTAAACTAGTCTCAGTGCAAAGATCTTGTTCTCTAGATGCAAATTCATATATTATATGGCCAAAATGGCCCAAGGAATGATGAGATAAGACATTTACAAGTTTGAGCATGAATCTAGAAGTAGAAAGGAGGACTACCTTGCATAGCAATGATCCTGGCTGGTTCTGGCCCTTGATCCATCATCCACGTGGGGCGTCTCACGTGGCTCCAGCTGCTGGGCCTGCACTACGCCTTTGACCGAGGTCAACCGAGAGAATGAGAGAGGGCAGGGGAAACGCGGAGAGATCAAGACCCTCCATCGGAGGCGCCCTAGATCTGACAGTGGAGGTTCTTCATCCTTGGAGCGCCAAGATGGGGCGTGCGGCTTGCTACCGCGGCTCCCTGTCACCGGAGATGGACGGGCGCGGGCGTGCGGGGCAAGGAAACGACTAGAAAACAAGCCGCCCGACCATGGACCAGCCCGCCGGGGTTGATGGAAGTACCAAAAAGACCCAAAGATGCCCGAGGGAAGAAGCTCGATGCCTCCGAACTGCGGCGGTGCCTCCGGACATGGCGAAGAAGAAGGGAGGTTGAAGACGAGCTAGGTCTCAGGAGAGTGAGAAAATAAGGGGAAAAGAAAGGGGGAAGTGAGACGAGATAAAAGGATGCGTCAATTGGAGGTAACGGTGTGAGAATGGGTGGAGCCAACAATGGGGTAGGTGGGTTGTGATCCAACCAAGCGGCGTCGTACACTGTTGCACATCCAAAAGGTAGAAGGAGAAAGGAGGGCCGTCAGATGATGTTCCAGATCCATGGTTGCGTGATCCAAGGGTTCTATTTTGACATATCTGCAATATCTTCACGTGATTGGTTGCTAAGAGAGGAGTCAGATCGCTAGATAAAAAAGAAGAGGGTAGTGGGCCGCGCGCCAACTTAGGCCCAATTGGGTCAAAAATGAATTAAAACAAGGTTAAATCAAAGATCAAAGAGCAATATTCAATTAGTCATATCTTGGGCTAGGATGCTCCGATTGAGGCGATTTTTGCACAGTAGAAAGATAATTGAATTCTTTACAATATGAGATACATATAAAATCAAGATGAGTTTATTAAAATGATTCAATTTTATTTGCAATTGGATGATGCATAATAAGCATGCCACTTAGTTCAAAACTCAAATTAGGATCATATAAGAGTACAAAGTGACGTTTAATCAAAATCGATTCATCAACTGAGAATAAAGAGACTCAAAGTCATCACATTGAGGGCGAGAGAGTCTATTGAGTACAATAGAGAATCTAATGAGTCAAGATGTACATAAATTGAATGAGATAAAATTTATATTATCACAATTTCGGTATGTGTACGGCTATAAAAAAACATTCAATCATTAGGATTAAACACATCAAAAATGAACATCAGTCGTCAGTCGTTTTGTTCGTGTTTTGCAAACCTTAAGGAGAGTGTTTAGCTGTTGCTTCCATTTGTTGCTTGGAGTCGTTCTTCTCGTGCGATCAACAAGTCCTTCTTCAAGCGGCGGTTCCCGCGATCGTTGGACTGCGCTGGTAGTTCAATCAGATGTCGTCAAGCGCGCGATCGTTGGACTGTACTAGAAGAACGATGTCTATCCTTCCGCGTTGCGGGCCGCTGATTTCTTAAAGTAATATGTTCGTTTTTCAACGAACAATCTGATTTGTGTTCCTAACTTCGTTTTTATTTTTTCTTACACTATTTATTCTTTTACTTCTTATCTAGATCTTACCTAAACTTGTTAATTTATTGTACTTGTCATTGTTACATGTAACAACTGAACCTAAATTTAACAACATTTTGGAACTCTAAGCAAAGTCAACCACTGAGAAAACATGCAAATAGACCAAACTCCAGACATTAACTGAGTTTCATGAAATAGCAGACCCAAAATAAAAAAGGGGGAAAACAACTCACACCTTGTTTGAAGAAATCAGAGTCACGAGAAGCTTTCCCAAGGTTCCTAGAACCGAACTGCTTCTTTACGATGAGATACCGACCCAGGAACAGTGCCGACAAACTCAACCTGTGAAGCACCAGCAGTCGGAGTTGGGGAACTGGTTGGCAATCATACAAGGTTTTGAATAGTTGAGGTGCATGCCAAGGATGGCTTCCTTGGTTCTACTTATAGGTGTGAAGTCCCGATGTGGTTGGGAATCCCAACTGGGGAGGGAAACAGGGGAAGGTTCCATCAACTAGGTTGTTGGGACTATGAAGTTCCAGCGGAGCCGGGATATCAAGGTAAGGGAGTGCAAGAGGAACACAGGGGGAATGAGACTAGAGGGCGACAATGAGATGAGAGAGACAGTCTGTGAAAGGGGAGGAGGAGCAGCACAACACGGACTGTAGAGTCCAGGGCATCCTGATCTCCAGGTAGTAGAAAAGGCAAATGGCTTACGATGCTGATCGAATAGCTCAAAAGGAGCCCAATAAAAGCCGAATCAGTTGCCAGCGTGACAAAACACTTAAAGAGAAATAAATATCATGATATTCAATCAAGGAGAAAATTGCTATCAATATCAAAACTAAGAAATTTGATTATCATTTGATCTAATAATTAGATTATTTCTTCTATAGTCAAATTAGCATATCTATCATTATGCAACTGGGCTGGAAATTGGCATCCTAGCTAATTAGGACCCAAGAAATCAGATTTTGAGGTTAAATTTGACTTTTGATATTTCCCTATGACATTTCTAGTACAACCAGGGTTTAACTCAATTATCCAAATATTAATTACTATACATCACATCAGTTATCAATATTTAGGATATAGAGTCCAACTATCATCCTCTCACTGCCATCAAGGTTACATGATTTTTTTAATCATTAAGTGTGCTACCTTCTATTCATATCAACAAAAACTTTACAATTGGTTTGGGTTGTAGATAAGAAACAAAAGTAAAGACCTATCCATACACACATGCTTTCAAAATCTTTGGAAATGGAATTCCAAGTGGTACTAGAACTGGGTTTTTCCTTCTTCAATGACAATATTGTTCCTCATATGCCAAACTTGGTACAATGGTAGTATGATCAACGATTGTGCTTTTCTTCCTTTGTAGAGAATAATGTCTTCAATGCTCTCCAGATTTGTTTATGTGATACATTCTATCCGGGACCATATTAGTTTAGAAAAATCACACGACCAATATAATTGTTGTAACGATTCACACACCTTCTAGAAAAGATAGTAGTGTGATGCTAGAGCAAAGCCTTTATCTTGCAGTAGGGATTTGGTTACAAGCTTACCTTGAAACACCTTCCAGTAGTGTATTAAATACCTTCTAGGTTGGTTGTACCTCCACAGCCAACTTGCCTATAGCAGAGTTTCGTGTTTTATATGACTGGACTCCCATGCCTTCCTCAAAGAGAAATTGCTCTAGACATCCAGGTAATAGAGATATGCAACATAGATTGGAACACTTTTACATATATCAAGCAGTTCTCTAGTTCCTCTAATGTCAGGGATAACCCATTTTCCATTTGAATGTAACTGGAAAGGGTCCAATTTTCCTCAAAGCCAATTTTTAGGTTCAGATTCCTACCAATTCTTTGTTCAAGCCACTGCCCATCCACCCGGGGATCGTTCCATAGAATTATGGATGAGCCAAACCCAATTTTGAATCTGACATGAATTAAGATGCAGTCTATGTGCCTTAGGATATTGCATCAATACTAGTTGGTCACATGATTTTATTTTACACAAATTATGGTATTTTACTTATTAAGTCTATTAATTCAAAAATCAACTTAAATGATGGTTTGTTAGTTATCTCCACATATATTAAACATCCAAATTATTGCCACATCATATATACTTGTCACATTATTGTCTGTATGAATCATTTCTTTCAATCCATTCACATCATATTACTAATTATGCACATTTAGACCATTATGTGTGTGCCTGGATGAACAAGGTGATATATTACATATTTTAATGAACTCATATACATATTAATCCATGCATAGATTATTAGATTCATTCCTTGTGTAATAAGATATGTTATGTGATTAACACCTAGTGTTACTAATGTACTATATGTGATACCAAACATATATAGTTTAGGGTTAGAAGATTTCAACTTAGGGTTTAGGTCAACATGATTACTATACATCACATACACCTCTTGAGCATGTATGAATTCCAGGGTTAAGTTCAATATATTCAAGGCATCATCTTATTAGTGTTCACTTATACAAAGCATGATCAGGGTTACATGCATATGTGGTTAGGGTTTATATTGGAGTTACTTACTCATGTTACATGCATTAATGTTCATTAGGGTTCAAACATGTATATCGATATATTATCATAACCTTGTTTGGCCAAATCTAAAATCAAGCATACTAGTATCATAATCTTTGGATTAGAGTTTCTAGAGTCAGGATAGCTACATTTTGGTATGTTACACAAATCATTAAGATATATAAAAAGATGTGATTAAAATGATGATGATGTTATTGGATCAAGGGCTCTAGAGGGGGGGGGGTGAATAGAGTTTCACAAATCTCACAAAATGGATTAGACCACCAAATTATATTAAGCGCAGAAACTCAAACAAGCAGTAATTTGATGTCCTAATTGATAAGCATAGAAAGGATGAGAGACAACGAAGAGAAAGCACTTGGATAGTTTATTTAGAGTGGTTCTACGTCCTAACTAGGAGCAATGTCAGTCCACTACCTAGAGGTGGTTAATCTCTAGTATTTGCAATCCTGGTACTCATATATTCCATCATAAGATTACAAGATACAACAACCACACATCCAAGGGCTTAGTACCTCAAGAAAAGATATTCAACCTATAGAAGGAGCTTACCCACTTGAACCTTGGAGTCTTCAGCCATCAACATGGACTTACCCACTCCTTCTTCAAGTCTTCAGCCTTCAAGGGATTACCTATCTTTCTTGAGTGCTTGGCTTGACTATCTCCTTCACTTGGAGATCTGGAACACCTTGCCTTCTTCAACCTTGAAGAACAACAACCTCTTCTCCTTCACTCGGAGAAGATCTTCAACCTTTTCTTTGATAGGAAAGAGGGTAGGAAGATGGTGGAGGAGAGATTTACATCAATACATGGAGCAACTCTCTTACAAGGAACCTATCTCACTCATACTCATGAATTTGACTTGAAGGTAGAGAGAGAAAGGGGCTCAAAGGGTTAGAACACACTCAACTAGGCTAGGACCAAGCATGTAGTGAATGAGCAACCTTGGAATGAACTCCGAGAGGTCCTATTTATAGTTGAGGGTGCCCATTTAAGTTGTGGGACACTTAGATACAAAATATAGCCATTTTTGCTCAAAGCAACAACTCTATTTTTGATCAAAACACACACCAATGGTCACAATCACTTTTTTTGCAAATTATGTACAGTGCAATTGGTCGAGTTTCAATAAAGGTAACTCGATCGATGGAGTAAAAGACAAAGCCGATATTCAAATCATCGATCGAGTTTGTCCTGGGGAAACTCGACTGACCAATGAAGATCAATTTGGTCAGGTACTCGATCGGTCGAGTTCTGTGAAACCACAACTCGACCGATGTTATCTTCAGAAACTTGATCCAGGAGGATCGATCGAGCTTGCAACTCGACCGATTGACTGTCTGTGGTCAATTTTCTAAAGTGCATCTAAAGTGATTAAAACTTGATGTTTAGTGTCCCTATCAATTTTCTCACTTAAGTTACAAGTCAAATCTATCATTACAAGTGATTACAAAAATGTTCTAAGGTCATTTACATAGAATTCTAAAATTGCACACTTGTAGCTATTTTGATTTGAACTTGAGCCATTCTAGGGCTTTTGATTTGAGATCCTTTTCATGTACCTAATACTTGAAATCAATCTTTAATACACATATTAGATATATATGAATGGAATGGTTAAGTCATTATCAAAATATGGACAATGTACAACCTCTAGGTCAACATTCTCCCCCTTTTTGACAATGACAAACCATTCCTCAAACATATTGAAAAGGATATAGAAGTTATACCTTTTCCTTGTGAATTAAGGGGATTCAAGATGTGACCAATGTGAATTGCTCCCCCTCAATCTATGCTTCCTCTAACCTACATTGTTAGTCTATCTACACATAGTAATCATAGCATATATGCACTATGTGATCCTTTGCAAGTCACAAGATGAAACAGTAGATGAATAAGAAACGGATCTCATAAGAAAATAAGCAATAGTATAACAACGAACGGCAATATGATTGAGTTTCAAACCATTGAAATATCTCTCCCCCTTTTGACATTATCAAAAAGTAGCGGGGGTAGAAGAGCATAAAACTAGGTCTTCTCCAAAACACAATCAACAAGATAATTGCACAAACAATCGCATAGCATATAGCAAATAGAGACGAAAGCAACATACAATCTCAGTCATAATCAAAATATGGTGAAAGATGGCACCAAAGCATAAGATATATCAGAGTAAATAGCAAGAGTGGACATCACATATATTACAACTCAGATGCATGTTCTCATAGAAACAACTACAAGCAAGAAGCGATGAAAACTGAAGATAAAATAGTATAGCTCAGATAAATGTGCCCAGTTGTTTCTTATACAAAATAGCCTAGAAAGATGTATATGATCAACATGCTAGACTAAAAACTAAGAAATCAGCTAGACATCTAAACTATCTATATCAACGACATCCTCATCAGCTCTTGGCTCGTAGTCCTCATCTCTGTCAGAAGGTGCAGCAGTAGTGCCTTCATCAGCACCATCACCATCACCATCATCTGAAGCGTCCTTGCCATCACCGTCGTCATCATCATTAGCCTTGGAATTGTCACCCTGGTCAGGCATCTCCTCATCAGTAGGAGGACCAAACACATGACTGAGCCAACGGGCATTCTGCTCAGCCCACGACATACCAAGTGTGTAGAGCTCATTGGCTTGCTGATAGGACGGAGCAGAGTCACCAAGGCTGGCAAGCAAGGTGGCCAAGGGGCCAACAAGCAACGGGAAGTAGGTAGGGGCGGAGCTACCAGCAATAAAGGGTGGAGGTGGAGGAGCAGCAGTGGAAGGCTCGGGAGCAGGGTAGTAATGATTATATGCATATGAAGCATAATCATTACCAGGGTATGATTGCTAGGTGGGGTAGGGGTGAGCACAGGATAGGTTCATGGTAGACATGATTGAACATAGATCCTGATGCAGATGGTCATGAACCAATTGGTTGTATGCTTGTTGGTGCATCATATAGCCCAAAAGGGTTTCATTAAATACACGGAACGAATCAAGTCTAGGTCTAAGATGAGACTGAGGAGGTGGAGCACAGACTGAGGAGGCAGGGGCTGCAGAAGCTGAGGCAGAGGGAGAAGCACCAGGGGTAGAGGACGCAAACACAGGCACAAACTTTTAGATTGTGGTTTCACTGATACAAACACCCTTTCTGGCTACTTTGTAATGGAACTCAGAAAAGAGTGATTTCTCAGTAGCAAACTGGAATAAACCACAAATCAAAGTCGGGTAGGGAGGGTGGGTGCCTTTGTTGTTCTTACCAGTGTCAAAGAAGTTCATGTGGTGTAGAATGTATCCGACCCACCTAACACTGATGTTCTCTAAAAGGAAATACATACTAACGGCAGTGTTCTCTGTAATATCCGTTTGATTTCTCTTCAGATGAATATTGTAGTTGATCACTAATGCCAGAATGCACTTCCTAAGGTCAAGGGAGGATGAAGGAAGGGTGCTCTTCTTCTTGTAGGGAACGTCGGGTTTCTTTAAGTAATGATGAATATCAGGGAGAGTCAATTCGTTTTGCTTGTAGAAACCTTCTAGGTCCAAAAGGTCGAAATACTTGCCATAATCCTTACGCCAGGTGTCATTTTCCTCATCTCCGAAAAAGAAGACATTTAATATATCCTCGGAGATTTGGAAACGCTTTCTTGTGATCATCGACGTGAGGATTACTTGAGTATTAGGCGGGGGGAATGAGGGAGTCATAGTTCCAATGCAAATTAGCATAGAACTCGTGAACTGTTAGTGCTAGACATGGAATTATTAAAGAAATCATGTTCAATGACCAAGGCGGAGAGGTGGTGAACGGCAAGAAACCTAGCGACTTGATCAATAACTGCTTGACATCTAGGAGATGGATCAATCAAGGCACGAAAAGGAAAAGGACTCCTAGGAAGAAGTTCCTTGTACCCATTTACATCCTCAATCGAGATAAATGAGGTATCGTCAAAAGGAATCAAGCAATTAGAAGATGAAGACGAAGGTGCATTGCTTGGAGTAGGTTGTTTTCTCCTGTGGGAGGCCATGGAGGAAAAATAGAGAAAGAAAATGAGCAAACAAGCAAAACATACCTCAAACGCCATTCAAAAACCACCAAGGAGCTCCCGAGAAGGTCTAGGTCAAGCTATCTAGGTCGAACTAGGGCTAGGAGAGGGAGGTTTAGGGATGGGGGTGAGAGCTTAGGGCTGGGAGAAGAGGAATCGGTAGGTTATTCTCTAGTTGAGAGGGAGAATAGTCGGCCGAACCTAACTTTAAGTTGGCTCTAGCCCACGGATCGGTCGAGTTCTGAGAGTCGAAAACTCGACCGATTGGTTCTCTGAAGAACAACTCTCGACTCCTGATCGGTCGAGTTTGTCCTGGGGGAAACTCGACCAAAGGTCAACCTGACCTAAAACCATCAATCTTAATTTCTAGCCATATACATGCTAATTAAATTCATTTTTCAAGTCAATTATGTACATTGAACATACTTAGGCACATATTACTCATCATTGGGTACTATTTTGCGATAAAACCAAGAAATAGAGAAAAACCCAAAAACAAGTAAAACTAAGCATGTCAACAAGCAAGTTAAGCACGTTTTAAGCATATATAGGCAAGCAAGGTGAGTAAAACATGAGAAAAAACATATAGGATAGAGAAAACTAGCCAAATCACATATCAATATCATCCAAAGCAACAATGAGCAGTTTAGATCGAATAAAGTTAAATTTCTCTCTAGCTAGAGGTTTAGTGAAAATGTCCGCCAACTGATTTTCCATGTCCACATGCGTGATATAAATATCCTTCTTGGCAATGTGATCATGAAGAAAATGATGGCAAACCTCTATATGTTTAGCTCTACTATGCAATATGGGATTATAAGAAAGATTGATTGTACTAGTATTATCACTAAAGATAGGAGAAGCATCAAAATGTATGTTAAAATCTTGGAGCATTTGCTTCATCCATAGGACATGGACACAACAACTCCCAGTTGTAATGTATTCAGCCTCGGTAGTTGATAATGCCACAATGCTCTATTTCTTGGAAAACCAAGACACCAAGCACGATCCTAGAAGGAAGCAAGTGCCACTTGTGCACTTTCTATCAACCAAACAACCCACATAATCAGCATCACTATATTCCACAAGAGTAAAGTCCCTTGACTTAGGATACCATAGTCCAAAATTTTGAGTTTTGGCTAAGTACCTCAAAATCCTCTTAACGGTAATAAGATGTGATTTCCTAGGGCTAGATTGAAAGAGAGCACACAAGCCAACACTAAACATAATATCAGGTCTAGAGGCAGTTAAATAAGGTAAACTTCCAATCATACCTCTTTAGAGCTTCTCATCTACCTTCTCACCTTCTTCATCTCTATCAAGTTTGGTGGTATTGGACATGGGTGATCCATCAGCTTCATGTTCTCCATCCCAAAGCATTTGAGTAGTTCATTGGTGTACTTGCCTTTGTTGATGAAGTTTCCTTCTATTGTTTGCTTGATTTGAAAGTCGAGGAAGAAAGTCAACTCACCCATCATTCTCATCTTGAACTCACTCTGCATAAGAGAACTAAACTCCTTGCAAAGATCAAGATCAGTTCCGCCAAAAATGATATCATCAACATAAGTTTGAATTATAAGAAAATTGCTAGAATTGTGTTTTAGAAATAAGGTAGAATCAACTTTGCCCATGACATACCCATTATCTAACAAAAAGTTCTTTAATTTCTCATACCAAGCTCGAGGTGCTTGTTTGAGTCCATAGAGAGCTTTTTGCAACAGATAAACATGATTTGGTAACTTGTCATTTTCAAAGCCCGGAGGTTGAGCAACAAATACTTCCTCCTCAATTGTACCATTCAAAAATTCACTTTTAACATCCATTTGATATAACAAGAAATTTTTGTAGCTAGCAAAGGAAAGTAGCATTCTAATAGATTCAAGCCTAGCAACAGGAGCATAAGTTTCATCAAAATCAATACCTTCCTATTGATTGTATTGTGCCACTAACCTTGCTTTGTTCCTTACCACTTTGCCTTGTTCATCAAGCTTGTAGTGGTAGACCCACTTGGTGCCAATGATTTTTCTATCACTTAGTCTTGGCACTAGAGTCTACACATGATTCTTTTTTAATTGCTCTAATTCCTCTTGCATGGCTAGGATCCACTAGTCATCACCAAGAGCTTCCTTGATGTTCTTTGGATCCAGTTGTGAGATGAAGGCACTGTCTACTTATTCTTTGTTGTAGGTAGCTCATGTCTTCACTCTCTCAAATGGGTTACCAATGATCAACTCTTTAGGATGATTATTTGCAAAGAGAGGAGTGGGATCCTTCTTTTCTTCATCTTCTTCTTCTATCACCTGCTTACCTTTTTGTCAATGTTGAGGTCTTTCAAGATAGGAATCAAGTCATCTGCAACATCATTATCAACAACATGTTTTTCAACAACAGAGTTAGTTTCAATAAACTTAGCATTAATATATTCTTTAATTTAAGACAATTCAATATTGAACACTCTATAAGCCCTGCTTGTAGTGCTATAGACTAGGAAGAAAGCCTTGTAAGATTTTAGATCAAACTTGTCGAGAGAATCCTTCACGTTTAAAACAAAACAAGAACATCCAAAAACATGAAAGAAATCAATGGGTAGCTTTCTACCACGCCATAGCTCATAGGGGGTTTTCTTCAAAGAAGGATGTGTAAAAATTTGGTTCTGCACAAAACAAGCGGTGCTAGTGGCTTCAGCCCAAAACTTCTTAGGAATATCATATTCAAGAATCATGGTCCTAGCCATCTCCTGAAGCGACCTGTTCTTTCTCTCTACTACCCTATTTTTTTTAGATGTACGAGGAGAAGAGAAATTGTGTGAGTAACCAAATTTTTCACAAAACCACTCAAAAAGATTATTTTCAAACTCTCCCCCATGATCACTACGGATAGAAACAATATGGCAAGAAGCTTCATTTTCAACCCATTTGCAAAATCTCGAGAAAACATCAAGAGTATCGCTTTTCGAAATGAGAAAGAAGGTCCAAGTATATCGAGAGAAATCATCAATAATAACAATACAATACTTGGAACCACGAAGTGTTTGCGTTTTCACTAGTCTAAATAGATCAATATGAAGAAGCTTAAGAGCTCTTTTGGTATTCATGACTCCTTTAGATTTGAAGGAGGATTTGGTTTGTTTGCCTTGTGTACAAGGTTGACATTCCTCATCCTTTTCAAAATCCAATTTGGGAAGTCCTCGAACCAAATCCTTTTTTGCTCAATTTCTTCATTTGATGCATATTCACATGACCCAAACGACGAGGCCAAAGAGAAATATCATTTTTATCCACTACCAAGCATCTATCAAGTATGGTCTTAAGAGCATTAAGAACAATAACATAAAGATTACCATTTCTAGTTCCCTTATATATGACATTGTAAGTGAGGGAATCTAGAAGAAAACATTCTAAAGATGTAAACAACACAAGATATCCATTATCACATAGTTGGCTTACACTAATAAAATTGTGATGTAGGCCATCAACAAGCAAAACATTCTTGATACATAGCTCATTACCTACATCACCCTCACCTATGACCTTACCCTTTTTTTTGTCCCCAAAGGTCACCAATCCTCCTTTCTTTTTCATGAATTTGTTGAAATGGCTGAATTCACCTGTCATATGTTTTGAGCAACCACTATCAACAACCCATCTCTTTTTAACCTACAAGAAAGAAGGATGTCGGTACCCAGCTCAAACTTTGGGATTTGAGGTTAGCTTGGGGACCCACTTCATCTTTGGGTTGGTCCCCTTGGGCTTGTAAGGATAATAAGTAGAGTAATGATCATCACATTTGCAATGAATACATACCATAGGGTTCTTAGAGCCGGAAGTTTCTCCATGGAAGATGTGAGGTTCCACACTCTTCTTCTTACCCTTGTTCTTGCTCTTGCTCTTACCTTTGGGAGCAGTCCCATCATATCCCAAGCCACTAGTACCAATTTGTTTAGTAGAGTATTCTACGACAACATTAAGGGATTTCTTTCCCGTAAGAAACTTTTGCAAAGAAACTCTTAACTTTTCATTATCATCACTAAGGTTAATGACAGTAGAAGATAGACTAGCAAGATCATCTCTAGTATGCAATAGGTAGGCCTCAAGACAGAGGTATTTAGTATGATAAGAATCACATTCTAGAGTAGTGCTAGCTATTTCATTACTTGGCAAGATAGGTATAGAAGATAAATCATTTACTTGAGCAAGTAACTTGACATTCTCGGTTTTAAGAAAAACAATTTCTCTTTGATAAGCATATACTTCATTTCTCCTAGCATCATCAATGAGTTTAAGTTCAACATTTTCAATTTTAAGAACATCTAACTCATCTTGGCATTTTTGGTTGTCTTCCTTGAGATCTGCAATAGTCTTAAGATAGACCCCATTCTCAACCTCTACTCCATTATGTTGAAGCTCAAGGTCAAGAAATTGCCCTTGCAAAGAATCTATGCTATCAAGGAGTAGTTTTCATTTTTATCAAGAATATCAATTTTAGCATAAAGATCATTTACTATCTTGCCTAATCTTTTCCTTTTAGATTTGCATTTAGTAAAGGATGACCGACAATCATTTATCATATCAATAAGAGTTTCCTTAGATAGCTCATGCAAATTGACATTACTTACCTCACTTACCTCACCTACATCATCACTTGTGGAGGCCATGAGAGCGAGATGGCATTCTCCGTCTCTGGAGCTTGATGAGCTTGAGGAAGACTCCTCCCAAGCTGCATGAGCTGCATATTTGGATCTTCTTTCTTTCTTTTCTTTCCTCTTGTACTTGCCTTCTCTCTTGTACTCCTTGTATTTCTTATGGATGCTCTTGTGATGTCTCTTCTTGGCCTTTGGGAAGTCACTCTTGTAATGGCCTTTTTGGCCACACTCATAGCATCTCGGAGTTGATGAAGAAGGTTTCCCCTTGAAGTGCTTGGCCTTGGAGTAGTTTGCTTCATGCTCATTAGGGCCTTCATCTTCACTTGAGGAAGGAGTAGGGGTCTTGAGAGCAAGTTGTTGCTGCTGAACCATCTCTTCAATTTGAGCTTTGAAGGCTGTATCCTTGATCTTCTTGGGCTCCTTCTCTTCTCTCTTCTCTTCCTCTTCTTACTTATCAAGTCTAGGTTCATGGGCTTGAAGGTTACCAACTAGCTCCTCAGTTGACAATTCACTTAGCTTGTACACCTCTTCAATGGATGTCACTTTGGGTTCCCATCTCTTAGGAAGAGATCTCAAGATCTTGGAGTTGATAGTGTCTTTATCCATCACACTACCAAGGGCTGTCAATCCATTGATGATCACATTGAGTCTTGTGTACATATCAACCACTCTTTCATTCTTATCCATCTTGAAGTTCTCAAGTAGACCACCAAGCATGTAGATATTGGCTTCCTTCACTTGGTCCGTTCCTTCATAGGTGACACATAGCTTGTTCCAAATCTCATGTGCGGTGTCCCAAGAGGAGATCTGGTTGAACTCAGATGGAGTGAGGGCTGCGTAGATGATGCTCACTGCCTTTGCATTGAGTTGAGCTTGCTTCATTTGTGCTTCAGTCCATGTGGAGATTTCCCCCTTTGGGTCTTCATACTTGAGGTGTACCACTTTCCACATCTCATAGCTCATGTCTTAATAGTAGAACTGCATTCTTCTCTTCCAATATTGGAAGTTGGTGTCGTCAAAGACCGGAGGTCTCATGGAGAAGCTCCCTTCTAGGTTGAGGGATCCAAGAGACAAGTCACCCATCTTCTCCTACTTGTTGAAGTAGCTTGGAGAAGACCTGCTCTGATACCACTTGAACTCCAAGAGGTCCTATTTATAGTTGAGGGTGCCCCTTTAAGTTATGGGACACTTAGATACAAAATATAGCCGTTTTTGCTCAATTTAAGTTGTGGGACACTTAGATGTGAAATATATCCATTTTTGCTCAATGCAACAACTCTATTTTTGATCAAAACACACACACCAATGGTCACAATCACTTTTTCTACAAATTCCGTACAGTGCAATCAGTCAAGTTTCAATAAAGGTAACTCGATCGATGGAGTAAAAGACAAAGCCGATGTTCAAATCATCGGTCGAGTTTGTCCTGGGGAAACTCGACCAACCAATGAAGATTGATTTGGTTAGTTACTCGATCGGTCGAGTTCTATGAAACCACAACTTGACCGATGCTATCTTCAGAAACTTGATCCAGCAGGATCGGTCGAGTTTACAACTCGACCGATTGACTGCATGTGGTCAATTTTCTAAAGTGCATCTAAAGTGATTAAAACTTGGTGTTTAGTGCCCCAATCAATTTTCTCACTTAAGTTACAAGTCAATTCATCATTACGAGTGATTACAAAAATGTTCTAAGGTCATTTACATAGAATTCCAAAATTGCACACTTGTAGCTATTTTGACTTGAGCCATTCTAGGGCTTTTGATTTGAGATCCTTTTCATGTACCTAATACTTGAAATCAATATTTAATACACATATTAGATACATATGAATGGAATGGCTAAGTCATTATCAAAATATGGACAATGTATAACCTCTAGGTCAATAGATGGAAGGCTTATTTACATAAGGATACAAAGTGCATGATGTAGGGCTTGTCTAGAGATAATATAAACAATGCATCATATAGGAATTATCTTCATGAAATACAATGCTTATTACATGGGGGGCTCACTCCACCTAAAATGTGAATGGTGATGACATGCTCCTTAGAGTGAGAAGCATATATATATATATATATATATTTGTATATATATATATGTGTGTGTATATATATATATGTGTGTGTGTGTGTGTATATATATATATATATATATATATATAGAGAGAGAGAGAGAGAGAGAGAAGCTAGAATACACTCAAGTGTACCGGAGACGCTATACACCTCAATCATTTTCCATCATAGAGCAATAATTTTGGAAATCTAAACCGTTGATCTTCTTAAATATCTTAAGAACATACTACATAATAAATTTCAGCACATTTAGACACTTGTAGTTCATGCATCTAAAGGAGGCAAAACTCATGCATTTCAAATTAGTTTTGTACATCAATTTTGTTGTCCTTGGATGAGTGACTTACACTCATCCAAATGGGCTCAAATTTTGTATGCAACCTATTATTATTATTATAACCATGAAGATCAATGGATTATATTTTGCAAAAACATGGTTTACATAGGCAAACACCATTGGGGTGTATGGTGTGATCTGTACACTCAAGTGTATTCTAACCTGACTATTTTATATATATATATATATATATATATATATATATGAGAATTTATACAATAATACTCAATTTTGTGCTTAGACTCACTATTCATATGTATAATCATTTTTATAGGAAATAATTTAGTCTTTAGAAAATTGGTATATATATATCGAGATGATAGTATTGACTTTGTGTCATATGCCCTCATGTTATTATGTGTTGCTAGACCATATGGGTTTTCTATGTGGGTATCCCCGTCATCTTGGTAGATGTCAGTTATTGAATTGAATTGAAATAGGGAAAACTATATCATCATGTTTTCCCTTATCTACAAGGGTAGACTTTGTATTGACCTTTGTTATTAAATATGGGACATGTTACCATGTGTACCGATATATGTGCATCACCAACAAGGTCTTGAATGGTGTAACTAGAACATTTAATTTGACTTATACAAGGGTCAGTAGACTTTATGTTAATACTTCAATCCTTGGTGTTATAATAGACTAACTATAAATTTGTGTCATGTGAACCTATGGACTATTAGGAAAAGATTGTACCATGAGAAATATAGTTGTATAGTAGTTTGTTAGGAACGGTAAACTAGACTTATTATGATTGAAATCCATTTAAGGCATGTTTTGCATGAATCATATTCATTGGGCTCGACATGATGAAGTATTGGTGATCATTGACAACTACAAAAATTTATGTGTCAAGGTGGTATTGATTTGGTTCAATAGGGCCTAAATATCATCTAGTGACTATGTGTCTCAGACCTCATGATAATGCTATAAGAAAAAGTACTAAATATTGCCTATTTCATGTATTGAATCCATGTAGGGAGAAATATGTATAAGAGGATAATACTGCCAATTATCAGGGATTATAAACAATATTTATCTAACTTATAAAGATAAGTGAGAAAGTGAAATTGACCGATATATTTGTTTATGAGTGCTAAAAATATTATATATTCTAGCCTTATCATTTTTTAATGAACTCTTCATTGACGTCCATTTAGTCCTCATACTTGTCATCTAATAGTGTAATTATATGGACATAACCCTTGTATCTATGACCCCTTTGAGATAGTTCATGCACATAACACTACCTTGTAAGTACTTTTCTCTTATTGGTAATCAAAGAGAAGTATCGTGAACTTATCTTAGTCACTTAATTCATGTACTATTATTTTTTGATAGGTTGAGTGATTGTTACACTTCAACTAGTCTAAACTTAAACATATTTTGTACCATATTATTAAAAAACAAAATTTAAAGATATGGTTCCCCAATGATATTGATACTTTTGGTCAGTATAGAGATTCTAGTTTAGTGGAAAGGGATTTATAATTAGATATATATTAAAATCCTTAACAAAGGTTTTACCATATAGAATATAAAACTCAGGCCAATGAATATTCTTATGTAACATAATTTTTTTTGTTGGACTTATATATACCTCTTCAAATTCAAAACCCCAATCAAGGTTCATTAAAAGCATTAATAGGTCAATAAATGTTTTTTGGGATCAACTAAATGCAATTTGATATCTTTAATACTACATAAATGCCATAAGGTATATATTGGCCACTGGACATTGATATCAAGTATAGTTATCATATGGATGTAAGGTAGTAAGATAACATATGGTTGATGAATTCATCTACAATAAAATGATGGGATACTTGATTCAAAGGGGTATAGGGATATCTAAAAAAAATTGATGATGTTTGTAATGGAATTTATAAGATGTTCATCATGATGTAAACTTTCTTGAATATGTGTGTAGTTTACAAAATGAGCTATTGATCAAATGAATAATTTTTTGTCACACTTGGTTGAGAGTTACATGTAATATTATAAGGCCCTACTATAAGTTTCATGATTTCTAAAGGTTTGTGCAATGAGATACTAATTTGAAAGGATGAAGGAAAAATGCATAAATGAGTCATACTTGATAGAAAACACACACCACATTTGAATTCCATAAATAATGGACTATATTTTCATGAGTTATTTTTCTATATATATACAATTCAAAAGGAATATGAATAGTGGCATGATTATGGAATCTTCATGATGTAAAAGAGGGTATCATGGATGATAGAAAGGAAAACGTTCATGCATGGGTAAGTATATATGAACAAATAAGACTTAAATATAATGTGATAGTGACACATGTTGTGATGCTATTCTGTTGAGATAAAGGTGAAACTAGTTTTTGGAGGGAAATGACACATGTGCATGCTTAAGTGTGAATATATTAAGATAAAGAAGAATTCCAACTTTGTTATAATCATTCATGATATATATATAATATACATATATACATATAATTAATATTTTATATAACTATCCAGATCATTACATGCATCTTTGATCCAAAAGCTAGGGAAGTTTTTAGACAAGTACAATCGGCACCAAATAAACACAACCCTTAGCTAGATTGTGGGCAATAGTGGTTGCCTCCCTGGGAACATGACAAACACTTATAACATTTAAGAGGTCCACCAACTTGTTGATTTTGTCCATCGGGCACTAGAATAGATTGCAAGATTCAAGATTCTTTAGGATAGCAATCACAACATTCAACGCATCAGACTCTACTAAGAATTCCCTTATGTTCCACCTTTGTGAAACTTTCAGTCTAAAAAACAACAACATAAGCTTCAGCCACAAAGATGGACCAGCAGCCATAACTCATCTACAACACATCACTGTTTAGCTCACCCAAATGATTTGATTACTACATTGAGTGTCGTAATGTCATTTGGAGAGAATGCAACATAGTGTTCAGTTTCAGCCTTCCAATGGGCACACAACACCAAGATTTCTTCTCCCTACTCCCACTACAACTCAGCTTCTGCCCTGCCATGATAGTATAGCTCCTTTCCCATGATCTTAAGTTATGATAAGAAATTTTTGGTGGCATAGAGGACTCCTTAAACAAGCATTCATTTCTGTATTTCAAAAAGTCAGGCATGTAATATTGATGTTGATGGTTTGCTTCCCATAGTTACTGTCTAAGATCCATGAACAACACTCATTCATGGAAGTCTTGGGTACCTCTAAGGTGACATTCTCCTTCTTGATATCCCTCAAAATTATCATGGTTGCATGGCAATCAAAGAAGATATGGAATAAATTATCAACATTGTCACTGCAAATCTAACAAAGAGACTCAACCTTCAACTGCTATGTCTCAAGTTTACAACAATCACCATGTGTTCCTTACATGCATTCCATATGAAACTTTTTAACTTAGGTGTTGCATAGACCTTCCAATTTTTTTCCATAGTGAAGTTGTGATTGATGCTTTGTTAATAGAGATATCAAAACCTCCATAGCCATCCCACTAGGCATTTATTAAAAGAAGATGTCATCCTAAGTGGGTACCAATATATAGTGTCCTCTTGGTAACAAGAAGTGGGAAATTGGTACATGTGTGACATCCTAAGTAGATACAATATCCCTCTCTGTTCCTCCCTCCACATATAGTTCTCATGGTCAATAAAGCAACATACCATTTCTTCTCATCATTAATGTACTCCGATTTGGAACAAAACCCTTTCCAGTTAGAAATCCATGGGTCACACCACATTTAACTATTGCAGCATTCCCTATACAACATTTGAGCCCCTCCTTTAGTAGAGAGTTATCCCCCCATATGATCTGCCAAGTAAATCTAGGATCAAATCCCTTGTACACCTCCAAAAAATCACTGTTGAAGAAATACTTGCCTTTTAGTACCCTGGCACATAGCGATTCCTCATTGGTATGCAGTCTCTAGGCTTGTTTAGAAAGAATATCTAAGTTGAAAGTCTTCAAGTCTCTAAACCTGAGGCCTCCCTCCATTTTTTATCTGCACATCTTATCCCACAAGGCCCAGTGGATCTTTCTTTTGCGATCGTCTATCCCTCGTGAAAATTTTGTAGTCAGTCTTGTTTTTTCTCGGTGACATTTTGGGGGATTTGGAAAACTCCCATCATATATGTAGGAAACACTTGTATCACTGCCTTTATAAGAACCTCTTTACCTGACTGACTCAAGAACTTTTCCTTCCAACCACTGACCCTGCTCCATATTTTATCGATAATGGCTTCAAAGTTGCTTTCTTAGATCTTCCTATAATAGTTGGACGTGCAAGATATATTTTGTATGTTGTCACCTGCTGCATATTCAGAAGTTGTAAGATCTCTTCTCTCTTTTGCACAATAACATTACCACTGAAAGACACCTCTGATTTTGTAAAATTAATATTCTTCCCTGAAGTTTTCTCATACCAGATGATTGAGCCATCTATCATCAAAGTCTCCTGTGGAGTTTCCGTTGAAAATAAAATGTTATCATCGGTAAAAAAAATATGAGAAACTACTAGCCTCTTTTTTTAATGTTGTAGCTCCATGTAGACAGTTAGTCATGGCATTTTTAAGTTGTGAGAAGGAATCCACACACATGAGAAAATGATAGGGTGACATAGATTCACCTTATCTGAGTCCCATATGTAGAAAATTGAGCCCTTTACCATTAATAATAAAGGAAAAAGATGCAATGGAGTAACAATCCCTGATCTTCCTACACCATTCTTCACAAAAACCCAAAGCCTTCATAACATCATGGATGAACCTCCAATTCACATGGTCGTAAGCCTTACTCATATTGAGTTTGAGAGCCATAGAACCCTTCTTCCCTATATTTTTCTATTTCATATCATGGAACATCTCAAAAGCTATCAATACATTCTCAATAATGAGCCTCCCTGGGATGAAAACAATTTGGTTGATGCTAATAATGTCATTGAGTAGAGAATATATTTGGAATCACTTTGAAGTTAATATTATATGGAGTATTGCATAGGCTTATGGGGCAAAAATCACTCATAGCCATAGTATACTTGCACTTAGGTATAAGAACTATGTTAGTTTTATTAATGACCTTCATGTCCTTCTTATCTCTCCATCAATTCCTCACAAAATTAACCACATCCGCTCCACACACATTCCAAAAAGTGTGAAAAAAACCCACACAAAACACATCAAGCCCCAGGGCTTTAGTAGGATTCATACTAAAGAAAGCTTACCAGACTTCATATCTATCAAGATCCTTCATCAACTTCCTATTCGTTGCCTCACTCACCATTCTCTTCATATGGGAATATCATCCCCATGGTCCACTCCCCCTCTAGATGTGAAAAGATTACTATAATAGTCTAGCACAACCTTCTCAATGGGATTTTAACCTTCAACTCGAGCACCCTCTTCATTCTTCAACTTAACAATGGTGTTCTTCTCTCTTCTCTTTGTTGTTTTTTTTCTGAAAAAAATTGTATTTTTCTCTCCATCTTTCATATACGATGATTTAGCTCTCAAGAACCAATAGGTTTCATTTATCTTATGTAATTCATCCAACTCCTCACCAAGCGCTTTGCACTTCTCAAAAGTTATTTGATTCAGAAACTTCTTCTATTCCTTTAAGATATTTTTCTTCACCTCTTTAATCTTTTTCTTCAGCTGCACAAATTTGTCATCAGCCCAATCCTTATGCTTGATTGAATAGAACTCCAACTTATTGGTAATATGAGAGCTGCCCATAGTGTTTCACGCCTCCTTTAAAAAGCCCCTACATTTTGGATCCACCAACAAGAAGTTTTCACATTTAAAATCTTTGCTTCCATCCCCATATTTGCCTCTCTTTTTAAAATTCAGAAGAATGGGAGAGTGGTCAGATCCAATTCTTGGGAAAACTTTGAGCCAAGCATCTGGATAAAGGAACTCCAATCAAAAGAACATTAGGCCTTGTCCAACCTAGTATTGAAAACTTTTCCCCTCTCCCAAGTAAATTGTCCCTAACAAACCCAACATAATAAGGTTGTTTTTTAGAATTGCAACTCTAAAATCTTCAATATGCCTAGGCCCCCCAATGACCCCTTCTTCTTTCTCCTTGTAGTTTAAAATCTTGTTGAAATCCCAAAAGAAAACAAGATGTTTAGAAGACTCTCCAATAATCTTTGACATGAAATCCCAAAATTTGAATTTACACCTATCATATGCCCAACCATATATACCACATCAACTCCAATTACCTCTATCACCACCACCTTCAATACCAACCACAAAATGATGTCGAGAATAAGAGGCCACTATAATAGGAGCATCCGACCACCACAAGACAATCCCCCATCTCTTCCCTCTCTCCCAAGATGCACACTATTCTGGAACCCACACTTCACCCTAGTAATATTCATATCCATATGAGTGATCATAGTTTCCATATGGAAGACTAGTTCTGACATATCCTCCTTACAAAGCCTTTAGAGATTATTTATAGTGTCAAGATTGGTAAGGCCTTGACAATTTTGGCTGACTATCTTCATGGCACTGGTCCAAGCCAACTGTCACTACTTGAGAATACACTTCCCATGTCATCAAGGTTCCTTCCCCCTTGTTTCCTTCTCCCTACATATTACCTTTACTTCAATAACTCCATCGTCCTCTCTCTAGTTGGTGTTCCTCTTTTTACTGGGCACATGTTGGTTAGTATTGTTGGGTTCTATCTCCTCCCCCCCTATTGATTCTTCTAACTTTTATCTATTTTTTTGTTTTGTCATTGGCATCCTTTCTTAGGAATTTCTTCAAGCTCCCTCGGTCCTTCTTGCACAACTATCCTGGTATTTAAGACCTTTGTGTTTTGTTATTTTTTCAAATGAGTGATAATAGTAGCTTTGATAGTCGTATTCTCCTCCCTCCATTCCATTATAGCTCTTTGCCTATATTATTGGATTCAATTGAGGTGTTAGTGCTCCTTGTAGGTGGGATGTCTTCAATTCATTTACTCTACAGATTCATCTTTGGTTCCTAATGGATCTCATATTCAATCTATATAATACTACTATTAGGACCCTCCTTGTTCTCCCTATCACCGCTGAGATTCCTTGTCTCTTTGCTTACAGTAATGCTTATGACCTCTTCCGTCCTCTGCTCCCATTGTCATGGGTTTAGGTAGGTTGGGGTGCTTTATTCCTATCTCCCCTTGAAATAGGCTGCGATGAGCCTCTTCATAACTTCCCCCATGAGTTTCCAGCTTCTATACCTTCCTTGGAGATGCCTTTAGCTATTGTACCCATTTCTTTTTTTCTATTTCATCTTCTACTTCCCCTACTTGACATCATGAGTGATGTGCCCGATAAAACCACAACTAAAATAGAAGACAAGAAGTCTGTCACATTTTAGTCCAATCTCCAATATACTCCCTTCGGAAGCTTTAGTTTCTAGACTTGTTTCAGTGGCTTATCAATACTGATCTCAACACACACTATTCTAGGCCAAGACCATCATCTTCTCTCCTTTGTGTCGCTGTGCCAACCTTCCCAATTTTTTCTCTGATCTTCTTCACTACATCATCAGACATATATCCCATTGGGACATTATACAGAAAGATCCAAAACCCACAAACATTGAATGGTATGGATGAAGGTTGCTAGCTCGAACTTCGTTCCTTCGTCAACAAAATGCTTCCATTAAAACGCCACAAGATCCCCATTTTGACCTTCTCCTTCTCGTGTTTGGTTTTCAAATTGGATAACTATTACCCTGTCTTTGACTTGCTAAAAAGATTTCACCTTCTTCAATCCCCACACCATCAACATCATTTTTCTAGTGTGAAAAGGTCTAGTTTGGTTAGGATATTGGCCACCGTAGTGGTTTCACCCTTCCCATCTGTGAAGTCTACAAGGTTGTCTTCTTCTTGGATATTCAGGTCTTTACATATTGTCAGTATCTCCTCCTTCATGATCTCACCTAATCTCACACAGAGACATCTCATCCTCTAACTATCAGAGGGGGTGGGCGCTCTACATGTTCGCCAAGCACTAGAGTGGATGACTTAACATGTTAGAGTTTTAGGGGTCTATATATATAAATGTATATATTCACATACATATATGTATATACATATGTACACACACATGCACAAGCACATGCACACTAACACACACACACACACATACACACACACACACACACACACACACACATATATATATATATATATAGTCATGCTAGAATAGACTCGAGTGTACAAATCAAGCTGTACACCTTAATGGTATTTGCCTATCTAGATCATGTTTTTCCAAAGTCTAATCCATTAATCTTCATGTTTACAATAATAATAGGCCACATACAAAATTTGATCTCATTTAGATGAGTGTAATTCACTCATTCAAGGACAACAAAATCAACACACAAAACTAATTTGAAATGCATGGTTTTTGCTTCCTTTAGATGCATGACCTATACGTGTCCAAATGAGCTGAAATTTATCATATAGTATGTTCTTAAAATATTTAAGATGATGAATGGTTTAGATTTTTCAAAAAGTTACAACATTTTTAAAAATGAATGAGGTGTATGGTGCCTCTGGTACACTCGAGTGTATACTAGCCTGACATATATATATATATATATATATATATATATATATATATATATATATATATATATATATATATATGACAACGATGCAGTGAGAAACATGTCTGATGAGAGCATGAGAGGCATTTGAATAACTCTCCACACAGATCAATTTTTCATAATCCAACCATACAGATTACACATATACCTTAATATCTACCTTGCTATAAAATTTTATCACCATCCAATTTGTAAATCATTCACAACAACTAAATATTTTTTGATGCTCCATATTGAATTTCAGGCTGACCGTTGGATGTAAAAAGTGTATATTGTACATATGGACATGTAAACAATGCTGATTGTAATGATTTTTTGTGAGAAGGTAAATGAAATGATGCTTTTTCTATCTAAGTGGTTGGATTTCAAAAAATAGTTACTAATTTGTTGTTATTCAAATGCCTCTCATGCTCTCACCGTAGGCTGTTTCACACTAGATCGCTACCCTATATATATATATATATATATATATATATATATATATATATATATATATATATATATATATATAACACCATATGCAAACACATAGAGGTGAAATACATAGACATGTTCTATATGTGTTGGTAGTAATCACTAGAGGTGTCATCACTGACATAGTATGATGAAAGTAAAATATAACGATAACATAAGTCTATTATAGAGTGGGGGACTGATGTAACCCTATTTTAGGGCTCCATCTTGTGCCTTTTTGTACTTTTATCACATATAAACAAAGTAGATCGCAAGCTATTCCCCCTAATATGGTTATCATTGCCAAATGTGCTTATGGACGTTCTTTTCATTATTTTCAGGTACTTGGACCATAGTTTGGATGGACAAGAGAGAAGGAAGGAGTCTTAGGGTTCCTCCACTCATGAAGGGGTCCAAAAAAGGCCCCAAGAGCTCCATCAACCTACCTCAATGGCCAAGATTCGAAATCAAGCAAAGAAGTCCTTTGATAATGAAGTTTGAAGCTATTTTAGCACTTGAAGACCCCAACACGGCCGTGGTACCAAGGAACGGATGTGCTGGAAATTACAAAAAAGTTACAGGTTGATTGACAAATCTTAAAGTCTCAGCAACTCATCCACCACGGCCGTGCTGCCACCTAAAACCTAACCCTTTTTACACTAATTTTCCCACAATACCCCCAGCTTACCCTAGTGCTTCCACCACCACCTATATATAGATGGGTGGTGGCCACAACACTAGGTTATCTCCTCCTATAGCTTCTTCTAGCCTCCTTTACTCCTCCTAGAGCATTTAGTGCATTTCCTTTGTATTTATGCTCTCCACCCACCATCTCCATCTCCATTTCACCTTGGAAACCTAGTTTTCTAGGTTTTCATCCATAATCCTTCATATCTTCATGATCACCTACACCCTTAGAGGAGAGAGGACATCCCTAGCAGTTTGGAGGTGAAGAAGAAGGATCCTTCCCTGAGCTCCATGGCGTTTCTTCCCCTTTCTTTTACTATTTCTTTGACTATATGTAGCTAAGCCCCTAGTGGTGGGCTGTTTGGGGATAAAATGTGACTTTGATACCATGTTGGGGGGATTTTGGCTTGTAATGAACTCATTTTTGTCTATGATGATTGCTCCATGCTTGTGTCTCTTATCCCATTGCCATGCTTGTGATTCATACTTTTTTCTATTAATTGCTTGTTTGGTGGTGCTTGATGATACCATGTTTCTAGGGAAATTGGGATGCATGTGGAAATCTTAGGCATGACTCTTAGGTCCCAATAGGGGATCTCTAGCTAGTCCCCTTTGTTCCTACATGCTTATCTCCTCTCCTTCTACTTGGTATGAGACCTAAGTTACTAGTATAAGTGGGATTAATGTGATTGCCTAGGGTCTTCTAAAGGCTAGAATGGCTAGTGGCATGAGGTCAAATATCCTCATCTCTACTCCCATCTCTACCCTCAGCCCTCAATTGCTCAATATCACTTATCCTAGAAACCTAGATTTGGATAATCCTATTAGAAGTACACCTAACCCTAGTCTTCTACGAGTAGTATAGGGTACATTCTAATAGCATTAGTCTTATTGTTTGGTTTGGTAATCTAGATGTAAAATGAGAAATATGCTTGTCTGATAATCTCCCCCAACTAATATCAAAGTTGCATCCCCAAACGACCCACCTAACCTAATCATCTTTCTTAAAACCCATGTTGCTCTGCTTGCTTGTTCATGCTAGTCTAGTTTAGTTGCTTTTGCTTAACCTAGTTAATTTCTTAGTTCTACTCTTTAGTGTTAACTTAGGTTCTTTCTCTTTCCAAGTGGTTAACTTAGCTTGTACATTGCTTCTCGCTTGTCTAGTATAGTGTAGCTTACTCTTGCCCTTGCTCAGCTAGTTTGTTAACCCAATTTGCTAAATTTGCTTGTTCAAGATAACTTAGGTTTAATTCTTCTTTTCTTGCCTGTTCAATTAGAGTAATTAACAAACCAACCCTTTTAAAACCCTCAAACCCTGATCTCCGCACTAGGAACATAGCAAGCACTAGCCTATCTCTAGTACCCCCTCTATCCCTGAGGACCGACCCCTTTTCTTGCCAATCACCTATACTACAACAGTACCCTGTGTGCTTGCGGGTGACCTATTTAGTTTTTGTGATCGACTTGGTTAGGGCCAATATAAATTCCAAAAGTTTGCCCACATGTGTGCCCGAGTCCCATGGAGTTCATCTAGCCACCCTTAGTGGGCTAGTGTGTATGCCTCTGGCTCAGACACACCAAGCTTTTTGGTGCCGTTGCCGGGGATAGAGGCACTCACCCTAGCTAGATAGTGTAGCTTAGCATTTCCTTTTGCCCTCACCATTTCTATTCTTTATTCATTTTATTAATTTTACATCTTAGTTTGCTAACTTGGTTTCTTGTTGTTTGTTTGTGTACTGTACATGTGACAGCTGCGCATGCGCCACACACATTCTACTTGTACCGACTTGGTGTTGTATGACCCCAAGATAGGTAGAAGGAGATGCCAAATCCGCCACAACCAACACTGAGAAGCCGAGATGGCAGACAACAACCCGCATGTGGATGCTCAACCACCTCCACTACAGCACTGCCCGCTCCATGAATACTTCACCCCGGGGAACTACAATTCCCCCATTGCCACCCTAGTTGACCAGATGCCGGGTCAACAGTTCTCCATCCCTCCTGCACTCCTTGGACTCCTTCCCACTTACTATGGGATGGAGAATGAGAATCCCTATCACCACATCGATGTGTTCCTTGAAACATGTTCTACTTTCCGCACCCTCGCAACCACCGATGACTCCATCCAAAGAACGCTCTTTCCGTTCTCCTTAAAAGAAAAAGCCAAAAAATGGTACGTGTCAAAGCCAGAGTTGGTTACATGAAATGAAGTAAAGAATGAATTCCTCAAGAAGTTCTTTCCTATTGCAAAGTTGTCCAAAATGAGAAGGTGCATCACTTCTTTTGCTCAGAAGGAGAATGAACCCTTCCACGAGGCATGGGAGAGGTTCCAAAAACTGCTTCGCAACTACCCTCACCATGAAGTGCCTTTGTGGCAACTCGTTCAAGAATTCTACACCAGCCTTGAAGAGCAAAGACAAAACAACGTCGACTCCTCCTATGGAGGTACTTTCATGGCAAAGCCGCCCGAAGAATCATGGCCCTTGTTCGAACATCTCACTAAAAACTCACGCCATCACGTTTCTACAAAAGGGGGGCATTGCGGTCGAAGCTACAACCCTCCACCTTCCTCTGTGACTCCAACCCACAATGCTACCTACCTCGATATGATGAAAATGATGGCAGGCATGATGAAAATGATGAAGAATCAAGCTGGTGGCTCTCCTAGGCAACCCACCATGGCAGTCGATTTCGTGGATGAGGAAGTGAATGATTTACAATCCTTTGGTGGCCGCAACAATCAAGACCCCATGTACAATACCTACACTCTCGAGTGGAGGAACCATATGAATTTTTCTTGGAAACAACAAAATGAGGATGGACAAGGACAAGGGTAGAAGAGGCCACGTTATAGTTCAAAGTTTGAAGAGGAGGTGCTTGGAAGGTTAAGAAGTTTGGATGATGTGAAGAAGGATGTGACATCACATGAGCAGTCCATCAACCACCTCGAGCAAAGATTGGATTAGATTTCTCTCTCTCTTGCAAGGAGGGAAGAAGGAAGACTTCTATCTCAACTGATGCCCAACTCGAATAATGATGGTACTTTCCTAGGGAACACTCCAAGTTCATATGCTCTACCATCATACCAAGAACTGCCAAACCCCTATGCTCCACCACCTCCCCAGACACCCTCTTAACTACCAATATGCTCCACCTCCACCTCATTCATACCAGCTACCACCCCCACAATACCACCCCCATTTGCAACAACAACAACCACCATGGCAACTACAACCACAATTCATCCTCCAAAACCCAAATTCACCTCACCAAAGGCCACCACCACCCCCAACAGCCACAACCACCCCCACAAGTCCCTCCTTCCCATGAACAAGTAAATATGGTATCTATCATATGGGGAGAAAAAGGTGCTCAAAAGCTTGAGAAAGGGGAGAGGAAAGTGACAGATGTTGATGACAAAAGCTCGATGCTAGAGAGTGTCAAGTGCAACCAAATTTCTATTGCACCCAGTTTGAATGGAGAAGCGCCCTCACTTGTCCCACCCTCTCTTGAGAATAATGAAAGTGCAATAGATATGGCTCATCTGACTACTTGTGACAAGGTCATGTCCACTGCTTCACAGGTCATTGACATAGCAGCACTTGAAGAAATACCTATATGGGAGTCAAAACCTTTTCATGAGATGAGGATCCCCATCATCCCTCATCAAGGTCCAATGAGTGTAGTAGAAACAGTCGATGTAGTCGAGAAGCAATTTCATGAAGGTATATCTCCCCGAGAAAAGGGTAGTAGTATCATGGATCTCCTGGGACCCTTGAATTAAGGTACGATAGGCATCACATAATTCTTTTCATTGGTGAAATATGTGTGCATGGGGAAGAGAAAACTAGTGCTACTATCGACCAAGGAAATCGTTGCTTCAAAACCAGTTAACATCATATTCGACCTGGGCTTTCCAGAGAAGAGAGATGTTTTGAGAGTGCCTCTCATCACCTGCTACATTGGTACACAACCCATCGAGCACTCCCTCCTTGACTTAGGTGTAGGGACAAGCATCATGCCATGGAGCATGTATTTACATCTTGGCCTAAATAAAATGGAACCAATGGATTGTGTCCTTGTCTTAGGTGATGGAACCAAAAGGAAGCCCTTGGGGATACTACAAAATGAAATAGTATCGATGGATGAAAGGATAAACATTGCATATGTGACCGACTTTCAAATAGTGGGTTCTGAACCTATTTATGGGAAAGAATACCTCATATTGGGGAGGCCCTTCTTGTCCATCATGGGTGCAGAAATCAATGTGCGTACGGGCACTCTGACGGTCACCTATAAGAAGAGAAAGTTCAATTTCTTTATATTTACTGAAGAGGAGAGGGACAAGCTAGGTAATGAAGACTTTGGTGACAGTCTATGATATCATGATCCCCTAGAGATATGGAGATCAAGTCCATACTTCTGTTCAATGCACACTCCATGGGATGAAGCACATGTTGTTAGAACATTGGATAGGATCACTGTAGAGGAAAAGGAGGACACTCTGGGTGTCGATACTTAGTGAAAAGAGCAACAAGCCTGACTGAAGGCTATAAATTTAGCGCTAGTGGGAGGCAACCCACGTGGTTTGAGATTCTCGAACCTTGTTTTATGATACTTTCTTTTGGTTTCCAAGAAACACACACACACGCTATACTTGATAGTTTTTCTATTTGTGAATCATGTTTGCATAGGTACAAGGAAGAAAAGATGATGCTAAAGGGTTTAGCCAAAGTGGAGGTCAAAGTGGAAGAAGAAATTGCAAATCAATAGAGGAGCTATAGGAAGAAGGCCATAACGGCCGTGATGTTCAGCACAGTCGTGGTGGTCCTATCTTGCTCACCTAGTGTTACATTGACCACTCCAGCTCTTGGCAGTTGTCTTTCGCAACCCCACACCTTTTACCCTACTAGTCTAAACTTCTATTTTATGCTGAGGACATCATGATTTAAAAGATTGGGGTGGTAAGCCCTTCTTTCACCACATTTTTCTCTATGTGCCTTGTGCTAAATTTTTGTAAGATGATCAAACAGTTTGACTGACTTTTCATACTTGTTTACCTTGACCTGGTGTGCTTGCTTGCATTCATGCATACATGTAGTTTAATTTCATGCATTTTTGTGTAATTTTCAAAAATTTTGCTCTTATTGCTTTTCCATATCATGTATTGCATTCTCATGTAGTTTTTGATAATTTCTTGTGCATTCTAACTAGGATTTGCTGCTTTATGTTTTAAATTTCCCTAAAGTAGGTTTAGATGTGATTTAATGCAAATTGGCACCATTTTGGCCAATTTTGCCCAAACTTGAATGTTCTTGCCCTAAAAGTATGTTTCGACTTAATCTCTACTATTTGAAATGAAATGTTTTTAATCCTTTGACAAATGCATGCTTCTTTCTTAGATCTTATTGCTATATGGTCTTGTTTGTTGACTTTTTACATGCACACCACCTCTCTTAAGTTTGCAAATGTTTTTGTTGAATCATTAATTGAGCAAGCTACAAGCACTTAAAGCCTATGGAATCACTTGGTAGAAATGTGAATGTTATGTTGTTCTATCATGTGGTATGCTATCATTTGGTGAAGTCTTGGATTAGCTTTCATGCAGGAAATCTTATGTTGGAAACTACCCTAATGACCCCTCTTTGATCCAACTATTCTTTCATCACCTTCACACCTCTCTGCCTCATGAAAAGATTCCAAAGTGCACATAGTAGCCGTGGCGACCCCCAAAAGTTTGGGGTGGCCACATCTCAACCTCCCCACTTCACTGTATCCACCATATGCCCTATCTGCACTAAGGGCATGGAAAAAGAAAAGAAAAAAAAGAAAAGAAAAGCAAAAATAAAATAAAAGGATGCTCCTATTTAAGAGCATTCAAATAAAGAAAAGATGAGTGTGTAAAAGCACTCCAAAATATTACCGCAATCCTTTCTTCCTCTTTCACACCCATAGAGATAGAAAACATCAAATCTAGCTCACTTTACCCTTTCTACAACCAAATGGGTCATCTAGTGTGGTTTGAAGCATAAGAGTGAAAGCATGAAACCAAACCAATACTCCTAGTCATCTTTGATTAAGACCAACATGAAATGGTTTACCCAGAATGACATGAAGGACATATGGACAACTTGTGTTTCTATGCTTTATATTTGAAGTTTGTTTGCTCAGTGCTCAGTTCATGAATGGTTTGCAAAAGAGGAGAGGAGAGAAGTGAAGCACATGCACTTAGTCACTCCTAAGACCATGCACTCAATAATTATCTGTTGCTATGCATTTGTCATTCATTTTTTAAAACAACCTGAAAAGAGAGATTGAGTTCGAGCATACTTGAGGACAAGTATGTTTTAAGTTTGGGGTGGTGATGTAGCCCTATTTTAGGGCTCCATCTTGTGCCTTTTTGTACTTGTATCACATATAAACAAAGTAGATTGCAAGTTATTCCCCCTAATATGGTTATCATTGCCAAATGCACTTATGGACATTCTTTGCATTATTTTTAGGTACTTGGACCATAGTTTGGATGGACGAGAGAGAAGGAAGGAGTCCTAGGGTTCCTCCACTCATGAAGGGGTCCAAAGAAGGCCCCAAGAGCTCCCTCAACCTACCCAAATGACCAAGATTTGACATCAAGCAAAGAAGTCCTTTGATAATGAAGTTTGAAGCTATTTTAGCACTTGAAGACCCCAACATGGCCGTGGTGCCAAGGAACGACTGTGCTAGCAATTACACAAAAGTTACAGGTTGATTGACAAATCTTGAAGTCTCAGAAACTCATCCACCACGGTCGTGCTTCCACCTAAAACCTAACTCTTTTTACACTAATTTTCCCACAATACCCCCAGCTTACCCTAGTGCTTCCACCGCCACCTATATATACATGGGTGGTAGCCACAATACTAGGTTATCTCCTCCTACAGTTGCTCCTAGCCTCCATTACTCCTCCTTGATCATTTAGTGCATTTCCTTTGCATTTATGCTCTCCACCCACCATCTCTATCTCCATTTCACCTTGGAAACCTAGTTTTCTAGGTTTTCATCCATAATCCCCCATATCTTCATGTTCACCTGCACCCTTGGAGGAGAGAGGACATCCCCAGCAGCAAGGAGGTGAAGAAGAAGGCTACTTCCCCGAGCTCCATGGCGTTTCTTCTCCTTCTTCCCCTTTCTTTTGCTATTTCTTTGACTATGTGTAGCTAAGCCCCTAGTGGTGGGCTGTTTGGGGATAAAATGTGATTTTGATACCATATTGGGGGAAATTTAGCTTGTAATGAACTTATTTTTATCTATGATGATTGCTCCATGCTTGTGTCTCTTATCCCATTGTCATGCTTGTGATTCATACTTTTTGCTATTAATTACTTGTTTGGTGGTGCTTGATGATACCATGATTCTTGGGGAATTGGGATGAATGTGGCAATCTTAGGTGTGACTCCTAGGTCCCAATAGGAGATCCCTAACAAGTACCCTTTGTTCCTAAATGATTATCTCCTCTGCTACTACTTGGTATGAGACCTAAGTTACTAGTATAAGTGGGATTAATGTGATTGCCTAGGGTCTTCCAAAGGCTAGAATGGCTGGTGGCATGAGGTCAAATATCCTCATCTCTACTCCCATCCCTACCCTCCACCCTCAATTGCTCAATATCACTTATCCTAGAAACCTAGATTTGGCTAATCCTATTAGAAGTACACCTAACCCTAGTCTTCTATTAGTAGTATAGGGTACATTCTAATAGCATTAGTCTTATTGTTTGGTTTGGTAATCTAGATGTAAAATGAGAACCATGCTTGTCTAATAATCTCCCCCAACTAATATCAAAGTTACATCCCCAAAAGGCACACCTACCCTAATCATCTTTCTTAAAACCCATCTTGCTCTGCTTGCTTGTTCATGCTAGTCTAGTTTAGTTGCTTTTGCTTAACCTAGTTAATTGCTTAGTTCTGCTCTTTAGTGTTAACTTAGGTTCTTGCTCTTTCCAAGTGGTTAACTTAGCTTCTACATTGCTTCTCGCTTGTATAGTATAGTGTAGCTTACTCTTGCCCTTGCTCAACTAGTTTGTTAACGTAGTTTGCTAAATTTGCTTGTTCAATATAACTTAGGTTTAATTCTGCTTTTATTGCCTGTTCAATTAGAGTAATCAACAAAAAAACCCTTTTAAAACCCTCAAACCCTGATCTCTGTACTAGGAACATAGCAAGCACTAGCCTAGCTCTATTTCCCCCTCTATCCCTGAGGTTCGACCCCTTTTCTTGCCAATCACCTATACTACAACAATACCTCGTGCGCTTGCGGGCGATCTGTTTAGTTTTTGTGATTGTTTTGGTTAGGGACAATATAATTTTCGAAAGTTTTCCCACACGTGTGCTCGAGTCCCGTGAAGTACATCTAGCCACCCTTTGTGGGATAGTGTGTACGCCTCTGGCTCAGACGCACCAGGGACCCTAAAGAAAATGCCCCTCAATAAAACATAAATCTCCTAATTCTTGTTTGTTTCCTCCAGGATTTGTTTCATAGGTGGGATATATTGTCCATTGTTGTTTTATTCTACATCCGGAGTGGTCTTGATGGACAAGAGACATCCACTTCCCACATGAACTACAATGAAGATAATCATCATATATAGATTGTGTCACCTATATTTGTTTTTCACGAGATGTGTTGCTATTTTCATGAAAACTCCTCTTCCTCTTAGCCCATATAACCCAAATGATCGCAATAGATATATATTTTTTGTTATATGCACCCTTAGGATGACTAGTATCATATGAAAACATGTGTTTTGTATTGAGTCTAGTGCATGCCTCTATGGTGGTGGTAGTAGTAAAGTGTGACCATAAGCATTTTTTCATGCAACATGAGGAAAATGATTTCAATTTTATTCTTCACGAGCTCAACACATTAAGAAGAATGATGGACCTTAAAACCCTATTCTTATAAAATAAGCATCAATCGGGTTTTTATTGTGCTATAGGAGTCATAGAATGATGTGAAATTTTTTCAGGAAACATGCCTACCATTTTTTCTTGTGCGATATGATGTGGCACATATAGGAGTAGAATAGGTATGCATCTTTGCTAGTGTATTTGTGGCCCCATTTCCTCAAAATGGTAAATCTTGTGTCTATTTTTTATTGAGTCATCATGTCCTCCATGTCAGAAGTGGAGAAGATATTATTGATAAAATTCTTAAAGTTATTGTGCCTATGTGATATAAGAAATGTGAGAGTTTTATGTGTTGTGATGTATTTTAGGTTTGCTAGGATAATGGCGAGGTTTGTGAAGTGGTTGATGGGGGTGCACCTTTCCATCATAGGTCAAGCCAAAAACTAATATTGAGCTTATGGTGAAGGGGGATGTGAATGGTATTTTGAATAATATAGATGTTTTTTGCAAAATAAATCCATTGAGGCGAGGTATGTATATATGGAATGTTGTCCAATGGGTTATGTTTGGCATGATATTTGTTGAGGATGATGTTAGTCCATAGATGTTGTTCCTTCTGCCATATGCATGTTGTGGTCTTGTGCAAGAGACAAAAAGCATGAACCTATAGATTGGTGATTCCCCAGCCCCCAAGTTGTTTTGGGCTGCATATAGTATCCCATTTGACAAGATATGTCCTCCTTTTGTTATGGCCCAAATGAAATTCTTCCTGATTTTGTCAATACATTTGATGATAGATCTAGGGGGGATACAACTAAAGTCGTACATTTTGGAGTCAGTGAAGCATTCAAGAGTATCAGCCTGTTGACAAGAGTGAGATGGTGATTCTGCCATGAGGAGAGTCATTTTTGATACTTCTCAATGAGAGGGTTCCATTCATGCACAAGAATGCGCTAGGGTGAGAGAGGTAATCTAAGGTATCAGATAGGGTATGCTTCAATATTTCAACTTAGAAGAGTCTGGTATTTGGCATGTCAATGGGTGAAACATGAGGACCAATTATGGTAGATTTGTGAAAGTTAATACTGCACCATGACATGTATCAAAATATGCCAAGAAAGCAGATGATGTTGATTACCTGACAATCCTGAGGTTTGATGAAGATGATGGAGTCATCCGTATACTGAACAATGTTATCGAGAACTCCCTTGGTTCTATCAATCAGATCATTAGTTGTTCCCAGTTATATCAACTGATTGAGAATAGATTTGACAATGATAAAGAGGTAGGTTGAAAGTGTGTCTCATTATCAAAGTCCATTAGTGCTTATAAAATAGTAAAAAAATCTCTATTTATGATAATCGACAAGGTGTAGTGCTAATACAGGAGTGCATGCATTCATTGTATTTGTTAAGGAAACCATAGCCATGCATGCACTTGAGAAGGAAAGACTAACTTATGTTATTGAAGGCTTTCTCAAAATCTTATTTGAGGGTGAGTAGAGGGTGCTTTGTGTCTGAAATCTATGGATAGTCTAAAGAACCATAATATGTGCATCGTGAATGCATCTATTAGGGAGAAAATCACTTTGTGTATGTTTATTGACGTGCTCCATGTATGGTTTCATCCTCATACTAAGAAGTTTTTCTATGATTTTATATGAGGTGTTAATCACACTAATAGTCCTGAATTCACTAGTGAATGTGGTTTGTTCCTTTTTCTCAATCAAAGAAATATGCATTTGGTTAAGAATTTTAATGTGTTGTGCTATATGTGATTCCCTGTAATAGTATGGAATATGTTTTGAAAGTCTTCTTTAATGTTCTCCCATTTGATCCTATAAAAGGTCATACTATAGTTGTCATATCCTGCTGATTTGTCAATGTCAAGGCTAGTCATATTAGACTTGATTTCCTGGATTGTGAAGGGGTCGAGGAGGATGTTATTCATAGGGTTCTTGTTGTGACATATGAAGTCCCAATAAATATGCAACTAGAATGGAGATATGTGATTGTTATTGAATAGATGTTTGTAGAAATTAACAGCATGTGAGACAATCATTGGTCGCTCATGGGATTGTTTTTCCATGTCATATAGGTTGTGAATAGTGGATATCCTTTTCTTGTTGTTGCAACTAGCATGGGAAAAAATTGTTTTTCTATCATTCTCCTTAAGACACCTTCATTTTGATCTCTACATGCAAAGGGTTTCCTCTAAATCTAACATAAATCTTATGTCATCCTTCAAGGTCTTGTATTCAGTGTTATCGTGTAAAGCATGTAAAAGGGCTATGAGCTGGTGTTCCTTGGTCTTGATGCCTTCTTGTAGGTTCTCGAAGGTATTTTATTCCATAAATATAGGGTTTTTCTCAATTGTTTAAGTTTTTTTGTGGATATTAGAACCACCATATATGTTTCCTTGTGTAGCAAGCTAGTGTTCCTTAATAAAAGGGAGGAGCGTGATGGATCTTCCACTTGTGTGGAGTTGCGTGCACCACTAAAAATCCTAAAGATAGTAAGTCTTTAGGTTTAGACTTGCTTATACTAGATTAAAAACTCCACCCACGTATGCTAGGATACGTGGAAGTCTTATCGTAGTATAGTTAAGGGTTGAATCCAGAGGACAACAGTCTTGTTGAGATCAATGAGATAGAAAACGTTTAGAATTTCATTTAACTCCTTAACAATTGATATTTAGATCAAAGAGTTGGTTTGGTTGTTTAAACTAAGTGTAAGTAAAGTAAAAGCAGGAAAGTAAATCTAAGGTTGTAGACAATGTTAAGAAACCACTAGGATGTGATCGGCTTTCACCACCACTACACATGGATCAAAACATACATCACAATAACTTGGCTTTCAAAGAAAATAGTCTAAATAGTTAGTATCTTTATAGGCTTAGCCTCCTTTCGGATAACCAACTATGAGAAACGTGGTAGTGTTGCAATGTCAGCCATCCCCAGATGAATGATCACTTACTTTGCATCACTCCCCTTGCAAAGTGTGTTCCTCGACCCGTCAAGGTTGTACTTTCATACGTCAACTGATTCCATTTCATAGTATGAAAGTGCAACGATGGAGTTGAGTTTACTCCACTTCTTAAGAAACACTCCTAGATACTGAACCAAATGTATGGTGACTACATACAATCTAGAACCAACAAACAGTCGATATTCGAATCTAGAAGTACAAACATAGACAATTTGCACTAAAAGATAATAGATAACACAAGTTGGTGATCAAGCAACTAGAATTCATTAAACAATTGATGTTGAACTGGAAAGATAGTGTTTTTCTATTGCAAACTCAAGAATTACAATGCATGAAATGAAAACATGGGTAGCGGGGCTACTCCCCGCACCCTAGTGTATAAGACTACTCGCTCATGGAAATAACAAAGAAGGGGGCAAGAAGAGAGAGAGAATGTCATCTCCATGAAGGAGGGAGGAAGGTCGACCCCTTGGAGAGAGAGAGAGAGCAACGATCTTCACACTTCGTAGCTTGCTTGATGATGAAGCCTCCTCTTCCCACCTTCTTTGTCGATAAGAGATAAAGTATCTTGGAGATGGAGTATGGATCTCAGACCGGCAGCCTCGGGGGAGTGGGTGAAGGATGGAATGGCCCTGGAACAATAGAGGTAGCCTTTGGACGTCTAAAACTTCCTAATTATTTGTGAGGACCCTTCGAGTCTTATTTATAGGCTCTAAGTGGAACTCAAATGGTTTGGGAGATTTGGGTCCAAATGGTCGTGAAGACGGTTTGGACTCTCTCTCAGTTTGGAGACCGTTTGGACTCTCTAAGTTTGGAAACCGTTTGAGTCCTCATGGTTTGGAACCGTTTGCCTTTATTCGGTCTTGGGACCATTTGACTTTACACGGTCTTGGGACCGTTTGGCCTTCATTCGGTCTTGGGACCGTTTGGTGTCCATTCGGTCTTGGGACCGTTTGGAGCTTTTGTAATTTTTTTGTGCTTTTCTGTAAGAAGTGAAAAGGAAAAGTTAATCTAATGGTATATTTACAAAAAGGTAGAAAGTTAAAAGATTCTATCTAATTTAACTAAGAAAGAGTATGGAAAACTGAGGAAAACTAGTAAGATAACATCACAAAATGGGAGGTTATCACCCCCCTAACTTAGAGTCTAGCTTGTCCTCAGGCTAGATAGAGCTAAGGCATGTAGTGGCGAGGTGATTTTATTTAGTGAAGATTTCCATACTTTTGCTTCAATTCTAAACCAGAAATCTCTTAGAGTTTTATCGGGCTTCTGCTTGCACTAACTCTTTCAGGTATTTGGGAGTTGCGTGGATCTCAGATTCCTTCCTTATCGCATAGTTCGTATTGGGACTACATTTTCCTCGATCGTATTCTGTGCATGTTTTCAACTCCAATCAGTTTTATACTTCTTTAAAAAAAAACTACTGGAAACTAAAATAGGCATGAGGGTTGGCTAAAGGCTGATGTGTAACTCCCCCTTTTAGTGGGGGAGGGTTTATCTAAACTTTTAGGATCTCACTATCAGGCACGACACATCTGCCTTTATGAGGGAAGCTAAATGTACCGGCCGGGCGAGTCCTTTATCAGCTTTTTCATATATTCTGAGACCTTAGGATCTCATTACCGTGTGCGACACATCTGCCTTTGTGAGGGCAGCTGAATGTACCATCCAGGTGAGACCTTTATTGATCCTTCATATAGGTCCTTAAGCGTGGCACAACTCTCATGTTTTTATTCAACACTCTGGCTTTTATTCCTATACTCACAGGCTTTGGAGTTGGATATATATGGATTTTGTTTGGGCTGCCATGCGTCTTTTGAAAAGAAGAAAACTATTCTTGGAGTCTCCTGACATGCACTTATTTCGGTTTCGTACTTGGTGGTCCACTTGCGAGGTTCCTTGATTTGGATTTTACCGGTTCCCTCCCGTCCTTGGAAGAGTTTTGGCTGGCTTCGGCCATGATGTTAACTTGTGGAGAGTCTGGAGCAGAGTTGAAGCAAAAGCATGGAAATCGGGTGTGAAAGTAATATATTAATTCGCCATTTCATGCCTAAGTGCTTTTTTTGTTATTTCTTTTTGAAGACTACTTTGATTCTAAATTTAGTTGGGGGTGACTTTTTCCAAGAGTGATGTTATACTTATGTACAAGAATTATTCTATTCAAAGAAATTATTGAAAAAGTCTAAAATGCGAAAAGAAAAATAAAAGCAGTGCATAGAAAAGCAGAAGTGAATAAAAAGAGCAGAGGGAGAAGGGTTGAAAAATGATACCTCGCCCTTGTCCAGTGTACCCCCCTAACTTATCACTCCCTCTGTCCTTAGAGTGTCAAAGTGATAGGTTGAGAAGTACATGGACAAGGGCATTAGGCTTCTTTTAGTCCTTTGTTAGCTCGATGCGTTCGGAGAAGATTAGCTGCAAACTTTCCATATAGAGCGTGGTAATCCACGTCCATCATGTCCTCTACTGATCTTCCAAGAACATCGATGGTGTACATCCAGTAGAGGATGTGGAAGCCACAGTCATTTGACTCTTGGAGCTACTGGGGACATCTGTGGCAGAAGGCTGGGCGATGAAAGTGTTCTTTATCGTACACCCTTGTGTGCTTGCATAAAAGATCGTGTAGCTTGTCAGCACACACCATTGCCCCCTCCTCCGTGGACGTGTTAGCTGTCATAGCATACTGCCTCTGGTTTGCATCAAACTGGCTATCGAAACTGTTGTAGATGATAGTTGTTCCATCGTGAAGGTTTGTTTCCAGTAGCATCCAGTGCTATGAGTGAAGGAAAGGAAGCATAATGAACTTCAGAGTCGTATGTTGGAGGCAAGATATGAGTGCCTCCATGGTTCCAAAGTTCTTTAATTTAGGAGATCATCCTTCATATATGCTGACACCATATAAACCGTAGGGTGATTCTGTCTGAGGAGATATTGATAGGCGGTCATCAACTCATGGATAGAGACCCTTTGAATTGTACAGTTTCATGGAGCGTATCTTCCATAACCAGAATATCTCTGGCTAGAAAAACAAGATCGTCTTTCTCGGTATATAGCCTAGACATGATGAGTTGAAGTTCATTGTCAGAAAGACTCTTGCAAGCTACAAGGTCAAAATTGGGAAACGTTGGTTCAATGGCAGATAGCGGAACCATTTGGGGATATGATCTTTTGATAGGGGCCCCTGTTAATAAATCGATGTCCCCTTTATCCTTCGCCAATCAAAGGTGTAAGGGTCCCATAGTATTTTTTTGGGGACCGTGGTGGGTTGTTGTTTCTCCAATTCCTATAATGTTTGCCGGAACGGCTGTTTCTGTGGACGTTGGATAGCTGAGTAATGGTAGCGAGGGACGTCGTCTGGTGCCATAGTCAGGTCCTTGAAGAATCTTTTGTCACATATGAGCTCCATGGTGTAACGCCCTCGTAGAGAGTGAAAGTCTTCTACGACCATCTCGGTGAAGGGGATTTGTTGATTAAGCACTTGTATGTGGCGTATAGTGCAGAAAGCGCAGTCCCCGGATCCTTTTTGCGTTTGGACTTATGGGTTTATGATTTGGAACCATGGTTGGTTCCAACCTTGTCAGAGTGATGGCGTTGATGTGAATGGGAAAACAGTGGAGGTGGAGGTGAACGAGGTGAAAGTGAGGTCAGACGTTGATGTGAATGGAATGCCTGATGAGAAGGGGATTGAGGCAGAGGATGTGGGTGGAGGTGCGGATGTGGGGAAGGGATTTGTTGGTGGAATTATTGTGGAGAATAATGGGAGGGTGGTGGATTGTGGAATGGTGGAGGATGGTAGTGTGGTGGGGGTGGTGGTGGAGGTAAGCTCAACATTTAGACTCATGATGAAGGAGTCTAGTGATGAGGTGGTGATGTGTTCTTTAGGGAGAGGAGGTTCTGCTTCTAGATTTGGTCGTGATGTCGGTGTCCCCGACAGCTGTTGTGTTTGCAAACACCCTTTTGATGGTTGTTTTACTGGGATTTTTGTTATTCTGGCTGCTGGGGCGGTGATGCTATGTGTCGTTTGACCTGCCTTTGCTATCTTTTTTACTACTTGGACTGATGCGAGGAGGTTAGTAAGCTCCTATTCAGTGAAGAGTAGCTTATCTTTGTCATAATCTGTGAGCTCCGGTAGAGGAAGCAGCGTCCTTGAATATTTTACTGTGGGATAGAAGATGTAGTGTAGCTTAGCATCTTTTTCCTTAATGATGTATGAATTCTTTAAAGTCTGCTCGTTGGTAAGGATGTCGCCCTTGAGCTTCATGCATCTGGGCAGTAGTCTGTCCATATTGAGATAATTTAGAATTGAGGTTATGTGTCCTCTAACACATACTTCTTTCCCTAGGGCATAAGCTGTGTGCTTGTGTATCAATTGCCATCCTATGTTGACCGGCAGCCCATTAAGGATGGACCAGAGGACGAAAATATCAGAAATGCTAACATTCCCGCCCTCTGTCCCGGGGAAGAGTGCGCCAGTGAGGATTTTTTGTAGTGTGCGCACCAACCCAGAATGAATATTTGAGGCCTTGAAGGTCTTTGCCTCATAGGTTGGGATCCCTGTTAGGGATTTCTAGAAGATATGCTTGTTGAACTGGGAGCTTTCAATGCCTACAACTTTGGCTTTTTCCAACTGCTCTTTGTTGTCTATAAAGATTTCATTGAGTAGGTTTTCTGTTATTACAACTCTGTTGCCAAAGAGTTTGGTGACCAGCCTGCGGTCGCCTTCGTCTCTTGATCTGTCCATTATGTCCACTGCTTCTTTGTGGAGGAAGGTGAAGATTCAGTTGTTGGCTCAACATAAGAATACTCTATGACAAAACAGAGTCTTGCGAGGTTGGCATTGTCATGCAAGGTGAGGATTCTATCATAAATCCCCATCTTTTTCAGTACATTGGAACAGACATACTTTGTCGGATTCAACATTTTATTGAAGGATGGGAGGGTGTGGATGAATAGGTTTGCTGGTGGTGGTGTTGTAGTGGTGATGGTGGAGAAATTAGGAATAGTGGTGGTAGAGGGAGTGGTAATGGCGGTGGTGGTAGTGGTTGATGGAATGTATCCCGCCAGTATTTGTTCCCTTGCAGTGGCGGGATGGACTTGCTTCCTTGCCTGTTTCTTTGTAGGTTGTTCTTTGGCAATTTCCTGGGCCTTCCTCTTCCCCTTAGACTTTGTGGTCAGGGATTCGTCCTCAGAATTTGGCTCATATTCCGAGCCTTCATCACTTGAAGAAACTTCTTTGATATCTTGGACAAGCTCCTTGGTTAAACACATGTTGATGCGGTCAATTTCATTCATGGTTGTGAGCAGGTTAACTTTCGGTGGGACTTTGCTAGTCTTGTCATAGATATCTACAATCTTCTGGAGTTTGGCACGGTCTTCCATCAGTTGATCCTTTGTCCAGAAGGGAGCGTCAGTGGTTCCGGTGGCTTATTTATAGGGGAGGCCATTCTAAAAAATTAGCAAAAAAATCGAAATTGCAAAGATATCAAGTTTATTAAAAGAAAAAGTTACATTATGTATGTGTTAATGTTTTTAGGTTTTAGTGGAACCCAAACGGTTTGTAAAAACCGTGTGGGTCCAAACGGTTTGTCCAAATGGTTTTGAGACCGTTTGGTTTCAAACGGTTTTGCAAAAATGTTTGAAACACTTATTAAGTGAAGAGTGAAAGAGAAAACCGTTTGGGTCCAAATAGTTTTAAGACCGTTTGGGTCCAAACGGTTTCAAGACCGTTTGGCACCAAACAGTTGTAGGACCGTTTGGGTCCAAATGGTCTCGAGCTCAAACGATTTCAAGACCGTTTGTCACCAAATGGTTGTAGGACTGTTTGGGTCCAAACAGTCTCGAGCTCGAATGGTTTCAAAACTGCTTGGCACCAAACGGTTGTAGGACCACTTGGGTTCAAACAGTCTCGAACTCAAACGGTTTCAAGACCATTTGGCACCAAACGGTTTTAGGACCGTTTGGGTCCAAACGGTCTCGAGCTCGTCAAGACCGTGAGGAAGGTGAAGTTTCTGGAAGCACGACTGATTGTTGAAAAGGAGGCAAAAGCAGCAAAAGACGGCGGCTAACGAGAACCTCGTCGGCGACGCAGTGTTGGCGACGGTGAAAACAAGGTGGATGTGAAGCGTGGTGTGGTGATGGAGAAGATGACAATGGTGATGGTGTTGAACTGCTGGTGTACCTTATTGTGTGACGACAATGCTGACGGCGGAAAATTCCACGGTGTCGTCGGAGACGGTGGGAGAGAGACAAGGCATCACGAGTTGCACGGGAGTGAGAAATGGAGGGGATGAAATAGTGCTCACGTGAGGGTTTAGGGAGTTTGATATTTTAGAATGGGAAAAGGGGAGGGGTTGGGGTTATATTTATAGGATTTTAGGGGGGGCATTACAAATTCCCAAGGGCAAATAGTTTTGAGATCGTTTGGGGTCCAAACGGTTTCGGGACCGTTTAGGTACCAAACAGTTTTGAGACCGTTTGGGTTCCAAACGGTTTTGAGACCGTTTGAGCTCAAATGGTTTCAAAACCGTTAGGTTAAGATCTAATTGGATTTTATATTTTTATGTTTGTTTTGGCTATTTATGTGAATTTTTATATTTTCAGATTAAAGATGATAAACCTAAATCAAATGAAGGGAGAAGAAAATTAGTAAAACTAGGTAAAATAAAACAGTGGTACTTAGATTCTTGGGTTGCTTCCCAAGTAGCGCCTGGGTTTTACGTCGCTGGATCGAAAAAAATCCGATTTGGTTATGTCGATGCTGAGGGATCGTGGATCTCGATAGTCTGTCTTGGAATTTTGTCTATTGGCGTGTAGTATCTCTTCAATCTGTGGCCATTAAAGATCCGTTCTCCACCATTATTGTCAAGGATGATGACTACTCCGGTGGGGTAGATGTGTTTAATTGTGAATGGTCTAGACCACTTAGTGCAGAGCTTTCCAGGAAACATCTTAAGTCTGGAATTGAAGAGGAGGACCTTATCTCTGATAGCAATGTGTTTTCTTTTGAGGTGGCCATCATTCCACATCTTGGTTTGTTCTTTATAGATTCTGGCACTATAGTAGGCTGTCATTCTAAGCTCTTCAAGTTCTTGTAACTGGAGTTGTCTGTATTCGCCAGTGCTTTTAAAATCAAAATTCAGTTGTTTAATGGCCCACCAGGCCTTATGTTCTAGTTCAACTGGAAGATGGCATGATTTCCCATATACCAGTTGGAATGGGGTTGTTCCAATCAGTGTTTTATAAGCTGTGCGGTAAGCCCAAAGGGCATCGAGAAGCTTGGTGGACCAGTCGGTACGATGTCTATTGACTGTTTTCTCTAAAATTGCTTTCAGTTGTCTATTCAAAACTTCGACTTGGCCATTAGTTTGTGGATGGTAAGGTGTGGCGACCTTATGGTTGACTCCATATTTTTTTAGGAGGGATTCAAAGCTTCTTTCCATAAAATGGGTCCCTCTGTCGGATATGATAGTTCGGGGGACTCCGAATCTGGGGAAAATGATATATTTGAACATCTTGATGACTGGCTTTGAATCGCTGGAAACGATGGGTATAGCTTCTACCCATTTTGAGACATAATCCACAATGACCAGTATGTAAGAAAATACATAGGATGAGGGGAAGGGACCCATGTAGTCTATTCCCCAAACGTCAAAAAGTTCGATTTCTTGCCACAAAGTGAGAGGCATTTCATTCCTTTTAGTTATACCGCCAGAAAGCTGACATTTATTGCACGATCTTATGAAATCATAGGAATCGCTTGCTATTGTTGGCCAAAAGAAACCCGATTATAGAACTTTCAGAGTGGTCTTTTTTGAACTCATGTGTTCCCCAGTGGGGCCAGAATGACAATGCTCTAAGACAGGAGTAATTTCCTCTTCTGGTATGCAGTGACGGAAAAGTCCATCTGCACATAGACGGAAGAGATAGGGTTCATCCCAGTAGTAATGTTTAACATCATGGAGAAATTTCTTTTTATCATGGTGAGAGGCGGAGGGGTGGATGATTCCTGTAGCCAGATAGTTCACTATGTCAGCATACTAGGGGAATCCAGTGGTAATTTTCATAAGCTAGTCGTCAGGGAGGGAGTCTTAGATAGGTACATTGTCTTCGTCTTGACATTCGATGTGACTTAGGTGATCAACGACGACATTTTCCACTCCACTTTTGTCTTTTATTTCAAGATCAAATTCTTGCAACATTAATACCCAACGGATGAGCTGGGTTTTACATCCTGTTTCTGAATAAGATATTTGATGGTGGAGTGGTCTGTATATACTACGACCTTTGATCCAATTAGATAAGAATGAAATTTTTCAAAAGTGTAGATGATGGCTAAGAATTCCTTTTTAGTAGTAGTATAATTCTTTTGCGCCTCATCTAACGTCTTGGATGCGTAGTATATTACATATGGCTTTTTGTCTATTCTCTGTCCCAGAACAACCCCTATGGCATAGTCACTAGCGTCACACATTATTTCAAAAGGTTGTGACCAGTCAGGCACTCTTAAAATGGGTGCATAGATTAGAGCATTCTTCAAGGTTGTAAAGCTATGCAGGCATTCATGGTCAAAGTTGAAACCAACATCCTTGTTCAATAGGTATGTCATAGGCTTCATTATTTTCGAGAAGTCTTTGATAAATCTCCGATAGAACCCGACATGACCCAAGAAAGCTCACACTCCCCTTATGTCTTTGGGCGGTGACAACTTTGAGATGACATCGATTTTTGCCTTGTCTACTTCGATTCCTCTTTCACTTACTCGATGTCCGAGGACAACACCTTCGGTCACCATAAAGTGACATTTTTCCCAGTTTAGGATAAGGTTTGTTTCCTCGCATCTCTGTAGGACTTTACTTAGGTTGAGAAGGAAGTTATCAAAAGAATCTCTGTATACTGGAAAATCATCCATAAACACCTCCATAATGGTTTCAGTTAATCCCGCGAAGATAACAGTCATGCACCTCTGGAAGGTTGTGGGTGCATTGCATAGTCCGAAGGGCATCCTTCTGAAGCCGTATGTTCTAAAGGGACAAGTAAATGTCATTTTTTCTTAGTCTTCAGGGTGAATTGGGATTTGGTAAAACCCAAAATATCCGTCGAGGTAGCAGAAATTTTTTTGGTGGGCTAGCCGCTCAAGGACCTCGTCAAGGAAGGGTAAGGGAAAATGGTCCTTCCTTGTTGATTTGTTCAATTTTCTATAATCAATGCACATTCTCCAACCAGTAACGGTCCTTGTAGGTACTAGTTCATTCTTATCATTTAGGACAACAGTGGTTCCCCCCTTTTTAGGGACCATTTGGACAGGACTAACCCACTCAGAGTCAGAAATTGGATAGATAATACTCGCTTTCAAGAGTTTAAGAATTTCGAGGAGAACTACCTCTTTTAGATGTGGGTTCAGTTTTCTCTGGTGCTCCCTCGAGGGTTTGAATTCTTCTATCATAGGTAGTTTATGCATGCATAGAGCTGGGTTTATTCCTGTTAGGTCAGTCATTTTATACCCAATTGCTTTCTTGTGCTTCCTTAGTTCAGTGAGAAGCCTTTCTTCCTGATCATCAATCAGAGAGGAGCTAATGATAACTGGACATAATTTTTCTTCATCTAGGAAGACATGTTTGAGCCCAGCTGGTAGAGTTTTCATTTCCAGGGCTTTGGGTACTTCTGTTGTCTCTAATATGGAGATAGATTTCAGTTCTTCAAAGGTGGCTTCTGGGGCTTTTTCAGCCTGCTCCAAGTATTGCAGGCATTGCTGAACTAACTCATTGGTTGAAAATTCAGCTTCCAAATTTATTAGAGCATCCTCTAGGGCATCTGCTGGTTCTAGATTTGCTTGCTTGAGTTGAGACATTTTATCAATAGCTTCAAGCAGAAAAACCTCTTCATGGATACTAGGGCTCTTTAGGCTGTTGAAAACCCTGAATTGAATAGTTTCTTTACCCAACCTCAAGGTAATTGTGCCAGCCTCGACATCAATTAATGCTCTAGCTGTGGTGAGGAAGGGTCTACCAAAAATTATCAGGTACCTTAGGTCTTCTTTTATATCCATAATGACGAAATCACAAGGGACATAAGAGTCCCTCCCCACTCTTACTGGATTATCTTCAATGATTCCAAGGGATGCAATAATGGTGGATTCAGTGAGCTGGATAGTCATTGTTGTAGGCAACAAGTCAGTGAACCCTAATCTTTTGCACATGGAAAATGGAATAATTGATATGCTGGCTCCTAAGTCAGCCAATCCCTTTTACAATAAGTGTTCCCAATAGAGCATTGTATGCCAAAGGAGCCAGGGTCCTTATGTTTTTTTGGCATTTTATTCAAAATGATATCAGAAGTGGTTTGAGCTAGCTTGATAGTTTCATGCTCCTCTGTCATATATTTCTTTGACAACAAGGTCTTCAGGTATTTAGACCAGGCTGGGATTTCAGATAAGGCGTCGAGAAAAGGAATATCAACATAAAGTTTCTTCATTACCTCTTTGAATTTCTGGAATCTAGAGTCTAGTCTGGTTTCCTTTAGCCTGCCAGGATAGGGTATCCTTGGCTTATATTGTGGAACCTCTGGTTCTTTGGGACCTTGTTCCTTTTCTTTCCTTTCTTCAGCTTCTTGACCTGATTCTTCTGTTGGGATGATTTCAGTTACATCCCTGTCTTCTTGGTTAACCGAGATGGCTTCAGTAAGAGCACGACCAGACCTTGTTGTAACAACATTTAATTGTTCTGGTCTAGGTTGATCGTGTCTTGGTTTGCTTCTGGCTAGCTAGTGAAAGTGCCCACTGGAGGTTTTAGCTGAGCTGCTATCTATGCTAACCGAGTTTCCACAACTTTTTTGCTGAGCTTGCTGGTTAGCCAGCATGGTTTGATGTGATTGTAGCATTTTCCTTATCAAGGATAGCTCATTAGTCTGTTGTGGTGGGGCATTCTTCCGTTGGAATTGAGTGAGTTGTTGCTGCCCTTGAGGTGGTTGTTGTTGAGGTGCTGGCAACTGAGGTTGCTGCGGCTGTTGCAGTTGAGTTTGTTGTAATTGCGGATGCAGAGGAGGGTGAGTATATTGGTAGTATGCAGAGGGATTTCTTGGGTAGTTGGATCTCTAGAAATTATTTCTAAAATTCCCTAGATTTTGGTTGTAGTTTCTTTGAAATCCTGGTGGTAGTCTGTTGGAGGATCCACCTTGTGTTTGATGTTATGGGTTAGCAGTTCCCGCACGATTTCCATATTGAAAACTAGGATGATTTCTCAGTTGATTTGGATTATAGTAAGCTTGTCCTGGTATAGAATGTTACTTGTTCTGGCATCTGATCCTCAGGGTGTTCAATGATCGGCTCATACTGTGGTTGAGGTGGTTGCAAATCCATCATTACATTGTATAGGATACCACATGACAATGTGGGATGATCTGATGCATGACAAGCCTCGCAAGTTCCTATGGCTGCTTTAGCTTATTGGGGGTTCTTCTTTATGTCATACTCCCCAAATGATGCTTTGAGGGCTTGTTGTTTGTTGGTTATGGTTTTCAAAGCTTCGGCTATGGCTTTCATTTCTGAAGATTCTTTGGCTTTACAAACCTTTAGAACTCCTCCTGTGGTTGCCCTCCCCCAATTGGATTGATTTTCTGCTCTGAGAGTGATGATTCTCCAGGCGTCTTTGTAGTTCTGTCTCATAAAGTTTCCTCCAGATGAGGAATTTAAGAACTTTTTAATTTCATCACTTACTCCCCTGTAAAAAGTTTCTATGAGTTGATTTTGCGAGATTCCATGGTGAGGGCATTTCCTCAAGAGTTCTTTGAACCTTTCCCATGAGTCATCCAGTGACTCTCCCAGTAGTTGAAGGAATTGGTTGATTTGTCCTCTAATTTGGTAGGTTAGTGAAGGGGGGAAGAATTTCTCCAAGAACTTCTCTTCTAAGGGAGTCCAGGTGGTGATTGGCTCCCCATCCAAAGAATTGTACCGGCTTAGTGCTCTTCCAGACAAGGTGAAATTAAAGAGTCTAAGCATGACTGCATCCATGGTTGTTCCAGCTTGTGGTACCAACCTGCAAAGAGCTTTGAACCTCTTCAAATGGTCCATGCAGTCATCTCCGGCACTTCCAGAGAATGAGATGCCCTGCATTATTTGGATCCATTGTGTCTTAATATCAAAATTAGGAGTGTCGATGAGTGGTGGTTGGACTGGATGGTTGTCTTCATAGTTCTTGGGAATAGCATAGTCCCTTAGTTGCTTGCTTCTTATCAATTGTTGTGCAACAGCCTTGGCTGCTTCATTCTCAGCACAGATGTGGGCTTGCTCTTCAACCCGTACTTCAGCCTAAACTTGGGTGCGCGTGTCGGCGATGAGTTTCACTCGTTGGGCTGCTATGGCAACGTTGACCCTTTCCATTACTAGTGCATCTTGGCATTGATCTTCAACCATTTGTCTGGCTCTTTGATGATTAAGTCTAATGCGGTGGTGGAAACTTCTCTCTACCTCAGAGTCGTACTCTAGATCAGGGGAGAATCTGAGATTATGCGATGGTTGCATACACATCTTCTACCTAAGTAGAGGAAGAAACACACTTTTTAGATGATGCAGGAGATATGATGAAATCAAGAGAATATGGAGTAATGTTTAAAGGAAAAGTGTAAAACCCTAACCAACTAGCAAGATAATAAATGAAATTAAAATGTTCTGTTGTCCCCGGCAACAACGCCAATTTTTTATGGAGCTTCCACTTGCGTGGAGTTGCATGCACCACTAAAAATCCTAAAGATAGTAAGTCTTTAGGTTTATTCTTGCTTATACTAGATTAAAAACTCCACCCACGTATGCTAGGATACGTGAAAGTCTTATCGTAGTATAATTAAGGGTCGAATCCACATGACAACGGTCTTGTTGAGATCAATGAGATAGAGAACGTTTAGAATTTCATTTAACTCCTTAACAGTTGATATTTAGATCAAAGAGTTGGTTTGGTTGTTTAAACTAAGTGCAAGTAAAGTAAAAGCAGGAAAGTAAATCTAAGGTTGTAGACAATGTTAAGAAACCACTAGGATGTGATCGGCTTTCACCACCACTACACATGGATCAAAAAATACATCACAATAACTTGGCTTGCAAAGAAAAGAGTCTAAACTGTTAGTATCTTTGTAGGCTTAGCCTCCTTTCGGATAACCAACTACGAGAAACATGGTAGTGTTGCAATGCCAGCCATCCCCAAACGAATGGTCACTTACTTTGCATCACTCCCCTTGCAAAGTGTGTTCCTCGACCCGTTAAGGTTTTACTTTCATACGTCAACTGATTCCATTTCATAGTATGAAAGTGCAACGATGGAGGTGAGTTTACTCCACTTCTTGAGAAACGCTCCTAGATACCGAACCAAACGTATGGTGACTACATACATCTGGAACCAACAAATAGTCGATATTCGAATCTAGAAGTACAAACATAGACAATTTGCACTAAAAGATAACAGATAACACAAGTTGGTGATCAAGCAACTAGCATTCATTAAACGATTGATGTTGAACTGGAGAGATAGTGTTTTTCTATTGCAAACTCAAGAATTACAATGCATGAAATGAAAACATGGGTAGCGGGGCTACTCCCCACATCGTAGTGTATAAGACTACTCGCTCATGGCAAGAATAAAGAAGGGGGCAAGAAGAGAGAGAGAGAGCGTCATCTCCACGAAGGAGGGAGGAAGGTCGACCCCTTGGAGAGAGCAACGATCTTCACACTTCGTAGCTTGCTTGATGATGAAACCTCCTCTTCACACCTTATTTGTCGATAAGAGAGAAAGTAGCTTGGAGATGGAGTATGGATCTCAGAACGGCAGCCTCGGGGCAGTGGGTGAAGGATGGAATGGCTCTGGAACAATAGAGGCAGCCTTTAGACGTCTAAAACTTCCTAATTATTTGTGAGGACCCTTCGGGTCTTATTTATAGGCTCTGAGTGGAACTCAAATGGTTTGGGAGATTTGGGCCCAAACGGTCATGAAGACCATTTGGACTCTCTCTCGGTTTGGAGACTATTTGGACTCTCTCAGTTTGAAAACCGTTTGAGTCCTCATGGTTTGGAACCGGTTGCCTTTATTAGGTCTTGGGACCGTTTGAATTTACATGGTCTTGGGACTATTTGGCCTTCATTCGGTATTGGGACCATTTGGTGTCCATTCAGTCTTGGGACCGTTTGATGTCCATTTGGTCTTGGGACCGTTTGATGTCCATTCGGTCTTGGGACCATTTGGTGTCCATTTAGTCTTGGGACCGTTTGGTGTTCATTCGGTCTTGGGACCATTTGGTGTCCATTCGGTCTTGGGACCGTTTGGTGTCCATTCGGTCTTGGGACTGTTTGGAGCTTTTGTAATTTTTTTGTGTTTTTCTGTAAGAAGTGAAAAGGAAAAGTTAATCTAATGGTATATTTACAAAAAGGTAGAAAGTTTTTTTTGGTCGGTAAAAAAAAGGTGGAAAGTTAAAAGATTCTATCTAATTTAACTAAGAAAGAGTATGGAAAACTGAGGGCAGAGCGATGGGTGTTTGGTCCAGAAACATTCAAATTGAAAGGGTTTGTCTTCCCATGTGTCTAAGGTGGTCTAAATCATCATAGGGAAGTGATACAAAAGGCTTAGTGCACTAATCATATCACAAGGAAGCGGGTTCCATTGTCCCATTTGTCTGTGTATATGAATCTGTCCAGTTTGGCCTGAAGTGCACCACATTACCAAATCCATATGTTGTTAGTGGCAAGTATATCGCAAAGGTCATATTTCTCTATGGAACTTCTAAATAAAACTTCGTGTCTATTACGTTCGTCAGTGGTATCTAGATTGTTTCATTTTCTTGAACAACTAGTGAGGTTGAATACACCACAAATAATCCATGGGAGCATATTGTGTTGCCTGGGTAAGTCATGTAGCTCATGTATGAAGGGAAGCTTATTTGGTCCCACTTCACCATACACTCTAGTGAAGTGCCATCAAAAGTGATCATCTAGTTTTTGTATGGTGATGGTGATTATGGAGTCTAACTTGAACATTTATGATGTTCATGAACCAATTATTCCATCCTATAAGAACTCCACGCCAGAAACCCACCAGGGGTAGTTGAACCCATGTGTTGATAATGCATCTTCATATAGATTTCAATTGATATTTGCTGAGATGTGTAGTTGTCTATTGATTGGTGATGAGGTTATTTATTATAGTATATATGTTGACTAATTTTTCATCATCTACTAGCACAAGCCTCCCTGTAAGCATTCTAGGATAAAAAAATGTGTAGAAAAAGATAATAAAACACCTAAAAATGTAGTACTAAATAAGCATAAAATGAAGAACCAAAAAGATATACTAGAAAATAGGACATTCATAGAGAAAAGGTAGCAACATTATCCAAAATGGACTGTAGTAAACATGTGCTTTTACCATCCCATGTGTTGTTCTAGTTCATGAAGAAAATTTTCCGCATTGTCTATGTTATCGAATGTAATTCCTAGTTTCTTGGAGAATGTAGCAAACTCATCAATGGTATTCCATGATGCAAGTTTACTAATGTGATCCAGTCACTCTATGATATGCCATCATCTCATGTAACACAAAAATTAAGATAGAAAATCAAAATCAACAGAGCATGGTGAGGAGGTAGAAGTGTCCTTACCAAGGTCGTCCATGATAAAGAAGTTTTGCTTCTTATGTGATTCAAGAGTGAAGATCAAGGCATGAAATGAGTGTACCTCCTAATGAGATGTGTGAATCATTATATGCATGCATGAGTTTTGTGTCACCTGGAGATCCTCAATAACAAATTGTTTAGTATTGTTCATAGTGTTATGGTCAATGTAGGGGGGATCCATCTAGTGACGGGTAGTGTCAGATGGATATTGTACATTTCAAATCATGCCTAAAAAAGGGGACACAAATGAAATATTTGGGGAACAAAACTCTATCCATTTTTAGTAGTGAAACATCACATGAAAAAAAATTGTTCGGAGTCGCCACCATGTTTTGTACAAAAATGAGGAAAAAAGATGTATCGTGAGAGCCACAATGTAAATTGAACAATTATCCATGCTAGATAAGAAAATGGAAAATATATGCAGAACCATAGATCAGATCTGATAATCTAGTTATGAGTGTTGAAGTATTCGCACCCATCCTACCCAGTAAACCGAATTAAAACACTATTGGATTGTAAGGAAATTGATCGATTCAAGATAGGTAAGTTAAAGAAAATATGAAAACAAAATAAAAATTGATTTTTATCGTGGGCGACATTTGCGGCTGAAGATGTCCGTGAATTTCCTATCATGGACCCAAAAATCCTAATTTTTTAGGTGTGTTGTGATCCCGATCACCTTAAAATGTCCCACGACGGATATTTGTCATTGGGGGCCAGGATTGATGTGTAGGATGTTAAAAGATCACTAGTAGAAGTCTGCTTAGAAAACTAGATATGATTCCTCCAAAAATAGTAAAAAGGAGATAACTATAAGAACAAAAAAAATTTAGTAGATGATAGATCAGATGCAACATTACATCAGGTCAAGTACAACAGTTATAGATTGGATAAAAATAGATAGTAGATTCAGCAGTTAGGTGCATCAGTTAGAGAATTTTACCTTTGTACAGATCTAACAATGTAGGTGGTGGAAAAGGAAGGATCCTCAGGTCATAGGAAATATGAAAATAAAAGTAAGAGGTAGCCGTCTCTCTAACTCCAAGAGAGACAAAAAAGGGTTGGAATATGTTGGATATGAGGTTTATTTAAGGTCTAAGATTAAGATTTGAAATTCTGGACAAAACCTTCAGTAAGAGGTGGTGGATCACGCTGATGCACAACCCAAAGAATGTAGATCGAGTAAATCCACCCATGTGGCACCAGTGGATGGCTTATATCCCCATGTGGTCCTGGGGTGAAAAAAAGGAAAATTTTCATTTTCCCATTAATTTCAAGAATACTCTGGCAAAAATTGGAGAAAACTTGCGTAGAAAGATAAGTCAGGGTTATCTATTGGATTTGCTGGAAAAGGCAGTTGGAAATGAATATTTATTTCCAAACACTTCAACTGGGAAATTTACAAAAAGATAGCTTATTTAAGGAAAAACTAAAAAACAATTGCAATTTTGGTCTAAAAGAAGGTTCCTATACAGAAGATCCAGGACTGGGTGAAAGTGGACAAAAATGTCATTTTAAAAAGACAACAAACTATGGGAAATTGTGGAAATATATGGAAATTGGTTAGGATGTAGACCACTTTCTATCATTAGCCTATTAGCTAGCTAGTGAATTGACTTTAATTGTGAATTTCTTCCGAGTGAGAAAAAATGAGGTGTCAACAATTTACCCCTCTCAATGTAAGGCTGAGATAAGAGTGAGAACCATAGGCTTGAGCCAAGTCTGAACCCCACTTTCGATCATGGATAGCCAAAAGGTTGAACTCATCAAGATGTTTCGGCAGACCTTGCGGAGGGTGGAAAGTGAATGTGATGTCTCTGCCTTCTAAAGATAAATTAGTGAGGAAAATGTTGGGAATACATTATCTATCCAAATTAAGAGCAGCCTATGTCTTAGGTTGTTTTTTGTATATGACTAATCATTCAATCCCCTAAAGTTATAATAAGTGTCTCCCATCATAGATCCAATTCTAAAACTAGTGCAAGTTTGATTCTCCCACTAACTCACGCCTTAGTGAAAAAAAGATGAATGTGAAAAGGCAAATGTAGGTGTTGTTTGTTAGTGAAACATTAAGATAAAGGTTTTGTGATTCATTAAGAAACAATGGCAACTGCTCTACCTGGAAATAAATCTAGGAGAAAAAAGAGAGTATTCATCCTCTTTCCTAAGAATCTTCAGTTTTAGTCTTTTTTTAGAGTGGACCAATTGAGAGTCAGGACTAGAACTCTAGAAAGGCACAATATGAATATTTTTCCTACTGGAATAGGGCATGGACTTTTGAGATTGGTGTTTACATTTTAGAGAAGCTTTTAGATTTAAGGTGTCCTTTTTGCCCAGTGACTATTTAAATTAGCTATTTGATTAACTAAGGTATTTGAGAATGAATTTCGATTGGATGCTCTAACTATTATCCAGTAAAAGGTAGCCTTCACATCATGTTACTTTATCGACCTCTAAAGTGTCAATGCTCCTCGACTCTTTAAGTCTCCATAAAATAATCTAGATTTTGAGCCATAACTCAGGGTAATGAGGTACCGTCAGCAATATGGTTCAAGTCATATTCAACAATTATTGGAAGATGTGTGCATGAAAGAAAGTTGATAACCTTGGTTGCAATCCAAGATTGATCCAAAAGAATTTGTATTAAAAGGAAAATTGGATTCCATTCGAAAGTCATGACTAGAGATTACAGATGGAAAGGAAATAAAAGAAGGATCGGGAGCCTGTTCAAGATGAGGCTCGTGGTCTAGTATAAGATTTTGGTCCATGACCTAAACAAATTGGACATGAAGCTTTGAGTTGGTTGGGTTTTAGTCATGATCTAGGACCATAGAAAGATTTGACAATTGATGTGAATGATTCGTCCAATTTTAGGCCTTATTCCAGGACCCTAAAAGACATGGAAATGAGATTCAACATGGTTTATCTTAAGTTTGTGAGTCAGACACTTGAAAAGATTTGGAAATTGAAAATTGGATTAGTTTAGGTCATAATATGAGACCCTTGAAAGATCATGGATATAAATGATGAACATCTTAATAAAATATAGATTTTATTTCTAGATTCAAGACTTGACATTTTTTCCCAACTTTTTGGTATTTTTTCTAATATTTTTAGGTTTTAGGAATTCTGATAAAAAACCATAGAACTATTTGCAAATTCTGAATTAGTTTTTATTATTTATTAGATGGGAATGGGAGGAGGTTGTACAAACCTTCTCATTTCCTCTTCACTCACCCAAGCATCTGAGGCGGCGATCAGGTCATTTTGGAGTAAAGACGTCAATGAGAGAAAGAAGGAGGAAGACTAATACATTGTGATGATCATCCCAACTTAGGACCCATGGATTAGGGAATCCCTAGAGATTCAAGCTAACATTTTCTGAGAGAAGAGCTACGATGTCTTGGGATTTCTGGTGGCCCTATCTGACAACTTTTTAGTGTGATCTCAGCTACAACAATATGAGAGAAGGTATGGCACTTGTTTCTGAACTCTAGTTTGGTTATTTTGACCCTTGATGGCAAAATCCATTTTTTTTGTCTTTTCTAACATTCTTTGCAGTTTGGAGGTTGAAGATGACTTGGACATGTTCAATTTTGCAAATCGGCCAATTTTGCTATTTTGTCATTTCCTTTGTCATCCTTTGTCCGATCGAGCTATTTTTAGATACTACAAAAAGCTCTTGACACTATCGTAATGGTGATGTAGATGGCTGTGTGTGACTAGAATTAGACATATTCTCTTATAGATGAACAAGATGTAGGTGATGATGTTGGGGTTGAGGCTTATCTAAGGTATGTATCAGTCATTCTGATTGCACTTCTATTTACTTTGTGAATATTTTGAGTAAAGTATTCCTTGAGAAGGCATTATGGCAGTTCAAGCAGATTGAGGGGGAGTTGCTCCCTGTTGAGAGATTTTTCCATCATCTGGGCATGTTGTAGATGAATCTGCATCACCGAGGCCTTCAATCGGGCAATGAGTATAACTTGGGAACTTTGCTCCTTGCTATTTTTTGTCTCCTTCTTCAGCTTGAATTGGGTTTTATTTTCCATGTCACAATGATTTTCACTTTGTTTTATGTTTTTTCCCTTAGAGTATCAAATTGTCAAATATTTACTGGAGTACCCCTTGGAATGAACTAAGGTATTTGCATGAGAGCCTAGCGGCTGAGGAGATGGAGTTGTTGGAGGGGATCATCATTGGAAGAATTATTTGATGGGGGACCATAGATAGACCCAATTTCCTTCCTCTGATAAGCACTTCCATTTGATGACAACTATTTTCCATTTTTCCTTTGGCGAGCTTCCAATCACCCCTAGTGAGTTTATGAAGATGACTACATTTGTAACATCCCTGACTTGGGTTATGCCTTAACCCGAGGAGTTTTTATTAAGAAATTTAATTAGATCCTTAATTTTATCTTGTTAAAAGTAATTAAGGCCCAAGAGGAACTTATGTTTCAATTTTGGTCCTGTTTGAATAATGTTGAAGTAATGTTTGCTTATTTTGGACTAAAGTGCAAATTACCCAAGTTGAGGGGTTAACTTGCAAATTTTGCATGATGAGATGTTCCTCAATTGTTGAAGCATCATGAGAATGAATATGATGTAGAGTTATGGCTTGGGAAAGCCTGAGTACCAAGAAAGAGCTGATAAAGCAATGTTTATGCATTAAAACCTAGTTTTGGTGTGATAAGCAATTTACCCAAAACCTAGGGTTCAATATGCGAATTACCACTTCAAAATAGTCCCTAATATTTCTTGGAATCATTTGTAGCAAATAAAATGAGAGGGGCATCTCATTTGAATTACTTTGGAGGAGAGAGAATCTTGATATTAAAATAATCAAGATTTAAGCATAATTGAAACCCTGATTCAATTTAATGCAAAAATAAATATATTAATTGAAATGACTTTCAACCAAAATTTAAATGGTTGGATTCAGATACGTGTGGACGTCCTTGTGCTTTGCAAGGGCCACGAAATATCTCAAGGAGGTGAAAAACCCACTCACATTATTATAAGAAAAAGAAATATCCACTCACTTATGGATATTACTATTAAATGGATTAAGGTGCTTAATTTGATTTTCTTTAAATTGTGGATAATTGAGAATAATAAGAGGCAAAGAGGATATATTCATCCCTAAGGAAGATAAGGGGGAAAGTGGCAAGGATATGGGGGAGATAATTCCTACTTTCTCTCTCCTAGTTGAATTTTTAATAAAAATTGCATATAAGCTCATTTATCCATAGAGTAAAGGGGGAATTTCGAATTCACTTCCACCCTTTGCTTGAAAAACGACCTTGGGAGGTTGGGAGCAATAGGAGAACGAGCCCCAACCTGTTGTTAAGCGTCTTGACCCTCTTTCACCTTGAATCCATGGTGGAAATCACAAATCAATGCTTGATTTCTTCTTTTCTTCACTCCATCTTCAACCCTAGCTAATCTTTTCACCCAAAAGCTTGAGGACGAGCCTAGGGGGAGTTGCAAAAGCTTCATACACCATTGTTGACATGAATATCCAAGATTCAAAGCTCAATTGAAGGCAGGTTATATAACTTGAACCCCTCTACATTGTTGTTCAATTATCAATCTTGCAATTTCGTTGATTCCTTTATCTTCTTGATTAATTGTTGGTTGAAATTGGTAATTCCATGAAATCAGAAGAACTAAGACCTTCAGGGAATAAGGTATATGATGATGACATTATCTTGGACTAATTTCCCAAAGAAATTATATCTCATTCAGTTTTAACAAGTTGCTCATTCGGTTTCAACAAAACCGTTTGAAAGCAAATAGTTTCATCAAACCATTTGAAGCTAAACAGTTTCAAACCGTTTGGGAGAGTTGACCAGGGTTGAACATTTGGAAATTTTGATGCTAATGTTGATGGTTAATTACCCATCAAATTTTATTGATTAATTCCAAAGGGTTCATCACTTGAAGGTTAATCAATTAGCAAACCCTAATCGGGTTAAGTGCTGAAATTCAATTTGGTTAACCTAGATTTTTGGGTGAATGAGCCCAAACGGTCTCAAGACCGTTTGGAGGACACCCAAACGGTCTCAAGGCCGTTTGGAGGACACCCAAATGGTCTCAAGACTGTTTGGAGGTCAATCAAGACCGTTTGGAGCTCTAGGGTTAAGTATGGTTGAGTATTTGAAGGTCCAAAGATACCAAATTGAAATACAATCAATTGTTGATTTGATGATCAATCCAATGACTCAAACCCTAATTGAATTCCCCAAATTTCAATGATAGGATGGGGCAAACGGTCTCAAGACCGTTTGTAGGTCATCCAAACGACCTCAAGACTGTTTGGGGACAGGTCATATCAAAAATTTGATGATGATTCATTAGTTGCAATGGAATCAATTCCACAATGTTGATCATTGATGGCTACTCGATTCAAAGCCCTAATTGAAGGTTTCTTGAGTAGATTTTATAGATCAATTGGGTTCAAAACCCTAATTGATGGTCTAATTGAAGGTTGATTCAATAGTTCAAGTGACAAAGAAATCAAGGATTCAATTGATAATTAGGTCATCCATTGAAATCATGAATCGTGTAAGTGTTGAAAGGACTTTTTGGTCCATTATGTTTTGAGAGGGTTTAGACCAAATGGTCTCAAACCATATGGAGACCCAAGCCCATTCGGTTTCAAGGGCAACTTGCCCAAACGGTTTCAAACCGTTTAGAGATCAAAGGGTCAAGATCGTTTGGTGATTTAGAGTGATCAAATCAATTGATAACTTAATGAGATGAAGGATCAATTGACCCTATTTTTGTCACTAATTTATCTTAAAGAAAATCACTAGGGTTGTACCTTTAGGGTACTAAGTGATTGGTAATATTAGATGAGCTAATCCTTAAAGCTTAGATAAGCAATACTTCAATATGCTATGTCAACCCTAATTGAATATACTTAATTGAAGAGTTAAATGACCTAATCTAACCAAGTTTGACATAGTCAATATCCTAGAGAGGATGAGAGAGAGAGGAATCCATACATGTAGAATAATCATGTAATGGATAAGCCTCAATACTTTCAATATGAATAAACTATTAATTTAGGGTATGATCTTTGATGAAGAGATCATGAAACCCTAATCAAGAAGATTGATGAATCTTAATCCCTAATATAGGGAAATACTAGGTGTAACCCTAATCAAGGGTGATGACATGAGAAACCCTAATAGAGGGTATTTGAAATGTAATCCCTAATTGGGATGATTAGTAAACCCTAATTTGGAAAAAGGTTATAGGGAACCTTATATCAAGATATGAAACCCTAAATGATGATGATTCCATGTGAAACCCTAGTTAAGGGTGATGCCATGTGAAATCCTAATCTAGGGTAATGCCATGTGAAACCCTAAATGAGGATGATTCCATGTGAAATCCTAGTTAAGGGTGATGCCATGTGAAATCCTAATCTAGGGTAATGCCATGTGAAACCCTGAGTTAGAGTGATGTTATGTTGAACCCTGATGCAATGATGTGTTGTGAGACACAAATCCAGGGTGATGCCATGTAATGATATATGAAACCCTAGTAATGGTTTAATGGCCAATACACTATAGTAGGGTGTGGCTAATATAATCAAGTAAGATGAGAATGTTACACCCATGAAGGGTGAAATTGATAAACCATATGAATGGTAATGTTGATACTCTAATGAGTAAGGGTATAAGGGACAAGATGATGCCTAGATCATTATATATAACTAACCCTATACATGTTTAACAACCCTATACACCTTACAAAGATGTGAACAAGAAACTCTTAGTTGTGATGTATGCAACAATAAATAATGATGTAGATAACATCCTAAGGGTTGAAATACCTAAAGTGGTTGATAATGGTTTATTCTATATCAACAATGCATAACCATCAGATAAGTCCATATCATTAAAGATAGCTGGACAATTCTAATGTGTGACCTATGCACTATATGATGAAAGTGATAGGTGAGTAGTTAAAAGTATTAAGAGGGAAATACCTTATTACAAGATAAGTTGGTAAAATTAGGTGAGTTAGAAAGTAATAAGCAAAGTGATATATCGAGACATGATAGTTATCATGTATTTAGCATTTCAGGGTTAATATACCTTGATGCACCTCAAATCCAATATACTTGGATAAGAAATACAAGAAATGTTTGTTATGTGAATTGTTATGATGTAGATGTAATGAATTCAATGCACTTTGATAAGTGTTGACTAACATACTATGAGAAAGGGGATTAATCCAAGATAATGGGTATGATATAAACATACCGTGACAAGGTTGAGAGGTGAACTCATACCTTGAATTGATAATCATTAATGATATATGATGAGAGTAATGATCATGAATAAATACTTATGATATCATTGAATGCTCCTAGAGGAATGGAACAATAAATTAGGGTTGCACAGATAATATAAACATGAAACCCTAATTAATGTGAAATGGGAACCCTAATCCCTAGCTTTTGGGTAAAGGGATGAAAATCATGTTTGATGGTAAACCCTAATCATGGTAAAGGATTAATGGTGTTACTATTGTACTGCATGGTGTGATATGAAATTGTCATGACTGTTATCATGACTCTTAACCATGCAGATATCATGAGATAATGAACATAGCTAGATCTAAGCTATGATATTTATATAATAAAAATGTTGATTGGCCTTGTGTGCCTTAATGTTTTTGTTGCTTAGTAAAAGTAACAAAATGTGCATGGACCTTATGAGCCATATGAGTAATTTGTTGCCTAGTGAAAGGTGACAAGACACTTAATGGGCCTTGTGAGCCATGTGAGATGCTTGTGTAACAAGTATCATGTATACCTCAGTCTGAGGACCTAGAGGTAATAGTTACCTAACAAGTGGTAACCATGATTAGTGATGAACTGAGGGTATGTATACCCAGTTTTGATAAGTAAGGTAACGATGTTGCTGCGAGATGTGAACTTTCAAGTAATGAGGTAAGGGATTAAGATCCCAATGTATTATAAGTTTTGGTAAAGTAATTCATAAGAGCTTATATGTTTCTTTGTAGCAATTGTCACAATAATTCCTGTTTGAGAACTTGACTGATGCTAAAAGAATGTGCTAATGTACTTAATTAATCTAGTGAAATCATATCATGTAGAGCCCTGATCATAGATCCATCAGCGTCAGAATTTGCTGAATGGTGAAACGGGTTGCTCCGCGACATAACCCGGAAGCCGCATATTTTTGAATATGTGGGGGTAATGGGTGAATATATCCTTACACCTCATAGGAATGGCTACGGGCCATATTCTATGCACAGGAATGGTTACAGACCATATCCCAATAAGAGTATGGCTACGGGACATGACTCCACAATATAATACCAGGCATTGGCTACGGGCCATATCCTTAAGAAAGTATATGCTACGGGCTATAACTCTATAGTGAAGATACCAATATACCTTGGCAAGCTATTTACAGTTGACACATGATGTCTCTGCCATATAATCTCGTATTGACTGAGAAAGTTGAGGTCTTGGATTCCGGCTCTTCCATTGACCTTGTATGGTAGCGATTTCAACTTCGCAGTGGTCGGTTGGAGTATGAGTGGTATACCTCAGCTCCTCAGGGCATAAGTGTGATTGTAAAATGTAATCATCCGTATAGCATGTTTGCTTAAGGATTGAATATGAAAATTTACTGGCTGATGTTACATTTCTTTTATGCATCTCTAGTTAATAGATGTTATTCATATCTCTTTATATTCATTGCAAGTAGATGGATGAACTATGATTCTACCATGGGTAGATGCAATGTTCTCCTTAGGAAAAGAGATTACTTTACTCTACTCATACAATGATTAGTACTGCTGTTAATATATAAAACCTTCTACTCAGTTTTATTTTAATAATCTGCAATAATAATGTTTTGGCGGAGAGTTATATCTCCCGCTGGGGCAATTTACAAATGTCTCACCCCCGTGGGATCTAATGTTTTCAGGTGGACGCAGACAAGGAAATAGAATTCCCACAGTAGATAAAGGACAACATAAGTAGGGACAACAGTAATATCTCAGGTGGAGATACTGCACGTCAAGTCATATAGATAGTAGTCCTATGTGTCGTCTCTGTACTCTCAGGTCCTCGGAGTCATAAGTTAGTGCTTTTAATGAATCGATCTGACATTTTGGCTTGATGTCTCGAGGTTCTTATGTTGTCTGTATATAATGTTAATAGGGCAACTATTGTATGTAATCCTCGAGAAGAGATGATACATGAAATGTATATGTAATACTTTGGTTCTTGATGAAAGAGTTTTCCTATGATTGGATCTCTTTGCAAAAAGTTTTAATTTTTAGTGATTTTCAGTAATCCGCTGCAAATGATTCGCTTCCGCTTAAGTAAATCTTATTTTTTTGAGTTGGATGCCACAATTTAGTGGTATCAGAGCTCTAGGTTCGCTGAGTCTACAGAGACATAGGACTAAGGTAGTAGAGTCTATTCTAGTATCTTCCCAGTGTATCTGATAGTGTCTTCTGCTCATATAGGAGAAGAAGAACTTGAAGATGGCTGGGTCACATTAGGAGTTTGCTACAGAAAGTAGCAATGTTACACCAAGAAGGGGTGCAGGGGATCAGAGTAGAGAAGAACATATGCCTATGCATCCCCAGTCTAACCTAGCCATGATAGAGAGCCCAACTTTCCCCACTCTATTTGATAAATTTAGGACAGCCATGATGCATATAGTAGATCGTGCATTAGCAATGCAACCTAGATTACCAGGCCCCAATGATGAAGTTTTGAACTCCAATAGGATTCTTGCTCAACACTGGCAGGTTGAAGCAATGAATAATGATAGAAAGGATGGGATGCAACCTGAAATCAGGGTCTGTTACAAGTGTAGGAAACCTGGACATATCAGAAGGTATTGTCCAGAGAAGAAAAATAAGGTGATGATTGAGAAAAGGCCTATCCAAACTCAGGAACAAAGGCCTGGTAGTTCCAAAAAGAAGAAGTTTTTCGTACCATCGGTACAACCAGGGCCTAGTGCACCAAGGCAATGGCTATCCAGAAAAGGTAAAGAACCTTCCAGACCACATCTAGAGCTCAGAACTTGCCACCAGTGTAGACAGGTAGGAAATCTGGCGAGAGATTGTTCAGCCAGAAATGTTATGGTGAATCAACCTCTGAGGCAGAGTCAGCCTGAGGCAGTGAACTATCCTCAAATCATGACAGGTTAGACAAAATAATGTCATTCTAATATGTCCTTTTATGGTTTCCTGAGTTAAATTGAGAAAGTAATTGTTTGAGCTTTCCTTGATTAGTCCTATGAGGACTTACATTTTGCATAGTAAACATTATAAATGTTTCATATTGTTCGTACCTCTATGAGAAAAGATGAGGTATGGAAGAGATGCCTGGATAAAATCCAGGAATGTTAAATCTTATACTTGTGATAATATGAAAAGGAAGGAATATGATAGTATACAAAGTGCATACTACTTAATCTCAGTATTTATATACCCTGGCCAGGTATACAACTACTGATGATAAAGTGAGTATGGAAACTCTTAGATTGTTATCTTTTTTATTGCTCTGGTCAAGTAGTCATTCTGAGACAATCTAATGAGTACCATGAAATTAGAAATATGATATGGATAAATGTGTCATATCTTAAGTACAAGAAAGAGAAATCTGAGATAATCTCAGATGAGTATGTATGTATGAGGAAGTAAAAAGTATATTCCTCATAAGATAAGAATGGGAACAAGGGAGATGATCCATGTCCAATAAAGTTTCTAAGTATAATAAAGATCTTTTCCCATAATGTGGAAATGGGAAACGTGTTGAGATCATAAGATGCTCATGAATAAGTTAGACAATAACAAAGAAAGGAATAATGTCATGTGATCATCCTTAAAAAATAATTCCCATGCTGAGGGCAAGGGACCTAGGATGAGAAAAGAGTAAATGAATCATAAATAGTTGAAAATTCTGGAAATAATAAGAGGAATATGATTCCTTATCTTCTTTCCTTCTGGGGACATGGCAATCAAGTGGGCCTTAGGACACTTGATGTGCATAAGATAAAAAAATGTTCATGTGATGGATACTTAGAAAAGTATCAGTTTATCTTGGACTTTGGTTCCAAGAAAAGAATATGTGTAACAAATAATGTCCCAAGATGGAAGGAAGATAAATATGTGAGGTGTTTTCAACACATGTGATAGATACCAAGGTAAGAAATCCTGGTATCTAAAGAAATTTTAGATTGGTTTATGTTGGCTACCTGGAATGGTCAACCATGATATCTGTTTAATTATATATAAAATAATATGAACATCATATGTTAGGGGTTTATGCTTTGCATAAATATAACAACTAAATATATATTTAAAATAAATTCTTATTTGATAAGTAACCTCTCCTTATGATAAGAGAATGTACAACTAATAAGATAGTTAGTGCAAGTAATAAGGAAAACCAGTATTGTGTCACCATGTGAGATGGCACAATCGAGATATGAAAAGACTTATAGTCCCAAATGGGTGACATAACATAAGTATGATCTTGAAAGTGAAATGCTGAATTAAATAAGGAGCATGGCAGACTCCTCAAAAATAAGAATCTGCCACGTGAAATGGTAAAATAAGGGAAATTTTCACCTGGCACAGTATTAGTTCCACAGTTATTAGTAAAAAGGACAGTGGAGTATGTGTCCCGTGTGAACCATTCCATGATAAACTTGTGTGGAATAACTTTGTGTTGATCAAATATTTATGGTGTCTCCATAACAATAAAATGTTATGTGGAGACTAGATAGTATGATGAATGAATAATATCTATCTTCCTTTATCTGGGATTTTGGGGACGAAATCCTTGTTAGGGGTTTTTAATTTGTAACATCCCTGACATGGGTTATGCCTTCACCCTGGGAGTTTTGCTTAAGAAAGTTAATTAGATCCTTAATTTTATCTTGTGAAAAGTAATTAAGGCCCAAGAGGAACTTATGTTTCAATTTTGGTCATGTTTGAATAATGTTGAAGTAATGTTTGCTTATTTTGGACTAAAGTGCAAATTACCCAAGTTGAGGGGTTAACTTGAAAATGTTGGATGATGAGATGTTCCTCAAGTGTTGAAGCATCATGAGAATGAATATGATGCATAGTTATGGCTTGGGAAAACTTGAGTACGAAGAAAGAGATGATAAAGCAATGTTTATGCATTAAAACCTAGTTTTGGTGTGATGTGCAATTTACCCAAAACCTAGGGTTCAATATGCAAATTACCACTTCAAAATAGTCCCTAATGTTTCTTGACATCATGTAGAGAAAAAAAATGAGAGGGGCGTCTCATTTGAATTACTTTGGAGGAGAGAGAATCTTGATATTAAAATAATCAAGATTTAAGCATAATTGAAACCCTGATTCAATTTAATGCAAAAATAAATATATTAATTGAAATGACTTTCAACCAAAATTGAAATGGTTGGATTCATATATGTGTGGACGTACTTGTGCTTTGCAAGGGCCCCGAAATATCTCAAGGAGGTGAAAAACCCACTCACATTATTATAAGAAAAAGAAATATCCACTCACTTATGGATATTACTATTAAATGGATTAAGGAGCTTAATTTGCTTTTCTTTAAATTATAGATAATTGAGAAGAATAAGAGGCAAAGAGTATAGAATCGTCCCTAAGCAAGAGAATGGGGCAACTGGCAAGGATATGGGGGATATAATTCCTACTTTCTCTCTCCTAATTGAATTTTAATAAAAATTGCATATAAGCTCATTTATCCATAGAGTAAAGGGGGAATTTCGAATTCACTTCCACCCTTTGCTAGAAAAATGACCTTGGGAGCTTGGGAGCAAGAGGAGAACGAGCCCCAACCTGTTGGTAAGCTTCTTGACCCTCTTTCACCTTGAATCCATGGTGGAAATCACAAATCAATGCTTGATTTCTTCTTTTCTTCACTCCATCTTCAACCCTAGCCAATCTTTTCACCCAAAAGCTTGAGGACGAGCCTAGGAGGAGTTGCAAAAGCTTCATCCACCATTTTTGATGTGAAGCTCCAAGCTTTGAAGCTCAATTGAAGGCGGGTTATATAACTTGAACCTGTGGTATACAACTCATAAAAACATAATTAACTAATGCGAAAGCGTTCACTAAGCAGTGGATTACCAAAAATCACTAAAAATTAAAACCTTTTATCAAAAGATCCATCAAAGGAAAACTTTCTCACATAGAACCAAATTAACACATTTACATTCTGGTTTAAAGGTACATGTCCTGTATCATCTCTTTCTGAGAATTACAAGCATCAACTGCTCTGGTAAACTAAACACAGGCAGTATAAAATCTCGAGGCACTGAGCCAAAATATCAAAAGCACTAACTACTACTCTGAGGACCTGAGAGTACAAAGATGACACATAGGACTTTATGTATATCTACACAAGGCATATAAGCCAGTGTCTCCACCTGAGACTTCACTGCTGTCCCTGCTGCTGTTGCTGTTGTCCTTCTCCTACTGAAGGATTCCTGCCTCCTCGTCCACGTCCACCTAAAAATGTGATTCCCACAGGGGTGAGACAATTGTAAAATTGCCCCAGCGAGAGATATAACTCTCTTCCAGAAACATTATTATTGCATCTAAAGAAGATAAATATGAACAGAGGAATCATATTTGTTTGACAATAGTAAATTTAATGTCTAACAGATTAGAACATTATTCCTATCTAAAGCATTACAGCTATAACTTGGTAGAGCAGCATGTTACTTATTCATTAAAGAATATGAAGAACATGTATAACATTTATTCACTATAGAGTTATAACTGCAGCACATACTCTCTTTAGGCTTAAAACACATAGCTAAAGCCCAGCATTGTCTTTGTGGAATCATGGCATGTAGCCATATTATTTTATTTAAAGTATTGGGATTTTAATCCCTCATCTCATCAAGTACATTTCCATTTCTTAACAAGTTCATCATCATGATTATAGCATATGGGTATTCAAACTCTTAACTCGCCATAGAATACTTGTTGCCACTTATTAGGTAACTTAATACCTTCAGGTCAACTGATCTATGACATTATGATTCTTACTATACAAAGTATTCCACATAGTTCACAAGGCTCATATCATCTCTTATTATCCCTTAATAGGCAATAAGGCATATTATGGCTTATAAATCCCATAAACAGTTTCAATACACAGAGCATCATAGTCCATACCTGGTTATGCTCATCATCTCCATATTCCTGCATGATTAATACTCATGATAACAATCATATATCAGTACCATGCAATACAAGGGTTTTTCTTATTAGATTTATAACTCATCAATATGTATTTGAACTTCACATAGGATTGCTTATTAAATTGGATTAACCTTTTCATAAGGCATGTTATCCTACTTTCATCCAGGTGCATTACATCTCAATGTAACAGTTGATATGACTTGTTTTGTATGTCACTCATCCAATTATATTGGATTTAACACACATCAAGGTATTTAAGAATTGGGGTGTTGGATGTGATATCTATTATATCTTGATGTATCACTTCCCTCAACACCTTTATCTTACTTGAGTTCATCCACTTAGCTTGTATTAGGGTATTCCCCATCCTAATACTTTATGCACCGGTTCATCACATTTATTATGTAATGTATTGGTCATTAGTCATTCACTTAGAATATACATCATTTTCCAATAATATGGACTCATCCTTGAGTTAGGAACTATTAATATAAGGATATCCACTATCAACCTCCCTAGGTGTTACATTTGTCAATACATTAATCACTATTCCCTTATTAGGAATAGGATTCTCCATATTTATAATTTGAGGATTCACATAGCATTTTCCATACATTATATGGATTTCACATAGTATTGCTCTTCATTAGAGATTCACATAATCATTCTTCTATACCAGGGTTTCACCTAGAATGATGTGATATTAAGATTTCACAACACATCACCCACTGATAGGGATTCACATAGCATTAATAGAACTACCCTATATTAGGGTTTCATGCACCCATACCCCATTTTAGGGATTAAGGTTTACCATTCACATCCAAGTAAGGTTTCTCATACCTCATACCCAAATTAGGGTTAGGATGTACAATCCCCATTAAAGTAGGATTTCTTACATTGTTACACTAAGTTAGGGTTACATCATCACTCTATATTATGGTTTCACTGAGCTTTGCCCTAGATTAGGGGTTCACATAGCCTTGCCCTAAATTAGGTTCAAGGTACATCAATCTTTTCAATGAGGATTTCATGATCTCATTGTTATGGATTAAACCCTGATTACATATTGTTTCATAATGAGAGAATTAGGGCTTATGATATAATCAATCATCTCTCTAATTATTTCTCTCTCTCTCATCCTCTTTAGGATGTTAGCTATTCCAAGATTTAACTAGATTAGCCCTTCAATTAATTACACATTGTTAGGGTTAACCTTCATAATCACCATTGATCTACATCATTAATAATCAAGTAGCTATTTGACCTTTGATCATATTAGGTGTCCAAATGGTTTAACCAATTTGAACCTCAAAAGGTCTTGGTAACTTAGACCTCAAATGATCTTGATCACTTAGACCTCAAACGGTCTTGACCAATTAAGTTCAAACGGTTTGAAACCATTTTCTAAAGTGAACACTTGAAATCGTTTGCTAAAGTGAACACTTGAAACCATTTGCTAAAGTGAACACTTGAAACCGTTTGCTAAAGTGAACACTTGAAACCGTTTTCTAAAGTGAACACTTGAAACCGTTTGCTAAAGTGAACACTTGAAACCATTTGCTAAAGTGAGCACTTGAAACCGTTTGCTAAAGTGAACACTTGAAACCGTTTAGACAACACACCTTGAAACCAAATGGACTTGAGTCTCCACACGGTTTGAGACCGTTTGGTCTCAACTGGTCTTGAGACTGTTTGGTCCCAAATGGTCTTGATACCATTTGGACTCAAACGGTCTTAAGACCGTTTGGTCCAAACCCTCTCAAAACCGAATGGACCAAAAAGGGTCTTCAACACTTAGTTGATTCAAGGTTCCAATCCATGGACCAACTATCAATTACACCACTAAAGTATTCATCAATTGAACCAATGAATCACCATTCAATTAGAACTTCAATTAGTGTTTTAAACACAATTGATCTAGGGTTGATAGTCAAGAAATCATCACTTAGGGTTTTGAAATTGAGGATCCATCAATGAGTGACATTGTGGAACCAAATCAATTGGAATTAGTGAACCATTATCATCACATGATATGACCTGACCTCAAACGGTCTTGAATGAACCCCAAACGATCTTGAGGTCGTTTGGATGATCTTCAAATGGTCTTGAGACCGTTTTCCCACTTCATCATCAAAATCCATGACATCCAATTAGGGTTTGGATCATTGGATTGATTATGAAATCAACAATTGATTGCATTTCAATTTGGTATCTTTGGATCTTCAAATACCCAACCATACTCAACCCTAGACTTCAAAACGATCTTGGTTGACCTCCAAATGGTCTTGAGACCTTTTGGGAGATTCCCAAACGGTTTTGAAACCGTTTGGGTCAATCAACCCAAAATCTGAACTCAATCAATTGCAAAATCAGCACTTAGTCGATTAGGGTTTCTATTTGAAAGATTGTCCATATGTTGAACTAATCAATTGGAGCCATTGGATCATGATCGAACACATACTAGGGTTAAGACCTCAAATGGTCAACCCATCCAAATGGTCAAATCCTCTAAACGGTTTGGAGTTCCAAACTCCAAACGGTTTGGAAATTATTTGGTCTCCAAACGGTTTGGTGAAATTGTTTGGACCAAACCTTTGAAACTGTTTGCCCTAGATATTTGGGGAGGTGTGTGCTTATGATGATGTCATCATCATAAAGCTCCAAACCCATGAAGTTTTCTGTGATTTCATGGTTATTGCATCAATCAACCAAAATGAATTTCGGAAATGAGGAAAGCATCAACAATTGATAAGGAATTGAATGCAATAACAATTTCAAGGGTTCAAGTTATAAAACCCACCTCCAATTGAGATCCAAAGCTTCAAGCTCACGTCAAAAATGGTGTATGCAACTCCTTTCACTATTCCAAGGGTCGTCTTCAAGCTTTGAGTGAAAATGAATGGTTAGAATTGAAGAGGGGATCGAGATATGAAGAATTCATACATTGATTTTTGATTTTCACCATGTATTCAAGGTGAAAGGAGGTCAAGAAGCTTACCAACAGGTTGGGGGTCGTCCTCCTGATACTCCAAAGCTCCTTGGTCGTTTTCCAAGCAAGGGAAAAGAAATGGAAACGAAAAAGCCCTTGATTTGGCTTGTAAAGGGTACTTTTATAAGAAATTCCATGAGAGAGAAAATGCCTTATAAAAATTCATTTAATCCCAAAAATAGTGCCTCCTCTTCCCCCTCAACTCCTTGGATCCGAGGCTATCTTGTTTGCCTCTTATTCCTCTCAATTATCCATGATTTAAAGGAAAGCAATTTAAGCACCTTAAATCATATTATACTAATATCCATATATGAGTGGATATTTCTTTTTCTTATAATAAGGTGTGTGAGTTATCCACTCCCTTGGATATTTTCGTGCCTTTTCAAGTAAAAAGCTCGTCCAACCCCTTTACAAAATCATCCCTCAAATTTTGGTTGAAGGGCTCTTCAATTAATATATTTCTTTTTACATTAAAAAGAATTAAAGTTCCACTTATACTTAAATCTTGATTATTTTAATATCAAGATTCTCCCTCCTCCAACTTAATTCAAATGAGGTGCCCCTCTCATTTTATTTCCTCAACATGATTCCAAGAAATATTAGGGACCTTATTGAAGTGTTAATTTGCACATTGAACCCTAGGGTTTGGGTAAGTTGCATTTTACACCAAAACTAGGTTTTAATGCATAATCATTGCTTTATCAACTCTTTCTTGGTACTCAGGCTACCACAAGCCATACCTCTGCATCATCTTCATTATCATGATGCTTTATCACATAAGGACATATTATCATGTACAATTTGCAATTTAACCCCTCAACTTGGGTAATTTGCACTTTAGTCCAAATTAAGCAAAATAATGTTTCAACATTATCCAAAAAGGACTAAATTGAAATATAAGTTCCTCTTGAATCCTAATCACTTTTCACAAGATAGTATTAAGCATTTACTCATCCTCATTAGCCAAATCATCTAGGGTTAACACATAACACAGGTCAGGGATGTTATAGAACCCCTCTACATTGTTATTCAATTATCAATCTTGCAATTTCGTTGATTCCTTTATCTTCTTGATTAATTGTTGGTTGAAATTGGTTATTCCATGAAATCAGAAGAACTAAGACCTTCAGGGACGAAGGTAGATGATGATGAAATCATCTTGGACTCATTTCCCAAAGAAATTGTATCTCATTCAGTTTTAACAAGTTGCTCATTCGGTTTCAACAAAACTGTTTGAAAGCAAACAGTTTCATCAAACTGTTTGAAGCTAAACGGTTTCAAACCATTTGGGAGAGTTGACCAGGGTTGACCGTTTGGAAAATTTGATGCTAATGTTGATGGTTAATGACCCATCAAACTTTATTGACTAATTCCAAAGGGTTCATCACTTTAAGGTTAATCAATTAGCAAACCCTAATCGGGTTAAGTGCTGAAATTCAATTTGGTTAACCTAGATTTTTGGGTGAATGATCCGAAACGGTCTCAAGACCGTTTGGAGGACACCCAAACGGTCTCAAGACCGTTTGGAGGTCAATCAAGACCATTTGTAGGTCTAGGGTTAAGTATGGTTGAGTATTTGAAGGTTCAAAGATACCAAATTGAAATACAATCAATTGTTGATTTGATGATCAATCCAATGACTCAAACCCTAATTCAATTCCACAAATTTCAATGATAGGATGGGGAAAATGGTCTCAAGACTGTTTGGAGGTCATCCAAACGACCTCAAGACCGTTTGGGGTCAGGTCATATCAAAAATTTGATGATGATTCATTAGTTGCAATGGAATCAATTCCACAATGTTGATCATTGATGGCTACTCGATTCAAAGCCCTAATTGAAGGTTTCTTGAGTAGATTTTCTAGATCAATTGGGTTCAAAACCCTAATTTATGGTCTAATTGAAGGTTGATTCAATAGTTCAAGTGACAAAGAAATCAAGGATTCAATTGATAATCAGTTCATCCATTGAAATCATGAATCGTGTAAGTGTTGAAAGGACTTTTTGGTCCATTCGGTTTTGAGAGGGTTTGGACCAAACAGTATTAAGACTGTTTGAGTCCAAATGGTCTCAAACCGTATGGAGACCCAATCCCATTCGGTTTCAAGGGCAACTTGCCCAAACGGTTTCAAACCGTTCAGAGATCAAAGGGTCAAGATCGTTTGGTGATTTAGACTGATCAAATCAATTGATAACTTAATGAGATGAATGATCAATTGACCCTATTTTTGTTACTAATTTATCTTAAAGAAAATCACTAGGGTTGTACCTTTAGGGTACTAAGTGATTGGTAATATTAGATGGGCTAATCTTGGAAGCTTAGATAAGCAATATTTCAATATGCTATGTCAACCCTAATTGAATATACTTAATTGAAGAGTTAAATGACCTAATCTAACCAAGTTTGACATAGTTAATATCCTAGAGAGGATGAGAGAGAGAGGAATCCATACATGTAGAATAATCATGTAATGGATAAGCCTCAATACTTTCAATATGAATAAACTATGAATTTAGGGTATGATCTTTGATGAAGAGATCATGAAACCCTAATCAAGAAGATTGATGAATTTTAATCCCTAATATAGGGCAATACTAGGTGTAACCCTAATCAAGGGTGATGAAATGAGAAACCCTAATAGAGGGTATTTGAAATGTAATCCCTAATTGGGATGAATAGTAAACCCTAATTTGGAAAAAGGTTATAGGAAACCTTAATTCAAGATGTGAAACCCTAAATGAGGATGATTCCATGTGAAACCCTAGTTAAGGGTGATGCCATGTGAAATCCTAATCTAGGGTAATGCCATGTGAAACCCTAAATGAGGATGATTCCATGTGAAATCCTAGTTAAGGGTGATGCCATGTGAAATCCTAATCTAGGGTAATGCCATGTAAAACCCTGGGTTAGAGTGATGTTATGTGGAACCCTGATGTAATGATGTGTTGTGAGACACAAATCCAGGGTGATGCCATGTAATGATATATGAAACCCTTTAATGGTTTAATGGCCAATACGCTATAGTAGGGTGTGGCTAATATAATCAAGTAAGATGAGAATGTTACACCCATGAAGGGTGAAATTGATAAACCATATGAATGGTAATGTTGATACTCTAATGAGTAAGGGTATAAGGGACAAGATGATTCCTAGATCATTATATATACCTAACCCTATACATGTGTAACAACCCTATACACCTTACAAAGATGAGAACAAGAAACTCTTAGGAGTGATGTATGCAACATTAAATAATGATGTGGTTAACATCCTAAGGGTTGAAATACCTAAAGTGGTTGATAATGGTTTATTCTATATCAACAATGCCTAACCATCAGATAAGTTTGTATCATTAAAGATAGATGGACAATTCTAATGTGTGACCTATGCACTATATGATGAAAGTGATAGGTGAGTAGTTAAAAGTATTAAGAGGGAAATACCTTATTACAAGATAATTTGGTAAAATTAGGTGAGTTAGAAAGTAATAAGCAAAGTGATATATCGAGACATGATAGTTATCATGTATTTAGCATTTCAGGGTTAATATACTTTGATGCACCTCAAATCCAATATACTTGGATAAGAAATACAAGAAATGTGTTTTATGTGAATTTTTACGATGAAGATGTAATGAATTCAATGCACTTTGATAAGTGATGACTAACATACTATGAGATAGGGGATTAAGCCAAGATAATGGGTATGATATAAACATACCATGACAAGGTTGAGAGGTGAACTCATACCTTGAATTGATAATCATTAATGATATATGATGAGAGTAATGATCATGAATAAATACTTATGATATCATTGAATGCTTCTAGAGGAATGGAACAATAAATTAGGGTTGCACAGATAATATAAACATGAAACCCTAATTAATGTGAAATGGGAACCCTAATCTCTAGCTTTTGGGTAAAGGGATGAAAATCATGTTTGATGGTAAACCCTAATCATGGTAAAGGATTAATGGTGTTACTATTGTACTACATGGTGTGATATGAAATTGTCATGACTGTTATCATGACTATTAACCATGCAGATATCATGAGATAATGAACATAGCCAGATCTAAGCTATGATATTTATATAATAAAAATGTTGATTGGCCTTGTGTGCCTTAATGTTTTTGTTGCTTAGTAAAAGTAACAAAATGTGCATGGACCTTATGAGCCATATGAGTAAGTTGTTGCCCAGTGAAAGGTGACAAGACACTTAATGGGCCTTGTGAGCCATGTGAGATGCTTGTATAACAAGTATCATGTATACCTCAGTCTGAGGACCTAGAGGTAATAGTTACCTAACAAGTGGTAATAGTGATTACTGATGAACTGAGGGTATGGATACCCAGTTTTGATAAGTAAGGTAATGATGCTGTTGCGAGATGTGAACTTTCAAGTAATGGGATAAGTGATTAAGATCCCAATGTATTCTAAGTTTTGGTAAAGCAATTGATATGAGCTTATATGTTTCTTTGTAGCAATTGTCACAATAATTCCTATTTGAGAACTTTACTGATGCTAAAAGAATGTGATAATGTACTTAATTAATCAAGTGAAATCATATCATGTAGAGCCCTGACCATAGATCCATCAGCGTCAGAATTTGCTGAATGGTGAAATGGGTTGCTCTGCGGCATAACCCGGAAGCCGCATATTTTTGAATATGTGGGGGTAATGGGTGAATATATCCTTACACCTCATAGGAATGGCTATGGGCCATATTCTATGTACATGAATGGTTACAGAACATATCCCAATAAGAGTATGGCTACGGGCCATGACTCCACAATATAATACCATGCATTGGTTACGGGCCATATCCTGAAGAAAGTATGTGCTACGGGCTATAACTCTATAGCGAAGATGCCAATATACCTTGGCAAGCTATTTGCAGTTGACACATGATGTCTCTGCCATATAATCTCATACTGACCAAGAAAGTTGAGGTCTTTGATTCTGGCTCTTCCATTGACCTTGTATGGTACCGATTTCAACTTTGCAATGGTCGGTTGGAGTATGAGCGGTATACCTCACCTCCTCAGGGCATAAGTGTGATTGTAAAATGTAATCAACTGTATAGCATGTTTACTTAAGGATTGAATACGGAAATTTACTAGCTGATGTTACATTTCTTTTATGCATCTCTAGTTGATAGATGTTATTCATATCTCTTTATATTCATTGCAAGTAGATGGATGAACTATGATTCTACCATGGGTAGATGCAATGTTCTCCTTAGGAAAAGAGATTACTTTACTTTGCTGATACAAAGATTAATACTGTTGTTAATATATAAAAACCTTTGCTCAGTTTTATTTTAATAATCTGCAATAATAATGTTTTGGTGGAGAGTTATATCTCCTGCTAGGGCAATTTACAAATGTCTCACCCCCGTGGGATCCAATGTTTTTAGGTGGACACGGACAAGGAAATAGAATTCCCACAGTAGAGAAAGGACAACATCAGCAGGGACAATAGTAATATCTCAGGTGGAGATACTGCATGTCAAGTCATATAGATAGTAGTCATATGTGTCGTCTCTGTACTCTCAGGTCCTCGGAGTCAGAAGTTAGTGCTTTTAATGAATCGATCTAAGATTTTGGCTTGATGCCTCTAGGTTCTTATGATGTCTATATATAATGTTAATAGGGCAGCTGTTGTATGTAATCCTCGAGAAGAGATGATACATGAAATGTATATGTAATACTTTGGTTCCTGATGAAAGAGTTTTCCTATGATTGGATCTCTTTACAAAAAGTTTTAATTTTTAGTGATTTTCAGTAATCCGCTGCAAATGATTCGCTTCCGCTTAAGTAAATCTTGTTTTTGTGAGTTGGATGCCACAACATTAGTGTTTGGTGTGAATCCCATCTGTTCCCTTCCTGATTGACAAAAAATGGTGTCATCATCGCCTAGTTGGGATTTAAGAAGTGAACCCTGGAGATATTTTGATGGCATCAAAGTATGAAATTAGATTTACATGGGCGAGGTCGACCTTCTTTTGTGAGGGAAATCGAGGAGGCACTAGTGATATGTTGTATGCAACCCTAAGGGCCCATGGGTCCTTGTTTGTCCTAATCATTGCTTGCTTGCTTAGCACCTACTGGGGTAACATAGGAGATGTCTGTTGGTTTTCCGTTCTACTTGATATGGATGTGTCTTCTTCCTTTGACTATGTTGGTGGTGTGTATGCTCATCTGATGACGCACTTGCAGAGATGTCTTGTTGGCAACTTCAAAGGAGAGATCAGTTGGGCTACGAAAAGCTGTGAAGTCTTTCTAGGATTGATTGTGTTGAGATTTTATCCATTATTTTTCATTTTATGCTTTGAAATAATTGTCATTAATTATTTTCTGTGACACATTTTGTAGTTGTGGGGCTATGAGCACTTCTAGATGCATATACACGTAACTTTGAGTGGCCCAGAAGGCTATTTGTTTGCCTCCATCCCTACTTGTTGCATTGGTCCCATTGTGCCAATAGAGTGTCGTATGAGCAGTGGAGAGGTGAATAGGAGATGATGACCGTTGAAAAGGTATGAATAGAACTTTAATCACTATATTATATTGTGCATATTTACTTTATCTGACTCTAATTTATTGTTTTTCCTAGGTCCAATTTAGGATCTTCTCTAGGTTCCAGGGTGGTGAGGCAACCACATCTTGTGCATCCTATTTTGAGGTATTCACTCCGGATGCTTGCTAAGTCCAGTTAGAGTATCCATCTAGGAGCATGTTGTATATGGGTTAGCATGCTACTCATTTAGTGGGTTGGTGGCGAGCACATCCCTTTTGACCCTTTGCCCAGGTTGATCCCTACTAGACTTGGGATTTGTTAGGCTGCTCGAAGATGATGTATGGAAAAATGATATATGAGAATACCTGAGGGGTGGTATTTTGTGCATGGTCAACCTATTTTTTTCTAGAGAGGTGTATGATTGTCTCCAATGTCCTCCTATTGTGAGTGTCAGAGATTAAATATACTTTTTGTGTTTGCTTGCACTATCTTTGGCAACCATTTTCTTACATGTGATTGTCTGGGATGTGTCTGAGGAGTAGGATGATCATGGGTATGAGTTTCAGCACCCACCCCTCCTGAGATAGTTTCTTCACCTGAGGTAGTTTCTCTGCCTAAGGCTCCACCTTCTCTGTCAGTTGATGCTCATGGTTTTAAAGACTTCCCCAATGACGACCCCATTGAAGTTTCAAGATCGGAGGCTCGTGTCACTTCCTAGGTGACTTTGGTTGGACCTCATCCTTTGAGGAGATGGATGAGGCTTGGGATGTGGTAGGGAGACTCTTTGGCTCAAGTATCCCACCAGACTTTGGGCATAGTCAACACTTTAGAGGACCTTCTGATGATGGGGGCCCTTCTTTGGATGTCCCCATTTAGGGTGTAAATCTATCTTCAATAGGTGTATGAGTAGGTTCTTCTTAGTGTAGAGATGTTGCCTTGATTGTCAAAGTGACTTTTGGGAGTTGGTCACTAATGGTCTACTAGTGGTATTCACTTTGGCGTGAGTGGTGGGTGTCGTTTGTTAGGGTCTTCTCCCATTGATCATCAGACTTTGGCAAAGTGCTTCACTAGATGGCTGGAGAAAAAGCTAAAGAACTAGCAGTTTGATTTTAGCATTTCTATTTCATGATGTACTTTACTTTCCTACAAGAAAAACATGTGTAATTTGTGCAAATTTTTGTAAAGTCTTTTAAAATTTGAATGTCTTTTAAAATTTGAATCCTCTATCCTTTTTTGAATGAAGAACTTGACTCCTCCCTACACAGAGGAAGCAACAACTCAATCTATCAATATGCAAATATTGACTGTTTGTGAGGTTTTATAATTTCAATTATAAATCAGATTTTTGAGTTTGATCTCCAGAATATACTTGCTTGATCACTGGATTTCCTTGATCTATGTATTGATATGAGGTGGCAGATTGTGATGACCTGCTAGCATGGACTTGGAGTCATGTCTTTCTCGGGATGTGAGTTGGCGTTGGCCATGGATGTAATGTGATTTTGTTAGATAAAAGGACACAAAGTCCCCTCCTTTTGAAGATGAGTTTGTCGTATAAATAGAATTGTAACCCTCATCTTTTCAACACAAGTTATCTCTCATGACTTGGGGTCACGGGAGAGAAGGAAATTCGAGAGATCCCGCTTTTGTGGTGTCCTCCAATAAACGTGTCCTTAGGGCATCGTTTCATCACTGATTTTTCTGTGACTGAAGTAGAGTTTGGAAACTTTAACATGACTCATCATCTTCCTCATCTGGACTACATCCCTATGGTAAGGGATTTTATGTCTGCAACAATCCACTTTTGGGATCCTTTGATTCACACCTTTCATTTTGGTGACGTCGTACTTACTCCCACCTTGGAGGATGTGGGTAAGATCACTCGACTTCCTCTTAATGACTGATGGATTATGGTATGAAGGAAGTCAAGTTGGGATACTGAGATAGGGCATCTTCTTAGTGTGAATAAATCCCAGTGGTTTGATGGTTGACTGGTGACAATTGCTTTAATCAGGTGGTGTCTTTGTGGGAGTCATTCAAGAGTGAGGCGTGTTGTGATGTTGCTTCTCCTAATATGCCTTGCATTCGAGTGTATAATTTGATGATCCTGGCGGAGATGTTCTTTGGAGAGACTATTGGAAAAGTGAGGGTTTCTTCTTCATGAGTCATGGGCGCTCTATGGAGAAAGGAAACCATTGTTCCTTTAATACTGGCTGAGTTGTATAAGTTCTTAGATGAAGCACAATTAACTAGAAAGATAAGGGGACCCTTATAGATTTTGCAGATATAAGTCATGTCACATTGAAAGAGTCTTTGATTCCTCATTACATTGTCGTGAAGGAGTTTCCATCAGTGCACATTCAAATAGGTGGTCCTCTTACGCTGCATGGAGATCTGACTCGTTGGCTTGCTAGTTTGAAGGATGCAGATGTGCATTGGGGATGAATGAAATTCTATCTTGATAACTTGGCATGTGTCGTGGTGATGCTTGCATTTCACTGGTTGATGATCTTTCCTAGTTTGGATGGCTGTGTAGCATATTACCTTATGTCAATGTTACGGTAGTTCAATTGTCAGAAATGTATGTATCAAGTTGAACTTCCCATGATCTTGAAGAGGTTGGTGCTAGATTCTTGAAAGGTTTGTGAGAAGGTTGTAGACATGTGGTTGAATCAGAAGAGATTGACCCGAGATTTCTTCCCTATAGGTCAGGATTGCTCTCTTAAGTACCTAGAGTGGCTTGCATCAACACCTTCAGTGGTAATGACTTACCATTCTTTTGGAGAACCATAATGATTTTCCTTTTTGTTTGTTTATTTTTTTGTTGGAATTAGATTCTAGAGTTTTGAATTGATTTTATTTTTGGAATAAAAGTTTTTGGTTCTGAAATGTGGCATCGATTGTCGATACTCCCTCCATGATACTTGGAATGTGCCTTTGGACTCGGGCTCTTGAGGTGCATATAAATCTGAGCTCCTTTTGGGCAAATTGTCTAATTGGGACATTCCAAAACTCTTATCTATGCATTTTTAGGACTCCAGTGATAGTTATAGGTTTTTATATGTTAGGGTCACCTCTTCTCACCCACCTCCTTGCATGAAGTTGAAAGATTGAAACCCAAAGCACTTTCAGATACCACTCATCATGTTTTAGTTATAAATGTTTCCTTCTTCTAAACATTGTTGTCCTGTTCTGTTATGAGGGGATCCCTCATACTAGACGAAGACATGGAAGAAACTCTACTAGACATGGGTGTCATACTAAGGGCTAAAGGCTATGTAATGTAGTGGGTGCACTAGCAGTGATTCCCTACCTAGTTGGGCCAAGGTTCCATATGTCAGAGACATCCCATTGGTCTTTGATCCTGACACACCTTAGACTGAGAATCGACCATGATGATGTGTCTGTCTATTTTAAAGAGCTTTCTAGTTTTATATTTATTTCTTTTCTTCTGCAGGTGCCCACTGGTTGTGGGTCCTTTTGTTTAGAGATTTTTCTTTGGCATTGATGCTCATGGCCTTAGTATGAGAGACAATGGTTCCATGGGAATTGAATGGGGGTTTTCCTAGCATGGGTTTCCCATATCATGACTCCCAAGTTAGCTCATTTGGATCTTAGTATCACCTTTTGTCACAAGAAGATGGGAGTAGATGCAAGGGGTTTGCAACCTTTGTTCTTCTCTGATGGTCCTTCCTTTCATGTTAACTCTGACAGATAAAAATGTTATGACATCTCATTGGATAGATATTTTAGGATGTTTGATTGTGAAGATCTAATATCACTCATCTCAAGGGATTCATAGCCTCTATCATACTCTTCTTCAATCACATGGTTTCTCCTAGCTTAACCACAATCATGAACATTTTGTTAGGTTGGGCCTTTTTTAAGGAGTTACTTTAGGTTGATGAATCATTGGGGCCTCAGGATAATGGTTGTGCTCCTTCCATTCTAGGCTCTAGGTTTTATTTTGACCTTTTTGCTTCATAGTGCACGGGGGTACGTGGTCAAATATTTAAGTAGATTTAAATTTTTAGAAGGACATGAGTGTTTGTCTCCTTCACATCATTTTTCTGTGTCATGGTAGTTTGAGCAACAATAGAAGAGTTGACCGTCCTAAATCACACGTCTAAAAAGAAGCAGATCTAGAGTGGTCAGACTCTTAAATTTATAACCCAAAACTCATGCCCCTACAACTATTATTTCGGGTCCAATGTAGTAAGTCGGGGTCGATCCACAGGGACAAGGAGTGGTATGTGTTAAGAATGTAGAATCTTGTCTTAGTTACATCAACCAAAGAGTAAGATAAGGTGTGGTGTTCCTCACAGAATAATGGTACTTCAACAAACAATTAAAATAAAACAAGTAAAATAAAGTAAGAAGTAAAAAAAAGAAAGTAAGTAAGATCAAAGAGCAATATATAAATAATGGATGGGAATTTGGATTGGGTTTCACCATCTAAGGTCTCTCACAAACATGCAATACTCACACCCATTGTATGCTCTTAGCAAAATTACATGCAATCATAATAGATATGTATTCACTCCTCTCTCGAGCTTAGGATAGATCTAGATTATGAGGTTGTCTCTCTCTCTCTCAAGATGAAAAAAAATCACAATATAACCATATGGTCACTAGCCTAAGTATTCCTACATTCTCATACATTCATGCAACTCCATAACACGTAGATAGAGTTAATACTACTCTGTCTAGGTACTAACAGTCAAAAATCACAAGATGGTATCTAATCATACAAGTGAAGCATTAAGACCAAGAGTAAGGAGATAATCATTTCTACGAGCATACATTCAGTGGATATAAGTATTTACATGTTAGAAGAACATTTGTGGCTACTCTCAACCCAAGATATATGTTTAGCCACTCATGGGGTGAGTAGCATTACATATTTGCAAGCATGATGAGACATGAGAGAGAATGATGAAATGGACAAAGGAGATGGAGGAAGATGAAGATATCTATGGAATAATAAGGGAGATACACCAATTGTGACCACGAATGACCAAGGTTGATGCATGTCTCCTTTAGACCAGGATATGGATTGGGTGTCGAAAAATGACTGCTCCTTCTCTTAAAGAAGAAACCGGTAGGGCTTGATGATGGCGTAGGTGTGCTATCTCCTTTAGACTATCATCTTCGGGGATCATGATCGATTGAAATATGGCTATACGGCATGACAATACTTCGTCATCTCTCACACGTTGTGACCCCTTTCATGAATGAAATGGTTGACTATTTATAGGTGTGGTTCTCAAGAAGCGACCCTATTGATCACTGAGATTATAAGTTCCCAATAGATGTTAAGATTATAAGTTCTTAGCGGTCAATGGGATTGTAGGTTCGATGGTCCCTGACATGGTGGTGTGCCGGTGGGGTTGCAAGTTCCCAATAGTTGATGGCCCTCATGGTCGCTGAGATGCCAAGGTCGGCGATCATTGATGTGATGCAGTGCGACCGACCATCGAGATGTTGAGAACGATGATCACTAAGGTATGGGAGTGTTAGCAGTCGCTGAGATGATCCAAGTTCATCGATCACTGATAATGCAAGTACAACAAACATTGACATCTCTAGGATCAACGATCTCTAAGAATGCAACTCAGAGATCACTGATGATGTAGGGTCATAAGTCGACGAGGCTTAATTTTCCTATGTATGATATTGTGTGTAAACAAAAGGTAAGGAAATGAAATTAGGTAGATATTCAAGAACTTGCCAAAACTAATAGATTTATCTAAATAAAACATTGTCAAAATAATAATATGAGAATAAAATAGGCACTCAATTATTCACAAAATTGGATGTCATTAAGTGTTTGATGAGGCTGGCGTTGATGTGATGAAGATGAACATATCCATCCATATCTTCAGGTGTAGTCGTGCCAATCGTAATGTCTTAGATGATGTAGGGTCCTTCCCATTTAGGGTTGAACATACCCCTGGAATCAATATTCTGGATGACTCGTAACACCAATTTGCCCTTCTAGAAGTTGTAGGGTCAAACCTTCTTGTTGAATGCTCAAGCCACTCTTGCTTGGTAACACTGTGCATGGTGTAGGGATTTTTCCGATTATTCTTCAAGAGCGTTGAGACAATAAACTCGATCCCAAAGCCATTTAGTCTCTGATATATATGATTCTTGTAGTATGAAGGGATTTATATTTCAATCCACAAGTATACTTCCATCTCATATACTAGGGAGTATGGCAAGCCCATGTTGATGTTCTGATGGAAGTGTCGTTGGCTCATAATGCCATTAGAAGGTGCTTATGCCACTTGGAACGGGAGCTGATAGTCTTTTTCATAATCTTGACTAGATTTTTGTTAGCAACATCTACCGCTCTATTAATCTATGGTCGATAAGGTGATGTTCGGTGATGTTTGATCCCAAAAGACTTTTAGTACTCTTTAACGGTCTTGGCGATGAATTTCGTCCCCTTATCTAAAATGATCTTGTGTGGTGTCCCATATCAACTTATGATATTGTTCTTGAGGAACTTGATGACCTATTGGGATGATGTGTTGGTGATGGAAACTATTTCAACCCACTTGGTAAAGTAATAAATTGCGACGAGGATGGAGCAATTGTCGTTTGACACTTTAGGGTTGATCTTGCTGATCATTTTGATGCCCTAAGCCAAGAATGGCCAAGTCATGGCCATGTTGTAGAGTTGATTTGCAAGCGAATGGATATAGTCCTCATGGATTTGATAGGCTCAACATTTCCAGACAAATTGACAGTCTGTTTCCATGGTGTTCTAATAGTATCCCAAGAGTTTTTTTTTCTTGGCCAGTATATCCTCATTCATGTACGTGCCACTTGACCCTGCGTGGACTTTCTTCATTAGATCTTCAACTTCTATTTTGTCAATGCATCAAAGGGGAGTCAGGTTGTAAGATCTTCAATATAGTTAAAATGCCCCTAGAACATGCTGCATGACTCGTCCATTGAGAGCTAGTTTCTCTCTCTGGGATGGGTTCTCAAAAATGACTTAGCTTGATAGATACACCTTGATCTCCTAAAACCAAGCCCTTTCTTCGTCGTTGGGTGCATTGTCGATGACCATGCAATAAGTTGGTTGTGTAAGTGCTTCAACTTCTAGTCAGGAGGTCTGGTCATGGATATCGAGCCATGAAGAGAGGGTTGCTAGTGCGTTAGTGAAGGCATTGTGCTATCTCTTGATGAAGTGGAAGGAGATGTGCTGAAAGATACAAGCCAGATAGCATATATGTTCTTGGTATGACACTAGGTTCTAATAACACGTTATCCAATTGTTCTGGACTTGAGGGATACAAGAAGAGAGTCACCATAGACTTTTAGTCGTTGTGCCCCTTGCTATCTGGCAAGCTGGAGACAAAGAATTCATGCTTAATATTCTACCACATTGTTTGCGGCAATTTTTTCCAACCGTCTTGCTACAGGTAGCTGCTCTCCATGGGGATTTTGCAAGACTGCATCCATTCCGACTCCTTTTCGATTTACGACTCTATTAAAGAAGATTGTCCACATGTTAGCATTTGCAGGGATATGTCTGGTGGGTTGATCGTCCCTATATCTTTATTTGGGAACTCATATTTGTGAGTAGCTACTTGCGATAGTGAGGAATCTACTAGTTGATCTAAGAAGTCCTGTCTTTGACTATCTTCATAGGGAGATGGGTAATGTCAAACTCTGACAACATTACTTGCCATGTGGACATACATATATACATATATATACATATATACATATATGTATATACATGTGTGTGTGAGTGAGGTTAGAAAGTGTGTATCGGCCGGTATATGCACCTTGTGTGTACATGCATTAAAATGACACAGATGAAGTATGCTCATAAAATCCAACTATATGGATTGATTCATCAATATATAGATTAGATGCATTTCAAAAATCATAATCATATCTATTATGGATCATGAGATATAAAAATATAGCATCCAACATTTTTTTTTAATTTCTACAACTTATCATTGATTAGAAAATACACATATCCTTTCATTATGTTCTATGTTGGTATGAGATTGTGGTGCTTTTTGATGCACTTCTTATCTAAGGGGTACAAGGTTGGACTGCTATATTAAATTTTACAATCATCATAAATGAAGATGAGTACATGTAAACTATATGTATTCACCTATGCAATTCTTTTAGCACGCGCACACACACACACACACACATATATATATACATATATACACACACACACACACACACACACACACACATATATATATATATATATATATATATATATATATATATATATATACATACATATATATATACATATGTATATATATACACATATGTATATATATACACATATGTGTATATATATAGACATATGTGTGTATATATAGACATATGTGTGTATATATACACATATGTGTGTATATATACACATATGTGTGTATATATACACATATGTGTGTATATATACACATATGTGTGTATATATACACATGTGTGTGTATATATACATATGTGTGTGTATATACACACATATGTGTATATATATACACATATATATACATATGTGTATATATATACACATATATATACACATATATATATACACATATGTATATATACATATATATATATATATATATATATATGAGTATATATATACATATGTGTGTATATATACACACATGTGTATATATACACATGTGTATGTATATACACATATGTGTACACACACACACACACACACACACATATATATATATATATATATATATATATATATATATATATATATATATATACATATGTGTATATATACATACACACACATATATATATATATATATATATATATATATATATACATATATATATACATATACATATATATAGGGCAGCGATCCAATGAGAAACATATCTTGTGAGAGCATGAGAGGCATTTGAATAACACTCTACATAGATCAATTTTTCATAATCCAACCGTATAGATTACAAGTATATATTAATATTTACCTTCCTACAAAATTTTATCACCATCCAATTTGTAGATCATTCAAAACAACAAAATACTTTTCGACGCTCTATATTGAATTTCAGGCTCACCGTTGGATGTAAAAAGTGTATATTGTACATATGGCCATGTAAAGAATGTCTGATTGTAATGATTTTTTGTGAGAAGGTAAATGAAATGATGCCTTTTCCATCTATATGGTTGGATTTTTAAAAACAACTCCCGATTTGTAGTTATTCAAATACCTCTCATGCTCTCACCGTAGGTTGTTTCATACGTATATATATATATATATATATATATATATATATATATATATATATATATATATATATATATATATATATGGTAGCGATCCAGTGAGAAACAACCTACGGTGAGAGCATGAGAGGTATTTGAATAACTACAAATCGGGAGTTGTTTTTAAAAATCCAACCGTATAGATGGTTTGCATTTCACTGGTTGATGATCTTTCCTAGTTTGGATGGCTGTGTTGCATATTACCTTATGTCAATGTTACGGTAGTTCAATTGTCAGAAATGTATGTATCAAGTTGAACTTCCCATGATCTTGAAGAGGTTGGTGCTAGATTCTTGAAAGGTTTGTGAGAAGGTTGTAGACATGTGGTTGAATCAGAAGAGATTGACCCGAGATTTCTTCCCTATAGGTCAGGATTGCTCTCTTAAGTACCTAGAGTGGCTTGCATCAACACCTTCAGTGGTAATGACTTACCATTCTTTTGGAGAACCATAATGATTTTCCTTTTTGTTTGTTTATTTTTTTGTTGGAATTAGATTCTAGAGTTTTGAATTGATTTTATTTTTGGAATAAAAGTTTTTGGTTCTGAAATGTGGCATCGATTGTCGATACTCCCTCCATGATACTTGGAATGTGCCTTTGGACTCGGGCTCTTGAGGTGCATATAAATCTGAGCTCCTTTTGGGCAAATTGTCTAATTGGGACATTCCAAAACTCTTATCTATGCATTTTTAGGACTCCAGTGATAGTTATAGGTTTTTATATGTTAGGGTCACCTCTTCTCACCCACCTCCTTGCATGAAGTTGAAAGATTGAAACCCAAAGCACTTTCAGATACCACTCATCATGTTTTAGTTATAAATGTTTCCTTCTTCTAAACATTGTTGTCCTGTTCTGTTATGAGGGGATCCCTCATACTAGACGAAGACATGGAAGAAACTCTACTAGACATGGGTGTCATACTAAGGGCTAAAGGCTATGTAATGTAGTGGGTGCACTAGCAGTGATTCCCTACCTAGTTGGGCCAAGGTTCCATATGTCAGAGACATCCCATTGGTCTTTGATCCTGACACACCTTAGACTGAGAATCGACCATGATGATGTGTCTGTCTATTTTAAAGAGCTTTCTAGTTTTATATTTATTTCTTTTCTTCTGCAGGTGCCCACTGGTTGTGGGTCCTTTTGTTTAGAGATTTTTCTTTGGCATTGATGCTCATGGCCTTAGTATGAGAGACAATGGTTCCATGGGAATTGAATGGGGGTTTTCCTAGCATGGGTTTCCCATATCATGACTCCCAAGTTAGCTCATTTGGATCTTAGTATCACCTTTTGTCACAAGAAGATGGGAGTAGATGCAAGGGGTTTGCAACCTTTGTTCTTCTCTGATGGTCCTTCCTTTCATGTTAACTCTGACAGATAAAAATGTTATGACATCTCATTGGATAGATATTTTAGGATGTTTGATTGTGAAGATCTAATATCACTCATCTCAAGGGATTCATAGCCTCTATCATACTCTTCTTCAATCACATGGTTTCTCCTAGCTTAACCACAATCATGAACATTTTGTTAGGTTGGGCCTTTTTTAAGGAGTTACTTTAGGTTGATGAATCATTGGGGCCTCAGGATAATGGTTGTGCTCCTTCCATTCTAGGCTCTAGGTTTTATTTTGACCTTTTTGCTTCATAGTGCACGGGGGTACGTGGTCAAATATTTAAGTAGATTTAAATTTTTAGAAGGACATGAGTGTTTGTCTCCTTCACATCATTTTTCTGTGTCATGGTAGTTTGAGCAACAATAGAAGAGTTGACCGTCCTAAATCACACGTCTAAAAAGAAGCAGATCTAGAGTGGTCAGACTCTTAAATTTATAACCCGAAACTCATGCCCCTACAACTATTATTTCGGGTCCAATGTAGTAAGTCGGGGTCGATCCACAGGGAAAAGGAGTGGTATGTGTTAAGAATGTAGAATCTTGTCTTAGTTACATCAACCAAAGAGTAAGATAAGGTGTGGTGTTCCTCACAGAATAATGGTACTTCAACAAACAATTAAAATAAAACAAGTAAAATAAAGTAAGAAGTAAAAAAAAGAAAGTAAGTAAGATCAAAGAGCAATATATAAATAATGGATGGGAATTTGGATTGGGTTTCACCATCTAAGGTCTCTCACAAACATGCAATACTCACACCCATTGTATGCTCTTAGCAAAATTACATGCAATCATAATAGATATGTATTCACTCCTCTCTCGAGCTTAGGATAGATCTAGATTATGAGGTTGTCTCTCTCTCTCTCAAGATGAAAAAAAATCACAATATAACCATATGGTCACTAGCCTAAGTATTCCTACATTCTCATACATTCATGCAACTCCATAACACGTAGATAGAGTTAATACTACTCTGTCTAGGTACTAACAGTCAAAAATCACAAGATGGTATCTAATCATACAAGTGAAGCATTAAGACCAAGAGTAAGGAGATAATCATTTCTACGAGCATACATTCAGTGGATATAAGTATTTACATGTTAGAAGAACATTTGTGGCTACTCTCAACCCAAGATATATGTTTAGCCACTCATGGGGTGAGTAGCATTACATATTTGCAAGCATGATGAGACATGAGAGAGAATGATGAAATGGACAAAGGAGATGGAGGAAGATGAAGATATCTATGGAATAATAAGGGAGATACACCAATTGTGACCACGAATGACCAAGGTTGATGCATGTCTCCTTTAGACCAGGATATGGATTGGGTGTCGAAAAATGACTGCTCCTTCTCTTAAAGAAGAAACCGGTAGGGCTTGATGATGGCGTAGGTGTGCTATCTCCTTTAGACTATCATCTTCGGGGATCATGATCGATTGAAATATGGCTATACGGCATGACAATACTTCGTCATCTCTCACACGTTGTGACCCCTTTCATGAATGAAATGGTTGACTATTTATAGGTGTGGTTCTCAAGAAGCGACCCTATTGATCACTGAGATTATAAGTTCCCAATAGATGTTAAGATTATAAGTTCTTAGCGGTCAATGGGACTGTAGGTTCGATGGTCCCTGACATGGTGGTGTGCCGGTGGGGTTGCAAGTTCCCAATAGTTGATGGCCCTCATGGTCGCTGAGACGCCAAGGTCGGCGATCATTGATGTGATGCAGTGCGACCGACCATCGAGATGTTGAGAACGATGATCACTAAGGTATGGGAGTGTTAGCAGTCGCTGAGATGATCCAAGTTCATCGATCACTGATAATGCAAGTACAACAAACATTGACATCTCTAGGATCAACGATCTCTAAGAATGCAACTCAGAGATCACTGATGATGTAGGGTCATAAGTCGACGAGGCTTAATTTTCCTATGTATGATATTGTGTGTAAACAAAAGGTAAGGAAATGAAATTAGGTAGATATTCAAGAACTTGCCAAAACTAATAGATTTATCTAAATAAAACATTGTCAAAATAATAATATGAGAATAAAATAGGCACTCAATTATTCACAAAATTGGATGTCATTAAGTGTTTGATGAGGCTGGCGTTGATGTGATGAAGATGAACATATCCATCCATATCTTCAGGTGTAGTCGTGCCAATCGTAATGTCTTAGATGATGTAGGGTCCTTCCCATTTAGGGTTGAACATACCCCTGGAATCAATATTCTGGATGACTCGTAACACCAATTTGCCCTTCTAGAAGTTGTAGGGTCAAACCTTCTTGTTGAATGCTCAAGCCACTCTTGCTTGGTAACACTGTGCATGGTGTAGGGATTTTTCCGATTATTCTTCAAGAGCGTTGAGACAATAAACTCGATCCCAAAGCCATTTAGTCTCTGATATATATGATTCTTGTAGTATGAAGGGATTTATATTTCAATCCACAAGTATACTTCCATCTCATATACTAGGGAGTATGGCAAGCCCATGTTGATGTTCTGATGGAAGTGTCGTTGGCTCATAATGCCATTAGAAGGTGCTTATGCCACTTGGAACGGGAGCTGATAGTCTTTTTCATAATCTTGACTAGATTTTTGTTAGCAACATCTACCGCTCTATTAATCTATGGTCGATAAGGTGATGTTCGGTGATGTTTGATCCCAAAAGACTTTTAGTACTCTTTAACGGTCTTGGCGATGAATTTCGTCCCCTTATCTAAAATGATCTTGTGTGGTGTCCCATATCAACTTATGATATTGTTCTTGAGGAACTTGATGACCTATTGGGATGATGTGTTGGTGATGGAAACTATTTCAACCCACTTGGTAAAGTAATAAATTGCGACGAGGATGGAGCAATTGTCGTTTGACACTTTAGGGTTGATCTTGCTGATCATTTTGATGCCCTA